>JAOPSE010000081.1:112031-712031 GCA_029449295.1 Zea luxurians
CCAGCATCTTGAGCTTGAGGTAGGTGTAGTTGGGGACGGCCATAAACTTAGCATAGCATGGTCTTCCCAACACCATATGGTAGGTTCCTCGGAACCCGATGACCTCAAAGGTGAGAGCTTCCTTTCGGAAGTTTGAGGGAGTTCCGAAGCAGACGGGTAGGTCGATCCGTCCGAGGGGTTGGATTCACTTCCCGGGCGCGATCCCGTGGAAGGGTGCCGCACCGGCCCGGACTTCGGATCGATCAACCCCTAAGAGTTCCAGGGTCTCGGCATAGATGATGTTAAGGCTGCTGCCTCCGTCCATGAGGACCTTGGAGAGCCTTACGTTGCCGATGAACGGATCGACGACGAGCGGGTACCTTCCCGGGCTCGGCACGAAGTTGGGGTGGTCGCCTTGGTCGAAGGTGATAGGCTTGTCGGACCAGTCTAGGTAGACTGGCGCCGCCACCTTCACCAAGCAGACTTCTCGGCACACCTGCTTGCGGTGCCGAGCCGAGGCGTTCGCCGCCTGCCCGCCGTAGATCATGAAGCAGTTATGGACTTCCGGGAATCCCTCTTCCTTGCCGCCCTCTGTCGGGGACCATAATTAGGGGTACCCTCAAGGCTCCTAATTCTCAGCTGGTAACCCCCATCAGCACAAAGCTGCAAAGGCCTGATGGGTACGATTAAGTCAGGGATCAGTCCATTCGAGGGACTCGATCACGCCTCGCCCGAGCCTAGCCTCGGACAAGGGCAGCCGACCCCGGAGGATTTCCGTCTCGCCTGAGGCCCCCCTTCAGCGGCGAACATATTTTCGGCTCGCCCGAGGCCCTGCCTTCGCCAAGAAGCAACCCTGACCAAATCGCCGCACCGACCGACCAAATCGTAGGAGCATTTAATGCAAAGGTGGCCTGACACCTTTATCCTAACGCGCGCCCCCTAGCCGGCAGAGCCGAAGTGACCGCCGTCACTTCGCCGCTCCGCTGACCGGCCTGACAGAAGGACAGCGCCGCCTGCGCCACTCCGACTGCGTTGCCACTTGACAGAGTGAGACTGACAGGCAGTCAGGCCCGGCCAAGGCACCATAGGAAGCTCCGCTCCGACCGACCCAAGGCTCGGACTCGGGCTAAGTCCCGGAAGACGGCGAACTCCCCGACCCAGGGCTCGGACTCGGGCTAAGTCCCGGAAGACGGCGAACTCCGCCCGACCTAGGGCTCGAACTCGGGCTAAGTACCGGAAGACAGCGAACTCCGCCCGACCCAGGGCTCGGACTCGGGCTAAGTCCTGGAAGACGGCGAACTCCTCTCCGCCCGACCCAGGGCTCGGACTCGGGCTAAGTCCCAGAAGACGACGATCTCCGCCTCGCCCGACCCAGGGCTCGGACTTGGGCTCGGCCCCAGAAGACGGCGAACTTCGCTTCGCCCGACCCCAGGGCTCGGACTCCGCCCCGGCACCAGCCGGCGATCTCCACCTCGCCCGGACCCAGGGCTCAGACTTGGGTTCGGCCCCAGAAGACGACGAACTCCGCTTCGCCCGACCCCAGGGCTCGGACTCCGCCCCGGCACCAGCCGGCAATCTCCGCCTCGCCCGAACCTGGGGCTCGGACCCGACCTCGGCCACGGAAGACAGACTCGACCTCGGCTTCGGAGGAGCTTCCACTGTTAGAAATATGCCCTAGAGATAATCATAGAGATGAGCATATTTCTTTGTATCCATGATATATATATTGCTTGATTGAATATCCATGGAAGGCACCTTGTATTGATTAGCAATTATGTGAATTGTTTGTGAGATTCTTTACTTATATGGTTATTCTAAATGATGTCCCTAGTCAGAGTCAATGACTAGCACATGTATTAGTTGATGACTACATTTCACAAGTCATGAACATGGAGATGTTAAATTAATAATGTGGGCGCATGTATGACATGAGGCTGGACCGACCCAACGTGAGATATTGTAATATAGTTCTCTTCTTGCAACATGAATACTGTATCCTTAGACCTGAGATTGTCACATGTTCTCAAGATGTGAATTTACTTACTTAGGGACTATCAAATGCTATCCCGTAACTGGGTAGTTATAAAGGTAGTTTTGGGTTTGTCAGGAAGCATGCTATGAGGCATGGTCAGTCAAGATGGAATTTGTCCCTCTCTTTGTGAGAGAGATATCTCTGGGCCCCTCGAGTGATTGGATCAAGAAATGCATGGCCGTGCTAGGGTTAAGAGTTAACCATTGAAAGGATTCCAATTCACAGTATCGAGAAAGAGAGGTCAGCTTAGACCAGACCAAATATCGTGAGACAAAGGGAACAGCATGTACTTAATGTCGCAATGGTTCGTCTGATATGATCTTTACGTACACATAGGAGTTGACATGTCTTGCTAGAGGCCGCTGTCAATTATTGGGCCAAGTAAGAGTACTCGGGCTATGTCTATTTGTACGTGAACCTATAGGGTCACACACTTAAGGAGAAGGAAGCCTAATTCGGATTAGATCCGAAATTAGACTGGGCTTTAGGGTTAATGATGGGCCTCGGCGTCAGAAGCCCACCATAACGCCTATATAATGAGGGGCGGGGGCGCGGTTAAGAGATAACCTAATTCGCCACCTGCAAACCAGCATCCACCGCTCGCCTCTCGCCCTCTCCAAGCCGCCGTCGCGAACCTAGCAGTTCGGTACGCGGCGCTTCCTCCCTGTACGTGTGGATACCTCGGAGGTGCTGCATCTGGAGCACTTGGACGAACCGTGCGAGGACGTGAAGAACGCCGGCGACTACACGGCACTGCTCGACGCGTTCGTCTACATCGAGACATCTTCCGCTGCTCTGCGCGTCTAGTGGTAATTCCATGACCTATAACCGCAGTAGTTCTTGGTATTATGGGGATGAAAATTTTGTTTTGCGCTAGCGTAGCCTCCCCGTAATCCTACAGTGGTATCGGAGCCAGGTTCTGCGTAGTTTTAGGTCTAGATCTAGGTTCATGAGATGGATCTACTTGATGCACGGTTTGATTAGATCAATTGGTAATAAAGGTTGAAGTAGATTACATCGGATATGACTGGAGAGATCAGTTCGTCCTTCTCTGTTGTATGCGCGACTTGCCCCTACCGGCTGGAATCACCATCAGGGCTAACTGCGTACACAACCAGCAGATTGACGTAACAGATCAACGTCATGAGTGTAATCTTCTTCGGGTCGAAAGTCTCAGATTTGGGTTGATTTGATCAAACGCATGAGATTTCCAGTGGAATTTCCATACATACGATGCATGGAATCCTGTGAGGGACCGCCGTG
The DNA here is from genome assembly GCA_029449295.1 of Zea luxurians. Classification (NCBI taxonomy): domain Eukaryota; kingdom Viridiplantae; phylum Streptophyta; class Magnoliopsida; order Poales; family Poaceae; genus Zea; species Zea luxurians. Next base: position 115,306 of record JAOPSE010000081.1, read on the forward strand.
GCTATCTGCTGAAGTGGCGAACGTATATGTCGGCGTTCCGAGACCGGGGGGTCCTCGAGCCGACGAGTGAGAGTGCCGCGTGCCCCAGCCCAGATGGGTCGAGCGCGTGGAGCGAGCGCAAAGGGGGGAACGGAGTGAGAGAGAGGTCGGTGGCCGGAGCCGGATCGCGAGGGAGTCGGAGAAATTCCCACGGCCTTCGTGTTCGTCCCGCGCCCAGGTCGGGTGCGCTTGCAGTAGGGGGTTACAAGCGTCCGCACGAGGTGAAGGGAGAGGGCGGCCCCGAGAGAGCGCCTGCCCCTGCCTTTCATCCCCGCGAGGCCAACCTTCTCTAAGAAGGCCCTGGCCCTTCCTTTTATAGTCGTAAGGAGAGGGTCCAGGTGTACAAGACGGGGGTGTAGCAAGGTGCTACGTGTCTAGCGAGGGAGAGCTAGCGCCCTATGTACATGCCCAGGTGGCAGCCAGAGAGATCGTGGCACCCTGTTGGAGTGGCGTCGTGGCTGTTGGAGGAGTAACGGAGCCGGACGGGGGGACAGCTGTCGAGGTGGCTGGGTCCTTGCTGACGTTCTCCTGCTTTCGTAAGGGAGCTGGGAGCCGCCGTCGTCATGATCTAGCGGGGCGCCATCATGGCCTATCTGGCATAGCTGGCCAGATGGGACGCCGGTCTTGTTCTCTGCGACCCAAGTCGGCTCGGGGCAGGGTGATGATGACGCTTCCTGTTGACGTGGCGGTCTCGTATCCTAGGTCGGGCGTCGTGGAGGCTCCTCCGAGGCTGTGGCCGAGTCCGTCCTGCAAGACAGAGACAGAGTCCGAGCCCTGGTCGGGCGAGGCGGAGATTATTCGGCAGAGGCCGAGGCGGAGTCCGAGCCCTGGGTCGGGCGAGGCGGAGGTCACCGTCTTCCAAGGCCTTAGCCTGAGTCCGAGCCCTGGGTCGGGCGGAGCGGAGTTCGCCGTCTTCCGAGGCCTTAGCCTGAGTCCGAGCCCTGGGTCGGGCGGAGCGGAGTTCGCCGTCTTCCGAGGCCTTAGCCTGAGTCCGAGCCCTGGGTCGGGCGGAGCGGAGTTCGCCGTCTTCCGAGGCCTTAGCCTGAGTCCGAGCCCTGGGTCGGGCGGAGTCTCCTCCGGCACCACTGGCGAAGTCTGGCCGCCCGTCGGTCTTACCTTTTGCGTTAAACGCCCTGGTGACTCGGTCGGTTGGTGCGGTGATTTAGTCAGGGTTTCTCCTTATCGGAGGCGGGCCTAGGGCGAGCCGGGGATGCGCCTGCCGTGAAAGAGGAGACCTCAGGCGAGACGGAGTCATCTTAGGGTCGGCTGCCCTCGCCCGAGGCTAGGCTCGGGCGTGGCGTGGTCAAGTCACTCGTGTGGACTGATCCCTGACTTAATCAAACCCATCAGGCCTTTGCAGCTTTATGCTGATGGGGGTTACCAGCTGAGAATTAGGCGTCTTGAGGGTACCCCTAATTATGGTCCCCGACAGTAGCCCCCGAGCCTCGAAGAGAGTGTTAACACTCGCTTGGAGGCTTGCATCGCACTTTTTTGCAAGGGGACCAGCCTTTCTCGGAGGTACCTTGTTCCGGTGGGTGCGCGCGAGCGCACCCGCCGGGTGTAGCCCCCGAGGCCTCGGAGGAGTGGTTTCACTCCTTCGAGGTCTTAATGCCTTGCGCAATGCTTCGGCGTGACTAGCGGTTCCCTCATGCGAGCAGGGCGTAACCCAGGTGCACTGTCGGGGCCCAAGTTCTCGGGCTGGTATGTTGACGCTGTCAACGGTTCGGCCGGAGCCGGGTTTGCGAGAGCAGCCCCCGAGCCTTCGCACGGAGCGAGAGGACGATCAGGGACAGACTCGTCTTTTTATATACGCCCCTACGTCGCCTTTCCGCAGGAGGGGGGGAGTGCGCCATGTTACCCTCGATGGGCACCGAACATGGTGTCTCCGGTGAGCTGCGATCGGGTAATCCGAGTGGACGTCCGTGCCCCGTTCGTTAGGGGTCGGCTAGGGGCCCGGAGGCACGCCCAAAAGTACCTGCGGGTGATCTGCCGGACCCGGTCCCCTAGCGACGGGGTCCGAGGGCTCGTTGCCTCCCTCCGATGGGATTCCGTTACAGAGTCGTTCCCGCTGGTCTCGGAAATGTCCTAGGGTACCTCGGGAGCGCAGCCCGAGCCTTGGTTATGTATCGAACGTACCCCTGGTCATCCCTCGCTCGGCGTCTGAGGCGGCTGTGAACCCTTCGACAGGCCAGCCTTCGAACCCCTGATCAGTAGGGGGCACGGAGCCCTAGTAGCCTGAGGCGGTCATGGAACCTTTCGGGGGCCGACCTTCGAACCCCTGACCAGTAGTGGGTGTCGGGCCCACACGATCTGAGGCGGCTGTTGAACCCTTCGGGGGGCCAGCCTTCGAACCCCTGATCAGTAGGGAGGCTCGGGGCCTAGTTCCTTCACGGGGAAGGATCCCTTTGGGGTTATCCCCTTCTCGGTCCCTGTTGCAAAGAGATAGAGAAAGAAGGAAAAAGGGAAAAAGGAATTCGAAATTGAACTTCGTGGCGTACCTTTCTCGGCGTGGCCGTTTTTGGCGGAGGCGAAGCGCCGCCAGCTGCCCCCTGCCAGAAACGTCACCTATTTCGCCGCGGAGTTAACGCGCTGGGGTGAGTAGTTGGCGAGGTCGCCGTTGCGTGCGCGAGGGCCGTTCGAGGTACGGGTCACGGACGCGTCGTCTTCACGCCGTGAGAAGGGTTCTCTTGCTGCCCCCCGGATGGGACGTGAGCCTGGCCGATGGCGTGACCGCTTGCCCTCACACGCCTGCCACCGTCATTACTGCCGGCCCATTTTTGACCGCGTTTGACCGCTTGCGCCAGGCTGGCGCCGCTGGATCGCAGGCTGGGCGGCCTCGAGTCGCGGTATCGGTTCCGCAATCGAGGAGGTGCGGTGGTGGAGCGAGAGGCGCAGCGGTTCGCATGCAGCGCCTGGCGCGCCAGTTGAACGACGCGTGGTCTTGAGCCGTCGCGCTGGCCTGTCAGGAGTCGGGGAGGCGCGTCCACTTGGCGTGGTTGCATGCCGCTTGCATGGCCGCTCGCCCCCTTTGCCCGTTGGTCTGGGCAAAAGTGGAGGGTTACTTGTAACCGCTGGGGCGGTTGCGTGCGTCGTGCGCGGCGGTTTGGCTCCCTCTGCTTGGAGCTGGTTTGCATGATAGGCGGGCCCCAGCCCCCGCGCCGCAGGGAAGGGCCTTGGAGGCGTGTTGGAGAAGACTCAGCCCATGACGGTTGAGGGCGCTAGCAGGGGGAGTTGCCTTTAAAAGGAAGGCGACCCCCTTCGTGAGGCGACCATGTCTCCTTTCCTCCCTTATGCATTATGTCTCTCCATCTTCCAGGCCCCCGGATGGGGGGAACCGCCGTCTTTTCGCTCCATCGTTGGAGGAACGCAACCCCGTGGGAGTTGGTACCTTTCAGCCATCGTTCGGCTTCAAGGATTTTCATCAGGCAGCCCGGTTGCCCCCCTCGGCTGGGGGTCACCCGAGATGGTGACCACCAGCCCCTGGGTGGGGAGGAACAAACCGGGGCTGCGATCTTGGTCCCACCCTCAGCTTCAAGGATGTTCGTCATCCTCGCTGGGGTGGGTGCCGGACTGAGCCGGCGCTCCTCTCCTCCCGCACGGGTCCGTGGGTCATCCCCTCCCACGACATTCGAGGGAGAAGGCGCTCCCTGGCCCCTCGGGCGGCGCGGACTTCGACGACGCGGGATGGATCGGCGGCGAACGCCGTCACCTCCGGCGTGTCGGGTCCGCCAGCTCGGCTCCGGCGGGCCCCTCTGTCGGGGGGGGGGCTGCCGCGCCGTGTACACGGGGGGTCCACCCTAGACACCGCACGCTGCTAGGGGCGGCGCTCGTGTTCTGGGGTGGGCCTGCTTTTGCACCAGGGCGGCGGCTTTGCGCGGGGGCCGGTGCCCCACTCATCGGGGAGGATTTGAGTGGGGATCTGGCGGCTCCTGGCGTCGGTGCCGAGGTGGAGGCGGCTCGAGAAGTCCCCGTCAGCGACGGGATCACCGCCACCATCGGCGCTTTGGGCCTTCGGCTCTTTGTACTTGTCCTCGCCCCTCGGGTGGCGTTGTGGGCGAGGGCAAGACAGCAGCTGTGCCTTCCCCTGAGGTCTGCGCCGCCGCAGAGGGAGGAACCGGAGTTCCGCCTGTAGTGGCACTTTGAGTGCCGGGTTTTTTGTTCATTTCGGCTTTCGGGGCCTGAACATGTATGTAACTCCGGCACAGAGCCGTGTTTTTTTCCTCATTTCTGAGCAATAAGACTTGCCTATCGATTGTCTGAATCGCTTCACCAAGCATGAGTCGCCCCGTGTCCGGGTGACGAGTGAGGTATCCGTATCCCGGAGGCGTAGGAATCCCTCGGCTCGGTCGGACCCTGTTGTCCGAGGCTCTTCTAGCTTGGTTAAAAAGACCCCTCGGTCGCTCTTCGATGAGCCGAGGCCAGGGGTAGCGATATCAGCACAGGCAGAGGCGTTGTTGGCTCGGAAATGGAACCTGGTTGGCCGGAGCCCAGCTGGGTCGTCTGCTGGCAGGTTCGGCGCCGGAGTTGATTGGCCGAGGCCTCGGACCGAGCTGGCGCCCTCGGAAGGGGTCGGCCGAGGCCCCGGAGTTGGCCGGCCGAGCCGTCCGCTTGGGTCGGATTCTCGGGGAAGCCTCTGGCGGAGATTGCTCGAGCGCGGTGTCGACGTCGTCCTTCGGAGCGGAGGCCTTCGGGCCGCGTGGCCACCCGAGGCCAGGTCGGGTCTTGCCGAAGGTGCTGCTGATGCCGAGGGTGTCGCCACCCTCTTCCAGTGCCAAGGTCCGCGCCTGCAGGGTCAAGTCGTCCTGTAGCGTGGGCCTTGTGCGGCCGTTGAGGCCAGAACACACACCCTTGTCGCGTTATACAGCTGTGTCTCTTTTCCTCTTGCTTCGAGTATCTGGACTTTTTGTCGGTAGCAGGGATGTTAGTGCGAGCAAGAGTTGCTTCTCGCGGGAGGTGATGAGTGAGGTATCCGTATCCCGGAGGCGTGGGAGTCCCTCGGCTCGGTCGGGGCCTCGCCGCTTACGCGTACTTTTACCCATCCATGAGGCCCTGTCACCGACTCGGTCGAGAAGGCTCGAAGAACCTGCTTCAACAGAAGAGCCTTCGTACGTAAAGACTCATTCGATCCGCGGAGTCACCTTATCCGAACGCGAGTTACTTATCACAGAAGGTGACGAGTGAGGTATCCGTATCCCGGAGGCGTAGGAGTCCCTCGGCTCGGTCGGCCTTGGCTGCTTACGTGTACCCCGTCGTTTCTAGGACCCACTTTTCGAAGTAGTCAAAAAGCACGAAAGATGTTCTGGTAAAAGAGGTTTTTTGTTCGAGGAAAATTTTGACGCAGAGGGGGTTAACCCCTTTTAGCCCCCGAGGGAGGGTCGGGCTCCGCAGAGGCGAGGCCGACCCTTCCTTGTTGACTAAACTTCGCGTGGGTACGGGGTATAAGAACAACTTGGAAACATTCTTAAGGATAGAAGCGACGTAGCTGTTGGATGTTCCAAGCGTTGCCGTAGACTTCGCCTTGACTGTTGGCCAGCTTGTAAGTTCCGGGGCTTCAGAACTTTGGCGATGATGAACGGCCCCTCCCAGGGGGGGCGTTAGCTTATGCCTCCCTCGGGCGTCCTGCCGCAGCCGAAGCACCAGATCCGCCCACCTGGAGATCTCGGGTCGGACCCCTCGGGCGTGGTAGCGTCGCAGGGACTGCTGATACCGCGCTGAGTGTAGTAGGGCCCTGTCCCGAGCCTCGTCCAGCTGGTCCAGCGAGTCTTCTCGGCTGGCTTGGGTTGCTTTCTTCGTCGTAAGCCCTCGTCCTCGGGGAACCGTATTCCAGGTCCGTGGGCAGGATTGCCTCGGCCCCGTAGACCAGGAAGAACGGCGTGAAACCCGTGGCTCGGCTTGGAGTCGTCCTCAGGCTCCAGACCACCGAGGGGAGTTCCTTCATCCATCGCTTGCCGAACTTGTTGAGACTGTTATAAATCCGAGGCTTAAGCCCCCGTAGAATCATGCCATTGGCACGTTCCACTTGCCCATTCGACATGGGGTGAGCTACGGCGGCCCAGTCCACCCGATGTTGTGATCGTCGCAAAAATCCAAGAATTTTTTGCCGGTGAACTGGGTGCCATTGTCGGTGATGATGGAGTTCGGGACCCCGAAGCGATGGATGATGTTGGTGAAGAATGCCACCCCGCCTGCTCGGACCTGATGCTGCTTAGGGGGTCGGACCTCGATCCACTTGGAGAATTTGTCGATGGCGACCAGCAGGTGCGTGTAGCCCCCGGGTGCCTTCTGCAGTGGGCCGACGAGGTCCAGACCCCACACAGCGAAGGGCCAGGTGATGGGTATCGTCTGCAGAGCCTGAGCGGGCAGGTGGGTCTGCTTCGCATAGAATTGGCACCCTTCGCAGGCGCGGACAATTCTAGTGGCCTCAGCCACCGCCGTTGGCCAGTAGAAGCCTTGGCGGAAAGCATTCCCGACGAGGGTTCGAGGTGCTGCATGATGACCGCAAGCCCCCGAGTGTATTTCCTGCAGGAGGTCCTGACCCTCGCGATGGTGATGCATCGCTGGAGGATGCCCGAGGGGCTGCGGTGGGTAGAGCTCCTTCTCGTCGCCCAGCAGGACGAACGATTTTGCTCGTCGCGTTACCCGCCGAGCCTCGGTTTGGTCGAGGGGCAGCTCTCCTCGGCGGAGATATTGCAGGTACGGGGTCTTCCAATCTTGATCTGGCACGACCCCGTTCTGCTCCTCCTCGACGTGCAGCGCTTCGCGCTCGGGCCCCGAGGGTTCCTCGGATTGAGCCGAGGACGGCTCGGGCTGGGCCGAGGTCACCTCGGACGAGGCCGAGGGTGCCTCGGGTTCGGGCGCGTCGCCTATCTTGACGGAGGGTTGGTGCAGATCCCGGGCGAAGACGTCCGGGGGAACCGTTGTCCGCCCCGAGGCTATCTTCGCCAGCTCGTCCGCAGTCTCGTTATAGCGTCGGGCGATGTGGTTAAGTTCGAGCCCGTAGAACTTGTCCTCCAGGCGTCGAATCTCTTCGCAGTAGGCCTCCATCTTCAGGTCGCGGCAGAGGGAATTCTTCATGACTTGGTCGATGACGAGCTGCGAGTCGCCGCGTGCATCGAGGCGTCGAACCCCTAGCTCGATGGCGATTCGCAACCCGTTGATCAGAGCCTCGTACTCAGCTACATTGTTAGACGCCGGGAAATGGAGGCGAAGCACGTAGCGCAGGTGTTTTCCGAGGGGCGAGACGAAAAGCAGGCCCGCGCCAGCTCCCGTCTTCATCAGCGACCCGTCGAAAAACATGGTCCAGAGTTCTGGTTGGATCGGAGCCGTTGGTAACTGGGTATCGACCCATTCGGCTACGAAATCCGCCAGTGCCTGGGACCTGATGGCCTTCCGAGGGGCGAACGAGATCGCCTCGCCCATGATTTCCACCGCCCACTTTGCGATCCGTCCCGAGGCTTCCCGGCACTGGATGATCTCCCCCAGGGGGAAGGATGACACCACAGTCACCGGATGGGACTCGAAGTAATGTCGCAACTTTCGCCTCGTCAGGACCACAGCGTATAGCAGCTTCTGGACTTGTGGGTAGCGGGTCTTGGTCTCGGACAGCACTTCGCTGACGAAGTAAACTGGCCTCTGAATGGGCAAAGCATGCCCCTCTTCCTGCCTTTCGACCACGATCGCGGCGCTGACCACCTGAGTGGTTGCGGCGACGTAGACCAGGAGGGTCTCTCCATCAGTTGGGGGTACCAAGATGGGCGCCTGTGTGAGGAGTGCCTTCAGGCTCCCGAGGGCTTCTTCGGCCTCGGGAGTCCAAGTGAAGCATTCGGCCTTCCTTAAGAGGCGGTACAGGGGCAGGCCTCTTTCGCCGAGGCGCGAGATGAAGCGGCTCAAGGCCGCGAGGCATCCCATGACCCTCTGTACGCCTTTTAAGTCCTTGATAGGTCCCATGTTTGTGATTGCTGCGATCTTCTCCGGATTGGCTTCGATGCCCCGCTCGGAGACGATGAACCCCAAGAGCATGCCCCGGGGCACCCCGAAGACGCACTTCTCGGGATTGAGCTTGACGCCCTTCGCCTTGAGACACCGGAATGTCAGTCCGAGGTCGGAGAGAAGGTCAGAGGCTTTCCTCGTCTTGACCACGATGTCGTCGACGTAGGCCTCGACCGTGCGACCAATGTGTTTCGCCGAACACATGGTTCATGCACCGCTGGTACGTTGCACCCGCGTTCCTCAACCCGAACGGCATTGTGACATAACAGTACATGCCGAAGGGCGTGATGAAAGAAGTCGCGAGCTGGTCGGACTCTTTCATCTTGATTTGATGATACCCTGAGTAGGCATCGAGAAAAGACAGGGTTTCGCACCCTGCTGTGGAGTCCACAATTTGGTCGATGCGAGGTAGAGGGTAGGGGACCTTTGGACATGCTTTGTTGAGGCCAGTGTAGTCTACACACATCCGCCACTTCCCCCCTTTTTTCCTCACAAGTACAGGGTTGGCAAGCCATTCGGGATGGAATACCTCTTTAATGAACCCTGCTGCCATCAGCTTGTGGACCTCCTCGCCTATCACTCTGCGCCTTTCCTCGTCGAATCGGCGCAGAGGCTGTCTGACCGGTCGGGCCCCGGCCCGAATATCCAGCGAGTGCTCGGCGACTTCCCTCGGTATGCCGGGCATGTCCGAGGGACTCCACGCGAAAACGTCGGCGTTTGCGCGGAGAAAGTCGACGAGCACTGCCTCCTATTTGGGGTCGAGCCCCGAACCGATCCGGATCTGCTTGGAGGCGTCGCCACTGGGGTCGAGAGGGACGGCCTTAACCGTCTCTGCTGGCTCGAAGTTGCCGGCATGCCGCTTCACATCCGGCACCTCTCGGGAGAGGCTTTCCAGGTCGGCAATGAGGGCCTCGGACTCGGCGAGGGCCTCGGCGTACTCCACGCACTCCACATCGCATTCGAATGCGTGTTTGTACGTGGGGCCGACGGTGATGACCCCGTTGGGGCCCCGGCATCTTGAGCTTCAGGTAGGTGTAGTTGGGGATGGCCATGAACTTCGCGTAGCATGGCCTTCCCAACACCGCGTGGTAGGTCCCTCGGAACCCGACCACCTCGAACGTCAAAGTCTCCCTTCGGAAGTTGGAGGGTGTTCCGAAGCAGACAGGGAGGTCGAGCTGTCCGAGGGGCTGGACGCGCTTCCCGGGAATGATCCCGTGGAAGGGCGCAGCGCCTGCTCGGACGGACGACAAGTCGACGCGCAGGAGCTTGAGAGTCTCGGCGTAGATGATGTTGAGGCAGCTGCCCCCATCCATCAGGACCTTGGTGAGCCTGACGTCGCCAATGACAGGATCGACGACGAGCGGGTACTTCCCCGGGCTCGGCACGTGGTCGGGGTGGTCGTCCTGGTCGAAGGTGATGGGCTTGTCGGACCAGTCTAGGTAGACTGGCGCCGCCACCTTCACCGAGCAGACCCCCCGACGCTCTTGCTTACGATGCCGAGCCGAGGCGTTTTGCCACATGCCCTCCGTAGATCATGAAGCAGTCGCGGACCTCGGGGAACTCTCCTGCTTGGTGATCCTCCCTTTTGTCGTCGTCGTGAGCCTTGCCACCCTCGGCGGGTGGCCCGGCCCGATGGAAGTGACGCCGAAGCATGACGCACTCTTCGAGGGTGTGTTTGACGGGCCCCTGATGGTAGGGGCACGTCTCCTTGAGTGCCTTGTCGAAGAGGTTTGCACCTCCGGGGGGTTTCCGAGGGTTCTTGCGCTCGGCGGCGGCGACAAGGTCAGCATCGGGAACGTCGCGTTTCGCTTGCGACTTCCTCCTGCCTTTCTTCTTGGCGCCGCGCGGAGCAGACGCCTCGGGAGCATCTTCCGACGGGCGGCCCTGGGGCTGCTTGTCCTTTCGGAAGATGGCCTCTACCGCCTCCTGGCCGGAGGCGAACTTGGTAGCGATGTCCATCAGCTCGCTCGCCCTGGTGGGGGTCTTGCGACCCAACTTGCTCACCAGGTCGCGGCAGGTGGTGCCGGCGAGGAAACGCGCCGATGACATCGGAGTCGGTGATGTTGGGCAGCTCGGTGCGCTGCTTCGAGAACCGCCGGATGTAGTCCCGAAGGGACTCTCCCGGCAATTGCCGACAGCTTCGGAGGTCCCAGGAATTCCCGGGGCGCACGTACGTGCCCTGGAAGTTCCCGGCGAAGGCCTGGACCAGATCCTCCCAGCTGGAAATCTGCCCCGGGGGCAGGTGCTCCAACCAGGCACGAGCGGTGTCGGAGAGAAATAGGGGGAGGTTTCGGATGATGAGGTTGTCATCGTCCGTCCCACCCAGCTGACAGGCCAGGCGGTAGTCTGCAAGCCACAATTCCGGTCTCGTCTCCCCCGAGTACTTCGTGATAGTAGTCGGGGGTCGGAATCGGGGCGGAAACGGCGCCCGCCGAATGGCTCGGCTAAAGACCTGCGGACCGGGTGGTTCGGGCGAGGGACTTCGATCCTCCCCGCTGTCACAACGTCCCCCACGCCTGGGGTGGTAGCCTCGGCGCACCCTTTCGTCGAGGCGTGCCCGACGGTCACGATGAGGGTGCTCGTCGCCGAGGTGGCCTGGGGCCGCAGGCGCGGTGTTGCGCGTGCGCCCGGTGAAGACCGAGGCCTCCCGCGTGAGTCGGGAAGTCGCGGCACGAGGATCCGGGGTGTATCCCTGCCTTCGAGAGGCAGAGCTCTCCGCCCGCCGGGCCGCAGCGCCTTCCAGGAGATGCCTGAGTTCTCCCTGGATCCGCCGTCCCTCGGTGGTTGATGACTCCGGCATCGCGCGGAGGAGCATTGCTGCAGCGACCAGGTCCTGGCCAGTCCCGCCGGATGCGGGTGGCGGTTTGTCCCTGACATCGTTGGCGATGCGGTGCTGGAGACCTTGGGGCAAGTGACGTATTCCTCCGGCCGGGGGTTGGCTCGCCCATACCTGCCCGATGTTCTGACGGATTGCCTCGAGCGCTCCTGCTCCTTCATCGAACCCGGCCTGCGCCCCGCGGACTTGCTCGAGCTGTGGGTCGTGACCTCCCGCCGAAGCGGGGACCACAGCTAGCTCCCGCGGGATGTCAGCGCGAGGCGCTGGCCTAGGGGGATCACCATCCTCCGGCATGCCGAGACAGCCGCCTCCGGAGGGATCCCCTAGCTCGATGTGGAAACATTCGCGACTCAGGCCGCAGTCCTTGTCGCCAAGGCTACGGCTGCCGTCGGAACAGTCGGAGAGGCAGTAGTCACATGCGGTCATGAAGTCCCGCATGGCACTAGGGTTGCCAGATCCGGAGAAATCCCAGCAGATGCTGGGGTCGTCGTCTCCCTCGGACCCAGAGGGTCCGTAGGTCGAGACACCCGTCAATCGGTCCCAAGGCGACCGCACAGGAAACCCCAGAGAGGTTGCACTCGCCTCAGTGTGAGCGCCCGCCAAAGCGAGATCGCCAGGCGGGCTGAGGCCGAGTCGAAATAACGAAAGATGGGTAGCAGTCGGTACCTTTTTGTCGACGAGGAGCGATGAAGTCGCGTCGGGGGCTGACCGCGTCGTCGTCTTGGGTCCGAGGGCGACGTCCTGCAGGCCTTCCGTGAGCGTGCTGGCGTCGTCCACTTGCTCGGAGTCGACGTGTTGCGGGGGGATGGCGCTCGCGTCTGCCTTGAACGCGAGGGCGACGCTTGGCGTGTCCTCCGTCGAGGCGCCGGGGATGTCGATTTGCCCGACAGCCGTCGGAGCGCGACCTCCCGCTCGGCCCCGGTTGCCCTGCCTCCTCCTCCTTCGACGGCGAGGGAGAGGATGGGGCAAGCTCGAAAGTTGTCCTTCCCCTACGCGGGAAAGACGTCGTCGATTCCGCCGCCAGCGGGCGGGCTGTCCGCCATCAATGTCGCCGTCGCGCGGCGGTGGAAGGAGTATCATGTCGTAGTCGCCGTCGAGCGAGATGAATTCGAGGTTCCCGAAACGGAGCACCGTCCCGGGTTGGAGAGGTTGTTGGAGACTGCCCATCTGGAGCTTGACGGGAAATCGAACGTCAACACGCAGCGCAGCCCCTACCTGGCGCGCCAACTGTCGGCGTTCCGAGACCGGGGGGTCCTCGAGCCGACGAGTGAGAGTGCCGCGTGCCCCAGCCCAGATGGGTCGAGCGCGTGGAGCGAGCGCAAAGGGGGGAACGGAGTGAGAGAGAGGTCGGTGGCCGGAGCCGGATCGCGAGGGAGTCGGAGAAATTCCCACGGCCTTCGTGTTCGTCCCGCGCCCAGGTCGGGTGCGCTTGCAGTAGGGGGTTACAAGCGTCCGCACGAGGTGAAGGGAGAGGGCGGCCCCGAGAGAGCGCCTGCCCCTGCCTTTCGTCCCCGCGAGGCCAACCTTCTCTAAGAAGGCCCTGGCCCTTCCTTTTATAGTCGTAAGGAGAGGGTCCAGGTGTACAAGACGGGGGTGTAGCAAGGTGCTACGTGTCTAGCGAGGGAGAGCTAGCGCCCTATGTACATGCCCAGGTGGCAGCCAGAGAGATCGTGGCACCCTGTTGGAGTGGCGTCGTGGCTGTTGGAGGAGTAACGGAGCCGGACGGGGGGACAGCTGTCGAGGTGGCTGGGTCCTTGCTGACGTTCTCCTGCTTTCGTAAGGGAGCTGGGAGCCGCCGTCGTCATGATCTAGCGGGGCGCCATCATGGCCTATCTGGCATAGCTGGCCAGATGGGACGCCGGTCTTGTTCTCTGCGACCCAAGTCGGCTCGGGGCAGGGTGATGATGACGCTTCCTGTTGACGTGGCGGTCTCGTATCCTAGGTCGGGCGTCGTGGAGGCTCCTCCGAGGCTGTGGCCGAGTCCGTCCTGCAAGACAGAGACAGAGTCCGAGCCCTGGTCGGGCGAGGCGGAGATTATTCGGCAGAGGCCGAGGCGGAGTCCGAGCCCTGGGTCGGGCGAGGCGGAGGTCGCCGTCTTCCGAGGCCTTAGCCTGAGTCCGAGCCCTGGGTCGGGCGGAGCGGAGTTCGCCGTCTTCCGAGGCCTTAGCCTGAGTCCGAGCCCTGGGTCGGGCGGAGCGGAGTTCGCCGTCTTCCGAGGCCTTAGCCTGAGTCCGAGCCCTGGGTCGGGCGGAGCGGAGTTCGCCGTCTTCCGAGGCCTTAGCCTGAGTCCGAGCCCTGGGTCGGGCGGAGTCTCCTCCGGCACCACTGGCGAAGTCTGGCCGCCCGTCGGTCTTACCTTTTGCGTTAAACGCCCTGGTGACTCGGTCGGTTGGTGCGGTGATTTAGTCAGGGTTTCTCCTTATCGGAGGCGGGGCCTAGGGCGAGCCGGGGATGCGCCTGCCGTGAAAGAGGAGACCTCAGGCGAGACGGAGTCATCTTAGGGTCGGCTGCCCTCGCCCGAGGCTAGGCTCGGGCGTGGCGTGGTCAAGTCACTCGTGTGGACTGATCCCTGACTTAATCAAACCCATCAGGCCTTTGCAGCTTTATGCTGATGGGGGTTACCAGCTGAGAATTAGGCGTCTTGAGGGTACCCCTAATTATGGTCCCCGACAGTATAGAAACATGTTTGTCTAACCTGTTTTTGCAGGACATCTTGTGATCAGTATGGCTATTGTGTATATGATGCATGTTAATAAATTATTCATGACCTGCGTGTCGTGACCAGGGCAATACGGCTGGAGCCACATGTATTGTCCAAATTTAATGTAATGACCTGCGTGTCAACATGTGATGATCCAAAGCGTATATGTAATTTGTTTACCAGCATACGTTAGATAGGTCTTGAAGGACTCATCACCTGGAGGATGGCATACCTATATCATGGAGATGGAGATCATCGTGATGGACAGATTATTGGAGATGGGGATCACCATGTGACAGCAAGCCATACCGAATCACAACTATTGTGTGAATGCCATTCTTATTGTTCTACTTGTTTATATTGCATATATGTCCTTGCGTGCGATGTTATAAGTAGGACGATCCCTCATAAATGTTTAAGCTTTAATGCCTCTCCAAACCTTGCACTATCATAAGTCTTGTACAATTGGTGGTGGGTCTATGAAATTAGGGTGCCACCAGTTTTCCTTGACTAGATAGGTTTGTATCGGATACGAACTGCAGAAAGGGTTGGTTAACTTAAACAAAGTCAGCTTAATGGTTAAGGACTTTGAGGCATAAGGTTGGGAGCCGAGACATAGAGATGTCACCCAACAACAGGAGTCATATATATGATATGATTAGCAAGGAGTTGCTTACCGATCTACCTTGTCTTCTAGCGGTGATGCTAAAGCTCACTAGTAGACTTGTTAGTTGTGGGTTCTGAATCACTAAGTATCAATCGAGGGATATTGATTTTAGTGGGAGTAGACTATTAAATGTTTAATATGATTTACTCTGTCATGGATATTTTTGTCTTAGTATTTTGCATTATTTTGTTGTAGATAAATGGCACCTAGCACACCAACATTTACTTTGCGATCAATTCTTGAAAAGGATAAGTTAAACGGAACAAACTATACGGATTGGATCCGTAACCTGAGAATTGTTCTCAGGGCTGAAAAAAAGGAAGACGTTCTAGACACCCCACTACCAGAGGATCCTGGTGAAAATGCAACTGCTGCAGCTAAAACCGCTTACAAGAAAGCAATGGATACTAATCTTGAAGTGAGTTGCCTAATGCTTGCTTGCATGGAGCCTGAGCTGCAGATGCAGTTTGAGACAAACCATGAGGTACACGATATGATCGTGGCGCTCAAGGATATGTTCCAGACTCAGGCTAGGACTGAAAGGTTCAATGTGTCCAAAGCCTTTCTGGAATGCAAGCTAGCAGAAGGCGCAGCAGTTGGGCCACACGTAATCAAAATGGTTGGTTACAGTTAGAGGTTGGAGAAGCTAGGCTTCCCAATAAGCCAAGAGTTGGCCACTGACTTCATTTTGGCATCTCTTCCGCCCAGCTATGGAAACTTCATCACGAACTACCATATGCATGGGGCGGAGAGGGGCCTCAATGAACTATGTGGCATGCTGAAAACTGCAGAAGGGGACATAAAGAAAAGCGCTGGCAGCAGCGGCCATGTGATGGCGGTCCAAAACAAACCCAACTTTAAGAAGAAGGGTAAAACTCAAAAGAAGAAGGGCAAGGCAAAGGATACAGTATTCAAGCCAAATCAAAAGCCCAAGGCTGGACCAGCTGCAGATGCAGAGTGCTTTTATTGCAAAGAACTTGGTCACTGGAAAAGGAATTGCAAGCAGTACTTGGCCTCTATTAAGGATCGCGGCGGTAAGGGTACAGCCGCAGCAGGTACACTTGCTATTCACATTACAGAAATTTTTCTTGCTGATTCTTATATTAATTCTTGGGTATTTGATACCGGATCGGTTGCCCATATTTGCAATTCGATGCAGGGAATGATAAGAAGTAGAAGCATGAAAAGAGGAGAAGTTGATTTCCGGGTAGGCAATAATGCAAGAGTTGCTGCGTTGACCGTCGGGACGATGCAACTCCACCTCCCATCAGGATTTATTTTGGAGTTAAATAATTGTTATCTAGTTCCTAGTATGAGTCGAAACATTATGTCTCCTTCATGTTTGAT
Organism: Zea luxurians; assembly: GCA_029449295.1. Lineage (NCBI taxonomy): Eukaryota > Viridiplantae > Streptophyta > Magnoliopsida > Poales > Poaceae > Zea > Zea luxurians. The sequence goes on from JAOPSE010000081.1 coordinate 130,885, forward strand.
GAAGGATGGTTATTCATTTGCGAGTGAAAACAATGGTTGTGTGATCTCTAAGAATGGCATGTTTGTGGCTTTTGCATCCATTATGAATGGGTTATTCATTTTAAATCTTGATGATGCACCTATCTGTAATATTAGTGCTAAAAGGCCTCGGCCTAATGATTTAAGTCCTACCTACATGTGGCACTGTCGTTTGGGTCATATAAGTGAGAATCGCATGAAGAAGCTTCATTCTGATGGGCTTTTAACTTCGTTTGATTTTGAATCATACGAGACATGTGAAGCTTGCTTACTTGGTAAGATGACCAAGGCGCCCTTCACGGGTTTACCGGAGAGGACGTTAGATTTATTGGAACTCATACATACTGATGTGTGCGGACCAATGAGTACGACAGCTAGGGGAGGATTCCAATACTTCATAACCTTCACTGATGATTTTAGTAGATATGGGTATGTCTACTTAATGAAAAACAAGTCTGAATCCTTAGAAAAGTTCAAAGAGTTTCAAAATGAAGTAGAAAATCAGCGTGGCAAGAAAATTAAAGCACTGCGATCAGATCGTGGTGGTGAATATTTGAGTCATGAGTTTAGCAATCATCTAAAGAGTTGTGGAATTGTTCCACAGCTTACGCCGCCTGGAACGCCTCAGAGGAATGGCGTGTCTGAGCGACGTAATCGTACTTTATTGGATATGGTTCGATCAATGATGAGCCAGTCGGACCTACCTTTGTCGTTTTGGGGATACGCTCTAGAAACAGCAGCTTTCACACTAAATAGGGTACCGTCTAAGTCCGTAGTTAAGACACCATATGAGATGTGGACTGGGAAGACTCCCAGCTTGTCTTTTCTGAAGATTTGGGGTTGTGAGGTTTACGTCAAGCGACTACAGTCGGATAAACTCACTCCAAAATCGGACAAGTGCATGTTCGTGGGATATCCAAAGGAAACTTTAGGATATTACTTTTACCACCGGTCAGAGGGCAAAGTGTTTGTCGCCCGGAACGGTGTGTTCTTAGAGAAAGAGTTTCTCAAAAGAGAGAAAAGTAAACAAAAGGTGTATCTTGAAGAAGTTCAGGATGAGCCAGTGGGACAAGATTCAACAAGTGATGCTAATGTAGCAGAACAAGTTGAGACGTCTATGGCAAGAGAATCACCACCACAACCACGAAGGTCAGCAAGGCTTCGCGAGGCACGAGGAGAAGTGCTATTGTTGGGCAATGGGGAAGTGTTGTTGTTAGACAACGACGAACCTGCAACATATTCAAAAGCGATGATGGACCCAGATTCCGAGAAATGGCATGTCGCCATGAGATCCGAGATAGATTCCATGGGAGAAAATCAAGTTTGGAACTTGGTTGACCCGCCTGATGGTGTTAGACCTATAGAATGCAAATGGATCTATAAGAAGAAGAAAGACATGGATGGAAATGTTCACATCTATAAGGCTCGACTTGTTGCAAAGGGTTTTCGACAAGTTCAAGGAGTTGACTATGACGAGACATTCTCGCCAGTAGCGATGCTTAAATCTATTCGGATCATTCTAGCTATTGCCGCATATTTCGATTATGAGATTTGGCAGATGGATGTCAAAACAGCTTTCCTTAATGGAAACCTAGATGAGGACGTGTATATGATACAGCCCGAGGGTTTTGTCGATCCGATCAATGCTGGAAAGATATGCAAACTTCAGAAATCCATTTATGGGTTGAAGCAAGCATCTCGGAGTTGGAACATTCGTTTTGATGAAGTGATCAAAGGGCTTGGTTTTCATCAGAATGAAGAAGAAGCTTGTGTTTACAAGAAGGAAAGTGGGAGCGCTGTTGTATTTCTAATCTTGTATGTGGATGACATATTATTGATTGGGAATGACATTCCTATGCTGGAGTCCGTCAAGGCTTCACTGAAAAAGAGTTTTTCTATGAAGGACTTAGGGGAAGCAGCATATATTTTGGGCATAAGGATCTATAGAGATAGGTCGAAGAGGCTTATAGGATTAAGTCAAGATACGTACATTGACAAGGTTTTGAAACGGTTCAACATGGAACAGTCCAAGAAAGGGTTCATACCTATGTCACATGGTAAACACCTTAGCCAGATGCAATGTCCTGCAACGGCTAATGAGCGGGAGCGCATGAGTAAGGTACCATACGCCTCAGCAATTGGTTCAATCATGTATGCCATGATAAGTACACGCCTAGATGTTTCATACGCTATAAGTGCTACGAGTAGATACCAGGCTGATCCAGGTGAGGATCACTGGACAGCGGTAAAAGGCATTCTTAAGTACTTAAGAAGGACTAAAGATATGTTCCTGGTATATGGGGGTAAGGAGGAGCTCGTTGTAACTGGTTACACCGATGCTAGCTTCCAAACTGACCCAGACGAGTTAAAATCGCAATCAGGTTTTGTGTTCACAATAAATGGTGGTGATGTTAGTTGGAAGAGTTCCAAACAGGAGACTGTGACTGATTCTACAGCAGAAGCCGAGTACATTGCAGCTTCTGAATCTGCGAAGGAAGGTGTTTGGATAAGAAAGTTCCTCATCGAGCTTGGTGTGTTTCCTAATGCATCTAGCCCATTGAACCTCTACTGTGACAACAATGGGGCTATTGCGCAAGCTAAGGAGCCAAGGAACCACCAGAAAAACAAACACGTACTGCGGAAGTTTCACCTCATACGGGAATTCATTAGGCGGGGTGAGATAAAGATATGCAAAATACATACGGATTTGAATGTTGCTGATCCTTTGACAAAACCTCTTCCACAACCTAAGCATGAGGCACACGTGAGATCTATGGGTATTAGATATCTTCTAGATTAACTCTAGTGCAAGTGGGAGACTGTTAGAAATATGCCCTAGAGATAATCATAGAGATGAGCATATTTCTTTGTATCCATGATATATATATTGCTTAATTGAATATCCATGGAAGGCACCTTGTATTGATTAGCAATTATGTGAATTGTTTGTGAGATTCTTTACTTATATGGTTATTCTAAATGATGTCCCTAGTCAGAGTCGATGACTAGCACATGTATTAGTTGATGACTACATTTCACAAGTCATGAACATGGAGATGTTAAATTAATAATGTGGGCGCATGTATGACATGAGGCTGGACCGACCCAACGTGAGATATTGTAATATAGTTCTCTTCTTGCAACATGAATACTGTATCCTTAGACCTGAGATTGTCGCATGTTCTCAAGATGTGAATTGACTTACTTAGGGACTATCAAACGCTATCCCGTAACTGGGTAGTTATAAAGGTAGTTTTGGGTTTGTCAGGAAGCATGCTATGAGGCATGGTCAGTCAAGATGGAATTTGTCCCTCTCTTTGTGAGAGAGATATCTCTGGGCCCCTCGAGTGATTGGATCAAGAAATGCATGGCCGTGCTAGGGTTAAGAGTTAACCATTGAAAGGATTCCAATTCACAGTATCGAGACAGAGAGGTCAGCTTAGAGCCAGACCAAATATTGTGAGACAAAGGGAACAGCATGTACTTAATGTCGCAATGGTTCGTCTGATATGATCTTTACGTACACATAGGAGTTGACATGTCTTGCTAGAGGCCGCTGTCAATTATTGGGCCAAGTAAGAGTACTCGGGCTATGTCTATTTGTACGTGAACCTATAGGGTCACACACTTAAGGGGAAGGAAGCCTAATTCGGATTAGATCCGAAATTAGACTGGGCTTTAGGGTTAATGATGGGCCTCGGCGTCAGAAGCCCACCATAACGCCTATATAATGAGGGGCGGGGGCGCGGTTAAGAGATAACCTAATTCGCCACCTGCAAACCAGCAGCCGCCGCTCGCCTCTCGCCCTCACCAAGCCGCCGTCGCGAACCTAGCAGTTCGGTACGCGGCGCTTCCTCCCTGTACGTGTGGATACCTCGGAGGTGCTGCATCTGGAGCACTTGGACGAACCGTGCGAGGACGTGAAGAACGCCGGCGACTACACGGCACTGCTCGACGCGTTCGTCTACATCGAGACGTCTTCCGCTGCTCTGCGCGTCTAGTGGTAATTCCATGACCTATAACCGCAGTAGTTCTTGGTATTATGGGGATGAAAATTTTGTTTTGCGCTAGCGTAGCCTCCCCGTAATCCTACATCCACATCGCCCAACCTAGGGCGCAGACCAGCCACGTCAACAGGAGGCGCCATCATCACCCTACCCCGAGCTGACTCGGGCCGCAGGGAACAAGACCAACGTCCCATCTGGCTCGCTCCGCCAGATAGGCAATGATGGCGCCCCGCATACTCTATGACGACTGCGGCTCTCAGCCCCCTTACGGAAGCAAGAGGACGTCAGCAAGGACCCAACCGCTCCGACAGCTGTCCCTCCGTCAAGCTCCAGCACTCCTCCGACGGCCACGGCATCACACTAGCTGGGTGCCAAAATCTCTCCGGCTGCCACAACGGCATGTACTTAGGGCGCTACCTCTCCTCCGCTAGACACGTAGCACTCTGCTACACCCCCCATTGTACACCTAGATCCTCTCCTTGCGCCTATAAAAGGAAGGACCAGGGCCCTCTTAGAGAGGGTTGGCCGCGCGGGGACGAGGACGAGACAGGCGCTCGCTGGAGGCCGCTCGCTCCCTCTCCCGCGTGGACGCTTGTAACCCCCTACTGCAAGCACACCCGACCTGGGCGCGGGACGAACACGAAGGCCACGGGATTCCCACCTCTCTCACGCCGGTCTCCGGCCACCTCGCTCTCCCCCCTTCGCGCTCGCCCTCGCGCTCGACCCATCTGGGCTGGGGCACGCGGCGACATTCACTCGTCGGCCTAGGGACCCCCCGGTCTCGAAATGCTGACAGTTGGCGCGCCAGGTAGGGGCCTGCTGTGTGTTGACGAACAGCTTCCCGTCAAGCTCCAGATGGGCAGTCTCCAACAACCTCTCCAACCCGGGACAGTGCTCCGTTTCGGGAGTCTTGAGTTCATGTCCCTCGATGGCAGCTACGACGTGATACTCCTTCCACCGCCGTGTGACAACGACAGTGGCGGCCGACAACCCGCCCGCCGGTGGCGGAATCGGCGACGTCTTCCCCGCATGGTGGAAGAACAACCTTCGAGCTCACCCCATCCTCTCCCTCGCCGACGGAGGAGGAGGCGGGGCAACCAAGGCCAAGCAGGAGACAGCGCCTCGTCGGCTGTCGAGCGAGTCGACGGCACAGGCGCCCCAACGGGGGGCGCACTGGGCGTCGACCTCGCGTTTGAGACGAAGACGAGCGCCGTCCCCCCGCGACACGCCAATCCCGAGCAAGCGGACGACGCCAGCGCGCTCGCGAAAAGCTTGCTGGACGTCACCCTCGTACCTGAGACGACGGCGTAGTCAGTCCCCGACGTGACCTCATCGCCGCCCGTCGACCAAAAGGTACCGACCGATTCCCATCCCACGTCTTTCGGATTTAGCCTCGACCCGCCTAGCAGCCCTGCTTTGGCGGGCGCTCTTGTAGAGTCGAGTCAAAACCCTCTGGGGTTCCGTATGCGGTCACCTTGGGACCGGCTGACGGACGTCTCGACCTACGGGCCCTCTGGGTCCGAGGAAGACGGCGAACCAGCGTCTGTTGGGATTTCTCTGGACTTGGCAACCCCAGTGGCATGCAGGACTTCATGACCGCATGCGACTACTGCCTTTCCGACTGTTCCGACGGTAGCCATAGCCTCGGCGACGAGGACTGCGGCCCAAGTCGCGAATGCTTCCACGTCGATCTAGGGGGTCCCTCCGAAGGCAACCATCTCGGCATGCCGGAGGACGGTGACCTTCCTAGGCCGGTGCCTCGCGTTGACATCCCACGGGAGCTAGCTGTGGTCCCTGTTCAGGCGAGGGGCCATGACCCAAAGCTCGAGCAAATCCGCAGGGTGCAGGCCAGGCTCGACGAGGGAGCAGGAGCGCTTGAGCCGATCCGTCGGGACGTCGGGCAGGCATGGGCGGGCCAACCTCCGGCCGGAGAAATACGTCATCTACCCCAGGGCTTCCAGCACCGCATCACCGACGACGTCAGGGTCAGGCCACTGCCCGCATCCAGTGGGGTTGGCCAGAACCTGGCGGCAGCAGCAATGCTTCTTCGCGCGATGCCGGAGCCATCAACCACCGAGGGGCGGCGAATCCAGGGAGAGCTCAAGAATCTCCTGGAAGGCACCACGGTCCGACGGGCCGAGAGCTCCGCCTCCCAAAGGCAGGGGTACCCCTCGGAACCTCATGCCGCGACTTCCCGATTCATGCATGAAGCCTCGGTCAACACCGGGCGCACGCGCAACACCGCGCCTGCGGCCCCGGGTAGCCTCGGCAACGAGCACCATCACCGCGACCGTCGGGCCCACCTCGACGAGAGGGTGCGCCGAGGCTACCACCCCAGGCATGGGGGACGCTATGACAGCGGGGAGGATCGGAGTCCCTCGCCCGAACCACCCGGTCCGCAAGCCTTCAGCCGAGCCATCCGACGGGCGCCGTTCCCGGCCCGGTTCCGACCCCCGACTACTATCACAAAGTACTCGGGGGAGACGAGACCGGAACTGTGGCTCGCGGACTACCGTCTGGCCTACCAACTGGGTGGAACAGACGATGACAACCTCATCATCCGCAACCTCCCCCTGTTCCTCTCCGACACCGCTCACGCCTGGTTGGAGCACCTGCCTCCGGGGCAGATCTCCAACTGGGACGACCTAGTCCAAGCTTTCGCCGGGAATTTCCAAGGCACATACGTGCGCTCTGGGAATTCCTGGGACCTCCGAAGCTGCCGACAGCAGCCGGGAGAATCTCTCCGGGACTACATCCGGCGATTCTCGAAGCAACGCACCGAGCTGCCCAACATCACCGACTCGGATGTCATCGGCGCGTTCCTCGCTGGCACCACCTACCGCGACCTGGTGAGCAAGCTGGGTCGCAAAACCCCCACCAGGGCGAGCGAGCTGATGGACATCGCCACCAAGTTCGCCTCCGGCCAAGAGGCGGTCGAGGCTATCTTCCGGAAGGACAAGCAGCCCCAGGGCCGCCCTTCGGAAGATGCCCCCGAGGCGTCAACTCAGCGCGGCGCCAAGAAGAAGGACAAGAAGAAGTCGCAAGCGAAACGTGACGCCACCGACGCGGACCTTGTCGCCGCCGCCGAGTACAAGAACCCTCGGAAGCCCCCCGGAGGTGCCAACCTCTTCGACAAGATGCTCAAGGAGCCGTGCCCCTATCACCAGGGGCCCGTCAAGCACACCCTTGAGGAGTGCGTCATGCTTCGGCGCCACTTCCACAGGGCCGGGCCACCCGCGGAGGGTGGCAAGGCCCACGACGATGACAAGAAGGAAGATCACCAGGCAGGAGAGTTCCCTGAGGTCCGCGACTGCTTCATGATCTACGGTGGGCAGACGGCGAATGCCTCGGCTCGGCACCGCAAGCAAGAGCGCTGGGAGGTCTGTTCGGTGAAGGTGGCGGCGCCAGTCTACCTAGACTGGTCCGACAAGCCCATCACCTTCGACCAAGCCGACCACCCCGACCATGTGCCGAGCCCGGGGAAATACCCGCTCGTCGTCGACCCCATCATTGGCGACGTCAGGCTCACCAAGGTCCTCATGGACGGAGGCAGCAGCCTCAACATCATCTACGCCAAGACCCTCGGGCTCCTGCGTGTTGATCTATCCTCTGTCCGGGCAGGCGCTGCGCCCTTCCATGGGATCATTCCCGGGAAGCGCGTCCAGCCCCTCGGACAGCTCGACCTTCCCGTCTGCTTCGGAACACCCTCCAACTTCCGAAGGGAGACCCTGACGTTCGAGGTGGTCGGGTTCCGAGGAACCTACCATGTGGTACTGGGGAGGCCCTGCTACGCGAAGTTCATGGCCGTCCCCAACTACACCTACCTGAAGGTTAAGATGCCGGGCCCCAACGGGGTCATCACCGTCGGCCCCACGTACAAACACGCGTTCGAATGCGACGTGGAGTGCGTGGAGTACGCCGAGGCCCTCGCCGAGTCCGAGGCCCTCATCGCCGACCTGGAGAGCCTCTCTAAGGAGGTGCCAGACGTGAAGCGTCATGCCGGCAACTTTGAGCCAGCGGAGACGGTTAAGTCCGTCCCCCTCGACCCCAGCGGCGATGCTTCCAAGCAGGTCCAGATCGGCTCCGGGCTCGATCCCAAATAGGAAGCAGTGCTCGTCGACTTTCTCCGCGCGAACGCCGACGTCTTCGCGTGGAGTCCCTCGGACATGCCCGGCATACCGAGGGATGTCGCCGAGCACTCGCTGGACATCCGAGCCGGAGCCCGACCCGTCAAGCAGCCACTGCGCCGATTCGATGAGGAGAAGCGCAGAGCCATAGGCGAGGAGATCCACAAGCTAATGGCGGCAGGGTTCATCAAAGAGGTATTCCATCCCGAATGGCTTGCCAACTCGGTGCTTGTGAGAAAGAAAGGGGGGAAATGGCGGATGTGTGTAGACTACACTGGTCTCAACAAAGCATGTCCGAAGGTTCCCTACCCTCTGCCTCGCATCGACCAAATCGTGGATTCCACTGCTGGGTGCGAAACCCGGTCTTTCCTCGATGCCTACTCAGGGTATCATCAAATCAGGATGAAAGAGTCCGAACAGCTCGCGACTTCTTTCATCACACCCTTCGGCATGTACTGCTATGTCACCATGTCGTTCGGCTTGAGGAATGCGGGCGCGACGTACCAGCGGTGCATGAACCATGTGTTCGGCGAACACATTGGCCGCACGGTCGAGGCCTACGTCGATGACATCGTAGTCAAGACGAGGAAAGCCTCCGACCTCCTTTCCGACCTTGAAGCGACATTCCGATGTCTCAAGGCGAAAGGCGTCAAGCTCAATCCCGAAAAGTGTGTTTTCGGAGTACCCCAAGGCATGCTCTTGGGGTTCATCGTCTCCGAGCGGGGCATCGAGGCCAACCCGGAGAAGATCGCAGCCATCACCAGCATGGGGCCCATCAAGGACTTGAAAGGCGTACAGAGGGTCATAGGATGCCTCGCAGCTCTGAGCCGTTTCATCTCACGCCTCGGCGAAAGAGGTCTACCTCTGTACCGCCTCTTAAGGAAGGCCGAGTGCTTCACTTGGACCCCTGAGGCCGAGGAAGCCCTCGGGAACCTGAAGGCGCTCCTCACAAAGGCGCCTATCTTGGTGCCCCCAGCTGCCGGAGAAGCCCTCCTAGTCTACATCGCCGCGACCACTCAGGTGGTTAGCGCCGCGATTGTGGTCGAGAGGCAAGAAGAGGGGCATGCATTGCCCGTTCAGAGGCCAGTCTACTTCGTCAGCGAGGTACTGTCTGAAACCAAAATCCGCTACCCACAAGTTCAGAAGCTGCTGTACGTGGTGATTCTAACGCGGCGGAAGCTGCAACACTACTTCAAGTCTCATCTGGTAACTGTGGTGTCATCCTTCCCCCTGGGGGAGATCATCCAGTGCCGAGAGGCCTCGGGTAGGGTTGCAAAGTGGGCGGTGGAAATCATGGGCGAGACAATCTCATTCGCTCCTCAGAAGGCCATCAAGTCCCAGGTCTTGGCGGACTTCGTAGCTGAATGGGTCGACACCCAGCTACCGACGGCTCCGATCCAACCGGAGCTCTGGACCATATTCTTCGACGGGTCGCTGATGAAGACAGGAGCCGGCGCAGGCCTACTCTTCATCTCGCCCCTCGGGAAGCACCTACGCTACGTGCTACGCCTCCATTTCCCGGCGTCCAACAATGTGGCCGAGTATGAGGCTCTGGTCAACGGGTTGCGGATCGCCATCGAGCTAGGGGTCCGACGCCTCGACGCTCGCGGCGACTCACAGCTCGTCATTGACCAAGTCATGAAGAACTCCCACTGCCGCGACCCGAAGATGGAGGACTACTGCGATGAGGTTCGGCACCTGGAAGACAAGTTCTACGGGCTCGAGCTCAACCACATCGCTCGGCGCTACAACGAGACTACGGACGAGCTGGCTAAAATAGCCTCGGGGCGAACGACAGTTCCCCCGGATGTCTTCTCCCGGGATCTGCATCAACCCTCCGTCAAGGTCGACGACACGCTCGAGCCCGAGGCACCCTCAGCCCAGCCCGAGGCACCCTCGGCCCAGCCCGAGGTACCCTCGGATCATTCCGAGGAACCCTCGGCTCGGCCCGAGGTATCCTCGGTTCAACCCGAGGTACCCTCGGCCCCCGAGGGCGAGACGCTGCACGTCGAGGGGGAGCAAAGCGGGGTCATGCCTGATCAAAACTGGCAGACCGCGTACCTGCAATATCTCCACCGGGGAGAGCTACCCCACGACCGAGCCGAGGCTCGGCGGGTGGCGCGGCGCACCAAGTCGTTCGTCTTGCTGGGAGATGAGAAGGAGCTCTACCACCGGAGCCCCTCTGGCATCCTCCAGCGATGCATCTCCATCGCCGAAGGTCAGGAACTCCTGCGAGAGATACACTCGGGGGCTTGCGGCCATCATGCAGCGCCTCGAGCCCTTGTCGGGAATGCTTTCCGGCAAGGCTTCTACTGGCCGACGACGGTGGCCGACGCCACTAGAATTGTCTGCACCTGCGAAGGGTGTCAGTTCTACGCAAGGCAGACCCACCTGCCCGCTCAGGCCCTGCAGACGATACCCATCACCTGGCCTTTTGCTGTGTGGGGTCTGGATCTCGTCGGCTCCTTGCAGAAGGCACCCGGGGGCTACACGCACCTGCTGGTCGCCATCGACAAATTCTCCAAGTGGATCGAGGTCCGACCCCTGAACAGCATCAGGTCCGAGCAGGCGGTGGCGTTCTTCACCAACATCATCCATCGCTTCGGGGTCCCGAACTCCATCATCACCGACAACGGCACCCAGATCACCGGCAGAAAGTTCCTGGACTTCTGCGAGGACCACCACATCCGGGTGGACTGGGCCGCCGTGGCTCACCCCATGTCAAATGGGCAAGTAGAGCGTGCCAACGGCATGATTCTACAAGGGCTCAAGCCTCGGATCTACGACGACCTCAACAAGTTCGGCAAGCGATGGATGAAGGAACTCCCCTCGGTGGTCTAGAGTCTGAGGACAACGCCGAGCCGAGCCACGGGCTTCACGCCGTTCTTCCTAGTCTACGGGGCCGAGGCCATCTTGCCCACAGACTTAGAATACGGTTCCCCGAGGACAAGGGCCTACACCGACCAAAGCAACCAAGCAAGCCGAGAAGACTCGCTGGACCAGCTGGAGGAGGCTCGGGACAAGGCCTTACTACACTCGGCGCGGTACCAGCAGTCCCTACGACGCTACCACGCCCGAGGGGTCCGGTCCCGAAACCTCCAGGTGGGTGACCTGGTGCTTCGGCTGCGACAAGACGCCCGAGGGCGGCACAAGCTCACGCCTCCCTGGGAGGGGTCGTTCGTCATCGCCAAAGTTCTGAAGCCCGGAACATACAAGCTGGCCAACAGTCAAGGCGAGGTCTACAGCAACGCTTGGAACATCCAACAGCTACGTTGCTTCTACCCTTAAGATGTTTTCAAGTTGTTTATATACCTCGCTCCCACGCAAAGTTTAGTCATCAAGGAAGGGTCAGCCTTGCCTCGGCAAAGCCCGACCCTCCCTCGGGGGCTAAAAGGGGGGAACCCCCTCTGAGTCGAATTTTTTCCTCGAAAAAAAGGTCCTTTCTGCCAGAATGGCTTTCGTGCTTTTTGACTACTTCGAGTTCGGAAGCTCTTCTGCCGAAGCGATTTCTCGAGCCTTCTTGACTGCGTCGGGAACAGAACCCCATGGACGGGTAAGAGTGCGCGTAAACGGCAAGGCCGACCGAGCCGAGGGACTCCTACGCCTCCGGGATACGGATACCTCACTCATCACCTTTCGTGAGAAGCAACTCTCGCTCGCACAAAACAATTCTGTTACCAACAGAAAAGTCCAGATACTCGAAACAAGAGGAAAAGAGACGCAGCTTTACAACACGGCGAGGGTGTGTTTAGGCCTTGGCGGCCGCAGAAAACACACGCGACAAGATAATCCGATCCTGCAGGCTCGGATCTTGACGGCCAAAGGGAGCAACAGCACCCTCGGCATCGACGACACCTTCGGCAAGGTCCGACCTAGCCTCGGACGGCGACGCGGTCCGAAGATCTCCACTCTGAAGGACGACGTCATCGCCACGCCTGGGCCATCGCTGCCAGGGTCTTCTCGGGAATCTGACCCGAGCAGGCGGCTCGGTCGGTCACCCCGGGACCTCGGCCAGCTGTCCTCCAAGGTCGTCAGCCCGACCCGAGGCCTCGGCTGGTCAATTCCAGCGTCGGTCCCGCTAACGGACGACCCGGCCAGGCTCCGGCCAACCAGGTTTTCTTTTCGAGCAAACTCTGCCTCTGTTCATGTTGACACCGCTACCCCTGGCCTCGGCTCATCGAAGAGCGGCCGAGGGGTTCCTTTAACTAAGCTAGAGAAGCCTCGGACAACAAGGCTGACCGAGCCGAGGGACTCCTATGCCTCCGGTATACGGATACCTCACTCGTCACCTTTACACGGGGCGACTCACGCTTGGTGAAGCGGTTCAGACAACCAACAGGCGAGTCTTAGTGCTCGAAAATGGAGAAAAAACACGGCTCCATGCCAAAATTACATACATGTTCAGGCCTCGACAGCCACAATGAACAAACACACTGGCATTCAAAGTGCCATTACAAACGGAACTCTGGTTCCGTCCCCGCGGGTATGAACAACCTCGAGCCTGCGGGGCGACGAACACCAGGGGACCCGCCAGCGACCTCTGCAGCAGCAGCCATGGTCCCAGGACGGACGCGGCCGCCGGAGGGCTCTCGTTCGTGTTCCCGCTCAAGGGACGCGAACCAGCTATTAAAGCCAAAGAGCGGGCCGCTCCCAAGTGCACCGGCAGGTCCTCGCTGTCGTCCTTGCCTCGAATGCAAGGAAGAGGCCAGAATGTTGCATCCTAGCTGGGCAGCAACAGTTCGCCTTCCTCGGCATGGCTGGAGGACGTCTCCTCCGCAGAGCTGGAGGGTGTTTGCCACCACCAGAAGCTGGAAGAAGAGGTGGCCCGCCGGCCCACGCGGGAGGTAGAGCCCCGGCTCGCCTCGCTCCCCACCCCAGCGAGGATGATGAACACCCTCGAGGCTAAGGGCGAGACCAAGATCACATCCCGGCTTGCCTCTCCCCGTCCAGGGGCTGGAGGTCACCATCTTGGGTGACCACCGGTGGAGGGATGCAACCGGGCTGCATGATGAAAATCCTTGAAGCCGAACGATGGCTGAAAGGTACCCACTCCCACGGAGTTGTGTCCTCCAACGACGAGGCGGAAAGACGGCGGATATCCCCCATCCGGGGGCTTGGAAGGTGGAAAGACACAATGCATAAGGGAGCACGAAGACATGGTCGCCTCCCAAGGGGGTCACCCTCCTTTTAAAGGCGGCTCTCCCTACTTGCGTCCCCAGCCGTCACGGGCTGAGTCTTCTCCAACACACTCCAAGGTCCTCCCCTACGGCGCGGGGGCTGGGTCCCACACGTCATGCAAGCCGACTCAGAGCAAAAGAAGCCAAACCGCCGCGCGCGGTGCGTACAACCGCCCAGCGGTTACAATCGACCCTCCACTTTTGCCCAGACCAGCGGGCGAAAGGGTGGGCAGCCATGCAGGCGGCATGCAACCGTGCCAAGTGGGCGTACTTCTCCGACTCCCAACACGCCTGGCATGGAGGCCCAGGCCCACGCGTCATGCAACCGGCGCGCCGAATGCTTCGTGCATGCAACTGCACCGCCACTTGCGCCACCACCGCGCCTCCTCGACTGCGGAACCAATGCCACGACTCGAGGCGACCCAGCGCACGACCCAGCGGCTCCAGCCTGGCGCGACGGTCAATACGGCCGAAGACGGGCCGGTAGTAATGGCGGTGGCAGGCGGGCAGGTGCAGCGGTCACGTCGTCAGCCAAGCTTACGTCCCGTCCGGGGGCAGCGAGAGAACCCTCTCTCACGGCGTGAAGACAACGCGCCCGTGATCCGTTCCTCGAACGGCTCGCGCACGCACAACGGTCGCCCCGCCAACCACTCGCCCCGTCGCATTAACTCCACGGCGGGACAGGCGGCGCCTCTGGCAGGAGAAGCGGGCGACGCTTCGCCTTTGCCATAATGACCGCGTCAAAAAAGGTACGCCGCGTCGTTCGATTTCGTATCCTTTTCCTTTTCCTTTTTTCCTCTTTCTCTCTCTTGCAACAGGGACCGGGAAAGGGGAATACCCCGAAAAGGATCCTTCCCTGAGAAGGAACCAGGCTCCGAGCCCCCCTGCTGATCAGAGGTTCGAAGGCTGCCCCCCGGAAGGGTTCGACAGCCGCCTCAGATCGCGTGGGCCCTACACCCACTACTGGTCAGAGGTTCGAAGGCCGGCCCCTCGAAAGGGTTCCACGGCCGCCTCAGGCTACTCGGGCTCCGCGCCCATTACTGATCAGGGGTTCGAAGGCTGGCCCCCGAAGGGTTCACAGCCGCCTCAGACGCCGAGCGAGGGATGACCATGGGTACGTTCGATACATAACCAAGGCTCGGGCTGCGCTCCCGAGGTACCCTAGGACATTTCCGAGACCAGCGGGAACGATCTTGTAACGGAATCCCATCAGAGGGAGGCATCGAGCCCTCGGACCCGTTGCCAGGGGACCGGGTCCGGCAGATCACCCGCAGGTACTTTTGGGCGTGCCTCTAGGCCCCTAGACGACCCCTAACGAACGGGGCACGGACGTCCACTCGGATTACCCGCTTGCAGCTCATCGGAGACACCATGTTCGGCGCCCATCGAGAGCAACATGGCGCTTTCCCCCCTCCTCCTTGCGGAAAGGCGACGCAGGGGCGTATGTAAAAAAGCCGAGTCTGCCCCTGACCGCCCTCTCGCTCTGTGCAGAGGCTCGGGGGCTGCTCTCGCAAACCCGGCTCTGGCCGAACCGTTGACAGCGTCAACATACCAGCCCGAGAACTTGGGACCCGATCGTACACCTGGGCTACGGCCAGCTCGCATGAGGGAACGACCAGACCAGCCGAAGCACTACGCAAGGCATTAAGACCTTGAAGGAGTGAAACCACTCCTCCGAGGCCTCGGGGGCTACACCCGGCGGGTGCGCTCGCGCGCACCCACCGGAACAAAACGCAACCGAGAAAGGCTGGTCCCCTTGCAAAAAAGTGCGATGAAAGCCTCCAAGCGAGTGCAAACACTCCCTTCGAGGCTCGGGGGCTACTGTCGGGGACCATAATTAGGGGTACCCTCAAGGCTCCTAATTCTCAGCTGGTAACCCCCATCAGCACAAAGCTGCAAAGGCCTGATGGGTGCGATTAAGTCAGGGATCAGTCCATTCGAGGGACTCGATCACGCCTCGCCCGAGCCTAGCCTCGGACAAGGGCAGCCGACCCCGGAGGATTTTCGTCTCGCCCGAGGCCCCCCTTCAGCGGCGAACATATTTCCGGCTCGCCCGAGGCCCTGCCTTCGCCAAGAAGCAACCCTAACCAAATCGCTGCACCGACCGACCAAATCGCAGGAGCATTTAATGCAAAGGTGGCCTGACACCTTTATCCTGACGCGCGCCCCCTAGCCAATAGAGCCGAAGTGATCGCCGTCACTTCGCCGCTCCGCTGACCGGCCTGATAGAAGGACAGCGCCGCCTGCGCCACTCCGACTGCGTTGCCACTTGACAGAGTGAGACTGACAGGCAGTCAGGCCCGGCCAAAGGCACCATAGGAAGCTCTGCTCCGCCCGACCCAGGGCTCGGACTTGGGCTAAGTCCCGGAAGACGGCAAACTCCGCCCGACCCAGGGCTCGGACTCGGGCTAAGTCCCGGAAGACGGCGAACTCCGCCCGACCCAGGGCTCGGACTCGGGCTAAGTCCCGGAAGACGGCGAACTCCTCTCCACCCGACCCAGGGCTCGGACTCAGGCTAAGTCCCAGAAGACGACGATCTCCGCCTCGCTCGACCCAGGGCTCAGACTTGGGCTCGGCCCCAGAAGACGACGAACTCCGCTTCGCCCGACCCCAGGGCTCGGACTCCGCCCCGGCACCAGCCAGCGATCTCCGCCTCGCCCGGACCCAGGGCTCGGACTTGGGTTCGGCCCTAGAAGACGACGAACTCCGCTTCGCCCGACCCTAGGGCTCGGACTCCGCCCCGGCACCAGCCGGCAATCTCCGCCTCGCCCGAACCTAGGGCTCGGACTCGACCTCGGCCACGGAAGACAGACTCGACCTCGGCTTCGGAGGAGCTTCCACATCGCCCAACCTAGGGCGCAGACCAGCCACGTCAATAGGAGGCGCCATCATCACCCTACCCCAAGCTGACTCGGGCCGCAGGGAACAAGACCGGCATCCCATCTGGCTCGCTCCGCCAGATAGGCAATGATGGCGCCCCGCATACTCTGTGACGACTGCGGCTCTTAGCCCCCTTATGGAAGCAAGAGGACGTCAGCAAGGACCCAACCGCTCCGACAGCTGTCCCTCCGTCAAGCTCCAGCACTCCTCCGACGGCCATGGCATCACACCAGCTGGGTGCCAAAATCTCTTCAGCTGCCACAACGGCATGTACTTAGGGCGCTAGCTCTCCTCCGCTAGACACGTAGCATTCTGCTACACCCCCATTGTACACCTGAATCCTCTCCTTGCGCCTATAAAAGGAAGGACCAGGGCCCTCTTAGAGAGGGTTGGCCGCGCGGGGACGAGGACGAGACAGGCGCTCGTTGGAGGCCACTCGCTCCCTCTCCCGCGTGGACGCTTGTAACCCCCTACTGCAAGCGCACCCGACCTGGGCATGGGACGAACACGAAGGCCGCGGGATTCCCACCTCTCTCACGCCGGTCTCCGGCCGCCTCGCTCTCCCCCCTTCTCGCTCGCCCTCGCGCTCGACCCATCTGGGCTGGGGCACGCGGTGACATTCACTCGTCGGCCTAGGGACCCCCCCGGTCTCGAAACACCGACACCCTCCTTCTTATCGTTGTCATGGCCCTTGACATCCTCCGCCGGGGGCTCGGTCTTATGGAAGTGGCGTCGGAGCATGATGCATTCTTCGAGGGTGTGCTTGACGGGCCCCTGGTGATAGGGGCACGACTCTTTGAGCATCTTGTCGAACGCGTCGGCCCCTCCAGGTGGCTTCCGAGGGTTCCTGTGCTCGGCCGCAGCGACGAGATTCGCGTCTGCGGCGTCGCGCTTCGCTCGCGACTTGTTTTTGGCCTTCTTCTTCGTGCCCCGCTGGGCGGACACCTCAGGGACGTCTGTCTTTGACTCCCCCTGAGGCTGCTTGTCCTTCCGGAAGATGGCTTCGACCGCCTCCTGACCCGAGGCGAACTTGGTGGCGACGTCCATCAGCTCGCTCGCACGGGTGGGAGTCTTGCGCCCCAGTTTGCTCACCAGGTCCCGGCGAGTGATGCCGGCAAGGAAAGCCCCGATGACATCCGAGTTGGTAACGTTGGGCAGCTCGATGCACTGCTTCGAAAACCGCCGGATGTACTCTCGGAGGGACTCCCCTGGCTGCTAGCGGCAGCTTCGGAGGTCCCACGAGTTCCTAGGGCGCACATACGTGCCTTGGAAGTTCCCCGCGAAAGCTTTGACCAGATCGTCCTAGTCGAAGATCTTCGCAGGAGGCAGATGCTCCAGCCAGGCTCGGGCGGCGTCGGAGAGGAAAATGGGTAGATTACGGATGATGAGGTTGTCATCATCCGCCCCTCCCAACTGGCAGGCCAATCGGTAGTCCGCGAGCCACAGCTCCAGCCTCGTCTCCCCCGAGTACTTGGTGATAGTAGTCGGGGCTCGAAAACAGGCAGGGAACGGTGCTCGTCGTATGGCCCGGCTGAAGACTCGCGGGCCAGGAGGTTCGGGTGAAGGACTGCGATCCTCCTCGCTGTTGCAGCGTCCCCCGCGCCTGGGATGGTAGCCTCGGCGCACCTTCTCGTCGAGGCGGGCTCGATGGTCGAGATGGTGGTGCTCGTTGCCGAGGCGTTCCCGGGCGGTGGGCGCCTCGTCCCGTGTACGCTCGGGATGGACCGAGGCTTCCCGAATGCGCTGGGAGGACACCGCATGATGCTCCGAGGGGTCAGCTCGCCTACGGGAGGCGGAGCTCTCGGCTCGCCGAACCGCGGCGCCCTCTAGAAGATTCTTGAGTTCGCCCAGGATGCGCCGTCCCTCGGTGGTGGATGGCTCCGGCATGGCTCGAAGCAGCATCGTCGCTGCAGCCAGATCCTGGCCGGACCCGCTGACGGTCGGAGGCAGCGCTGCCCTGGCATTGTCGATGATGCGGTGCCGGATGTCTTGGGCCCGGTAACAGGCTTCTCCGGCGAGTGATCGGCCTGCCCACTCCTATTCGATGTTCTGTCGGAGCTGTACAAGACGGCCTGCTTCCCCGTCGACCCGGGCCTGCATCTCACGGATTTGCTCGAGCTATATGTCCTGACCCCCCGCAGGGACTGGGACGACAGCTAGCTCCCGCAGGATGTCAACGCGAGATGAGGGCCCAGGGGGATCGTCAACCTCTGGCATACTGAGATGGTTGCCTTCGTTGTGATCTCCCAGATCGACGTGGAAGCATTCGCGACTTGGGCCGTAACCCTCGTCGTCAAGGTCATGGCCATCGTCAGAACAACCGGAGAGGCAGTGGTCGCATGCGGACATGAAGCCCCGCATGGCACCGAGGTCATTGAGGGCAGAGAAATCCCAACCGGAGTCGGGGATGTCCTCTTCCTCAGAACTCGCCGGTCCGAAGGTCAAGACGGCTGTCAGTCGGTCCCAAGTCAACCACATGTGGTACCCCAGAAGGTTTGGATACGCCTTTACGAAGGCGCTCACCATTGCGTGGTCGCTAGGTGGATCGAAGCTGAACCGAAAAGGTATGGGATGGAAAACGGACGGTACCTCTTGGTCGTTGGACGGTGGTGAAGTCACGTCGGGGGCGGTGCACACCGTCAACTCAGGTACGAGGGTAACGCCTAGCAGGTCCTTCGCGAGGGTGCTGGCGTCATCAGTCCGCTTGGGGCTGACACGTCGCGGGGAAGTTACACCAGCCGTCGCCTCAGGTGCGTGGGCAATGTCTGACATGTCCCGCGGGGGAGTGTCGGCGTCGTCGACTCGCTCTGGTGCGACAGTCGACAAGGTGCCGCCTCCTGCGTGGCCATGGTTTCCACGTCTCTGCCTCCTCCGACGAGGAGGGTGGTGGGGACGACCAGAGTGCTCCTCTTCTGCCGCGGGGAGATGCCGTCGTAGAGCTCGCCGCCGCCGAGCGAGTCGAAGACCATCGTTGTCGTCATGCCACGGGGGGAGGAGTACCATGTCGTAGCTGCCGTCGAGGGACATGAACTCAAGACTCCCGAAGCGGCGCACCGTCCCGGGTTGGAGAGGTTGTTGAAGACTCCCCATCTGGATCTCAACGGGAAGGTGTTCGTTAACACGCAGCAGACCCCTACCTGGCGCGCCAACTATCGGCGTTTCGACCCCGAGGGGTCCCTGGACCGACGAGTAAATTGTCGCTGCGTGTCCTTGCCCGGATGGGTTGGCGCGGGATGGAACACAAGATGTGGGACAAGTCTTGTATTATCCTGCACCAGGGGTGCCGCTCGCAGTAGGGGTTACAAGCGCGTCGCGTGAGGGAGAGAGAGAGAGAGAGAGAGAGAGAGAGGGCTCGTACGCCGCTTCCCTCGCGCGAACCTCCCTCAGGGTGGCCCTGGACTCCCCTTTTATAGAGGCAAGGAGAGAGTCCAGGTGTAAAACGGGGGGCGTAGCTATGTGCTAACGTGTCCGGCAGTGGAGTGCCTGTTGGGGACTTGTTCTCAAATGCTTCGGGTTAAGAACAAGGCAACATAAAAAGTGTTAAATGTTAAAGTCCTTCGTCCTTCGAATCATTATGTCCCTTCGGGAAATAATGAGTTTCGGACGAAGGTCATAAGGGACATACCTTCGTAATTACAACGAGTAATGACGAAGGACTCATATAAAGCACGAAATATAATATAAACAACATAAAATCATTTCTATTTTATTAACATGGAAAAATAGAAATGATTTCAAATTACAAATGTACCTTCGGTCCTGAAAGAAGGTATAGAATACAAGCGTGATGCAAAAGCAGAATGCCAAGTCAGCGTGAACAGTACGGGAGTACTGTTCATCTATTTATAGACGCGGGACGTAGCCCACGTAAAATTACATTCGTGTCCATTACATTTGTTAACAGTTTATGGAAATCTGTCGAGGCCCCCGAAGTCTTTTCATCTTTAAGTCGGTTCTCTCGTATGCCAACGCGCCGAAGCTTCCCTGCGCACAGCTTCGGCCGCCCTCGACCTTCGTCTGGTTCAGGCTTCGTCCTGGTCGTGCTCCATATCCATAATTCTGAATCCGAAAATACCTGTTCATATAATCCACTTGGAAAACATTGTCAAATCATGTTTTTGAGGACCTTCGGAGGACGAAGGCCCCCAACAGTAGCCCCTCGCAATATTAATTTGTAAATAATAAATTCAGATTGCGATATGGACGAAGGCCTTGAGCCGAAGGTCCGAAAAAACACCTTCCCTTTGCTAGAATAGCAACGTTCACTGACAATCGGGGCCTTTCAATTTTCAACGCTCTAGGCGTATAAATAAGATCACATCGCGAACTCATTTGGTACGCACACTTGCCTTTTGCTTCGGCCCACTAAAAATTTTAGCTCTTGTTCGTTAAGATTTGCTGGTCTTTTTGATTTCGAAGCTTCGGCCTCGGGAACAATTTTTTAGCGTTCCCGAAGATGTCTGAAGGCAAGAAGACCCCTGCTGAAACGAAGCTGAAGATCCCTGCTGAAACGAAGCTGAGTCTCGAGGAGGAGAAGAATCTAGGGTTCCTGATAGCAATGGCAGAGACTAATACAGAGAAAATTACGAAGGAAATTCTCGAAGGTTTATCTGAAGATTCTGATGACAGCGACAGCTATGATGTGGAAAGTGGTGGGGAAGAGGCCGAAGATCGACCGTGGCGACCAAGTCACACAGTTTTTGGGAAAACGACCATCAAGCAGAGTCACATTGATAATATGAGGGGGCGATATTTCCGAGACATATCTATTGTGAGAGCTGATGCCGGGGAGAAGACTTCTCCCACCCCCGAAGAGGATGAAGTTGTAATTTTCCGAAGCTTCCTCAGGGCTGGGCTTCGATTCCCCCTGAGCAATTTTGTTGTTGAGGTACTAAAAACATTCCAAGTTTACCTTCATCAACTCACTCCCGAAGCTATTATAAGAATGGGGATTTTTGTCTGGGCTGCAAGAAGCCAAGGTTTGGAACCGAACGCTAAAAGCTTCTGCAACATTCATGAGTTATTATACGAGACGAAGCCCTGGGGAAAAGAGCAATACCACAACAACTTTGGGTGCTACAGCTTCGGCGCCCGCTCCGGGTCAAGCTGCCCTGTGCCGACTTTTCGGAAGAGGTGGCCCGGAGCCTGGATGACTGAATGGTTTTATGTAAAGAATGATCTAACAGCTCAAGAGAATGTGAAGAGTATTATTATGCACCCAATCTGGCAACGCTTCGGTCTTCGAAGGCCGAAGATCGAAATGGACGAAGCCGCCGAAGAATGCCAAAGAGCCTTCGGGGTAGTCTGCTCGTTTATTGGGACAAGGGATTTGGTCCAAGAACACATCGCCTTCAGGGTATGGCCACTTGCAGAAAAGTGGGAAATGCCGAAGGAAACCATCAAAGAGTCCGACGAAGGCGGACTAGTCAGATTAAAGTACACATTCAAATATGCAGATAAATTTATTGAACCTGATGATGACTGGCTGAAAAGCATTGAAACATTAAGTGATGAATTACTTGGGGCATATTCGAAGGCTGAAAATACTGCACTATCAGCAACCTTCGGAGGCCGAAAAAAGAAGAGACTGAACCGAGTGTTTGATGCAGTCGGGTTCTTCTACCCTGATTATTGTTATCCCATCCGAAGGCAAAAAAGGAAAAACATAACCTCTGAAAAAGAAGAAGCTGGAACCGCTCCTAGCGAGCTAGAACCAAAAGGAAAAAGGTTGAAGGTCCTCACACACCGACCACGCCATATTGAACCAGCTTCGGTGCCTGAGTTCACTGGAGAAACTTCTTCGGCCGCTGAAGCTGAACAGCCAACCTTGCTGCCAGAAATTGCAGAGGTGGCCAAAGCACCATCGACAGGAAAAATGGAAGAAGCGAAAAATCTGTCTAAGGAAAAAGCATCAGAAATTTTAAGTCCTGTTGTAAATGTCGAAGCAACAAAAATCCAAAAGGGTCCAATGGTGACCCCAAAAAGGAAGAGAATGGTAAATGTACTAGATGTCTTGGAGACAATTAAGTCTTCAAGCACAACTCCAAAAAAGAGTGTTGAAATCGCTGAAGCTTCCTCTGAAGCTCCGACGCAACAAGCTGAAGCTGAAGCTGGGCCTTCAGAGCCCTTCAGGGAACAAACTTTGGAAGCCGAAGCAATAAAAATACCAGAACCAATTTTAATTGAAGAGACTGACACTGCCATCCCCGAAGCGCCTGCCAGTATGTGTGATTACATCATACGACATGCTTCGGGGAAAAAATTATCTGAAGAAGAAACTCATGAAGCTAACCATTATGCAAAGGAACTAAAATATCCAAAGGGGGCAGTAATATTCAATGGGACAAATGAAGATGATTTTTTATACTGCCTGCCTGACAACAAAGAGCTCTCTGTCTGCCGAGAAATGGCCAGGAGTATTGGCTTTCCGAAGCTCGAATCTGGGTTAAGCGCCATGACAAAAGAAGATCTCGCAGACAGTCTTGCGTACAACAGCCTGAAGGTATGGGAATTTAACGCTTGAAAAGAAAACCCTCTTGTATTATTATTATATATTTTTTTACACGACACATTCGTCTTTTCTTATATGAATTCTTTTTCGTATAGGGCCTGATCCTAAGCAACGCGCTGAGAGCGCAAAAGAGCGCCGAAGATGAAAGTTATGAGATTGCGTTCAACAATTTGCGCTCCGAAGTTATCAAATTGAGAAACGAAGCTCTAGAAAAGGATAAAATTCTTCTTACGCTGATAGACAAAGTAAAAAAGGATGAAGCTGCTTCAAAAACCCAGGCCGAAGCCCACAAGCGCGAAATTAAAGATCTTCAGAAACAGCTGACTAGAGCTAGAGAGGAGCGCGTTCTTGAGGAGACAAAACGAGAACTCAGCGATCATATGGTCAACAAATTGGAGTTAAGAGTTAAAGAGCTTCGTACATCTCAGGGTAAATGTTATGTCAAATCTATAGAATGTGTGAATAAAATTAAAGCCAGCTTTGCCAGCGTGGGCGCCTTCTCCAGCGAAGAGAATTTCTCTCGAGGCAATCCCGAAGGTCCACTGGAATGGATTAGTCACGAAGCAGAGGCCTTCGAGGAGATCCTGAGCAGCCGTGGCGATATTTGCGCTTTTTCGGGCGCCAGAGGAATTGCCTCTGTCTTAGAGAAGAAAGGTTGCGATCATGTAAAATTTCTTGCTCAGTCCGAAGCTGCCTTATCTTCCGAAGACATTAAGGATCCCTCAGCCGAAGCAAGCGTGGTTGGCGGCAAATTTTTTACGGATATCTGGAACGACGGCGGCCGAGGAATGGCGCAAGAGATTATCCAAAGGAGTGAAAAAGGCATCCATGATGCTAGAAAAGTGGCGGAAACTACTGAAAAGAGTACGGAGCCCGAAAGGCAATTAGGTATTAATTAGTTGTTCTTATTGTGTTGTAATTTTTGTTTCAAACTCTGCACTTAGTTTGTAATAGTGATGAAGAAATGTTCTCTTCCCTCAGAAGCTGCTGGGTTGACTGCCGACCCCCACACAAAAGGAGATGAAGAAATCAAACAAATGGCCGAAGCTATCATGGACAAAGTTGTTGACCAACTTTTAAATGAAGTCGCCGAAGCAGTATTAAGAGAGGACTAGATGCTATTAGAAAAACATTTAAACTGTGATCTGTGTAATATTTTGTACATTTGGATGTAATATACAAGTTTCTTTTCATTATTCAATTCTTCACGATGCATGAAACTCTATATACATACCTTTTTGAGCCTTCGGCGAAAAAACACCTTCCCTTCTTTTCATGCTTCGTGAAGGAGACATTCTTTGTTAAAATTATTCTGATGACATCCATGCTTCGTGAAATCATTATCCGAAGCTATACTCCGAGGTTATACAATCTCAATATTGATCTGAAAAAGCTCACCCATGTTTCATAAAAACATTCTCCGAAGCTGTAATCCGAAGCCATACAATTTCGATATCACTTTCTCAGAGCATCCTTTCGAAGGTTGAGAGTGTCACTTTCTTTTGCCAAATGCAACATGATGTATGATGCTTATGTTGTGCAAAATGATGTGATGATGTTATGCTATGCATGTGACATCTGTTCCGAAGATACTCATAAAATATATTCGTAAGCTCTGCATTCCCTTAGGAACGTCTTCGGAGCTTCTTCGTCTTTTACTTAGACGATCTCAGCGTTGACTTTTCGCTGTAAGCCTCCCTTAGGAGCTTCTTCGCCCTTTACTTAGGCGGTATCAGCGTTGATTTTTCGCTGTAAGCCTCCCTTAGGAGCTTCTTCGCCTTTTACTTAGGCGGTATCAGCGTTGACTTTTCGCTGTAGGCTCTGCATTCCTTTAGGAACGACTTCTGAGCAGAAAACTTACACTGCGCTCCCTTTGGAACGACTTTTTGTGACTTCGCAAACTTACGCTGCGTTCCTTAGAACGACTTTCTGTTACTCCGAAGGATTTTTAATTCGAAGGTCCTCCTTGGTAACGGGAAAAATTTTAAGCTTCAGCAACTTAAGCTTGTGGATCAGATAGATCTTCCTCGCGGAAAACAACGAAATTATTACATGAAAACTACCAATGTTTTTTGCTTCACAGAAAATAAAACTGAATAGGAAAGAGTGCTATCAAAGGTAGGATATATGTCAATATATGTGCTTCGACTCTGGCACAGTGCTGTTAACTGTGCGAGCTTCGGACTGCTCTCTGAAGTCCCTCTGATGTGGAGTGTATTGACTCCCTTCTGGCTGTTGGCCTTGCTGCAATGGAGGTGGGGGCGGAAGCTGTTGCCAGGAAGTTTGAGGTTGACTTGCCGAAGCTACAGAAGCTGCAGGGTGGTTGTCTATGTATTGTGGGACATAAGGCGGATGATACGAAGCAGTATGCATGACCTGCTTCGGCTGAGCTTGCTGAGATGCAGCTTCGGCAATTTCCTTTTGCTTCTGGATTGTAATATGGCACGACCTAGTGGTATGGCCCTTGCCTTCTCCACAGAACAAGCAAAACAGTCTCCTTGGCTGGTCTCCGAATCTTCCGCCGAAGCCCCTGGCGCCTCTGCCTCTTGGAGCTGGTGGCCGGAAGGAAGTTTGTTGTTGCCCCGAAGCCTGTGATGAGCATTGCGGTCTGTTCTGACTCCCCTTATCATCATTCTGAGTGTTGTGGATAGAACGGACATGTCTCGGGTAGTATCTTCCTCCGAAGCCCCTGGTCATTTCAGAAAATCTGAAGGCCTCCTCCCTTCTTTGACGAAAGTCATTGTCAGCACGAATGTACTCATCCATCTTTTGGAGCAATTTCTCCAAGGTCTGAGGAGGCTTTCTAGCAAAGTATTGAGCTGCAGGCCCAGGACGAAGCCCCTTGATCATGGCTTCGATAACAATTTCATTGGGCACCGTTGGTGCCTGCGCCCTCAATCGTAAAAACCTTCGGACATACGCCTGAAGGTACTCTTCGTGATCCTGAATACACTGGAACAGGGCTTGAGCTGTGACCGGCTTCGTCTGAAATCCTTGAAAGCTGGTCAATAACATATCCTTCAGCTTCTGCCATGAAGTTATTGTTCCTGGCCGAAGGGAGGAATACCAGGTCTGAGCAACATTCCTGACGGCCATGACGAAAGACTTCGCCATGACTGCAGCATTGCCCCCGTACGAAGACACCGTTGCTTCGTAGCTCATCAAGAATTGCTTCGGGTCGGAGTGACCATCAAACATGGGAAGCTGGGGTGGCTTATATGATGAAGGCCAAGGTGTAGCCTGCAGCTCAGCAGACAGAGGAGAAGCATCATCAAAAACAAAATTTCCCTGATGGAAATTATCATACCAGTCATCTTCGTTGACGAAGCCCTCCTGATGAAGGTCTTTCTGATGAGGCCTTCTGTTCTGCTCATCGTGAGTAAGATGGCGGACTTCCTCAGAGGCTTCGTCTATCTGCCTTTGCAACTCAGCTAGGCGGGCCATCTTCTCCTTCTTCCTTTGTACTTGTTGGTGTAGCATCTCCATATCCCTGATTTCTTGGTCTAGCTCTTCTTCCTGAAGTGTTGGGCTGACAACCTTTCTCTTCTGGCTTCGGGCCTCCCGAAGAGAGACGGTCTCCTGGTTGTGGTCCAGCGGTTGCAGTGCTGAAGCCCCAGTCGCTGAAGCTTTCTTCGGCGCCATAGCTTCCGAAGGTGTTCAAAAAAGCTCGAAGTGGAAGTGAGTTCACCGGAGGTGGGCGCCAATGTTGGGGACTTGTTCTCAAATGCTTCGGGTTAAGAACAAGGCAACATAAAAAGTGTTAAATGTTAAAGTCCTTCGTCCTTCGAATCATTATGTCCCTTCGGGAAATAATGAGTTTCGGACGAAGGTCATAAGGGACATACCTTCGTAATTACAACGAGTAATGACGAAGGATTCATATAAAGCACGAAATATAATATAAACAACATAAAATCATTTCTATTTTATTAACATGGAAAAATAGAAATGATTTCAAATTACAAATGTACCTTCGGTCCTGAAAGAAGGTATAGAATACAAGCGTGATGCAAAAGCAGAATGCCAAGTCAGCGTGAACAGTACGGGAGTACTGTTCATCTATTTATAGACGCGGGACGTAGCCCACGTAAAATTACATTCGTGTCCATTACATTTGTTAACAGTTTATGGAAATCTGTCGAGGCCCCCGAAGTCTTTTCATCTTTAAGTCGGTTCTCTCGTATGCCAACGCGCCGAAGCTTCCCTGCGCACAGCTTCGGCCGCCCTCGACCTTCGTCTGGTTCAGGCTTCGTCCTGGTCGTGCTCCATATCCATAATTCTGAATCCGAAAATACCTGTTCATATAATCCACTTGGAAAACATTGTCAAATCATGTTTTTGAGGACCTTCGGAGGACGAAGGCCCCCAACAGTGCCTAAGTCCTGTGTACATGCCAACGTGGCCGTCGGGGGAGAGCTTGGACGCTGTACATGTGATGGCGTGGCCGCCGGAGGAGCGCCTGAGTTCTGTAGGAGCACAGCTGGCAGCGCGGCGAGGACCCTGCTGATGTCTCCTTGCTGTCGTAAGGGGCTGAGAGCCACCGGCGTCATGGCGCACGCGGGGCACCATCATTACCCGTCGCCGGGGTAAGCCAGATGAGACACCGGTCTTGTTCCTTGTAGCCTGAGCAGGCTAGGAGTAGGGGAATGATGCATCCCATATCAACACGGTCAGTCCGAGCCCAGGGTCGGTCGAGGCGGAGACTTCTCTTGTGGCCGAGGCCGGGGTCGGGCGAGGACGCGATTCCTCCCGAGACCGGGGGTCGGGCGAGGCGGAGACCTCCTCCCGAGGCCGGAGCCTAAGGTCGGGCAAGGCGGAGACCTCCTCCTGAGGCCGGAGCGTGAGGTCGGGCGAGACGGAGCTTCCTGCTGCGCCCGAGGTTTGAGCTCAGTGGTTGATCGTGACTTGTTGTCAGTTGTTGCCGAGGTGGCTGACACGGCAGTCGGAGCGGAGAGAGCGGCACTGTTTTCCTGTCATATCAGACAGTAAAGAGGAGGGGCGAAGTGACTGCGGTCACTTCGGCCTGGCCGACTGAGGCGCGTGTGTCAGGATACGGCGTCAGGCATCCTCGCATTTAATGCGCCTGCGAAGCGGTCGGTTGGTGAGGCGGTATGGCCAAGGTTACTTCACGACGAAGCCTGCCCGAGTCGGGCCTCGGGAGAGCCGAGGGGGTGCCTGCCGTCTGAGGAGGCCCTCGGGCGAGGCGTGAATTCGTCTAGGACCACTGTTCCAACCCGAGGTTGGGCTCGGGTAAGATTGCATCCTTCGGGTAGACAAAGTCCTGGCTTGAACCGCACCCGTCAGTTGATCTGAGGGTGTTAATCAGTCATGATTAGAAGCGTTGGGGGTACCCATAATTATGGTAGCCGATAAATAACAATGGTTGGGTGGACACGTGCACACCGGCGCGCACGATCCAGACAGGCTGGATACGTCTATTTTAAGTGTATCTCTGGATGCAGCTAAAATCACTTATTTTGTATCTGCTAATGTGGTACATGTTTTGAGTATACAATCAACTAAGTAGAAACTTAGATAAAGTCATAAAGACAACACTTTGACTAAGGTTAGACGTTCGAATTGAATAACTAACCTTAGGCACAAAAGTTAGGCAAAGTGTGGCAATTGAGGTAACGAACCAAACAGGCTCAACATCTGTGGTGTCTGACGGTGTGGGTAACTAAACGGATAGGAATTGAGTCAGGAGCCTCGTCGTCCGGAGCCACAGGCCTGGAGACGTCCTGGATAAGGTGACCAGCCGCTGCGATAGGGGCGCGTGTGAACCCCGTCGCGCCACACGGATGGTATAAGAGTAAAGGCAACCTTTTCGCCGAACCCCCCTCGGAAGGATGGCGGCGGCGGTTTCCAGGGCCATCTGCGTCCAGAAGCCGGGCTCCAAATGCAGCAGGGACAGGGAAGCGACCTCCTTCGCCCGCCGATCGGTCGCGGCGCCGAGGCCCCCGCACGCCAAAGCCGCCGGCGTCATCCGCTCCGACTCCGGCGCGGGACGGGGCCAGCAGTGCTCGCCGCTGAGGGCCGTCGTTGACGCCGCGTCGATACAGACGACCAAAAAGGTATCCCTTGCAGCTCTTAGAAACTGAATTCGCGAGGCAGCCAGCAATAGCCGGGAACATTTTTGATTGGCCGGATACATGTATGTTGCTGTGACTGCTGAGATGAAAATTAACGGACAGGAAACACATAAATAAACGACAGCCATGCCATCCGTGCGCTCTCCTTGTGGTTTCTGCAGGCTGCAGCAGCTGCCACCCCCGCGCCACATGGACGCACGGTGGACGGTGCTCTGCCTCTCCCGCGAACGCCGTGACCGGGTACTAGCTAGCTTAGCGGAGACGGACGGCCGCGCGCCAGCGGATTTGCGGAAGCTGTGTCGCCGGCCGTGCTGCTATCTATCCCATCGTCTAACAGGCGACCCATCCAGTCAGTGGTCAGTAGGAGAGAGAAGAACTAACTCCAGCGTCCGATCGGGACGCCACTCGCTCGCTCACAAGCAAGACACTAGCTAGTCTCAACTCTCAACTCTCAACTACAACAACGCTAGTAAAGCCTAAACACACACACACACAAGCAAAGCGAGCAACGTACGTTCGTCAGCGCGTCCTTGTGAAACAGAAAGCGCGCGCTATAGCTATAGCTAACATTATTCTATTATAGTTTAGCTAACTTTATTCTATTATGATTATTTACTTTAGAAAGGATGAATTCTAAAGTTCAATTATTTATCAAAGGTATTTATTTTGATTTTGATTATTATTATTATTATTCTCTAAAGGATTTCCTTAAATCACAAGTTAAGATTTTGGTTGTTACAGAGCAAATGGCGCCTCAGTCTCCCGCGCGCAAGCTACAACGGTTCAGGGTCCGGTGCTGCGGCGGCTGAGCCGTCTACCGTGGGAGACACATTGGAACGGGAGGAGGGCGGCGGCGCAGAGGCAGGCGCTTCGGCTGATGAGTCATCATCCAACCAGAAGCAGCCGCCCCCTGTTGACCCCAAGATTGAGAAGGAGCTCAAGAAGGTTCCTTTGCTTCCTTTGTTCCCTTGGTTTATCAGTCTTTTTTTTTCTTGGCTAAATTCTATGAACTTACGCGACAAGAGCTACCTTGCAATTTGTAGGCAAAGGAATAATTGGTGTATATGATTTACTATCAGTCTAGATTTGTCTTTCTTTTTTTACGCAGTACGTATTACGTAGTTTAGAACATTTAAAAAAACGGTCACTCTTCACTACTAATACAGCTAACAAAACTCACCATTGAATCAACCAATTTTACTCACCATTGGATCAACCGATTTTATATGGGTGCAACACAGTTGTAATTCCTTATACTGAATACTGATTGTAGTTATGGTTCATTGTTGAACAACAGGTAGTTCAGAAGACTGCGGCAACCTTTGCACCAAGGGCGTCCACGAAAACAAAGAACCCTGCTATCCCTGGAAGTACCCTGTACACCGTCTTTGAAGTCCAGGGCTATGTTTCCATGCTGTTGGGTGGAGCACTTTCCTTCAATCTCATATTCCCATCGAATGAGCCAGACATCTGGAGGTTAATGGGAATGTGGTCCATTTGGATGTTCAGTAAGTAAGAATTTTGCAAGTTTTGTTCTTAGTAAGAGCACATCGTTGATATGGTCTACTAGAGCCTGATGTTTATCTTTGTATTGCAGTCCAAAACTGTGCTTTGTTTCCTACACTGGATAATATAAGTGATTTATTTATTGTGTCACTTCTACATAGTTGAGAATTGAGATCTTTATGATATTGGTGCATGTTGTATTTATTGCACCATGATTGTTTGGATGCACATTTATCCATCTAGGAGTGGATTATTGGAGTGAAATTTAGTTTAACTTTCACTTCGACACATGCGAATTGAGATAAATGCATGTGCATACAAACGAGCCTTAGATGAATTGACGACACATATGACCTATCTACCCATGTATCTCTTGATATTATTGTAACTAGCATTTCCATTAAGGACCTATTCGTTCTAATCTCAATCCAAATGAATTGAAGGGGGTTGGGAGGGATTTGATCCCTTACAAGTCAAAGTCCCCTTTATGTTCTAAGTGTTTCATCCTCTCCAATACACTTGGATCTTGGATTGGGGATGAAACGAACTAGTCCTATATATATATATATATATATATATATATATATATATATATATATATATATATATATATATATATATATATATATATATACTGAAACTCATAGTGAAGTATCCTCCCTTCCCATTGTGATCTTGCTCGCTTGCAAATGGTTATCTTACATGAATAGTTGGATATAATTTATCCTGAGAACACAACCGAACTCTTGTAACTTCCATTGGTATGTCTCCGGCTCCTCAGGTTATACCTGTGGGTGGAGATGGGTCATGCCCTGGGCACGTGTGGGTGATGGGCGGCCGTGATCTCCTCACAGCAAAGAGGAAGACATGCGAGAGTTAGGGTGGGGCGGCGGTAGAACAACTCTATGTTGATCTCTGCCTAATCCTTTTATTGATTACCAGGTAGGTATAAATACCCTCCTATTACAGACTAATCTGATAATGTCTTTAGTCCTTATCCAAGGCTAGAACGGGCCAAGCTACCAGCCCATCTAGCATACATATCTCCAATTGGGATCAGCTAAGTCGGGTTAGCCCCCTGATTAGTGTTAGCGTGATGTATAGGGAAATAGGGCCCAGGTGGCTCAGCTGCCCTAACAGGGTGCGGCGGCTGCCTCCCCCCTCTGTATTTGGTTAGTTGGCTGTGTTTGGCAAGGATCCCCTAGATTAGACCTTTCCTATTGATAGATTAGATCTTTCCTTTGTTAGGGATATCCTTGCCTATATGTATGAGCCTTGGGCTCCTCCAATTAATCAATCAACTATTCCCAGCCATACTACTCTTTCATGGTATCACGAGACCGGGATCTCCCCAACCCCTCTCACCCTTCCGCTGCCCCTACGCGCTGACTCCGCGCCGCAGTATGGTCGGGACCCCCGCCCCCTCCGTCGACGACCCTGCTGAGCAGGCTCGCCGCGACTCCGACGCCTTGAAGCAGCACCTCGCCGAGACTCGCCGCGCCGCCCTCGCCGAAGCCGAGGCGGCCGAGCAGGAGGCCGCTGCTGCTTCCGCTGCGCGCGACGCAGCCGCCGAGCGCGTCCGCACCGCACTGGCCAAGGCGGCCAAAGCCCGGGCCAACGCCGCTGCTGCGGCTGATCCCACCGACCCGGCCGACGACGCCGACCACGAGGAAGCCACGGACATCTCCCGCGCCATGACCCTCCACGAGGCCGCCGCCGTCCTCAACCTCCATGCCCAGGCTGTTTCCGTGCAAAACGTCCGCAGTCTGGTGCCCCTCGTCCTCGACACCTCCGGCAACTATCCTCGGTGGCGCGAACAGTTCCTCCTCGCTGTCACGAAGTATTCGCTGCAGGACCACGTCCGCAGCTCCGCCATCTCGGCACTTCCTGATTGGGCTCGGATGAACGCCGTCGTCAAATCTTGGCTGTACAGCACGGTCACTGCCGACCTTGCTGAAGCCGTGATCGAGCACCGCGCCACCGCCTACGAAGCCTGGATCGCCATCGAGGACCACTTCATCGGCAATCAGGAGACTCGTGCTCTCCACCTCGACGCCAAGTTTCGCACGTTTGCCCAAGGTGATCTTTCCGTCACTGACTATTGCAAACACTTCAAGAAGATGGCCGCCGACCTCGCTGACCTCGGCGAACACGTGACTGACCGCACTCTGGTTCTCAACGTGATTCGCGGGCTCAACGAGCGGTATAGGGACATCGGGGTCCACCTCCGCCGTGGTCGCCCCTTCCCTTCCTTCGCCGCCGTCCGCAATGAACTCCTCCTTGAGGAGATCAACATGGTGCAGATCCCCTCTGCTCCTCCAACTGCCCTCGTCGCCACTGGCTCTCACTCACCTCGCCAGTCTGCGTCGACCAGCAGCGGCCCTCCACGTCCAGCCGCCCCCAAGCAGAAGAAGAAGAAGCGGACACCGAACCACCGCACCTCCTCCGGTGGCCCTGCCGCGCCTGGCAGCAGCGCTCCCTTCTCCGACTCCTCTGCTGCTGGGCATGGCGGGTGGCCGTCGCTCTTCAACCCATGGACCGGCTCCATCCAAATGTGGCCTGGTCCCCGTGCGCCTCCGCTGGCCCAGCTGCCCCAGGGTCGTGTCGGCCCACAGCAGCAGCACGCCCAACAACAGGCGCTTCTGGCCCAGCAGTTGTACTCCCACCAACAGCAGCAGCAGCCGGCGCAGTACCAGCCCATGGCAGCGCAGTACCAGCCCATGGTGGGATCTCCGCTCTGGGACCAGAATTCTCTGGCCTCCACTTTCAGCACCGTCACCCTCACTCCACCGGCGAACGACTGGTACCTTGACACAGGTGCCTCTTCCCACATGACCTCACATGATGGTACCCTCTCTCACTCCTCAACCCCTCGGTATCCCTCTCCCACCTCTATTGTTGTTGGTAATGGTTCACTTCTGCCTGTCACCGCCACCGGCACAACACACCTTGGTTCCCTTACCCTAAATAATGTTCTTGTTTCGCCTCAACTTATCAAGAATCTTATTTCTGTTCGCCAATTCACTATTGATAACAATTGTTCTGTGGAGTTTGACCCGTATGGTTGTTCTGTGAAGGATCTTCTCTCGCGGAACGTGATCATCAGGTGCAATAGCTCCGGGCCGCTTTACCCACTGAAGCTGCCCGTGGCTCACTCCCTTGTTGCCAGCTCCACATCTACCTCTCTGTGGCATCGTCGCCTCGGCCACCCTGGTCGCGAGGCACTCTCCAAACTCACTTCGGCTATCCCTGGTTGTAATAAAAGCTTGGAGTCTTTGTGCCATGCATGTCAGCTAGGACGACATGTTCGTCTTCCTTTTAATTCTTCCATGTCTCGAGCGTCCAACAACTTTGATCTTATTCATTGTGACTTATGGACCTCTCCTATTGTTAGTGTCTCTGGTTACAAATATTACTTAGTTGTTCTTGATGACTGCTCTCATCACCTATGGACGTTTCCTTTAAGGCTTAAATCTGACACGTTTTCCACCCTGTCTAACTTTTTCGCCTATGTGTCCACCCAGTTCAGCGCACGCATCAAGGCCATCCAGAGTGATAACGGTCGGGAGTTCGACAACTCCAGCATGCGCACCTTCTTCCTCACACATGGCATTCACTTTCGCATGTCATGTCCCTACACGTCCTCGCAGAACGGTCGCGCCGAGCGGATTATTCATACCACTAACGATATTATTCGCTCTCTTCTATTTCAGGCAAGCATGCCTCCTTCATATTGGGCTGAAGCGTTGCACACTGCAACTCTCCTCCTAAACATCTTGCCAACCAAGACACTGCAGTTTTCCACTCCGCACTTTGCTCTCTTTGGCAGTGCCCCGGCGTACGATCATCTGCGTGTTTTTGGCTGTAAGTGTTACCCCAATCTGTCGGCCACTGCCCCCCACAAACTTGCCCCGCGCTCTGCCCTCTGCATCTTCCTTGGTTATTCTGCTCACCACAAGGGATACCGATGTCTTGATCCTACCACCAATAGAATCATCATCTCCCGTCATGTTCTTTTTGACGAGTCCGTTTTTCCCTTTGCCGAGCATACCTCTACTCCCCCTGCTGCGGACTTCAACTTCCTAGATGAATTTCCTAACCCGGCGCCTCTTCCCATAGGGCTGCCAACTATGTCTCCTGCAGGTCCTCCGGGCGCCACCATTGTTGCTGCACGCCCTCATGCCAACGTACAGCCACGCCACGCGCCACCAGTACCACCAGGATTTCCCGCACTCCCACGTGCGGGTGGTGCTCCGCCCTCCCCAACTAGCGCTCCGCTCTCCGCGCCACGCGCGGCACCGACGGCCTCTCCTGCACTCCCACATGCGGGTACTGCGCCACGTACGGCTCCGGCGTCCCCACCTGGCTTCCCGACGCCGCCATGCGCTGCCCCTGCCTTGCGCGTCTACTACAGGCGCCCAAAGCCGGCGGTGGTCCCTCCAGCGGCACCAGCCGCCACCACGGCACCGGCCCCGGTGCCCCGGGGCGCTGTTGCTGTCACCCCGACAGTGAACCAGCACACCATGACGACTCGGGCCAAGGACGGTTTTCGCATACCGTCCTTGTACCACGCCGCGCCACTGTCCCCGATTCCGAAGACCTTCCGTGGCGCCCTTGCCGATCCCAATTGGCGGGCTGCTATGGAGGAAGAACATGCTGCCCTTCTACAGAACCAGACTTGGGAGTTGGTTCCTCGCCCGCAACATGCCAACATTGTCACGGGCAAATGGATTTTCAAGCACAAGTTCCACGCAGACGGCTCGCTGGAACGCTACAAGGCCCGTTGGGTCCTTCGCGGTTTCACCCAGCGTCCGGGCATCGACTTTGCCGAAACCTTCAGTCCGGTCGTCAAGCCCGCCACGGTTCGCACAGTGCTCTCTCTGGCTCTCTCTCGCCAGTGGCCAGTTCACCAACTCGATGTCAAGAATGCCTTCCTACATGGCACCTTGACGGAGACTGTGTTTGCTGCTCAGCCCTCCGGATTCGAGGACTCCGCGAGGCCCGACTTTGTCTGTCGTCTGCACAAGTCGTTGTACGGTCTCAAGCAGGCTCCCCGTGCTTGGTACAGCCGCTTCGCCACCCATCTGGTCTCTCTTGGTTTTGTGGAAGCCAAGTCAGACACTTCACTGTTTGTCTACCGTCGTGGGACCGACACAGCCTACCTGCTGCTTTACGTTGATGACATCGTCCTCACCGCCTCCTCGACACATCTCCTACGGCAGGTCATCTCAGCTCTGCAGCAGGAGTTTGCCATGAAGGATTTGGGCGAACTCCATCACTTCCTCGGGATGCAAGTTCAGCGCAGTGCCGACGGTATGGTACTCTCTCAGCGCCAGTATATGGTTGACATCTTGGATCGTGCTGGCATGGCCGAGTGCAAACCTTGCACAACGCCCGTGGACACCAGCCCTAAGGTCTCTGCCACCTCGGGCGCACCAGTACCTGATCCGTCTGACTACAGGAGTCTCGCCGGCGCCTTGCAGTATCTGACCTTCACACGGCCTGACATTGCCTACGCCGTACAACAGGTTTGCCTTCACATGCATGACCCTCGAGAGCCCCACCTGGCTGCTCTCAAGCGCATCCTTCGCTACATTCGGGGTACTCTTCACCTGGGACTTCATCTTCGACCGTCGACCCAGGATGACCTGGTGGTTTATTCTGATGCTGACTGGGCTGGCTGTCCCGATACGCGCAAGTCCACCTCGGGCTATGCTGTGTTTCTGGGTGACAACCTGGTCTCCTGGTCCTCCAAGCGTCAGAACACCGTGTCCCGTTCCAGCGCGGAGGCTGAGTACCGCGCCGTCGCCAATGGTGTTGCTGAGGCTTCTTGGCTCCGACAGCTTCTCCATGAGCTCCACATTCCGCTCCGCCGTGCTACCATTGTCTACTGCGACAACGTCAGCGCGGTGTACATGTCCTCCAACCCGGTTCAGCATCAACGGACGAAGCATATTGAGATCGATCTTCACTTCGTTCGTGAGAAGGTAGCCATGGGTGCCGTGCGGGTTCTTCACGTTCCCACGACATCCCAGTTCGCCGACGTCTTCACAAAGGGACTGCCTTCTACAGTTTTCTCTGAGTTTCGGTCCAGTCTGAATGTCCGTGGCTAACCACCGACGATCAGACTGCGGGGGCGTGTTAGCGTGATGTATAGGGAAATAGGGCCCAGGTGGCTCAGCTGCCCTAACAGGGTGCGGCGGCTGCCTCCCCCCTCTGTATTTGGTTAGTTGGCTGTGTTTGGCAAGGATCCCCTAGATTAGACCTTTCCTATTGATAGATTAGATCTTTCCTTTGTTAGGGATATCCTTGCCTATATGTATGAGCCTTGGGCTCCTCCAATTAATCAATCAACTATTCCCAGCCATACTACTCTTTCAATTAGGACTCCCAGGCTTGGCTCTACGCCTGTACTTAATACCGACCATAACATCTCTCTGCTCCTCGAGAAACAGCTCATCCTCGAGCTGGAAGTTGGGGTAGCTTTCTTTGAATCGAGATAGGAGTTCCCATGATGCTTCTGTTGCTGAATTCCCGGACCACTGCACCAGCACATGCCATTTTTGGTGACGTATACGTGCATGCAGAATGTGCTCTGGTGTGGGTAGCAGTCGCCCTTTGTCCATATCTGGCAGTGATGGAGGAGCTGTTGGTGTATCACTTTTGAAGGGCTTGAGCAGACCTACATGGAAGACATCATGGATGTGAGCATCTGCTGGAAGTTGTAGGCCATATGCCACATTACCCACACGTTCCAGGACCTCTGCATATCATGGTCCCAGTTTGCTTTTCTTGTTGCCTACCAGTGTGCGTGCCTCACTGTGTAGCAGTCACAACCATACCCAGTCGCCCACTTGAAATTCCAGCTCGCTATGGTGCTCATCATAGTGCCTTTTTGCATAAGCTTGTGCCTGTAGTAGTCTTTCACGCACATTGGAGAGAAAAATATCCCTGTCACGTAAGAGTACATCCACAACATCTGTGGCTGATGTCCCATGTGTGTACGGTAGTAAGGCTGGGGGTGGTCTTCCATACAATACTTGGAATGGTGTGGTGCGGATAACTGAGTGAAAGGCCGTGTTGTAGCAATATTCCGCCCATGGTAACCAATCCACCCATGCTCTTGGCCTATCTCCTGTCAAGCACCGAAGGTACATGGCTATAGTTTTATTGACGACCTCAGACTGTCCATCTGTCTGGGGGTGAAAAGTAGTGCTCATGCAGAGTTTGACCCCAGCCATTTTGAAGAGATCTCGCTAGAAGCTGCCTATGAAGACTAGGTCACGATCACTAACAATGGATAGTGTTGTCAAAGAAGGTTCATGCTACCGAGGCTGCTGTGTAAGGATGTCCCAGGGCGATGGAGTGAGCATATTTGGAGAATCGATCCACCACAGTGAGTATGACCGATTTGCCGTGCACCATTGGAAGGCCTTCCACAAAGTCCATTGCTATGTCTGCCCAGACTTGTGATGGTACTACCAAGGGTTGCAGCAACCTTGCTGGATGTAGAGCCTCTGTTTTGTTCTTCTGGCAAATTGTGCAGGTTTTGACAAAGTAACGAACCAGAGTACGGTCGCCTGGGATGTAGAAGTCTACTCGCAGCCTGTGCAACGTCTTTTGGAACCCTCCATGCCCAGCGCCGTGCGCGAGCTGTAGGATGTGAACAACTGTTGGTGATGTCG
The DNA here is from genome assembly GCA_029449295.1 of Zea luxurians. Classification (NCBI taxonomy): domain Eukaryota; kingdom Viridiplantae; phylum Streptophyta; class Magnoliopsida; order Poales; family Poaceae; genus Zea; species Zea luxurians. The sequence goes on from JAOPSE010000081.1 coordinate 168,888, forward strand.
GTGGTACGAAGACCCTGGAACCATGTAATATGAGTCCATCCTGGAGGCGCCATGGCGCTTGTTGTGTGCCATTGAGGATTTGATCTTGAAGTTGCTGCCATTCTTGTCTGTTGTGGCCATCACTGTGTATCTCGTCGTATAGCTGGAACGATGGTCCTGTCAGTGCTAGGGATTCCATGGTTTCGGTGTCTCTGCGGGAAAGGGCGTCAGCCACTATGTTGAATCATCCCGGTCGATATTCTACTATGAAATCAAACCCAAACAGTTTGCTGATCAGTGGTGTTGTGGAACCATTGGCAGGCGCTGATCTAACATGAACTTGAGTGCAAAATGGTCTGTGCGAACCAGAAAGCGACGGCCCCATAAATACGGTCTCTAGTGGTGAACTGGCTGTACCAGACCGATCAGCTCGCATTCATAGGCTGCTAGCTTCAGATGTCTTGCGGCTAATGGTCTACTGAAGAAGGCAATTGGTCCACTGTCTTGATGAAGCACTGCCCCGAAGCCGGAACCTGAAGCGTCACAGTCCACAATGAATGATTTGGTGAACTCAGGAAGGTGCAAAACTGGCACTGAAGACAATGCTATTTTGAGCTCAGTGAATGCTGCGGCTGCTTCTGTGGACCAAGAAAAACCATCTTTTTTGAGGAGTTTGGTTAGTGGTACTGCAATGGTTCCAAAATTCTTAATGAATTTGCGGTAATAGCCTGCAATTCCTAGGAAACCCCGCAATCCTCTAGCTGACTTAGGTGTTGGCCAAGTAGTGACTGCTTCCACTTTATCACTGTCCATTGAGATGCCTGATTCTGAGATGACATGACCTAGGTAGGAAATAGAAGTTGCACCAAAACTGCACTTGGATCGCTTCACAAACAAGTTGTTGCGTAGGAGCAACATAACTGCTCGGACATGTTTTTAGATAATGGAAACCAAATTCCAGCTTTGTCCTCCACAAAAGGAGGGTACAGACTGACATACAAACTGACATCAAAAGACCAACATTCCCAACATAGAGTGCATTCTTACACCACAAACCTAAACATAAACACGACACCCAACAGACAGGCTATAAACCTCAAAACATATTCCTGCTCGGACATGTTGAATGTGTGTAGACCAGGATGGGCTGTACATCAAAATGTCATCAAAGAAAACCAATACGCAACGACGTAATAGGGGCTGCAGCACTGAATTCATTAAGTTCTGGAATGTCGCTGGCGCATTGGTAAGGCCGAACGGCATCACCATAAATTCATAATGTCCATGGTGTGTTCGAAAGGTTGTCTTCTCAATGTCATCCTTGTGCATACGTACCTGATGGTACCCTGATTGGAGGTCCAACTTAGTGAAGAATCTGGCCCCATGAAGTTCATCAAGCAGCTTGTCGACCACTGGAATAGGATATTTATCCTTGATAGTGTGTTCATTAAGGGCTCTGTAATCAATTCAGATTTGCCACGAGTTGTCAGCTTTCTTTACCAAGAGGACTGGAGCTGAAAAAGCCGATGTACTGTGGCGGATCACCCCATGACGTAGCATGTACGCACATTGTGCTTCTAGCTCATCTTTCTGCAATTGTGGGTAGCGATACGGGCAGACGGCTACTGGGGCGGTTCCGGGCTTCAGATGTATCCTATGATCACACTATCGGGCTGGTGGAACTGACCGGGGTTCCTCAAAAACATCTTCAAAGGACTGCAGCAAGTGATCCATTATCCGGTTGGGGTCTGCACTAATGGAGCATGTGGTCGGCGTCACAATGTCAGGGCGTGCAGATCCCAACCCCTTCCACATGATGCGTCGACCCTGGTGCCAGAAAGCTATGCAGAGATCCTTCAGGTCCTATAATATTGGCCCCAATGTTCGGAGGAATGCTGTCCGAGGATGATTTCGAATGTGTCCAAGGGTATTGCATAGGCTTCAATGGTGAAGCTTTCATTGTTGATGTTGATTGATGCATGCCGATTGATCCCCCGTCAGAACACTGGGTCACCATTAGCCACCTTAACATGGCGCCCTAGTGTTGGTTCCAATGTAATCCTGGTGCGCTGAGCTGCTGTGCAGTCAATGAAGTTATGCGTGGAACCTGTATCCAGAAGGGCCAGTAGTTCCTGTCCATTTAAGGTTACCCGCAGTTGCATTGTGTCTTCAGTCCTGATCCCGGTGATTGCATGCAGGGAGACAACCGGGTCCTGGTCATCTTGCTCCTCCTCAGCCGTGCTCTTGGTTTCATCGTCTGTAAAATCTGTGGCCTCAAGATAGAACAGCCGAGGACACTTGTGGCCACGCACATAGGGGTCATCACAATTATAGCATAGGCCTTGCTTCCTTCTTTTGGCCATCTCCGCGGGGTGAGGCGCTTGAATGGGACAGAAACCTGTGTTGGTGGCTGCGGTGGACCACTCCTTGTTGTATTCTCTGGTAGAGGCATGATGACTGGTGGCCGACTTGGGGTTCTGGAGTTTCTGCCGGCCTGCTGCTGATGTGGAGCTCCGTCAATGACTTGAGCGCGGCGTTCATATGCCCGTGCCAGTCGAGAAGCCTGCTGCAGATTCTGCAGGTTCATGAGCTCGACGTTAATCTTAATTCGTTCTGGCAATCCCGCCGTGAAGAGCTGCACTTGCTGGTCAGGTGCCAACGAAGAGGTGTGGCACAACAGAGACGAGAACCGCTCCTGGTATTCATCCATGGCTGTCCGGAAGCGAAGACGGGCCAATTCTCCCAATGGATTAGTGCGCAGCGGCGGTCCAAAGCGCTCATTGCAGAGATCCTTGAATTGAGGCCATGTCACCGCTGTGCAGTCCCGTTCCACCATAAAATACCATGTATGTGCGGCTCCCTTGAGGTAGTAGGAGGCGAGCCACACTTTGTCATCCTCGAGCGTCCGCTGTCCCCGAAAGAACTGTTCACAGTGGTTGAGCCATTCGAGAGGATCCTCTTTCCCATCAAATGTCGGGAGCTCCATCTTGTAGTGTCGCGGTGGTTGGCCATCAGAAGGGTGCAGGGAGGGATGGGTTGGGTTTTGGTGTGGTGGCTGTTGTGGTATGTATGGTGGAAAGGATGGAAGGGGTGATGGCGAGTGTAGCATGGGAATTTGGTGGATCGGCACTGGATTGTGGGGTGTGGGGGGAAAAGCACTGGCTGCTGCTGGTGCTGTGGTGGTATGGTGGAGGTGGAGGGAGCCTGCGTCTCCGGAATCCCGCCATAACCAGGGAGGCAATAAGGAAAACCTGGATGGTTGCCGGCGACAGACACGCTAGGAGCAGTGTGGCCATCAATCTCCGTCTCGTGCATGGACAAATTGGAAACCCTGGTGGCAAGATCAGCAAGGGCCTTTGTCATGGTTTCAATCTTCTGCTCCAAGGTGGAGTTCAGCGCACCAGTAGATGCCACCTTGTTGCTGTGATCTTCGGTTCCCGGCACCTCTGATACCAGATTGGTATGTCTTCGGCTCCTCAGGTTATAGTTGTGGGTGGAGATGTGTCGCGCCCTGGGCGCGTGTGGGTGATGGGAGGTCGTGATCTCCTCACGGCAAGGAGGAAGACATGCAAGAGTTAGGGTGGGGCGGCGGTAGATCAACTCTATGTTGATCTCTGCCTAATCCTTTTATTGATTACCAGGTAGGTATAAATACCCTCCTATTACAGACTAATCTGATAAGGTCTTTAGTCTATATCCAAGGCTAGAACGGGCCAAGCTACCAGCCCATCTAGCATACATATCCCCAATTGGGATCAGCTAAGCCGGGTTAGCCCCATGATTAGGACTCCCAGACTTGGCTCTACGCCTGTAGTTAATACCGACCATAACATCCATATTCAAGATGTTAAACCATAAAGCTGAAACTGCAGCTTCAATTCATTATTTTGAAGTCTAAAATATAATGATTAATGAATTATCTTTGATTTAATAATATGTGGACTTCATTTACTAAGGTGTTAGACATACAATGAATCCACGCAAGTTAAATCTTTTTTATTTCACAATCTGATTTTGATTGGCAACACTTTGATCTTAATTCACATGTAGATTTCAATTAAAACCGAGATATGTCTGAAGAGTCCTTATGGTATTCTTGGAATTATAGGCACTAATCTGTTCGAACTTCAAAGCCCTTCGACCAATGGAATTTGACTAGATGAGTAGATGTGGCCACAGTTGCATTAGTGAAGTCTCAAACTTAAGGCCACTTGGCTGATAGGCCCTGATATATCTTATTTCAGTTAAATGCACGTGACAGTTCATTTAAAATTCCAAGCTAGTGAGGAAAGTTGGGAACAATATTTCGGTATTATTATACATGAGAAATTCCTGTTGTTGATGTTGGAGTTACAAGAATTTAATACTTTGTGGCCATATCTTGAAACTTTGACTCTTGTTAGCTTATCTCTTACTGCCTACGAGCCTTTTCCTCTATACTAATGCAGCATTATCTACTTCTGCAGCTATACCTTCGCTTCGGGCTCGTGACTGCTCCAATAAAGAGAAAGAAGCTCTCAACTACTTATTTCTCCTGATTCCTCTGATCAACGTTATGATTCCATTCTTCGTGAAGTCCTTTGCTGTTGTTTGGTCAGCAGATACAGTTGCTTTCTTCGTGATGTATGCATGGAAGGTAACTTCTCATGCTAGTGTTTTCTGGTTCTTCGGACGAAGTCCTTAAAATATCTTTAATCATGTTTTTATCCACAGCTTGGATGGCTGCAAAGGTTGAAATGAAGATTTTTGGTGTGCTCTCTTGGTGATGTGTGTATGAAAGGTACTTTGCCATTTTAACGTTGTCTGTTCTTTTAATATTCAGTTCTTAATATATTCATATTATTTCTGTGCAGCTTGGATATTTGGTTTGAAAAGGTGGAGTCGGTAGCTTTTTTGCTGAGAGAAACATTTGTCCTCAAAATTTTCACATCTTTTGGAGGGAGCTGCATGATTAGTTTATTCCAAGATTTAGTTCATATAGCCTTTTATATCTTGTGTATATGCAGGGAGTATGAAAAAACAGCCTTTCACATTTAAGTGATAAATAGATGTACCTGAAGTCTGAACATTTTTGTTGACTACGAACTGAACAGCTCTAAATGGTTCTTGATTTCTCAATACTTTTTGTCCCAGACAATATCTATGTTGACTGCTTTTTCTGAAAATGAAACGGGGTACCAGTGGAGTTTGGAAACATTTGTATGGTTCATGTCATCTCTGAGATTTCGATATGCATCCGTGAAAGTAATATGTTGCACATCTCATGCGTATTCTGTCGCCTTACCAAAGTCACTGAATGCTTCAGGCGCTTTGTGCTTTTTCCCTCTTTGATTTCTATTCAACTCTTCGAAATTTAAGACTAAGTTTGTGTTTTAGTGACTATTTTGCTGGATCACCTATTCACCCCCTCCAGGTGCTCTCAAATAACGCTTTTCATGTTAAATAGTGTGTCATGTCTGTCGGTACCCTAAAACAGGGGTACCCTTTTCTACAGTATGAAGACGCGATATTCACGCGGTTATCTCTAGTCGCGTGATAAACAACGACCGACCCCACCACGTGGATGGCTCCGGGGCCGCCACGTGGCCAGAGAAGACAATACCCTTCAAGGTATCAACAGTGGGTCCGGACCCTATGGGAAAGTGTCGGACCCCTGCATATACAGACCGGACCTCAGGGTAAGGTCTAGGACCTCCACGGGCGCGAACCGGACCCCTGGGATGGGTCCCGGGATTTCGGGACAAAGGATACCCAGGCCTTAATCAAGGCCAGGGGGTCCGGAGCCGACACGTGTCTGGACCATACCATGTACGTCTCTGCTCCTCGCTCAGGCGGAGTCCCGATGCTGCCACGTGGCCTACTGCCCGTGACGTAAGTCAGCGGGCGGAGCCTGACGTAAGGCCTCTAGGCCGCGCGGCCTCTGCATTTATTACGGATAAGGTGCGTTGCATGTTCATTCCACTGGCAGGTGATGTGCCGCCTCGGCATTTAATGAGCCATGTCCACTCCGCTGACAGGCGATGTGCCGCCTCAGCATTTAATGAGCCCTGTTCACTCCGCTGACGGGCGGCGACCAGGCCATCCAGCAGGCGGCGTGCCTGTCCATTCTGTTGGCAGGCAGCACGCCCATACTGCCGCGTGTACTACACTCATCATGACTCGCGCGTTACCGAGGAAGCAGCCGCGACATATCAATACTGTATGCACTACGGATATTATGGCGCTCGGAGATCACCATGGCGTTACAGGCATTAGTTACTTCCTTCCATTCTGCCCCTGGGCCCACATGTCGGGGCTCAGTATCCTTGTATGGGCCCCCCTTGAGCTATAAAAGGGAGGGCACACGACGTTACAAGGGGGCTCACTTAGACTCACACTCACTCAAACTCACAAGTTCATACAAGCCCTCAATACTATACGCAGTGGAGCAGGGTATTACGCTCCGGCGGCCTGAACCACTCTAAACCCTTGTGTGTTCTTGTGTTCTTCCCGATTCCATCTAGCAGGCAAAACGCTTAGGCCCCTCCTCATCTTAGGATTTAGGGCGGGTGCGTTCCGCCACTCGGCCGGAGAATTTCCTCTCCGACATTTGGCGCGCCAGGTAGGGGGCTTGGCATTAAGTTTTTGCTTGTTTTTCTGCTCGACACCATGGTCCACATCGTCGAGCACCATGATTTCATGCCCGAGGACTTCCCGGTGGAGGAAGATGCTGCGTCTTCCACACCACGGGCCACCAACCACCCTGTGCCTGCTGCTGCTGCTGTGCACTCTGCGCGGCAGCACACTCCTGTGCAAACGTTAAGGGCGTCAAGGGCTGCGCCTGGGGCCTTGTCTGTAGCCAGGGAGTTGCTACGCCACCCTCCTAGCTCCACGGCCTCACCGGGGGCCATGAAGTAGTGGCGTGACGATGTCGACCGTCTGCTCGGCATGGCGCATTCTAGCTCAGCCAGGCCCAGGCCCCGGTCGTCCCGGCGTCAACATGAGGCGTCAGTGTCAGTGCGCTCACCCTCGGTGAGGGCCGCACCGACTGAGGACCTGCGGGCGGAGCTCAACCGCAGGCGTGCGGGAGGGGACGCTCCAGTCTCTCTGGAAAGGTCTAGTGACCTGCGGGCAGAACTCAACCGCAGGCGTGCGGGCGAGGATGCCCGTGTCTCTCTAGAGAGGGCGCGTGAGCGCCGACAGAACATCGAGGGTCGCAACCTCGACTACGACTTCGTTGTAGTTACACCGCAGACTCCAACGGGCGCCCGGATCCAAGCGGGTGTCCCATTGGCCGGCGTAGGCTGCGCCGCGCTGGCGGATCATCTCCGCGCGGCGACTTGGCCATCCAAGTTCCGACCACACCTACCGGAGAGTACGACGCCTTGTCTGGGCCAGCCTAGACTTGGCTCATGAACCTCACCCCAGGATCGATCTACTCCTGAGAAGAGCTCTACGCGCGGTTCACAGTGAACTTCGCCAGCGCTTATCAATGGCATGGCGTGGAGACTCACCTCCATGCAGTGAGGCAGGAGCCCGGGGAAACTCTCCGGGCCTTCATCTCCTGTTTCACCAAGGTACGAGGGACTATACCCCGTATTTCCGATGCTTCCATCATCACTGCTTTCCGCCAGGAGGTGCGTGATGAAAAGATGCTGGAGAAGTTGGCCACGCATGACATGGAAACTATCACCACGCTCTTCGCTCTGGCCGACAAGTGTGCCAGGGCTGCCGAGGGCCGTGCATGGCACTCAACACCACAGACCGGGGTTGCCCAGACGGGTGGCTCGGGTGCCGTCACTCAGGACGACAAAAAGAAGAAGAAGAAGAACCGCGGCCACGAGAAGCCGCCGTCTGCTGCTCCGATCGTCACAGCCGTGACTAGGGGCCGGAGCGAGCGCAACAAGTGCCCACGGCCACAGAGGGGTAACAGCGGCTCATGCCCTGTGCACCCCAACAGTCGCCACAGCGCCACGAAGTGTTGTGAGATCATCGAGCTCGCGAGGCGCGTCAGCAAGCGGCGCGAGCAGACGTCCAAGGATGGCTCCCCACCTCATCACCGGCCTGGCAAGGAGAGGGTTGACGACGGTGATGTGGCCGCGGGAGAACGGGACCTCGGCTATCAGTCACCTGAGGGGGTCCTAAAGGATGTTTTCACCGGAGACTCCGACTCCGGTGACAATAGCTAGTCGAGCTATCGGGGAGACCCCGCTCTTCCTGGTCTATGGGGCCAAAGCCTGCCTTCCCCCGGAGACCCTTATGGGCTCCCCACGGGTCCAGTCGTTTGATGAGTCTATGCAGGAATAGCTACGGCGTGAGGACGTGGACTTCATTGACGAGCACAGATGGCGAGCGGCGATCCGAAATGCATGGTACAACCAAGCGCTCAGGCGCTACCATCAACGGTTCGTGCATAGTAGGGAGCTCAGGGTCGGGGACCTAGTCCTAAGGCGAGTACTGAACCGAGAAGGGCTCCACAAACTCTCCCCCAGTTGGGAAGGACCCTTCAAGGTGACGGAAGTATACCGACCTAGGTGTGTCCGCCTCGCCACAACTGAAGGGGTGCCTCTTCCCAATCTCTGGAACACAGAGCATCTCCGTAAGTTCTACCCATAGGAGCAAGTCTGAGGGGTTAAGGTTTCTTCTTTTTGTAACTAGGTTGTGCGTACGTGTATGCCAACTCGGTGAGGTCCGCCCTCATAAGCCCGGCCTGTTGGTTTGCACCCATGCATATCGAGTTATAAAGAAAGGATTTACCCCCTCAGATGTGCTTCTGTGATGGTTTTATTCTGCTACAGTTTCTGGATATGATTTTTTATCTAACCCACCCATACAGTTTCCCACCCTTGCTGGTATGAGGACATCCGAATTGAGTAGCCAGGCTTGTAGGATAGGACCCTCTACGAAGGCAGGGGGGTCCGGTAGCCTGGGGGCCAGTTCTAGAGAATGGGTACTCGTTCCCTGGGGTGGTCCGGAGCTGTGTAGCCGCTTAGCTTGGTTCTGTACCCTAAGCCTGCACGCTCCGCCACTCTGTGATAGGTATCCTAGTATTTGGAACTATAGCCCTGTGGGTCCGGCAGCCTGGGGTCCGGTTCTAGAGAATGGACGCACGTCTCCTAGGGTGGTCCAGAACTGTGTAGCCGCTTAGCCTGGTTCCGTACCCTAAGCCTGCACACTCCACCACTCTGCGATGGGTGTCCTAATATCTGGAGCTATGATTCAGGGGGTTTGGGCATACGACTTGGCTTCCCAGGCTCAATCCTGCAGGTCCTATTGCGTGAATCAAAGGATAAAAGATACCAGTAAGTGGGTCCTATGGGTGCACTACTAAAGCTTCCTAGCCAAGGCTGTGTGTAGGTCTAGGTCCCAGTCGAGACTACCTCCTGGAAACCAGGTCACCAATTCTTTCTTAAGTATACTGGCATCCAGCCTCGACACGTCGAGCCTACATCCCAGGGTAGCCAAGTACCAGGGAGAAGTTGGTAACGACGCACACAGCAAAGACAAATAGCATACAGATAAATTATGTCACTGTTAGATTAATACTTCCCAAAAGTATCTTACAAAAACAAAAGTTATTACATCCACCTTCAAGCATAGCCCTAGCCTCATTTCTATAGGTATGAGCTACTCGACATCAGCAGGGTCACGCTGGAAGCGTGCGGCCACTGTCTCCCCGGCATCTTGTATGACCTCCTGAGCGGCGTCTTCACTGTCGGCCACCGGACCAGCGATCACCAAGGAGATGGCCGGATCGTGGCTTTGGAGTTGGCGCAAGCACCCACAGCCACAACCACGGCCAGCACCACTACCACCACTCGTGGGCATCCTTCCTCAGCGTCATTGTAGCGCCGCTGCCGCCCCAACCGCTAGGCGCAAGCCTGCCACACACCCTAAATACGGTGGCGACCACTTGGAACACGACGCTCAACGGCCTGGCCGCTACGACGGAGCCGGAGCTGGACCAGTTCATGGAGGCATACCATGAGATGCTAGTGAAGTTTAGGGAGGAGCTGACGAGGCCACTGCAGGAGGCAATGAAGTTCATGTGAAAGATGGAGCCGCAGCTCAACTCGCTTTCCATCTCCGGAAGGTCGCTGCGCAACACACTTCCGTCCGAGCGCTGGCGGAAGAAGTGCCACCCCCACTCCATCCTCGTGCTGAAGCTAGAGGCCGAACTCCTCCAACAGCAGCAGGAAGAAAGGCGAGATCGGCAGTGCCAACCCGCAGGAGAGGTAGGAGACGAAGAGCACGAACTCCCCAGCGGCGAGATCGCCGAGGGGAGAGGCGCCAGCGTGGATCCTTCCAGCGAATGCCGGCGTGCCCCATCCAAGCAGGTTGCGCACCAGGTTGAGTGCCCCCTCGGACTGGAAGCGCTTGGGGATGGACTAGCAAAGCCATGGCGACTACGACGGCGAAAAGCAGAAGAGCGCAAACACAAAGGGGCACGAAGAGCTCGAAGGCGAAAGGGTGCAGCAGTTGGAGAGAATGCGAAAGCATAACTGCTGCACGCGGGGTGAATCCCTTTTCAAGGAAGACTCTCCCGCTCGCGCCTCGAGACGCCACAGAAAATCTCGCCCGACACACACCAAAGCAACCCAGCCTATAACACGGGGGCCCAGGCCCACAAGTCATACAGCTGGTGTGCGGGTCTCCGAGTGCGAAGAAGGCGAACCGCCACGCAAGGAGCGAACCACCGCCCGCGGTAGTGTGCCTCTTCATCTTCGCCGAAAACAATGGCCTGGTCTATGACATGGGGGCCCAGGCCCACAAGTCATACTCCTTGGGCGTCGGTTCCTGAGTGCAGAAAGAGTGAACCGCCGCTCACGCCAGCACTGTGCCTCCTCAGGGCTGCCGCATGAGACAGAGAAGGTGAATTTTTAAACCAGCGCAGCGGTATCGAGGCGCCTCGCGCGTGACCCAGCGAAACCATCAGGCATGAGGGCCGCGGGTCAGTCAGCCGCGGGGACAGACATGGCAGTTGGCGTGACCGAAGGCAGATTGGTGGTGATTACGCCAACAAACGCACGGAAGCGACGCACCAATCGCCAGTCAAGCTTTGGCCCCACCTGCAGGCTCGTATCCTCCCCTGAGGTGGGCCCGGGGGCCACTGTCGGTACCCTAAAACAGGGGTACCCCTTTCTACAGTATGAAGACGCGATACCCACGCGGCTATCTCTAGTCGCGTGGTAAACAGCGACCGACCCCACCACGTGGACGGCTCTGGGGCCACCATGTGGCCAGAGAAGACAATACCCTCCAAGGTATCAACAGTGGGTTCGGACCCCCATGGGAAAGTGCTGAACCCCTGCGTATACAGACCGGACCTCCGGGTAAGGTCTAGGACCTCCACGGACATGAACAGGACCCTTGGGATGGGTCTCGGACCCCTCTGTGTGGGGTCCGGGCCACTCACAGCAGGGTCCCGGGATTCCGGGACAAAGGATACCCAGGCCTTAATCAAGGCCAGGCGAGGGTCCGGAGCCGACACATGTTCGGACCACATCGTGTACGCCTCTGCCCCCGCTCAGGCGGAGCCCCGATGCTGCCACGTGGCCTACTGCCCATGACGTAAGCCAGCGGGCGGAGCCTGACGTAAGGCCTCTGGGCCGCGCGACCTCTGCATTTATTGCGGATAAGGCGTGCCGCCTATCCATTCCACTGGCAGGTGATGTGCCGCCTCGGCATTTAATGAGCCCTGTCCACTCTGCTAGCAGGTGATGTGCCACCTCAGCATTTAATGAGCCCTGTCCACTCCGCTGACGGGCAGCGACCAGGCCATCCAGCAGGCGGCATTCCTATCTAGTCTGTTGGCAGGCAACACGCCCATGCTGCCGTGTGTACTACACTCATCATGACTCGCGTGTTACCGAGGAAGCAGCCGCGACATATCAATACTGTATGCACTACGAATATTATGGCGCTCGGAGATCACCCTGGCGTTACAAGCATTAGTTACTTCCTTCCATTCTGCCCCTGGGCCCACATGTCGGGGCTCAGCATCCTTGTATGTGCCCCCCTTGAGCTATAAAAGGGAGGGCACATGACGTTACAAGGGGGCTCACTTAGACACACACTCACTCAAACTCACAAGTTCATACAAGCCCTCAATACTATACGTAGTGGAGTAGGGTATTACGCTCCGGCAGCCTGAACCACTCTAAACCCTTGTGTGTTTTTGTGTTCTTCCCGATTCCATCTAGCAGGCAAAACGCTTAGGCCCCTCCTCATCTTAGGATTTAGGGCGGGTGCGTTCCGCCACCCGGCCTGAGAATTTCCTCTCCGACAATGTCTTTTGACTCCAACTCCTCAATTGACCACGTCGTGGGTAGCTGGCCACGTGGCATGTTCGTAGCCCTCCTGTTGACTAGGATCTTCGCAAGGCCTTTTGGGACATGTGGTGCATTCGGGTCCTGTAAGGCTAAGGCATCCCAAATCCTAGATACATTGGGCTCTTGGGCCCCACTCGGTGGTTGATGGAGCCGTTATCTGAAGAAACCTGCCCTCAGGCTCTGGAGACCATCGAGGAGGGTTCATGGCCCCAAGTTGGACTTCGAGAATAGATGGAACTATCAAGCAAAGAAGACTCCTTGTGGAGTCGTGGGTCTAGAGCCCTCTAGTGGGGTCTAGGGCCCCTAGCAGGTCCCTAGAAACATGTGGCAACCAAGGCCGTCTCTGAGTTTTTTCGGTGCTAGTGCAAAACACAAAAATGAGCCCTATAATAATATAATATATACTAAATAGACATAACAATAATATAAATTCTATTTCACTATGTTCATCTCAATATTTGGAACAGCAAGTTGATCAACAACGAACATTAACACTAAAAAATAAAAGGTGTATGATAGCTTACTGATATTTTTAACTTCTAGTAAACTAAAAATGATTCGTTGATCACATTCACACCTATTACACAACATACATAAAATAAACTAAATATTAATTGTCAACCATATAATTTGCAGATTGCTTCAGAGCCTATGTATAGCCATAGCTGAATACCTGAGACATCGTTCATCACTCCTAGACTGATCACCTGATGCCTGATGGTGATGGGCTTCTCTCCGGCGCACTGCTCGCTCCAGACCTCCAGTCTCGGCTTCAAGGTTCAACTCGATCACGGTGGAGCCAGCACGAGCGCGACGCCACGATCTGGCCCTAGCGCTCCGTGGACGATGCCACAACGGGATGAGCGAGACTCGATGACGGTTCGATGCGGTGTGTTAGTCGTTCTATGGTTTGAGTTCTCACAACGTTTGCACCGTTTAGATCCTTTATATATATGATGAATTTGGGGACCCATAAAAAATTGGGGCCATGTGCCATCGCTCCACTTGCACCGTGCTATGGATGGGCCTGGTGGCAGCATCAAACCCCACTAGTAGTCAGAGACCCGGCTAGGCCACATGGTGCAACCAGATTCTGCCAACGAGTTAGTGAGGTCCATCGCAAAACGAGGCATGATGAAGGTTTACATGGCAAGGCCCCCTTGCGATGACGCGTGGTGGGGGTCTCGACCATGTATTATTCATGTCCCTTTAGAGGAGTCTTGTCGACCTGACTCACCTCTAAGGCAGGCATCGTAGCTTGCCCTCTCCCAGTAGGCCTAGTTTGGTTGTAGTTCCTAGGGTACTCTTACCAAGGGGCGCTGATAGTGGCCCCTAATCCTAGTGCAGTCATAGAGTTTGTGAGTGGGCTTAAGTACATCAAACAGTAAACATGTGGAAGAGAAACTATTGAGAGTGGAACCTGAGAGCACCTAGAGGGGGGTGAATAGGTGATCCTGTAAAAATCAACACTAATAGCCACAAAACTTGATTATGAAGGTTAGAACGGCTAAGTGCTTGAAGCGAGTTCTTGAAAACATATAATCAAAGGTAAAGCACACAAGAGACACACGATTTTTATCCCGTGGTTCGGCCAAGTAATACTTGCCTACTTCCACGTTGTGGCGTCCCAATGGACGAGGGTTGCACTCAACCCCTTTCAAGTGATCCAATGATCAACTTGAATACCACAGTTTTTCCTTTCTTTGACTTTCTCCTGTTTGCGAGGAATCTCCACAACTTGGAGCCTCCGCCCTTACAATGATGATCACAAAAGAGGCACAAAAGTAAGGGAGGGGAGAGCAACACACACAAGACTCAAATCACAGCACAATCACGCACACAAGTCACACCTTGAGCTCAAAACACAACCCACGGAGTTCACAACTCAAATGGAGCTCAAGTCACTATCTCAAAGAATCAAATGCGTGAAGTTGGAGTCTTGGAGGCTTAGAATGTTTCTTGAAAGCTTGGGTGACTCCATGCGCCTAGGGGTCCCTTTTATAGCCCCAAGGCAGCTAGGAGCCTTTGGAGACCAATAAGGAAGGCCAAAATTGCCTTCTGTCGGGTGGCACACCGGACAGTCCGGTGCACCACCGGACAGCCACTGTTCATGTCCGATGCGCGATCTCCTTCCTATTCTGGCGTAGACGATCGTTGAAGATTTGTGGCAGTTGGCGCACCGAACACTGTCCGGTGCACACCGAACAGTCCGGTGCCCCCTGCCGATCGTTGGCACGGGCCACGCGTCACCCGCGGATTGCGCGGCCGACCGTTGAGCTGGCGGCTGTTGGCTCACCGGATAGTCCGGTGCACCACCGGACAGTCCGGTGAATTATAGCCATACACCGCCAAATTTTCCCGAGAGCGGCCTGTTCATCGGAGGCCAGCCTGGCGCACCGGACACTGTCCGGTGCACCACCGGACAGTCCGGTGTGCCAGACTGAGCTGAGTATTGGCTGCTCCGAGCCAAGTCCTTTTCTTCTTCTCTTTTCTCTGATTCTAGCACTTAGACAAAATATGTTAGTACTCAAAACAATGTACTAAGTTTAGAAACGTACCTTGTTACATGATTTGCACTTCTCTCTTCATTTGACACATAATAACTTACTCACTATGTGTTGGACACTTAATCACCAAAATATAATAGAAATGGCCGAAGGGCACATTTCCCTTTCAATCTCCCCCTTTTTGGTGATTTATGCCAACACATCAAAAAGCAATGCAAAACATGCAACATCGATTCAAATTGAAGACCAAATTGTTTTAACTCTAATTTGGCATATTTGGATCATTATTTGCCACCACTAGGTTTGTTTTTGCAAATCAAAATCATTTTCCTATCTCTAAGTCAAACACACATGTTTAGGCACAAGGAGAGATATTCCAATTGAAAAATTGATCGAGTGCCAAAAACTCCCCCTTTTTCCCATAATCATATATTCTCCCCACAAGAGACCAAATTTTGCAATAAGAGTATTTTGGACAAATCTAAAATTCTAACTCTACTATTTTCAAAATTCTCAAGTGGTAGCTGATCCATTTGCTTTGGCCTTAATTTCTCCCCCTTTGGTATTAAGCACCAAAACGGGATCATTCCTGGCCCTTTAACCCCATTACCTCACCAAAAATGTCAATTAAGAGCAAAAAGGCAATAAGAGCAAGAGAATGAACTTGGAGGTGAGAACACTAATACCGGAGTGCAGTGGAAGTCTTTGCATGGTCCAAGTTCACCTTTCCCTTTCAATTCACCTTTGAGACTACAACAAGTAAACTCAAACACAGAGGTTAGTCTCAAAGGGTCAAGTTGTGGCACATCTCCCCCTAAATATGTGCATCATTCACATATGGACTTTTGAGGTCTGGGGATCCCTTGCACAACTTGAGCACCATAAATAAGCAACGAATTGCATAAATGTATAAGTAACATGATCAAAGGCATAAAACACATGCATGCTATAGATCAATCCAAGTTACGCAAATCTAAGACATTTAGCTCACTACGCAGCCTGCAAAAGGTTTTCTCATCTAAAGGCTTAGTAAAGATATCGGCTAGCTGGTTCTCGGTGCTAATATGGAACACCTCGATATCTCCCTTTTGTTGGTGGTCTCTCAGAAAGTGATGCCGGATGTCTATGTGCTTAGTGCGGCTGTGTTCAATAGGATTATCCGCCATGCGGATTGCACTCTCATTGTCACATAGGAGTGGGACTTTGCTTAGATTGTAGCCAAAGTCCCGGAGGGTTTGCCTCATTCAAAGTAGTTGCGCGCAACACTGTCCTGTGGCAACATACTCGGCCTCAGCGGTGGATAGGGCAACGGAGGTTTGTTTCTTTGAACTCCAAGACACTAGGGACCTTCCTAGGAATTGGCACGTCCCTGATGTACTCTTCCTATCAACCTTGCATCCAGCATAATCGGAGTCTGTGTATCCAATCAAGTCAAAGGTAGACCCCTTTGGATACCAAATCCTGAAGCAAGGCGTAGCAACTAAATATCTAAGAATTCGCTTAACGGCCACAAGGTGACATTCCCTGGGGTCGGATTGAAATCTAGCACACATGCATACGCTAAGCATAATATCCGGTCTACTAGCACATAAATAAAGCAATGACCCTATCATAGACCGGTATGCCTTTTGATCAACGGACTTACCTCCTTTGTTGAGGTCGACATGTCTGTCGGTTACCATAGGTGTCTTCGCGGGCTTGGCGTCCTTCATCCCAAACCGCTTGAGAAGATCTTGAGTGTACTTCGTTTGAGAGAGGAAGGTGTCGTCCTTGAGTTGCTTCACTTGGAACCTAAGGAAGTAGTTCAACTCGCCCATCATCGACATCTCAAACTTTTGAGTCATTACCCTGCTAAACTCCTCACAAGATTTTTGATTAGTAGAACCAAATATTATGTCATCGACATAAATTTGGCACACAAAAAGATCACTGTTACAAGTCTTAGTGAAAAGAGTGGGATCGACTTTCCCAACCTTGAAAGAAGTAGCAATTAAGAAATCTCTAAGGCATTCATACCATGCTCTTGGGGCTTGCTTAAGTCCATAGAGCGCCTTAGAGAGCTTACACACATGGTCGGGGTACCTGTCATCCTTAAAGCCAGGGGGTTGTTCCACATACACCTCCTCCTTGATTGGCCCGTTTAGGAAAGCGCTCTTCACATCCATTTGAAACAACCTGAAAGAGTGGTGAGCGGCATAGGCTAATAATATTCTTATAGACTCTAGCCTAGCCACAGGAGCAAACGTCTCCTCGAATCCAAACCTACGACTTGGGCATAACCTTTTGCCACAAGTCGAGCCTTGTTTCTTGTTACCACCCCGTGCTCGTCTTGCTTGTTGCGGAACACCCACTTGGTTCCCACAACATTTTGCTTGGGACGTGGCACTAGGCTCCAAACTTCATTCCTCTTGAAGTTGTTGAGCTCTTCCTGCATGGCCAACACCCAGTCCGGATCTTGCAAGGCCTCTTCTACCCTGAAAGGCTCAATAGAAGAGACAAACGAGTAATGCTCACAAAAATTAGCTAGTCTTGAGTGAGTAGTTACTCCCTTGCTTATGTCACCCAGAATTTGGTCAACGGGGTGATTCCTTTGGATCGTTGCTCGGACTTGAGTTGGAGGTGCCAATGGTGCTTCTTCCTCCATAACTTGTTCTTCTTGTGCTCCCCCTTGATCACACGCCTCTTCTTGAGGTACCTGTCCATCATCTTGAGTAGGGGGATGCACTATTGTTGAGGAAGAAGGTTGATCTTGCTCTTGTTGTTCCTGTGGTCGCACATCTCCAATCGCCATGGTGCGTATTGCGGCAGTTGGAACATCATCTTCATCTACATCACCAAGATCAACTTGCTCTCTTGGAGAGCCATTAGTCTCATCAAATACAACGTCGCTAGAGACTTCAACCAAACCCGATGATTTGTTGAAGACTCTATACGCCTTTGTATTTGAGTCATACCCTAGTAAAAACCCTTCTACAACTTTGGGAGCAAATTTGGAATGTCTACCTTTCTTCACCAAAATGTAGTATTTGCTCCCAAATACACGAAAGTAAGAAACATTGGGTTTGTTACTGGTAAATAGTTCGTAGGAGGTCTTCTTGAGGAGACGATGTAGATAGAGCCGGTTTATGGCGTGGCAAGTTGTGTTCACAGCTTCCGACCAAAACCGCTTGGGCGTCTTGAACTCTCCAAGCATCGTCCTTACCATGTCGATAAGTGTCCTGTTCTTCCTCTCTACCACACCGTTTTGCTGTGGTGTGTAGGGAGCGGAGAACTCATGCTTGACCCCTTCCTCCTCAAGATACTCCTCAACTTGTAAGTTCTTGAACTCAGACCCGTTGTCGCTCCTTATCTTTTTCACCTTGAGCTCAAATTCATTTTGAGCCCTCCTTAGAAAGCGCTTTAGGGTCCCTTGGGTTTCTGATTTATCCTGCAAAAAGAACACCCAAGTGATGTGGGAAAAATCATCAACTATAACAATACCATACTTACTTCCCCCGATGCTAAGGTAGGCAACGGGTCCGAAGAGGTCCATATGTAGTAGCTCCAGTGGTCTTGGTGTTGTCATCACATTCTTGTTGTGATGAGTGTTCCCCACTTGTTTTCCTGCCTGACAAGCTGCACAAGGTTTGTCTTTCTCGAAACAAACATTTGTTAGTCCTAACACATGTTCTCCCTTTAGAAGTTTATGAAGGTTCTTCATCCCAACATGTGCTAGACGACGATGCCACAGCCAGCCCATGCTAGTCTTAGCTATTAAGCATGCATCTAGATCGACCTCCTCTTTCGAAAAATCAACTAAGTAGAGTGTGCCGTCTAATACACCCTTAAATGCTAATGAACCATCACTCTTTCTAAAGACAGAAACATCAACATTTGTAAACAAACAATTATAGCCCATGTGGCACAATTGACTTACAGACAGGAGGTTGTAACCAAGCAACTCTACTAGAAATACGTTTGAAATGGAGTGCTCGTTGGTGATGGCTATCTTGCCCAAGCCTTTGACCTTGCCTTGGTTCCCATCTCCAAAGATGATCGTATCCTGGGAATCCTTGTTCTTGACGTAGGAGGTGAACATCTTCTTCTCCCCCGTCATGTGGTTTGTGCATCCGCTGTCGATAATCCAGCTTGAGCCCCCCGGATGCATAAACCTGCAAGGTAATTTACACTTGGGTTTTAGGTATGCAACTCATGTTGGGTCCTACAAGGTTAGTTACAATAGCCTTTGGAACCCAAATACAAGTCTTGTCTCCCTTGCATTTGGATCCCAACTTTCTAGCAACTATTTTTTCATTTTTACATACAAGTGCAAATGAAGTGTTGCAATCATGGTAAATGGTAGAAGGTTCATTACATGTTCTCCTAGGCACATGAGGCACAACATTACTTTTTCTAGGCCTACTTCTACCATGCACAACAGTAGAGCTAGAAGCAAACATAACATGTGAATTAAACACATCATAACTCCTATCATAATGAGCATTTCTAGAAAATTTTCTATCATAAATGTAAGCATGACATTTTTGAGAACTACTAGCCATAGGAGCCTTCCCTTTCTCCTTGTTGAGAACGGGAGCCTTTTGGCTTGTTAAGTTCTTGGTTTCCTTTCGAAAACCAAGTCCATCCTTAATAGAGGGGTGTCTACCCACAGTGTAGGCATCCCTAGCAAATTTTAATTGATCAAAATGCATTTTGCAAGTCTTAAGTTGAGCATTAAGACTTGCCACCTCATCATTTAATTTGGTAATACACATAAGGTGTTCATCACAAGCATCAACATCAAAATCCTTACATCTATTATAAATACTAACATGCTCTACACATGAGCTAGATTTATTTGCTACTTCTAGCTTAGCATTTAAATCATCATTAACATTCTTTAAACTAGACACAACTTCATGGCAAGCAGATAATTCAGAAGACAGCATTTCATTCCTTTTAATCTCTAAAGCAAGAGATTTTTGCACACTAACAAACTTATCATTCTCTTCATACAAAATATCCTCTTGCTTTTCTAAAAGTCTATCCTTTTCATTTAAAGCATCAATTAGTTCATTAATCTTTTCTACTTTAGCTCTATCTAATCCTTTGAACAAGCTAGAGTAATCTACTTCATCATCACTAGAATCCTCATCACTAGAAGTAGAGTACTTGGGGGAATCTCGAACACTCACCTTCTTTTCCTTGGCCATGAGGCAGGTGTGGCGTTCGTTGGGGAAGAGCGAAGATTTGTTGAAGGCCGAGGCTGCCAGTCCTTCATCGTCGGAGTCGGATGAAGAGCAGTATGAATCCCATTCTTTACCAAGGTGTGCCTCGCCCTTCGCCTTCTTGTAGACCTTCTTCTTCTCCATCTTCCCGTGCTTTTCTTGTTCCTGGTCATCATTATTATCGGGGCATTGTGCTATGAAATGACTAGTCTTACCACATTTGAAGCAGGAGCGCTTTCCCTTTGCTTTGTTCTTGTTGGGGTACTCCTTGCGTCCTTTCAAAGCGGTCTTGAAGCGCTTGATGATAAGCGCCATCTCATCTTCGTTGAGACCCGCGGCCTCCACTTGTGCCACCTTGCTTGGTAGCGTCTCCCTGCTGCTAGTAGCCTTAAGAGCCATAGGTTGAGGCTCGTAGACGGGTAGTGGACCGTTTAGTGCATCGTCCACATATCGAGCCTCCTTCACCATCATGCGCCCGCTCACAAACTTCCTAAGAATCTCCTCGGGCGTCATCTTGGTGTACCTGGGATTCTCACGAATAAGGTTGACAAGATGGGGGTCAATTACGGTAAATGACCTTAACATTAGTCGGACGACGTCGTGGTCCGTCCATCTTGTGCTTCCATAGCTCCTAATCTTGTTGACCAAGGTCTTGAGCCGGTTGTATGTTTGAGTTGGCTCCTCTCCCCTGATCATGGCAAACCTTCCTAGCTCGCCTTCCACCAACTCCATCTTGGTGATCATGGTGGCGTCGTTTCCCTCATGTGATATCTTGAGGGTATCCCAAATTTGCTTGGCGTTGTCCAAGCCGCTCACCTTGTTGTATTCATACCTGCACAAAGATGCTAGCAAAACAGTGGTTGCTTGTGCATTCTTATGAATTTGCTCATTAATAAACATAGGGTTGTCAGAACTGTCGAAATGCATTCCATTTTCAGCTATCTCCCAAATACTAGGATGGAGAGAAAATAAGTGACTACGCATTTTGTGACTCCAAAAAGAGTAGTCTTCTCCATCAAAGTGTGGAGGTTTACCAAGTGGAATTGAAAGCAAATGAGCATTGGAATTGAACGGAATATGAGAATAATCAAAAGAATAATTTTGATTAACCGGTTTCTTTTTAGACGAGTCATCATCGTCGTCATCTCTTGGTGAAGAAGAGGAGGCGTCGCTATCGTAGTAAATGATCTTCTTGATCCGCCTTTTCTTCATCCCGTCCCTCTTCTTGTGACTCGATCCTGAGTCAATGGGCTTGTCATCCCTTGGCTCGTTGAAGAGGGACTCCTTCTTGTCGTTGACCACCATCCCCTTTCCCTTAGGATCCATCTCTTCGGGCGATTAGTCCCGTAGGTGAAGAGAACGGCTCTGATACCAATTGAGAGCACCTAGAGGGGGGGTGAATAGGTGATCCTGTAAAATTCAACACTAATAGCCACAAAACTTGATTATGAAGGTTAGAACAGCTAAGTGCTTGAAGCGAGTTCTTGAACACAGATAATCAAAGGTAAAGCACATAAGAGACATGCAATTTTTATCCCGTGGTTCGGCCAAGTAATACTTGCCTACTTCCACGTTGTGGTGTCCCAATGGACGAGGGTTGCACTCAACCCCTTTCAAGTGATCCAATGATCAACTTGAATACCACGATTTTTCCTTTCTTTGACTTTCTCCCGTTTGTGAGGAATCTCCACAACTTGGAGCCTCTCGCCCTTACAATGATGATCACAAAAGAGGCATGGAAGTAAGGGAGGGGAGAGCAACAAACACAAGACTCAAATCACAGCACAATCACGCATACAAGTCACAACTTGAGCTCAAAACACAACCCACGGAGTTCACAACTCAAATGGAGCTCAAGTCACTATCTCAAAGAATCAAATGCGCGAAGTTGGAGTCTTGGAGGCTTAGAATGTTTCTTGAATGCTTGGGTGACTCCTCCATGCGCCTAGGGGTCCCTTTTATAGCCCTAAGGCAGCTAGGAGCCGTTGAAGACCAACAAGGAAGGCCAAAATTGCCTTCTGTCGGGTGGCGCACCAGATAGTCCGGTGCACCACCGGACAGCCACTGTTCATGTCCAGTGCGTGATCTCCTTCCTATTCTGTCGCAGACAACTGTTGAAGATTCGTGGCAGTTGGCACACCGGACACTGTCCAGTGCTCACCAGACAGTCCGGTGCCCCCTGCCGATCGTTGGCGCGGATTGCGACGCCAACCGTTGAGCTGCGACCGTTAGCTCACTGGACAGTCCGGTGAATTATAGCCGTACGCCGCCAAACTTTCCCGAGAGCGGCCTGTTCACCGGAGGCCAGCCTGGCGCACCGGACACTGTCCGGTGCACCACGGGACAGTCCGGTGTGCCAGACTGAGTTGAGTATTGGCTGCTCCGAGCCAAGTCCTTTTCTTCTTCTCTTTTCTCTTATTCTAGCACTTAGACAAAATATGTTAGTACTCAAAACAATGTACTAAGTTTAGAAACGTACCTTGTTACATGATTTGCACTTCTCTCTTCATTTGGCACATAATAACTTACTCACTATGTGTTGGACACTTAATCACCAAAATATAATAGAAATGGCCCAAGGGCACATTTCCCTTTCAGGATCGTCACATTTTCCAACCGTCAGGAATGGCACCGGTGCACATCATCCACCTGGGCCTCCATGCACCGGCCTCGGATTGTGCACAATAGTTTTGGGCACGTGTGCGATGCCCTTGGGGCCTGTACGGTGAGTGGGAAACACATGTAGTGTCGAGTTTGATGCATGTAATTACCAAGTGCCTGAGCCCTTGTTATCTTCTTACATGCAAACCCTTAGCCTCCTGACTATTCACCTTTTGTTTGAGCGCTCCGACCGCCCTTCACCATCATCCTTCTTGCCATCGACGATGGTGCCAAGGGGTAGGAGGCTAGTGATGCATAAGTCAAGGGCGTCTAATGACTAAGTGCTAGGGATGTACCACAACTTGCTTGGGTGGATATCCTTGGAAATGTGTGGCAACCAAATGCTAGCTACATGGCCGATGGAGCCAAGGCCAAAGCTGGGGAAGCACATCATCTTTGGCGTGTACTTGCTAGCGGGGTTGGGGTTTGTAGCCTCGACATTCCCATTCATGGTTCTAGAGTTCTAAAGGATCAAACTAACACACCTCTCTCCTAACTCCATCCTCCCCCTGGCCACCTTTGTTCACTTCTGCAAAATGTTTGTCGCAGTGCATACAAGTTTATCGCTCTATAAAAGTTGACTAGCGGGGATGAATAGGAGAAACCTGAAATTGAAGTCAAACAACCCAAAAACTTGATATGAGATATTTGTTCTTTAAATGTAGAACAAGATGCTTAGTCTAGGGTGAGTATAAGTTCAACAGTTTAAAGTTATTGCCAATAAGGAGGTGTGGAATGTGATCCAAGCAACAACATGAAGAATAAGCCAAGTGTTAACTTAGGGAAGAAAGGTAGAAAATAAATTACAAAAGAAAATACTAAAGACATGGTAATTTGTTTACCAGAGTTTGGTTTCCAAACAAAACCTATGTATTTGTTGAGAAGTCCACTAATGACTGGGTCTCTCTCAACCCTTTCCTCACTCAAGTGATTACCAAGATGAAACTTGAGTTCCCATTTTCTTTTCTCAAGTGAGATCAACTCTCCACAAGGCCTTCTACAACTTGGAGGCTCTTGCATGCTTAACAAATTCAATGGGAGCTTTGCTCCAAGGATCCAATATCACAACAAAAACCCACAAATGTTGCACACACAAGTGCTCTTTCACTAAATGCTCAACAAAAGGATATCTCTAAGCTCACCACTTGACTTTTTGGCACTTAGATCATTTTGATGCTTGGGAGTGTTTCTATAGTGTATGTGACTTGTTGCCCAACTCTTGGATGCTCAACACACTAGTTAGGTCGTATTTTGAAGCATCCCAATCCTCTGGGGCTCAAATGTGATACAATTACTAGTCCCAGGAGGTTAGTAAACACATTTATACATCAGATGATTCTAGATCTGCTTAAACGAGACAAAACTATAAAGGTGGCGATCAACTTTAAGAGTTGGTCCACAACTCGGGACATATCATCAGAGTGGGGCTGAAGCAGCCCGATATACGCAGTGAAGCAAATCAGCAGTCCAACAGCCACAGGCAAGGTTGGGAGCAGGCGTAACTCTTACTCGATCAGCGATCTCCTTCTCTAAAAAACAACAAATAAGCAAGGGTGAGTACTTACGTACTCAGCAGCCCACCTTCACCCGCGGAATGGGGAAATTAGATATAATGCATGGAATATATGGAGGTCGGGATATTTTGCAGAAAGAGCAATATTTAATGCAGGGTTATTTTGTAAAACATTTTATATTTTTCAAATCGCATCCTCTCCCAAAGGAGCAGGAAATTTTTCAATATAGAACAAAATCCTCTGGACTAAACCATCCAGGTATCTCAGCAGTTTCCCACTAGTTTTCGTTTTCAAAAACCGCTACTGGACTTCTCGTCCACCATAACTCACGGTTCAACCTCCGGACCTTTTAAAACCACATTTCAAAAACATTTTTGGAAACAAAACATTAATTGTCAAATCCATGCCATGACTCATCCATATCCGTGGACGCGGACTATTCGAATAGGTTCTTAAACTCTACATAAAGGTGTACACTTTACCCACTAGTCCGGTTTCTGCAATCTCACCGTCGTGAGATCCGAATACCGAAACTCTTTCCTTCCTTGCACGTCCTTACCTTAGCGATTATACCGAAAGGAACAAGGCCACCACCATGCCTAAACCGGACAAAACATTCCCCTTCCTTATCATCCTGGTGCTCCCCAGCCGTCATAATCCCGGGGTTCGGACCGTACAAGTTCAGATCAAGTGATTGCCCATACAATCTCGAGTGGTTGTACTTGATAAGAGTATAGGTAAGGAGTGATGACAAACCGGTCACGAGAGGGACAATCCTTCATGCTCACACCTAAACCAGCTGAGCCATCACCTTAGGCCCTCCCCTAAACCAAGGAGTCCCTGATCATCCCGCTCAAGGGTGATAAGGGTGACAAACCTTCATCATATCCATTTTGAAAAACATTTTCTTTTGAAAACTCACACCTTTTCTCAAATCATTTGTAACAAATATGTCAAGGAGTATAACGATTAATTGCGG
The DNA here is from genome assembly GCA_029449295.1 of Zea luxurians. NCBI lineage: Eukaryota > Viridiplantae > Streptophyta > Magnoliopsida > Poales > Poaceae > Zea > Zea luxurians. The sequence continues at coordinate 194,046 of JAOPSE010000081.1, forward strand.
CAAAGTTCTAAGGATGGGTGGCCATAATAACTTGTCTCAAAATCATATCATGCATAAAATAACAGGCTGAGGGTTGTGGTTGAAAAAGCATAGGTAATTTATGCATCAAAGGGATCCAGTGAGCTTGCCGTGCTTAACCGGCGAAAGGGTGAGAGCTTGCGGAACTGGCTTCTGGCTCCACCGTCTGGCGTATGCTTGCAGATCTGGTCTTCACGAGACGGCACGAACGCTCCGATAACTATGCATCATGAACAAGCAAATATACAAACCAACAAGTATATCAACAAATATTTAGTGTAGTGGTCAGAATGATGACATATATGGATGGGTAGAGTCTTGAGCAGAATCTGTGTCATGTAGTGTTGTGATATTACTGGTGGTGGAGTGGAGGTGCTTACTAGGAGGGTGGGTTGGAGGCGAAGCGACACTATGCGTGTAGCCGGCAGAGCGTGGTAACTGAGTGGGTGGGGTGTTTGCCTTAGCTGAGGGTGTTGAGTGTGTGCAGAGGGAGAGGATAGCTAGGTGTATTTATAGCTGGGTGTATGTGGTGTAGTACATTAGAGTTCACTTGTCACACCCGGTTCCAGGGGGTAGAACCGAGCGCATACCATATGTGTGCCAGGATCCATTTCCACACATATGTTGACGTCACAAGTGTAATATATCAAAAGACAATGCAATAAAGGCGTAAAGAGAGTATAATACTTTATTACATCATCTGAAACATTGTATCGTTAACAAGTATCACATCAAAGTAAAGCGGAAATAAACAACTGGGCAATCTCCCACAGGAAGATGACCGGCGCGTCGTTAGACTTAGAAATCATCGTCGTCGATAAAATCTCCATCAAAGTCTCCAGCATCACCCTCTGATCAAAATTAAGCAAGGGTGAGCTCACTTATGGTCGGGGCTCAGCAAGTCGGGGAAAAACTAATGCAGGTATAACAAGGTGAGGCTAAGGTTGAGCAGTAAGCATTTTAATTGGTCAACATTTTATTAACAACACCTGTCTTACTAATAAGTGTGAATCCCATATATCCCATTTAAACAAAGGAATATGAATATAACAAAAACACTTAAGTGAAATCACTTAAGCAAATTATTGGCAGATCATCGGATCTCAATTTAATTCCATCTTCAAGTTCAATTATCATGTGAGGAGTCCAGGTCGCTCATAACCGGGAGCACGGCTGATATATCAGTTTTACACTCTGCAGAGGTGGTACAACTTTACCCACAAGCCATGTATCCCATCTAGCCCGGGTTGATCGGACCCTTAGACACTGCCGAGGTGAATGGCTAGGGATCCATTATGAGGTTTTCACAAAATACACTTAATACGAAGCAACCCGCTAAGGTTTCTAAGACGATGGTGGTGGCCCCCTGGGTGAAGTACCTTAGCCAAGAATACGACCCCATGTTAACGTGGGCTGCCAGCACCTACCACTCCCCCTCTTGCCTATATTTCAGGTAAGGTTGCCAGGCACTAAGCATATAAAGCTAATTACCAAAGCCAGAGCCATGATAGCACTCGTGGTTGCACTGTTATCCTGGATGGTCACTCCATGTTCCAATTAAATTTATAATAAAGTTATCTTAACCATCGGGTTAATGCCATAATTGCCAATTAAATCTTTGGAACATTAAAATCAATTAGTGAGTGACATTAAGAAATCATTAGGTTGAGCGGTAGCATAAATCTTGCACAGCTTAATTATTTTCCCCAGGTTAAACAAGGAATACAGGTAGTAAATCTAGGAAATCCTTAATTAGGTGAAACCCATCAAATTATGCAGTATATCAAAAGTAAACATTATTAAATGCAATGACTGGGTACAAAAAGAGTATGCAGAGGGAGAATCCACTTGCCTTGCTCAACAGCGTCTTGCGGGTCGTCCCCGAACGAGTTCGGATTCTCTACCACACAGTCCGCTTCTATTATAGTCGCACATCGCACATACAAAAATAAAGTATACACCCATAAGTAAACATGCACCATTACATAATCATACACCATTACATGCACATTAACACGTCGTACTAATCACATTTTAATTACGTACTAATCTCGTAAATACTTATTAATTTAATTATAGCTATTAATGTGAATCCTAATGGTGAATTTAGGAGTGGGTGCAATAAGTATAATTTTAACTAATATTAATTTATTTTAACACCATCAATGAAGTTAAATAATACTTATGATCTTTTAATACTAATAAATAAATTAATACCCTTTATTCCTTCTATCTCAAATTAGTTAGTATAGCAAAAATGAATTTAATAATATTAATATTCTAAAAATCCTTATAAACTATTAATTAAACATTTTCTAACACAAGCGAGGTTATTTGACATAAACTAGTACTCTAACAATTTTAAGTTCTAAATCTGCGAACATGTTTATTTGACTAGCAAAAACCTATTTTACCATCTACCAGTGATATTTTCTCCTCTTTATAAAAAATATGCTAATAAAATAATTAGATAAATCATCTAAAATCCTATATTATTCAAATGACATGAGTTCTATACCATTTTCTAATCCATCAAAAGTGCACCTATAATTCTCCAAATAGTTTCTAGAATTTATTGTGACCAAAATTGACTATAATTTCTTATCTAGTATTTTTATCACCAACGTGTGACTATTAAATCTACGCCATATTTTTCTAAACCAAAATCAACGCGTCGATTACATGGAATAACACGGTGCACTACTAATCGTATATTTTTAACAAATTCCGTAGCGCACACAAATACATAAATTGGAATCACATGTGTTCATATTACAACAAACGAACTATACAACACATGAATCGAATCGAAAACACTTTATAAAATACATAAAATAAATTTGGGTCGCCAACAACCTCGGGTTCGTGCGTGTGACGGGGACGGATCGACGGGTTTCGGCCGGACGGAGAGCGGGGCTCGACTACGGACAGCTAGTACGCGGCTCCGGTGAACTCCGGCGACGAACGGCACACTCCGGCGACGAACGGCAACGCACTAGCGATGAGCGAGGAGTGCTAGAGGGAGAGGCAAATTCGAGTAGGCAGGAATGGAGAGGCTCTGCTGTTCCCTTTTATAGAGAGAGGGAGGGGAGAGGAGAGGTCACTGGCGTCATTCAAGAGGCTGTCAATGGTGCTGCTGTTACTGCACGTAATGGAGAGGAGGAATGAGGGAGGTTAGAAACGGTAGAAATTAATCTCTTTAACACTGAGACGAACGGACGGCGGTTTCGGGTGCGCGCGGGGAGGCAAGCGGCCGCCGCAGAGTCCTGGAACGAGGCACGACGGCTGTCTTTTCGAAAACAGATGAAACGGCCAGCTGCTCACTTCCGTGGAGAAGCGAGACAATAATAAAATAAAATAGGACCCACCTGTCATAGTCTATAGGAGAGAGGGAGGCTTAAACGGTCGTCTGCTGGGCATGCGAGTAGAATTAATGGGCCACTTGGCCAAGGACGAGTAGCTCGTCCGTCTCATTTTTTTTGAATTTTTTTTCTTTTTTTTTAAATTCCGAAATTCATTTTTAAAGAACTCTAAAAATCATAAAAAAAATTACCAAAAATATTTATAAATGAAGTATTTATTTTTAGACTAATAATTACTATAATACTTAATTATTATTTAATTACTAGTACTTCTTTTTAAAATGGATTGATATTTAAACATGCGATAAGAAATCACGTGCATGCAAAGAAAACGATGCAAATAAATAGTTAAACACTAAGAAAAATTTATTACCTTAATTAATATAATAACTAAATTCATTATTTTTATTTGATGGCTTTTGTGGTGTTACAAACCTACCCCTCTTAAAAAGAATCTCGTCCTCGAGATTAAGAAACTTCCGAGAATAACTGGGGAAATTCCGCTCTAAGCTCATCTTCTCTTTCCCATGTGGCCTCATCTTCCGAATGATGACTCCATTGAACTTTGCACATGTTAATGACTTTACTCCGTGTAATTCTGCGAGATGTTTCCAGAATTCTGACCGGGTACTCCGAATAAGTCAAATCCTCATTAACATTCAGTTCTTCCATGGGTAGCTGTTCCTCTGGTACTCTCAAGCACTTCTTGAGTTGTGATACGTGAAATACATCATGCACATCCGATAATCTATCGGGTAGTTCTAACTGGTAGGCTACTTCGCCTTTTCTTTCCAAAATCTTGAATGGGCCAATATAGTGAGGTGATAATTTTCCTTTAACCTTAAACTTTTTCATTCCTCTCATCGGTGAAACTTTAAGGTAGACAAAGTCTCCTACTTCAAACATCAACTCTCTTCTTCTATTATCAGCATAGCTCTTCTGTCTTGACTGTGCTGTCTTCAAATTTTCTCTAATAATCTGTACTTGTTTCTCGGCTTCTTGGAGTATTTCTGGACCAAATACTTGACTTTCTCTGGTCTGATTCCAATAAAGCGGTGTTCTACACTTTCGTCCATATAGTGCTTCAAACGGTGCCATTTTTAGGCTTGCCTGATAACTGTTGTTATATGAAAATTCAGCATAAGGCAAACTTTTATCCCAGCTTGTACCATGCTTTAGAGCGCAAGCTCTTAGCATATCTTCCAAGATTTGGTTTGTTCTTTCTGTTTGCCCATCCGTTTGAGGATGATAAGCTGAACTAAAGTTTAGCTTGGTATCCATGGACTCATGAAGTCTTTTCCAAAAGCGCGAGGTAAACTGAGTTCCTCGATCTGATACGATCTTCTTCGGTACTCCATGCAGACAAACAATCCTCGACATATATAATTCTGCTAACTGGGCTCCTGAGTAAGTTGTCTTCACCGGTATAAAGTGTGCTACTTTAGTTAACCTGTCTACTATGACCCATATTGAATCATAGCCATCTCGAGTACGAGGTAGTCCAATTATGAAATCCATACTGATTTCTTCCCATTCCCATTCCGGCACCTTGAGAGGTTGTAGCAATCCTGCTGGTCTTTGGTGTTCAGCTTTAACTCGCTGACACACGTCACATAATGCAACATGAGTAGCAACATCTCTTTTCAATCCGTACCACCAATACTTTTCCTTAAGATCCTGGTACATCTTTGTACTTCCAGGGTGAATAGAGTAAGCTGAATCATGAGCTTCTCTCAAAATAAGTTGGCGTAAGTGCTCGATTTCTGGTACGCAGATTCTCTTCTTAAACCATATTGTGCCTTGTTCATCTTCCGTGAAATCTGGGGCTTTACCCAAACTAATCAAAGTTTTAATTTCCTTAATCTTCTCATCGGACTCTTGTCCTTTACGAATCTCTTCTTCCAAAGTAGATTCGACTTCCATCACTGTTGCTTCTACATTATTGAGAAATCCAAGGTTGAGTCGTTCCATTTCCCAGCACAATTCTTGTGACATCAAATGAGTAGTGATGTTGTTCACTTGACCCTTACGGCTCAAAGCATCAGCTACTACATTTGCTTTTCCGGGGTGATATTGTATTTCCAAATCATAATCTTTAATCAACTCAAGCCATCTTCTCTGTCTGAGGTTGAGTTCCTTCTAAGTGAATATATATTTCAAGCTTTTGTGATCCGTGAAGATTTTGCACTTGTTTCCAATCATATAGTGCCTCCAAATCTTCAAAGCATGCACTACGGCAGCTAGTTCCAAATCATGTGTAGGATAATTCTTCTCATGTTTCCTCAACTGTCTTGAAGCATAAGCAATCACTTTTCCTTCTTGCATTAGCACACATCCAAGTCCAAGGTGTGATGCATCGCAATACACATCAAATCCCTTGTGGATGTCTGGCATTACCAATATTGGTGCAGTGGTTAACCTTTTCTTGAGTTCTTCAAAACAATTCTGGCAACCTTCATCCCATTTAAACTCTTTGCCTTTCTCTAGTAGAGAGGTAAGAGGCTTCACTAACTTGGAAAAACCTTCAATAAATCTTCTATAGTATCCTGCTAATCCAAGAAAACTTCTGATCTTGGACGCATCTTTGGGTTGCTTCCAATTTAGTATCTCACTTATCTTTCCTGGGTCCACTTTAATTCCACCATCGGTAACAATATGCCCTAAGAAAGCAACTTCTTTCAACCAAAAATCACACTTCGAGAATTTTGCGTACAGTTGGTTGTCACGAAGCTTTTGTAGGACTAGCCTTAGATGATCTTCGTGTGCTTCTTCATTCAGAGAATATATCAGTATGTCGTCAATGAATACGACCACAAACTGGTCCAGATATTCCATGAATACTTTATTCATCAAGTTCATAAAGTATGCTGGTGCATTAGTCAGTCCAAACGACATGACCAAAAACTCATATAATCCATATCTCGTCGTGAAGGCTGTCTTCGGTACATCTTCTGCTCGAATCTTTAACTGATGATATCCTGATCTCAGATCTATCTTCGAGAATACCTTAGCTCCTTTCATTTGATCGAATAAATCTTCAATCCGAGGTAACGGGTATTTATTCTTGATGGTTACTTCATTCAAACTTCTATAATCAACGCACATTCTCCTCGAACCATCTTTCTTGTTCACAAATAGCACTGGGGCTCCCCAAGGGGATGAACTTGGGCGAATGAAACCTTTTTCTAGTAATTCTTCTATTTGTTTCTTCAATTCTACTAAATCTTTAACATCCATTCTATATGGTCTTTTCGAGATAGGTGCGGTTCCGGGTACTAATTCAATAGAAAACTCTATATCACGGTCAGGTGGCATACCTGGCAATTCCTCCGGAAATACGTCTGGGTATTCGCACACTACTTTGATATTTTCCAAGAGCTTTTCTTCCAAGTGATTGATCACTGTCTTCCCTTTTTCTTCCGCTGACTTGTCTATGTTGACTTGGATTCTTTCACCTTGAGGACTTGTCAACATAATTGTTCCATTGGCACACCGTATCACTCCATCACAACTTTTCAACCAGTTGCATCCAAGAATCACATCAATCCCGTTGGATCCTAGGACCACTGGGTCGACTGTAAAATCTATTCCTTGAATCTTGATATTAACATGAGGGCATGAGTGTGTGGCCTTCATGTCACCTCCCGGTGAACTAATGTGTAATATCCTCTTCAGAGGGTACTTAGGTATGTTATGTTTTTCCACAAATGACTCAGTTATAAATGAATGTGATGCTCCAGAGTCAAATAAAACTGATGTAGGTATGGAGTTAACAAGGAACATACCATACACAATGTCGGCATCCTCAGGCACTGATTCCGCAGTGACGTGATTGACCCTTCCTCGGCTCTGATTCTGTGGTGTCTTGTTCTGAGCAGATCCACGAGCGGGGGTGTTCTGGTCATTCCTCTGATTATTGCCTTTCTGGGGTGTCTGCTGGTTGCGCCTTGGGCAGTTGTTAGCATAGTGGCCTAACTCACCACACTTGAAACAGCCGTTGGGTTGGACTGGTGCGTTGTTTCTGGCCTGCGTGTTGTTGGTGCCACCTTGACGGTTCTGTGAATTTCCACCAGACCTCTGGTTGGTCTGGGAGTTGCTCCTTTGCTGATTCTGGTTTTGATTACTTCTCTAGCTTTGCTGTCCAGAGCGTTGCACTTGATAATTGTTTCCACCCTGATTTCCAGAGCGGAACTGCGAACCTTGAGCATTGTTTGGCCGGGTGTTCCTGCTGGACTGACCTTGAAATTTTCTTTTGTGGTCAGATAGCTCCTTCCTTTTACTCTCAAGGCCAATTGCCTTGTTCAGCAGTGTCTAGAAGTTGGGAAAAGTGTGACTCTGAAGTTGATAGTTCAGAGGTCCAATCAATCCTTCCTGGAAACGCTCTTGGCGCTTCTCATCAGAGTCCACTTCTTCTGGTGCGTAGCGTGAAAGCTGAGTGAAGCGATCACGATACTCACTGACAGACATATTCCCTTGAGTAAGGGAAAGGAATTCCTTTTTCTTCAACTTCATGATTCCCGAGGGAATATGGTGAGCGCGGAAGTTCGCTTGGAACTCCTGCCAGGTTATTGTATCCGCGTTGGGGTGTGCCGCTGTGAAGGCATCCCACCAATCGAACGCAGCTCCCTCGAGTCTTCCCGAGGCGTACAAGACCTTCTCCCGGTCGTTGCGCTGAGTGATGTCCAGCTTCTTCCCAATGACTTTGAGCCAGTCATCGGCATCAAGAGGATCAACCGCATGAGAAAATGTCGGCGGGTGATGACTCATGAAATCCCGGTGCTTATCTCTGGCCGGGGGTGCATACTGCTGTTGCTGGGGTTGCTGAATCTGTTGGTTCTGTTGTAATTGCTGAACCGCAGCAGTGAGTCCTTGCAGAATCTGCATTTGGGCGGCGATGAACTGCTCCATGTTGGGATTAGGTGGTGGTGGTGGTGGTGCTTGTTGTCCACGCTGGTTCCGGTTGTTAGGTCCTTGATGTTGGTTCACCATCTGATTGGTTAGAAAGTGAACATCTTAGAGAAGAGAAGAGTAGAAAGATTCTAGAGGGGAAATGACTTAAGTTTTAAAATTTTTATATGTTCTTATGGCCATCATTCCATAAGACCATTGCACTCAAACAAAGATCCAAATCAAACATTTCAATCAATCACCATCACATGGTTGATATTTATTAATATGATAACATAAAGAGAGTATCATCGTCTAACGCGAAGTATAACTTATTACATCATGACTCAAAACTCCTAAAGCAGCCTAGTGACTGATCCGGGCTCTCCATAGCGTAGCCTCTTGCGGGGAGGAGACAACGCCACGGCGGGAACCTGAGCTTCAGGCGGATTCAGTCCTTGCAGTTGGGCTTCCAGGGCTGCAATCCTGGCGTGGGCATTCTCCAGCTCCAAGTGCACACTGTAGAGGTCCAGAGTGGCACTGTCCAGGTCGGTGTTGAGACCGGCCACTACACCAGCTAGGGTGTTGAGGCGGTCCTCACCAGGCTCACCTGGGACAATGTTGGTCTGGTTCTCTCCACGCAGGCGCTGAGGAAGATGCCTGAACCTTGTGTTCTGCAGCTGCTGCCGGTAGGTGTGGCTAAGCGACCACAGGGTCCGACGGGCAGCGTCGCTGACAGAGGCAGCGTAGGTGGACAGTGGTATCAGGGACTCGTGAGCGGACAGAGTCCTGAATCCCCTCTCACCTGCATCCATCACCCTGACATGGATGCGAGTGATGTAATAGCAAGCCCGGGGAGGCTCGCTCACTCGACTCGTCTCGTACAGGGGGCGGACGTAGGCTCCTAGCTCGTGCAGCACTGCTTGCAGCAGGTTGGGAAAGTGTCCTGTCTCGAACATTGATGTGTAATGTTCGACAACTGGACCAATCCCCATGAAGTGGTCCTGCTGGGCGTAGTCAGCTTCCTCGTTGATGTGTCCGTCTTCTCCATCGTCTTCGTCGTCATCCTCGTCATCGCCGTCTCCGGAGTCGTCGGGGTCGTCGCCTCCAGGTGCAGGTGCTTGAAAGGCTGGTGCCGACGATGCTAACGTCGATGACCCAGCTGCGAAGGCCAGGGACTCGGCCAACGGGGTGGGGGTTGGCAGCTGCTCCTCCGAGCTGTCCTCCAGGTTGATTACATTCTCCACTCGGACGGGAGGGAGATTTGCTGGAGCTTCCTCGACTACCACTGGGTAGACCGGGATCTGCCGGGGCTGAGGGGCGTAGCTGGTGTTGATGCGGGTAGTTTGGAGAGTGCGAACCATCTACAAGAGAAGTGTCAACTCAGTTGAATTTCAAAGAGGTAAGACTGATGAAGGAATTTATAGGAATGAAATTAGCAAGTTTTGAACAACTAGGCTTTCCATTTCTAACTAATCTAACGACCTAGGGTCAGCATAGCTTTGATACCACTTCTGTCACACCCGGTTCCAGGGGGTAGAACCGAGCGCATACCATATATGTGCCAGGATCCATTTCCACACATATGTTGACGTCACAAGTGTAATATATCAAAAGACAATGCAATAAAGGCGTAAAGAGAGTATAATACTTTATTACATCATCTGAAACATTGTATCGTTAACAGGTATCACATCAAAGTAAAGCGGAAATAAACAACTGGGCAATCTCCCACAGGAAGATGACCGGCGCGTCGTTAGACTTAGAAATCATCGTCGTCGATAAAATCTCCATCAAAGTCTCCAGCATCACCCTCTAATCAAAATTAAGCAAGGGTGAGCTCACTTATGGTCGGGGCTCAGCAAGTGGGGGAAAAACTAATGCAGGTATAACAAGGTGAGGCTAAGGTTGAGCAGTAAGCATTTTAATTGGTCAACATTTTATTAACAACACCTGTCTTACTAATAAGTGTGAATCCCATATATCCCATTTAAACAAAGGAATATGAATATAACAAAAACACTTAAGTGAAATCACTTAAGCAAATTATTGGCAGATCATCGGATCTCAATTTAATTCCATCTTCAAGTTCAATTATCATGTGAGGAGTCCAGGTCGCTCATAACCGGGAGCACGGCTGATATATCAGTTTTACACTCTGCAGAGGTGGTACAACTTTACCCACAAGCCATGTATCCCATCTAGCCCGGGTTGATCGGACCCTTAGACACTGCCGAGGTGAATGGCTAGGGATCCATTATGAGGTTTTCACAAAATACACTTAATACGAAGCAACCCGCTAAGGTTTCTAAGACGATGGTGGTGGCCCCCTGGGTGAAGTACCTTAGCCAAGAATACGACCCCATGTTAACGTGGGCTGCCAGCACCTACCACTCCCCCTCTTGCCCATATTTCAGGTAAGGTTGCCAGGCACTAAGCATATAAAGCTAATTACCAAAGCCAGAGCCATGATAGCACTCGTGGTTGCACTGTTATCCTGGGTGGTCACTCCATGTTCCAATTAAATTTATAATAAAGTTATCTTAACCATCGGGTTAATGCCATAATTGCCAATTAAATCTTTGGAACATTAAAATCAATTAGTGAGTGACATTAAGAAATCATTAGGTTGAGCGGTAGCATAAATCTTGCACAGCTTAATTATTTTCCCCAGGTTAAACAAGGAATACAGGTAGTAAATCTAGGAAATCCTTAATTAGGTGAAACCCATCAAATTATGCAGTATATCAAAAGTAAACATTATTAAATGCAATGACTGGGTACAAAAAGAGTATGCAGAGGGAGAATCCACTTGCCTTGCTCAACAGCGTCTTGCGGGTCGTCCCCGAACGAGTTCGGATTCTCTACCACACAGTCCGCTTCTATTATAGTCGCACATCGCACATACAAAAATAAAGTATACACCCATAAGTAAACATGCACCATTACATAATCATACACCATTACATGCACATTAACACGTCGTACTAATCACATTTTAATTACGTACTAATCGCGTAAATACTTATTAATTTAATTATAGCTATTAATGTGAATCCTAATGGTGAATTTAGGAGTGGGTGCAATGAGTATAATTTTAACTAATATTAATTTATTTTAACACCATCAATGAAGTTAAATAATACTTATGATCTTTTAATACTAATAAATAAATTAATACCCTTTATTCCTTCTATCTCAAATTAGTTAGTATAGCAAAAATGAATTTAATAATATTAATATTCTAAAAATCCTTATAAACTATTAATTAAACATTTTCTAACACAAGCGAGGTTATTTGACATAAACTAGTACTCTAACAATTTTAAGTTCTAAATCTGCGAACATGTTTATTTGACTAGCAAAAACCTATTTTACCATCTACCAGTGATATTTTCTCCTCTTTATAAAAAATATGCTAATAAAATAATTAGATAAATCATCTAAAATCCTATATTATTCAAATGACATGAGTTCTATACCATTTTCTAATCCATCAAAAGTGCACCTATAATTCTCCAAATAGTTTCTAGAATTTATTGTGACCAAAATTGACTATAATTTCTTATCTAGTATTTTTATCACCAACGTGTGACTATTAAATCTACGCCATATTTTTCTAAACCAAAATCAACGCGTCGATTACATGGAATAACACGGTGCACTACTAATCGTATATTTTTAACAAATTCCGTAGCGCACACAAATACATAAATTGGAATCACATGTGTTCATATTATAACAAACGAACTATACAACACATGAATCGAATCGAAAACACTTTATAAAATACATAAAATAAATTTGGGTCGCCAACAACCTCGGGTTCGTGCGTGTGACGGGGACGGATCGACGGGTTTCGGCCGGACGGAGAGCGGGGCTCGACTACGGACAGCTAGTACGCGGCTCCGGTGAACTCCGGCGACGAACGGCACACTCCGGCGACGAACGGCAACGCACTAGCGATGAGCGAGGAGTGCTAGAGGGAGAGGCAAATTCAAGTAGGCAGGAATGGAGAGGCTCTGCTGTTCCCTTTTATAGAGAGAGGGAGGGGAGAGGAGAGGTCACTGGCGTCATTCAAGAGGCTGTCAATGGTGCTGCTGTTACTGCACGTAATGGAGAGGAGGAATGAGGGAGGTTAGAAACGGTAGAAATTAATCTCTTTAACACTGAGACGAACGGACGGCGGTTTCGGGTGCGCGTGGGGAGGCAAGCGGCCGCCGCAGAGTCCTGGAACGAGGCACGACGGCTGTCTTTTCGAAAACAGATGAAACGGCCAGCTGCTCACTTCCGTGGAGAAGCGAGACAATAATAAAATAAAATAGGACCCACCTGTCATAGTCTATAGGAGAGAGGGAGGCTTAAACGGACGTCGGCTGGGCATGCGAGTAGAATTAATGGGCCACTTGGCCAAGGACGGGTAGCTCGTCCGTCTCATTTTTTTTTGAATTTTTTTTTTCTTTTTTTTTTAAATTCCGAAATTCATTTTTAAAGAACTCTAAAAATCATAAAAAAAAATTACCAAAAATATTTATAAATGAAGTACTTATTTTTAGACTAATAATTACTATAATACTTAATTATTATTTAATTACTAGTACTTCTTTTTAAAATGGATTGATATTTAAACATCCGATAAGAAATCACGTGCATGCAAAGAAAACGATGCAAATAAATAGTTAAACACTAAGAAAAATTTATTACCCTAATTAATATAATAACTAAATTCATTATTTTTATTTGATAGCTTTTGTGGTGTTACATCACTGTTGGTGAGAATAGTGATGAGTGAATCATTTGACTTAGTCTGAACATGGAAATTATAGGCAAAATATGGGACACGAGTATTTTGGGAGTTTTCTGAAATATGAACCATGCTTAAGGGATGACATGGTTGGTTAGGGAATAATTGGATAATAATTTAGAAACAAGAATTATTGGAATCTGAGTTTGGAAGCCTGGATCGAAAGAATCTTAAAGTTAAGCGTGCTCAACTTGGAAAAATCTGGGATGGGTGACTAGATGGGAAGTTCTTACTGGAAGGAAAAACATAGTCACTGGAGTTCGTATGGCTGGAATATTGGTCTGGCAGGTCTTAGGTGAGCTGGACATCATGATGGATGAGTAGTTGAAATTTAGGGTGATTGGATGATTGATGAATAGTAATGGTGAATAGTAATGGTGAATAGTAATGGTAAATAGTTCGTATGAACGAACGATGAACGATGAATAGTGACGATGAACGATGAATAGGGACTATGAACGAACGATGAACGATGAATAGGGACTATGAACGAACGATGAACAATGAATATGGACTATGAGCGAACGATGAACGATGAATAGTTCGTATGAACGAACGATGAATGATGAATATGGACTATGAACGATGAATAGGGACTATGAACGAACGATGAACGATGAATAGGAACTATGAACGAACGATGAACGATGAATAGGAACTATGAACGAACGAACGAACGATCGAATGATCGGATGAACGAACGATCAGAATTTCGGTAACATAACGGCTGAACAAAGATTATTTGGATGAACGATCGGACGAACGGACAAACGAACCATGGACGAACGATCGGACGAACGAACGAACAAACAAAGAATAGGTGGACGAACGATCGAATAACGACCGAACGATCCTTATGCTAGTGTGTGCTTGTGTGGGACTTAGAGTGGGCGTGTGGGGGAGAGAGTTGCCATGAAATGGCTTGGGTGGCTTGAGAGGAGGCCCTTGCCCCTCTATTTATAGGCTAGGTGGGGGATTAAGGGGAGGAGGTGAGGATTAGTGGGATTGTGGGAGGATGCGAGGATTAGTGGGAGATAAGCATGTATTAGTCTTGTATAAGTGAAATTAGCTTGTAGAGCTCACCGTATGACACCGGAGGCGTATGTATACGTATGAGCATGAGGAAAATTATGGAGAAAATATTTATCGGGACTTTAAAAATGATTCTGAAGGTATTTCTCAGGAGGGAAATATTTGGAGAAATATCGGTGGACTAGTTGGGTAGTATTGCTGGAAAGAATTAGAGGGGATCACTGGGGAAATATTTGTAGGATATTTTGAAGAGGATTTTGGAGAGAATATAGACCACTATATGTTATTTGTTGATATCAACTCGCAAACAAACATTTTGAAATGAAATTTAAAATTCATTTTGAATTTAGAGCGAGTTTGAGGAAATTTCAAGATTTGAATTTTGGGGTGCTACATATTTATAGTAGCCGCTGGAGATCCACTCCTGAATCTGCTCAAAACAAGTGCACTAGACCTCTCTCTGTAGCAAGACTAGTGCACCGAACCTCTTACTATGCTCTGTCACATCAGTGACCGTTGGATAAAGGTGTCAGCCTATCAGTGTGCACTAGACCTGCCACATCGATGTTTCATCATCAGAACATTAGATCTTTATCGCTGACCCTTGGGTGCACTATTAGTCTGGTGCACACTGGACCTGGTCCAGTGCACCAACTAACTTGTGTCCAAAAAACAACCTCTCCGCGACCTAGTCTAGAGGGAAGTTCGGTGCTCACCTTGGCCGATCAGGTGCACCAAACTCTGAAGGTCCCAAAAACATGCTCTCTTATAACCCCTTCCTGGTGACCAGTCTAGTCCACACTGGACCAAATACTATTGGTTTGGTGCCCCTGTAGTTAGCCTGACTTCTTCAAACTTGGCACCTTTTCCCTTGGCTTCTTTTGGCTAGTGCCTTGCGTAGTTCTATGACTATAAATGTATCTTGAGTCCATATAAACATTCTAAGTCATAGGTCTTGGCTCAATTGATTCTCTAAATTCATTTGCCCTTTCTCTTCCATACTTTGCTTCAAATGGCCCCTGAAACTCCAAATTCTAAATATGAACTTTCCACCTATTTCAATGGGTTCCAAAATGTTTCTAGGACCTTTATAACTTATCCAAATGTTGAAATGGTGCAAATCCCATTTCATCAACATGCCCTTTTTTACTGAGTCTGAGCTATTTTTGTGCATTTGATCTTCCAAATAATCTTCTAATCATGTAACCATGTACTTAGCAAACTAGTTAGTTCATCAAGTTGTGATGGTCATAAAAAACCAAAACCAATATAGAAATGGCTGAACGCACATTTCCCTTTCACTCTTTCGCCATTTCTTCGTCCTCTAATGGACCATAGGGGGAGCCATCTATGGTGGCTGCTACTTCCAGGGACATGGCAATGGCGACCCCAGACCGTTCATCACCATGGACCCTTTAGGGCACAAGTAGCAGTGGAAACAGGATTGATGTCATGACTAATGTCTAGGATTGCCTCACCTTCGCCACTGTTGTTCTAGTCCCTAACACCAGGACATAGGAGGCCTTGTCGTGGCCGGCTTTGGTGTTCCCCGAGTGTTGGAGAGGATCCAAATGTTGGTGACCACTGGGGTATCAATGACAATGGTCCTCGCCCACTTCTTCAGTCGATGGTAGCACCCACTCCGTTAGCACACCCACACCATGTGGATGTACACAAGGGTGAATGACCTAACATATTTCGAACAAAAGGAGCTTAAGCTTGTCATATCGTCATCATGTACACAAATAACACACTACAAAGAGCATAGTCACATTCTAACAGATATACAAGTGAAGCTTTAGAATATACACGGTGAGATGCAAATGTAGATATATTACAAAATGCAAATAAAACCAAAGAGAAAAATGCACAACTAAAAGGGAAACAGACACCCAACTCCCCTCGCAAATGTGCAAAAGTGGACTGATCAAGGGGTTTTGTGAGGATATCTTCAAGTTCTCTATGTGTATCAACATGGTGAAGATCAATGTCCCCTTTTCTCATAATAAGCAATCATCTATGTGCTTGGTCTTAGAATGTAGCACATGATTTTTAGCAACCCCTAATGGCACTCGTGCTATCACAAAGCAGAGGCACATGAGAAAACTCCCAGCTAAAATTCCTTAAAGTAGCCATCATCCAAAGAAATTATGAGCAATAGCTAGCGGCAGCAACATACTCAACCTCTATGGTAGACTGGGCAATGCCAGACTGTTTGCTAGAAGACCAAGAAATCAAGGAGGAACCCAAAAACTGACAAGTTCCAGAAGTGGACTTCGATCCAAGCGACATCCCGCATAATCAACATCTGAATAACCGCACAAAGACAGAACGAACAAAGAGGAGTACCATAAACCAAAGTCGGGAGTGAAACGTAGGTACCTGATAGCACCTAGAGGGGGTGACTAGGTGATCCTGGGATATTCAACACTAATATCCCAAACTTGGTTTATAAAATGTTAGTTAAATTAAACCAAGTTGCTATAGAGCGAGCTCTTGAGAAGAAATTAATCACAGAGAAAAGCAACACAAGAGACGCGGTGTTTTTATCCTGTGGTTTGGCCAAGTAACACTTGCCTACTTCCACGTTGTGGCGTCCCAATGGACGAGGGTTACACTCAACCTCTATCAAGTGATCCAATGATCAACTTGAATACCACTGTCCTTTTCTTTTGCAGTCTTTTCCCGTTTGCGAGGAATTTCCACAAGTTGGAGCCTCTCGCCCTTACAATTTTGATCACAAGAGAAGCACAAGAGTAAGGGAGGGAAAGCAACACACACAAGACTCAATTCGCAGCAAACACACGCACACAAGTCAAGACGTGAGCACAAAACACGGCGTAGGGAGTTCACAACTCAAATGGTGCTCAAATCTCTAACACAACGATCCGAATGCGTGGCGGCAGAGTCTAGGCGTCTTAGAATGATCAGAGAATGCTTGGTGTACTGCTCCATGTGCCCAGGGGTCCCTTTTATAGTCCCAAGGCAGCTAGGAGCCGTTGGAGATCAAATTGGAAGGCAATTCTTGCCTTCTATCGGGTGGTGCCATCGGACATGAATAGTTCCTATCTGGTGCATGATCTCCTTCCTTTTCTGGCGAAGCCGACCGTTGGGTCTTTGGTCCTGTTGGCGCAACGGACACAGTCCGGTGTGACCATCCGACCGTTGGCTTGGCCACGTGTCGCCCGTTGATCGCGCAGACGACCGTTGGCCACGGGCGCTGTTTGGCTCACCGGACAGTCTGGTGCAACCGGATAGTCCGGTGAATTATAGTTGTGGTGCCTTCGCTTTTTCCGAGAGCAGCGAGTTCGCCGTCGGGCCAGCCTAGGCACCGGACACTGTCCGGTGCACCACCGGACAGTCCGGTGCGCCTCAGGCTAGTGCTGATTTGGCTGAACATAGCCAATTCTTCTCCACTTATTTTCCTCTTTTATTGGCAATGTCTCTAGTACTTAGATAAACATGTTAGTACCCAAAGACAATTTACTAGGGCTAGAAACATACCTTGGTTCTTGATGTGCACTTCTAAATCACTTGGCACATATGAACTTAAAACAATGTGTTGGGCATCGAATCACCAAAACATTTATAGAAATGGCCCAAGGGCACATTTCCCTTTCAATCTCCCCTTTTTGGTGATTTATGCCAACACATTAAAAAGCAACTAAAAGTGCAACATCATTCTCAAAAGTGCAGATTTGAAGACCAAAATTTTTTACTTGAGATTTGGCATATTTGGATCACTTTTGCCACCGCTTGGTTTATTTTCACAAATCAAATTCTTTTTCTTATATTTAAGTCAAACACACTTGTTTGGGCAAATAGAGATGTATTTCAAGAGTAAAACTGATCAAGTGCCAAAAACTCCACCTTTTCCCGTAATCAAAATTCTCCCCCATAAGAGACCAAATTTTGCAATAAGAGGATTTTGGACAAAAACAAAGTTTCTACTTCTACATTTTTGAAATTCACAAGTGGTTGGCTGATCCATTTGCTTTGGCCTTAATTTTATCCCCCTTTGGCATTAAGCACCAAAACGGGATCACTGTTGGCCCTTTTAACCTCATTGACTTACCAAAATGTCAAATAAGAGCAAAAAGGCAATGAGAACATAGTAAGAAACTTAGGACAAGATTCATTTTTACCGGAATGCAGTGGAAGCTCTTTCCTTGTCCAAGTTCACTTTCTCTTTCAATGTTCCTTAGAGACTACTTCAAGTGTACTCAAACAAAGAGTTTAGTCTCAAAGGAGTTAAGTTGTAGCACATCTCCCCCTAAACATGTGCATCATTTGCATAAGGACTATTGAGGTCCGGGGATGACTAGTACAACTTGAGCACCACAAATAAGCAATAATTGATGTAAATGCTCAAAGTAACATGATCAAAGGCATAGAACACATGTATGCTATAGATCAATCCAAGTTACGCGAATCTAAGACATTTAGCTCACTACGCAACCTGCAAAACCTTTTCTCATCTAAAGGCTTGGTGAAGATATTGGCTAGCTGGTTCTCGGTGCTAAAATGGTATATATCGATATCTCCCTTTTGCTGGTGGTCTCTCAGGAAGTGACGCCGGATGTCTATGTGCTTAGTGCGGCTGTGTTCAACAGGATTATCCGCCAAGCGGATTGCACTCTCATTGTCACATAGGAGTGGGACTTTGCTCAGATTATAGCCAAAGTCCCAGAGGGTTTGCCTCATCCAAAGTAGTTGTGCGTAACACTGTCCTGTGGCAACGTACTCGGCCTCAGCGGTGGATAGAGCAACGGATGTTTGTTTCTTAGAGCTCCAAGACACCAGGGACCTTCCTTGAAACTGGCACATCCCTGATGTGCTCTTCCTATCAACCTTGCACCCAGCATAGTCGGAGTCTGAGTATCCGAGTAAGTCAAAGGTAGACCCCTTTGGATACCAGATTCCGAAGCAAGGCGTTGAAACTAAATATCTAAGAATTTGCTTAACAACCACAATGTGACATTCCTTGGGGTCGAATTGAAATCTAGCACACATGCATACACTAAGCATAATGTCCAGTCTACTAGCACAAAGGTA
Organism: Zea luxurians; assembly: GCA_029449295.1. NCBI lineage: Eukaryota > Viridiplantae > Streptophyta > Magnoliopsida > Poales > Poaceae > Zea > Zea luxurians. The sequence goes on from JAOPSE010000081.1 coordinate 213,204, forward strand.
AAGTAATGAACCTATCATTGACAGATATGCCTTTTGATCAACAGACTTACCACATTTGTTGAGGTCTAGATGTTTGTCAGTTCCCATCAGTGTCTTCGTGAGCTTAGCATCCTTCATCCCAAAACTCTTGAGAAGATCTTGAGTGTACTTCGTTTGGGAGATGAAGGTGCCTTCCTTGAGTTGCTTCACTTGAAATCTAAGGAAGTAGTTCAACTCACCCATCATCGACATCTCGAACTTCTGCATCATTACCCTGCTAAACTCCTCACAAGACTTTTGATTAGTAGAACCAAATATTATGTCATCGACATATATTTTGCAAACAAAAAGATCACCACCACAAGTCTTTGTGAATAGAGTGGGATCAGCTTTCCCAACCTAGAAAGCATTAGCAATTAGAAAATCTCTAAGGCATTCATACCATGCTCTTGGGGCTTGCTTAAGTCCATAGAGTGCCTTAGAGAGCTTACACGTGGTCGGGACACCTGTCATCCTCAAAGCCAAGGGGTTGTTCCACGTATACCTCCTCCTTGATTGGTCCATTTAGGAATGCTCTCTCTTTACGTCCATTTGGAACAACTTAAAGGAATGGTGAGTGGCATAGGCTAATAAAATTCAAATTGATTCTAACCTAGCCACAGGAGCAAAAGTCTCCTTAAAGTCCAAACCTGTGACTTGGGCATAACCTTTTGCCACAAGTCGAGTCTTGTTTCTTGTCACCACTCCGTGTTCGTCTTGTTTGTTGCGGAACACCTACTTGGTTCCCACAACATTTTGCTTTGGACGTGGCACCAGGCTCCAGACTTCATTTCTTTTGAAGTTGTTGAGCTCTTCCTGCATGGCCAACACCCAGTCCGAATCCTTCAAGACTTCTTCTACCCTGAAAGGCTCAATAGAAGAAACAAAAGAGTAATGCTCACAGAAATTAGCTAATCGTGAGCGAGTTGTTACTCCCTTGCTGATGTCACCCAGAATCTGATCCACTGGGTGATTTCTTTGGATCGTCGCTCGGACTTGAGTTGGAGGTGCCCGTGATGCTTCTTCCTCCATAACATGTTCTTCCTGTGCTCCCCCTTAATCTCGCCCCTCTTCTTGAGGTACTTGTTCATTGCCTTGAGTTGGGGGATGTACCATCGTAGAGGAGGGTTGATCTTGTTCCTGTAGTTCCTGTGGTTGCACATGACCTATTGCCATAGTTCGCATTGTGGCCGTCGGAACTTCATCTTCATCTACATCATCAAGATCAGCTTGCTCTCTTGGAGAGCCATTAGTCTCATCAAATACAACTGAAAGGGAATTAGGCTTACACCTATTTCCTAAACTAATTTTGGTGGTTGAATTGCCCAACACAAATAATTGGACTAACTAGTTTGCCCAAGTTTATAAGTTTTACAGGTGCCAAAGGTTCACAACAAGTCAATAAAAAGACCAAAGTTGGGTTCAAGATAATGAGCTAAAGACATCCCTGGTCTGGCGCACCGGACTGTCCGGTGTGCACCGGACAGTGTCCGGTGCACCAGAGGCACTTCGAGGCTGAACTCTTCACCTTCGGGAAAATCCGGAGGCAGATCGCTATAATTCACCGGACTGTCCGGTGTACACCGGACAGTGTCCGGTGCTCCAAGAAAAGGCGATCTCCGGAACTCGCCAGCCTCGGGAATTCGCATCGGCTGCTCTGCTATAATTCACCGGACATGTCCGGTGTAACTGCGGGGCAATGGCTACTTCGGCGCCAACGGTCACCTGTAGGCGCATTAATTGCGTGCCAGAGCGCGCAGAAGTCAGGCACGCGCGAACTGGCGCACCGGACACACTACAGTGTATGTCCGGTGCGCCACCTGACATCAAGACAGGCCCTGCGTCAGAGCTCCAACGGTCGGAACCCCAACGTTCGGGTGACGTGGCTGGCGCACCGGACTGTCCGGTGTACACCAGACTGTCCGGTGCACCATACGACAGACAGCCTCCACCCAAACGGCTAGTTTGGTGGTTGGGGCTATAAATACCCCCAACCACCCCACATTCAAGTCATCCAAGTTTTCCCACTTCAACTACTTACAAGAGCTCTAGCATTCAATTCTAGACACACCAAAGTGATCAAATCCTCTCCAAACTCCACACAACGTCCTAGTGATTAGTGAGAGAGATTTGCTTGTGTTCTTTTGAGCTCTTGCGCTTGGATTGCTTTCTTCCTTCTTTGATTCTTCATTGCGATCAAACTCACTTGTAATTGAGGCAAGAGACACCAATCTTGTGGTGGTCCTTGTGGGAACTTTGTGTTCCAAGCATTTGAGAAGAGAAAGCTCACTCGGTCCGAGGGACCGTTTGAGAGAGGGAAAGGGTTGAAAGAGACCCGGTCTTTGTGACCACCTCAACGGGGAGTAGGTTTGCGAGAACCGAACCTTGGTAAAACAAATCCACATGTCACACTCCTTATTTGCTTGCGATTTGTTTTGCGCCCTCTCTCGCGACTCGATTATATTTCTAACGCTAACCCGGCTTGTAGTTGTGATTATTTTTGAGAATTTCAGTTTCGCCCTATTCACCCCCCTCTAGGTGACTTTCAATTGGTATCAGAGCCCGATGCTTCATTAGAGCCTAACCGCTCAAAGTGATGTCGGGAGATCACACCAAGAGGGAGATGGAGACCGGCGACAAGCCCACTACGAGTCATGGGAGCACCTCATCGGAAGAGTCCCGCACCAAGAGGAAGGAGAAGAAGAAGGACTCCTCCAAAGGGAAGAAGTCTTCTTCACACCACAAAGAGAAGAAGGAGAAATCTTCTTCCCACAAGTCACATCGGAGAGGCGACAAGCACAATAGGATGAGGAAAGTGGTCTACTACGAGACCGACACTTCATCAACATCGACCTCCGGCTCCGATGCGCTATCCGTAACTTCTAAGCGCCAAGAGCGCAAGAAGTATAGTAAGATCCCCCTACGCTACCCCCGCATCTCTAAACATACACCTTTACTTTCCGTCCCTTTAGGCAAACCACCAACGTTTGATGGTGAAGATTATGCTAGGTGGAGTGATATGATGCGATATCATCTAACCTCACTCCACAAAAGTATATGGGATGTTGTTGAGTTTGGTGTACAGGTACCATCCGTAGGGGATGAAGACTATGATACGGACGAAGTGGCCCAAATCGAGCACTTCAACTCTCAAGCCACAACCATACTCCTCACCTCTCTAAGTAGAGAGGAATATAACAAGGTGCAAGGGTTAAAGAGTGCGAAGGAGATTTGGGACCTACTCAAGACCGCGCACGAGGGTGATGAACTCACCAAGATCACCAAGCGGGAAACGATCGAGGGGGAGCTCGGTCGCTTCCGTCTTCGCCAAGGGGAGGAGCCACAAGATATGTACAACCGGCTCAAAACCTTGGTGAACCAAGTGCGCAACCTCGGGAGCAAGAAGTGCGACGATCACGAAGTGGTTAAGGTTATTCTAAGATCTCTCATTTTCCTTAACCCTACTCAAGTACAATTAATTCGTGGCAACCCAAGATATACACTAATGACTCCCGAGGAAGTAATCGGGAATTTTGTGAGCTTTGAGTATATGATCAAGGGCTCGAAGAAAATCAACGAGCTAGATGATCCCTCCACATCCGCAGCACAACCGGTCGCATTTAAGGCGACGGAGGAGAAGAAGGAGGAGTCTACACCAAGTAGACAACCAATCGACGCCTCGAAGCTCGATAATGAGGAAATGGCGCTCGTCATCAAGAGCTTTCGCCAAATCCTCAAACAAAGGAGGGGGAAGGACTACAAACCACGCTTCAAGAAAGTGTGCTACAAATGTGGTAAGCCCGGCCATTTTATTGCAAAATGTCCTATATCTAGTGACAGTGACAGGGGCGACGACAAGAAGGGAAAGAGGAGAGAAAAGAAGAGGTACTACAAGAAGAAGGGCGGCGATGCCTATATTTGCCGGGAGTGGGACTCCGACGAGAGCTCCACCGAGTCCTCCTCCGATGAGGACACCGCCAACATCGCTGTCACCAAGGGACTCCTCTTCCCCAACGTCGGCCACAAGTGCCTCATGGCAAAGGACGACAAAAGGAAGAAGGTTAAATCTAAATCCTCCACTAAATATGAATCCTCTAGTGATGATAATGCTAGTGATGAGGAGAATAATTTGCGTACCCTTTTTGCCGACCTAAACATGCAACAAAAGGAAAAACTAAATGAGCTAATTAGTGCCATCCATGAAAAGGATGATCTCTTGGACTCCCAAGAGGACTTCATAATCAAGGAAAATAAAAAGCATGTTAAGGTTAAGAATGCTTATGCTCTAGAGGTAGAAAAATGTGAGAAATTATCTAGTGAGCTAAGCACATTCCATGACACTATTGCCAACCTTAGAAATGAAAATGCTAAATTAATTGCTAAGGTTGATTCTCATGTTTGTATTTCCAATCCTAGAGATGATAATGTTGATTTACTTGCTAGGATTGATGAGTTGAATATTTCTCTTGCTAGCCTTAGAAATGAGAATGAAAAATTGATTGATAAGGCTAGAGATTTTGATATTTGCAATGTTACAATTTCCAATCTTAGAGATAAAAATGATATATTACGTGCTAAGATTGTTGAACTTAATTCTTGCAAACCCTCTACATCTGCCGATGAGCATGTGTCTATTTGTGATAGATGTAGAGATGTTGATATCAATGCTATTCATGATCACATGGTATTAATTAAACAACAAAATGATCATATAGCAAAATTAGATGCTAAAATTGCCGAGCATAACTTAGAAAATGAAAAGTTTAAATTTGCTAGAAGTATGCTCTATAATGGGAGACGCCCTGGCATCAAGGATGGCATTGGCTACCAAAGGGGAGACAATGTCAAACTTAGTGCCCCTCCTAAAAGATTGTCTAATTTTGTTAAGGGCAAGGCTCCCATGCCTCAGGATAACGAGGGTTACATTTTGTACCCTGCCGGTTATCCCGAGAGCAAAATTAGGAGAACTCATTCTAGGAAGTCTCACTCTGGCCCTAATCATGCTTTTATATATAAGGGTGAGACATCTAGCTCTAGGCAACCAACCCGTGCCAAGTTGCCTAAGAAGAAAACTCCTAATGCATCAAATGATCATGACATTTCATTCAAAACTTTTGATGCATCCTATGTTTTGACTAACAAATCCGGCAAGGTAGTTGCCAAGTTTGTTGGGGGCAAACACAAGGGCTCCAAGACTTGTGTTTGGGTACCCAAAGTTCTTGTTTCTAATGCCAAAGGACCCAAAACCGTTTGGGTACCTAAAGTCAAGAACTAAACTTGTTTTGTAGGTTTATGCATCCGGGGGCTCAAGTTGGATCATCGACAGCGGGTGCACAAACCACATGACAGGGGAGAAGAGGATGTTCTCCTCCTATGAGAAAAACCAAGATTCCCAATGAGCTATCACATTCGGGGATGGAAACCAAGGTTTGGTCAAAGGTTTGGGTAAAATAGCTATATCTCCTGACCATTCCATTTCCAATGTTTTTCTTGTAGATTCTTTAGATTACAATTTGCTTTCCGTTTCGCAATTATGTCAAATGGGCTACAACTATCTCTTTACTGATATAGGTGTCACTGTCTTTAGAAGAAGTGATGATTCAATAGCATTTAAGGGAGTGTTAGAGGGTCAGCTATACTTGGTAGATTTTGATAGAGCTGAACTCGACACTTGCTTGGTTGCTAAGACTAACATGGGTTGGCTCTGGCACCGCCGACTAGCTCATGTTGGAATGAAGAATCTTCATAAGCTTCTAAAGGGAGAGCACATTTTAGGACTAACAAATGTTCATTTTGAGAAAGACAGGATTTGTAGCGCATGCCAAGCCGGGAAGCAAGTTGGCACTCATCATCCACACAAAAACATCATGACAAGTGAGAGGCCACTGGAGCTCCTACACATGGATTTATTCGGCCCGATTGCCTACAAAAGCATCGGCGGGAGTAAGTACTGTCTTGTTATTGTGGATGATTATTCTCGCTTCACTTGGGTGTTCTTTTTGCAGGAAAAATTCCATACCCAAGAGACCTTAAAGGGATTCTTAAGACGGGCTCAAAATGAGTTCGGCTTGAGGATCAAGAAAATTAGAAGCGACAACGGGACAGAGTTCAAGAACTCTCAAATTGAAGGCTTCCTTGAGGAGGAGGGCATCAAGCATGAGTTTTCTTCTCCCTACACGCCACAACAAAATGGTGTAGTGGAGAGGAAGAATCGAACTCTATTGGACATGGCAAGGACCATGCTTGATGAGTACAAGACGCCGGATCGGTTTTGGGCCGAGGCGGTTAACACCGCTTGCTACGCCATCAACCGGTTATATCTACACCGAATCCTCAAGAAGACATCCTATGAACTCCTAACCGGTAAAAAGCCCAATATTTCATATTTTAGAGTTTTTGGTAGCAAATGCTTTATTCTTGTTAAGAGAGGTAGAAAATCTAAAATTGCTCCTAAAACTGTAGAAGGCTTTTTACTAGGATATGACTCAAACACAAGGGCATATAGAGTCTTTAACAAATCTTCAGGACTTGTTGAAGTCTCTTGTGACGTTGTGTTTGATGAGACTAACGACTCTCAAGTAGAGCAAGTTGATCTTGATGAGATAGGTGAAGAACAGGCTCCATGCATCGCGCTAAGGAACATGTCCATTGGGGATGTGTGTCCTAAGGAATCCGAAGAGCCTCCACATGCACAAGATCAACCATCCTCCTCCACGCAAGCATCTCCACCTACCCAAAATGAGGATAAGGCTCAAATTGATGAAGGAGAAGATCAAGGAGATGAGCCACCTCAAGACGACGACAATGATCAAGGAGGAGATGCCAATGATCAAGACAAGGAGGATGAAGAACCAAGACCGCCACACCCAAGAGTCCACCAAGCAATACAACGAGATCACCCCGTCGACACCATCCTCGGCGATATTCATAAGGGGGTAACCACTCGATCTCGTGTTGCACATTTTTGTGAGCATTACTCTTTTGTTTCCTCTATTGAGCCACACAAGGTAGAGGAAGCACTTCAAGATTCGGATTGGGTGATGGCGATGCAAGAGGAGCTCAACAACTTCACAAGGAACGAGGTATGGCATTTAGTTCCACGTCCTAACCAAAATGTTGTAGGAACCAAGTGGGTCTTCCGCAACAAGCAAGATGAGCATGGTGTGGTGACAAGGAACAAAGCTCGACTGGTGGCCAAGGGATACTCTCAAGTCGAAGGTTTGGATTTTGGTGAAACCTATGCACCCGTAGCTAGGCTTGAGTCCATTCGCATATTATTGGCCTATGCTACTTACCATGGCTTCAAGCTTTATCAAATGGACGTGAAGAGTGCCTTCCTCAACGGACCAATCAAGGAAGAGGTCTATGTTGAGCAACCTCCCGGCTTTGAAGACAGTGAGTATCCTAACCATGTCTATAGGTGAGAGCACCTAGAGGGGGGTGAATAGGTGATCCTGTAACACTTAAAACTTAGGCCACAAAAACTTGGTTAAGTGTTAGCACAATAACCGCCAAGTGGCTAGAGAGGAATCTTCAACAAAACACAATAACCAACAAGATCAATCACAGAGATGGCACGGTGGTTATCCCGTGGTTCGGCCAAGACCAACGCTTGCCTACTCCATGTTGTGGCGTCCCAACGGACGAGGGTTGCAATCAACCCCTCTCAAGCGGTTTAAAGACCCACTTGAATACCACGGTGTTTTGCTTGCTTTTTCTCAATCCCGTTTGCGAGGAATCTCCACAACTTGGAGCCTCTCGCCCTTACACTTGAAATTCACAAAGGAACACAGAGCAAGGGAGGGATTAGCAACACACTCAAGACAAGAAATCACAGCAACACCATGCACACAAGTCGCAACGAGAGCTCACAACACTACTCAATGAGTTCACTACTCAACTAGAGCTCTAATTGCTATCGCAAAGAATCAAAGGCGCGGAAATGATGTCTTGGTGCTTAGGAATGTTGTAGGAATGCTTGGTGTGCTCCTCCATGCGCCTAGGGGTCCCTTTTATAGCCCCAAGGCAGCTAGGAGCCGTTGAGAGCAATCTAGGAAGGCTGATCTTGCCTTCTATCGACTGGTGCACTGGACAGTCCGGTGCACACCGGACACTGTCCGGTGCCCGATTTCCTTCCATAAATGGTGCAGTCGATCGTTAATAGCCTGAGAGCCGTTGGCGCACCGGACATGTCCGGTGCACATCGCACAGTCCGGTGCCTCCTACTAGCCGTTGGCTCGGCCACGTGTCCCGCGCAGATCGCGCGGCCGACCGTTGGCCCGGCCGACCGTTGGCTCACCGGACAGTCCGGTGAATTATAGCCGTACGTCGCCGATGAATTCCTGAGAGCGACAAGTTCGCCTGTGAACGACCCACCGGACAGTCCGGTGAATTATAGCCGTACACCACCGTCGAAGTCCCGAGAGCAGCCACTTCGCTCGAGCCAGCCTGGCGCACCGGACACTGTCCGGTGCACCACCGGACAGTCCGGTGCTCCAGACTGAGCAAAGTCTTAGCTGCTCGAGCCAAGGCTTTTCCAGTTGGTCTTTTCCTGTTTCCAGCACTTAGACACAATACATTAGTCTCTAAAACAATGTACTAAGTCTGAGAAACATACCTTTATCCTTGATTTGTACTTTGTCCACCATTTTACACTTAGTCACTTGTGTTGGACACTAAACCACCAAAATACTTAGAAATGACCCAAGGGCACATTTCCCTTTCAATCTCCCCCTTTTTGGTGATTTATGCCAACACAACATAAAGCAAGTAGAACAAATACAAAATCAATTCAAATAACAACTCAAAATTGTTTTGATTCAAATTTGACATATATGGATCACTCTTTGCCACCACTTGGTTTGTTTTTGCAAATCAAACTCAAATTTCTATCTCTAAGTCAAACACACATGTTAAGACATAAAGAGAGTCATTCCAAGAGAAATTGATTCAAGATTTCAAAAACTCCCCTTTTTCCCATAATCAATACTTCTCCCCACAAGAAGCCAACTTTTGACAAGAGAGACAATAAAATAGTTTGACAAACCAAAAACTCTATTCTACTATTTTCAAAATCTCTCAAGTGGTAGCTGATCCATTTATCGCTTTGGCCTTTATTTTCTCCCCCTTTGGCATCAAGCACCAAAACGGGATCAATCTTGGCCCATTAACCCCATTGCCTCACCAAAATCTTCAAATGAGAACACAAAGGCAATAAGAGTATAAAGATGAACTTGGAAAAGTTACTCTTTTCATCGGAGTTCAGTGGAAGTCTTGCATGGTCCAAGTCCACCTTTTCCCTTTCAATCCTCCTTTGAGGCTAAAACAACCAAACTCAAGTACATGGTTAGTTTCAAAGGGTCAAGTTGTAGCACAGCTCCCCCTAAATATGTGCATCACTTGCAAAACGGACTTGTGAGGTCCAGGGAGTGTTTGTACAACTTGAGCACCACAATAAGCAACAAAATGCAGAATGAATATGATCAAAGGCATAAACACATGTATGCTACAATTCAATCCAAGTTCCGCGAATCTAGGATATTTAGCTCACTTCGCAGCCTGCAAAAGGTCTTTTCATCTAAAGGCTTAGTGAAGATATCGGCTAGCTGGTTCTCAGTGCTAACATGAAACACTTCGATATCTCCCTTTTGCTGGTGCTCTCTCAAAAAGTGATGCCGGATGTCAATGTGCTTTGTGCGGCTGTGCTCAACAGGATTCTCCGCTATTCGGATAGCACTCTCATTGTCACATAGGAGTGGGACTTTGCTCAGATTGTAGCCAAAGTCCCGGAGGGTTTGCCTCATCCAAAGTAGTTGCGCACAACACTGTCCTGCGGCAACGTACTCGGCCTCAGCGGTGGATAGGGCAACGGAAGTTTGTTTCTTAGAGTTCCACGACACCAGGGACCTTCCTAAGAATTGGCACGTCCCCGATGTACTATTCCTATCGACCTTACATCCAGCATAGTCGGAATCTGAGTACCCAATCAAGTCAAAGTTAGACCCCTTTGGATACCAGATCCCGAAGTAAGGCGTAGCGACTAAATATCGAAGAATTCGCTTCACAGCCACTAAGTGACACTCCTTAGGATCGGATTGAAATCTAGCACACATGCATACGCTAAGCATAATATCCGGTCTACTAGCACACAAATAAAGTAAAGACCCTATCATAGACCGGTATGCCTTTTGATCAACGGACTTACCACCTTTGTTGAGGTCGGTGTGTCCGTCGGTTCCCATCGGCGTCTTTGCGGGCTTGGCGTCCTTCATCCCAAACCGCTTTAGCAAATCTTGCGTGTACTTCGTTTGGGAGATGAAGGTGCTGTCCTTGAGTTGCTTCACTTGGAACCCAAGGAAGTAGTTCAACTCGCCCATCATCGACATCTCGAATTTCTGCGTCATCACCCTGCTAAACTCTTCACAAGACTTTTGATTAGTAGAACCAAATATTATGTCATCGACATAAATTTGGCACACAAAAAGATCACCATCGCAAGTCTTAGTAAAAAGAGTTGGATCGGCTTTCCCAACCTTGAAAGCATTAGCAATTAAAAAGTCTCTAAGGCATTCATACCATGCTCTTGGGGCTTGCTTAAGTCCATAGAGCGCCTTAGAGAGCTTACACACGTGGTCGGGGTACTGTTCATCTTCAAAGCCAGGGGGTTGCTCCACGTACACCTCCTCCTTGATTGGCCCGTTGAGGAAAGCGCTCTTCACATCCATTTGGTACAACCTGAAAGAATGGTGAGCGGCATATGCTAGCAAAATACGAATTGATTCTAGCCTAGCCACAGGAGCAAAAGTCTCCTCAAAGTCCAAACCTGCGACTTGGGCATAACCTTTTGCCACAAGTCGAGCCTTGTTCCTTGTCACCACCCCATGCTCGTCCTGTTTGTTGCGGAACACCCACTTGGTTCCCACAACATTTTGCTTGGGGCGAGGCACCAGTGTCCAAACTTCATTGCGCTTGAAGTTGTTGAGTTCCTCCTGCATGGCCAACACTCAGTCCGGATCTAGCAAGGCCTCTTCTACCCTGAAAGGCTCAATAGAAGAGACAAAGGAGTAATGCTCACAAAAATTAACTAATCTCGAGCGAGTAGTTACTCCCTTGCTAATATCACCCAAAATTTGGTCGACGGGATGATCCCTTTGGATCGTCGCTCGAACTTGGGTTGGAGGTGCCTGAGGTGCTTCTTCCTCTTCAACTTGATCATCCTGTGCTCCCCCTTGATCAAGCGCCTCCACTTGAGGTACCTATTCGTCATCTTGGGTTGGGGGATGCACCATAGTTGAGGAAGACGGTTGATCTTGCTCCAATTGTTCCTGAGGCCGTATATCTCCAATCGCCATGGTGCGAATTGCGGCCGTTGGAACATCTTCTTCATCTACATCATCAAGATCAACAGCTTGCTCTCTTGGAGAGCCATTAGTCTCGTCAAATACAACGTCGCTAGAGACTTCAACCAAACCCGATGATTTGTTGAAGACCCTATACGCCTTTGTATTTGAATCATAACCTAATAAAAACCCTTCTACAGCTTTGGGAGCAAATTTGGAATTCCTACCCTTCTTTACTAGAATGTAGCATTTACTCCCAAATACACGAAAGTACAATACATTGGGTTTGTTACCAGTCAGCAGCTCATATGAAGTCTTCTTGAGGAGGCGGTGAAGGTAGACCCTGTTGATGGCGTGGCAAGCCGTGTTCACGGCTTCCGACCAAAAGCACTCGGGGGTCTTGAACTCTCCAAGCATAGTCCTCGCCATATCTATGAGCGTCCTGTTCTTCCTCTCTACCACACCATTTTGCTGAGGTGTGTAGGGAGCGGAGAACTCGTGCTTGATCCCCTCCTCCTCAAGGAACTCCTCCACTTGAAGATTCTTGAATTCGGATCCATTGTCGCTCCTTATCTTCTTCACCTTGAGCTCAAACTCATTTTGAGCTCTCCTGAGGAAGCGCTTGAGGGTCCCTTGGGTTTCAGACTTATCCTGCAAAAAGAACACCCAAGTGAAGCGAGAAAAGTCATCAACAATAACTAGACCATACTTACTTCCTCCTATGCTCAGATAGGCGACGGGTCCGAAGAGGTCCATATGCAGCAGCTCCAGAGGTCTTGAAGTCGCCATCACATTCTTGTTGTGATGTGCTCCTCCCACCTGTTTACCTGCTTGACAAGCTGCACAAGGTCTATCTTTTTCGAAATGTACATTGGTTAGACCTATCACGTGTTCTCCCTTTATAAGCTTATGGAGGTTCTTCATCCCCACATGTGCTAAGCGGCGATGCCACAACCAGCCCATGCAAGTCTTAGCCATTAAGCATGCATCTAGACTGGCCTCTTCTTTTGCAAAATCAACTAAGTAAAGTTTGTCGTCTAGTACACCCTTAAAAGCTAGTGAACCATCACATCTCCTAAAGACAGACACATCTATATTTGTAAATAAACAATTATATCCCATATTACATAATTGACTGACAGATAGTAAATTATATCCAAGAGACTCAACTAAAAACACATTAGAGATAGAGTGCTCATTAGATATTGCAATCTTGCCTAAACCTTTCACCTTGCCTTGGTTCCCATCACCGAATATGATTGAATCTTGGGAATCCTTATTCTTGACGTAGGAGGTGAACATCTTCTTCTCCCCCGTCATATGGTTTGTGCATCCGCTGTCGATAATCCAGCTTGAGCCCCTGGATGCATAAACCTGCAAGGCAAATTTAGGCTTGGGTCTTAGGTACCCAACTCTTGTTGGGTCCTACAAGGTTAGTCACAATTTCCTTAGGGACCCAAATGCAAGTTTTATCACCCTTGCATTTTGCCCCTAATTTCCTAGCAACTATCTTCCTATCCTTTCTACAAATAGCGAAGGAAACATTTAAAGCATGATAAATTGTAGAGGGACCATTCATAGCTTTTATAGGAACATGATGAATATTTTTCCTAGGCACATGATGAATATTTTTCCTAGGCATATCTCTATCATGCATATAGGAAGAACTGGGAGCAAACATAGCATAAGAATCATAGGCATGTGAATCAAAAGCATTACAACTCCTATGAGACTGTCTTCTATCAAAGTACATAAAAGCATGGTTCTTTTTAGTACTACTTGCCATAGGGGCCTTCCCTTTCTCCTTGGCGGAGATGGGAGCCTTATGGCTTGTTAAGTTCTTGGCTTCCCTCTTGAAGCCAAGCCCATCCTTAATTGAGGGGTGTCTACCAATCGTGTAGGCATCCCTAGCAAATTTTAGTTTATCAAAATCGATTTTGCTAGCCTTAAGTTGGGCATTAAGACTAGCCATTTCATCATTTAACTTTGCAATAGAAGCTATGTGTTCACTACAAGCATCAATATCAAAATCTTTACATCTATTGCAAATAACAACATTTTCTACACAAGTTGTTGACTTCCTAGCTATTTCTAACTTAGCATTCAAATCATCATTAATGCTCCTTAAGCTAGAAATTGTCTCATGGCAAGAAGATAATTCACAAGAAAGCATTTCATTTCTTTTAACTTCTAAAGCATGAGATTTTTGTGCTTCTACAAATTTGTCATGTTCTTCATACAACAAATCTTCTTGTTTTTCTAGAAGCCTATTCTTATCATTCAAGGCATCAATTAATTCATTAATTTTATCTACCTTGGTTCTATCTAGGCCTTTAAATAGACATGAATAATCTATTTCATCCTCATCACTAGATTCGTCCTCACTCAAAGAAGCATAAGTAGAGTCTCGAGTACATACCTTCTTCTCCCTTGCCATAAGGCATGTGTGACGCTCGTTGGGGAAGAGGGATGACTTGTTGAAGGCGGTGGCGGCGAGTCCTTCATTGTCGGAGTCGGAGGAGGAGCAATCCAAATCCCACTCCTTTCCTAGATGTGCCTCGCCCTTTGCCTTCTTATAGTTCTTCTTCTTCTCCCTCTTGTTCCCTTGGTCCTGATCACTATCATTGTCAGGACAGTTAGCAATAAAATGACCAAGCTTACCACATTTGAAGCATGAGCGCTTCCCCTTTGTCTTGGTCTTGCTTGACTGCCCCTTGCGACCCTTTAGCGCCGTCTTGAATCTCTTGATGATGAGGGTCATCTCTTCATCATTAAGTCCGGCCGCCTCAATTTGTGCCACCTTGCTAGGTAGCGCCTCCTTGCTTCTTGTTGCCTTGAGAGCAAGGGGTTGAGGCTCGTTGATTGGACCATTCAATGGGTCGTCCACGTACCTCGCCTCCTTGATCATCATTCGCCCGCTAACGAATTTTCCAAGGACTTCTTCGGGCGACATTTTGGTGTACCTGGGATTCTCACGAATATTATTCACCAAATGAGGATCAAGAACGGTAAAGGACCTTAGCATCAGTCGGACGATGTCGTGGTCCGTCCATCGCGTGCTTCTGTAGCTCCTTATTTTGTTGATAAGGGTCTTGAGCCGGTTGTATGTTTGTGTCGGCTCCTCGCCCCTTATCATCGTGAATCGTCCAAGCTCGCCCTCCACCAACTCCATCTTGGTGAGCAAGGTGACGTCGTTCCCCTCATGTTAAATCTTGAGGGTGTCCCAGATCTGCTTGGCGTTATCCAAGCCGCTCACTTTGTGGTATTCATCCCTGCACAATGAAGCTAGAAGAACAGTAGTAGCTTGTGCATTCTTATGAATTTGCTCATTAATGAACATGGGACTATCCGAACTATCAAAGTGCATTCCACTCTCTACAATCTCCCATATACTAGGATGGAGAGAGAACAAGTGACTACACATTTTGTGACTCCAAAATCCGTAGTCCTCTCCATCAAAATGAGGAGGTTTTCCAAGTGGAATAGATAATAAATGAGCATTTGCACTTTGAGGAATACGAGAGTAGTCAAAAGAAAAGTTCGAATTGATCGGTTTCCTTCTCTCGTAGTCGTTGTGGTCGTCGTCCTTTTGGGAGGAAGTAGACTCATCGCTGTCGTCGTAGTAGACGATCTCCTTGATGCGCCTCGTCTTCTTCTTCTTCCCTTCTTTTCGTCTATGGCCCGAGCCGGAGTCGGTAGGCTTGTCATCCTTCGGCTCGTTGACGAAGGATTCTTTATTGTTGATCACGATACCCTTCCCCTTAGGATCCATTTCTTCGGGCGGTTAGTCCCTTTGTGAAGAGAACGGCTCTGATACCAATTGAGAGCACCTAGAGGGGGGGTGAATAGGTGATCCTGTAACACTTAAAACTTAGGCCACAAAAACTTGGTTAAGTGTTAGCACAATAATCGCCAAGTGGCTAGAGAGGAATCTTCAACAAAACACAATAACCAACAAGATCAATCACAGAGATGGCACGGTGGTTATCCCGCGGTTCGGCCAAGACCAACGCTTGCCTACTCCACGTTGTGGCGTCCCAATGGACGAGGGTTGCAATCAACCTCTCTCAAGCGGTCCAAAGACCCACTTGAATACCACGGTGTTTTGCTTGCTTTTTCTCAATCCCATTTGCGAGGAATCTCCACAACTTGGAGCCTCTCGCCCTTACACTTGAAATTCACAAAGAAGCACAGAGCAAGGGAGGGATTAGCAACACACTCAAGACAAGAAATCACAGCAACACCACGCACACAAGTCGCAACGAGAGCTCACAACACTACTCAATGAGTTCACTACTCAACTAGAGCTCTAATTGCTATCGCAAAGAATCAAAGGCGCGGAAATGATGTCTTGGTGCTTAGGAATGTTGTAGGAATGCTTGGTGTGCTCCTCCATGCGCCTAGGGGTCCCTTTTATAGCCCCAAGGCAGCTAGGAGCCGTTGAGAGCAATCTAGGAAGGCTGATCTTGCCTTCTGTCGACTGGTGCACCGGACAGTCCGGTGCACACCGGACACTGTCCGGTGCCCGATTTCCTTCCATAAATGGCGTAGTCGACCGTTGACAGCCTGAGAGCCGTTGGCGCACCGGACATGTCCGGTGCACATCGGACAGTCCGGTGCCTCCTACTAGCCGTTGGCTCAGCCACGTGTCCCGCGCAGATCGCGCGGCCGACCATTGGCCCGGCCGATCGTTGGCTCACCGGACAGTCCGGTGCACACCGGACAGTCCGGTGAATTATAGTCGTACGTCACCGATGAATTCCCGAGAGCGACGAGTTCGCCTGTGAACGACCCACCGGACAGTCCGATGCACCACCGGACAGTCCGGTGAATTATAGTCGTACACCGCCGTCGAAGTCCTGAGAGTAGCCACTTCGCTCGAGCCAGCCTGGCGCACCGGACACTGTCCGGTGCACCACCGGACAGTCCGGTGCTCCAGACTGAGCAAAGTCTTGGCTGCTCGAGCCAAGGCTTTTCCAGTTGGTCTTTTCCTGTTTCCAGCACTTAGACACAATACATTAGTCTCTAAAACAATGTACTAAGTCTGAGAAACATACCTTTATCCTTGATTTGTACTTTGTCCACCATTTTACACTTAGGCACTTGTGTTGGACACTAAACCACCAAAATACTTAGAAATGGCCCAAGGGCACATTTCCCTTTCAATAGGCTCTCTAAGGCGCTTTATGGGCTCAAGCAAGCCCCAAGAGCATGGTATGAATGCCTAAGAGATTTCCTTATTGCTAATGGCTTCAAAGTCGGAAAAGCCGATCCTACTTTATTTACTAAAACTCTTGACAATGATTTGTTTGTATGCCAAATTTATGTTGATGATATTATATTTGGGTCTACTAACGAATCTACATGTGAAGAATTTAGTAGGACCATGACACAGAAATTCGAGATGTCTATGATGGGGGAGTTGAAGTATTTTCTAGGATTCCAAGTCAAGCAACTCCAAGAGGGCACCTTCATTAGCCAAACAAAGTATACTCAAGACATTCTAACCAAGTTTGGAATGAAGGATGCCAAGCCCATCAAGACACCCATGGGAACCAATGGGCATCTCGACCTCGACACGGGAGGTAAGTCCGTGGATCAAAAGGTATATCGGTCGATGATTGGTTCATTGCTTTATTTATGTGCATCTCGACCAGACATTATGCTTTCCGTATGCATGTGTGCAAGATTCCAAGCCGACCCTAAGGAATCACACCTTACGGCCGTAAAACGAATCTTGAGATATTTGGCTTAAACTCCTAAGTTTGGACTTTGGTACCCTCGGGGATCCACATTTGATTTGATTGGTTATTCGGATGCCGATTGGGCGGGGTGTAAGATTAATAGGAAGAGCACATTGGGGACTTGCCAGTTCTTGGGAAGATCCTTGGTGTCTTGAGCTTCAAAGAAGCAAAATTCGATCGCTCTTTCTACCGCCGAAGCCGAGTACATTGCCGCAGGCCATTGTTGCGCGCAATTGCTTTGGATGAGGAAAACCCTACGGGACTATGGTTACAAGTTAACCAAAGTTCCTCTTCTATGTGATAATGAGAGTGCAATCCGCATGGCGGATAATCCCATTGAGCATAGCCGTACTAAACACATAGCCATTTGGTATCATTTTCTTAGGGATCACCAACAAAAGGGGGATATCGAGATTTCATACATTAACACTAAAGATCAATTAGCCGATATCTTTACCAAGCCACTTGATGAACAAACTTTTACCAAACTTAGGCATGAGCTCAATATTCTTGATTCTAGGAATTTCTTTTGCTAATTTGCACACATAGCTCATGAGTATACCTTTGATCATGTCTCTTTTATATATGCTATGACTAATGTGTTTTCAAGTGTATTTCAAACCAAGTCATAGGTATATTGAAAGGGAATTGGAGTCTTCGGCGAAGACAAAGGCTTCCACTCCACTTTACTACTCATCCTTCGCCATCGCTCCACATCACTCTCCATCCTTGGTATAATCTTCACTTATATGTTTTATTTGCCAAAGGAGAGAATGTAGTTAGAAAAAGGGCCTATATTTCATTCCGAGTATCCGTTTTTGGTGATTCATGCCAAAGGGGGAGAAAGTATTGGCCCAAAGCAAAAGGACCGCACCACCACCCTAATTTTAAAATTAATGATTTTCAATTGGTAAATTTCAAATTGGTATTTCTTTGTGTTCTAAAGGGGGAGAAAGTAGTATTTTCAAAATTGATATCTTAAAACCCTCTTGAACACTAAGAGGAGAATTTATTGAGGGGGAGTTTTGTTTTAGTCAAGGAAAAGCATTTTAAGACAAAGGGAGAAAATTTCAAATCTTGAAAATGCTTCTCAATATCTTATTCATTTACCTTTGACTATCTTACAAAATGACTTTGAAAAGAATTTACAAAAGAATTTGCAAAAACAAAACTTGTGGTGCAAGCGTGGTCCAAAATGTTAAAGATAAAGAAACAATCCATGCATATCTAGTAAGTAATATTTATTGGCTCAATTCTAAGTAACCTTTGCACTTACTCTTTGCAAACTAGTTCAATTTTACACTTCTATACTTGCTTTGGTTTGTGTTGGCATCAATCACCAAAAAGGGGGAGATTGAAAGGGAATTAGGCTTACACCTATTTCCTAAACTAATTTTGGTGGTTGAATTGCCCAACACAAATAATTGGACTAACTAGTTTGCCCAAGTTTATAAGTTTTACAGGTGCCAAAGGTTCACAACAAGTCAATTAAAAGACCAAAGTTGGGTTCAAGATAATGAGCTAAAGACATCCCTGGTCTGGCGCACCGGACTGTCCGGTGTGCACCGGACAGTGTCCGGTGCACCAGAGGCACTTCGAGGCTGAACTCTTCACCTTCGAGAAAATCCGGAGGTGGATCGCTATAATTCACCGGACTGTCCGGTGTACACCGGACAGTGTCCGGTGCTCCAAGAAAAGGCGACCTCCGGAACTCGCCAGCCTCGGGAATTCGCATCGGCTGCTCCGCTATAATTCACCGGACATGTCCGGTGTACACCGGACTGTCCGGTGTAACTGTGGGGCAACGGCTACTTCGGCGCCAACGGTCACCTGCAGGCACATTAATTGCGCGCCAGAGCACGTAGAAGTCAGGCACGCGCGAACTGGCGCACCGGACACACTACAGTGTATGTCCGGTGCGCCACCTGACATCAAGACAGGCCCTGCGTCAGAGCTCCAACGGTCGGAACCCCAACGTTCGGGTGACGTGGCTGGCGCACCGGACTGTCCGGTGTACACCAGACTGTCCGGTGCACCATACGACAGACAGCCTCCACCCAAACGGCTAGTTTGGTGGTTGGGGCTATAAATACCCCCAACCACCCCACATTCAAGTCATCCAAGTTTTCCCACTTCAACTACTTACAAGAGCTCTAGCATTCAATTCTAGACACACCAAAGTGATCAAATCCTCTCCAAACTCCACACAACGTCCTAGTGATTAGTGAGAGAGATTTGCTTGTGTTCTTTTGAGCTCTTGCGCTTGGATTGCTTTCTTCCTTCTTTGATTCTTCATTGCGATCAAACTCACTTGTAATTGAGGCAAGAGACACCAATCTTGTGGTGGTCCTTGTGGGAACTTTGTGTTCCAAGCATTTGAGAAGAGAAAGCTCACTCGGTCCGAGGGACCGTTTGAGAGAGGGAAAGGGTTGAAAGAGACCCGGTCTTTGTGACCACCTCAACAGGGAGTAGGTTTGCGAGAACCAAACCTCGGTAAAACAAATCCACGTGTCACACTCCTTATTCGCTTGCGATTTGTTTTGCGCCCTCTCTCGCGGACTCGATTATATTTCTAACGCTAACCTGGCTTGTAGTTGTGATTATTTTTGAGAATTTCAATTTCGCCCTATTCACCCCCCTCTAGGCGACTTTCAACAACGTCACTAGAGACTTCAACTAATCCTGATGTTTTGTTGAAGACCCTATACGCCTTTGTATTTGAGTCATATCCTAGTAAAGACCCTTCTACTGCTTTAGGAGCAAATTTCGAATGTCTACCTTTCTTCACCAGAATGTAGCATTTGCACCCAAAAACACGGAAATAAGAAACATTAGGTTTGTTACCAGTTAGGAGTTCGTAGGAAGTCTTCTTGAGGAGACGGTGCAGATAGAGCCGGTTTATGGCATGGCAAGCTGTGTTCACAGCTTCCGACCAAAACCGCTCAGGCGTCTTGTACTCTCCAAGCATCGTTCTCGCCATGTCGATTAGCGTCCTGTTCTTCCTCTCTACCACACCATTTTGTTGTGGTGTGTAGGGAGCGGAGAACTCATGCTTGATGCCTTCCTCCTCAAGATACTCTTCAACTTGTAAATTCTTGAACTCGGACCTATTGTCACTTCTTATCTTCTTCACCTTTAGCTCAAACTCATTTTGAGCTCTCCTTAAGAAGCGCTTTAGGATTCCTTGAGTTTCATATTTGTCCTGCAAAAAGAATACCCAAGTGAAGCGGGAAAAGTCATCAACTATCACAAGACCATACTTACTTCCCCCGATGCTAAGATAGGCAACAGGGCCGAAGAGATCTATGTGAAGGAGTTCCAGTGGTCTTGACATTGTCATCACATTCTTGCTGTGATGATTGCTTCCCACCTGTTTCCCTGCTTAGCACGCTGCACAAGGTCTGTCTTTCTCAAAACAGACATCGGTTAGTCCTAACACATGATCTCCCTTTAGAAGTTTATGAAGGTTCTTCATCCCAACATGTGCTAGACGGCGATGCCAAAGCCAACTCATATTCATCTTAGCGATTAAACATGCATCTAGATTGACATTCTCCTTCGAGAAATCAACTAAATAGAGCTTGTCGTCTAATACGCCTGTTGGGGACTTGTTCTCAAATGCTATGAGTTAAGAACAAGGCAACACAAAATGTTAATGGTTAAAGACCTTCGTCTTACGAAGCATTATCTCCCTTGGGATATAATGATCTTTGGACGAAGGTTATGAAGGACATACCTTCATCATTTCTGTATATAATAATGAAAGTAGAGACATTTAAAACATGGAAAGGAACATGAATAATCACATTAAATCACCAGATAATTTGTGTTCTTATTGTATAATCATGAACAAGCATTAATGATATTAATTACATTAGTACCTTTGGCTTGATAGAAGGTGAGAATCCGAGAGCGACGTGCAAGTGATTACAAGTCAGCGTGAATAGCACGGTGTTACTGTTCATCTATTTATAGGCACATGACGCAACCTATGTAAAATTACATCCATGCCCTTGGCATTTACTATTGACTAAGGGGTAATTTATCGAGGACTAGACAACTTTTTCCCCTTTAGGTCGGTTTCATTTCCCACCGCTAAGCCGAAGCTTCTCCATCCATAGCTTTGGAACTGGTTCATCCTTCTCCCAGACCACACCTTTCATACCGTGCACACCTTCATCTCAAGGCCAAAGGTTCCTGTGACAATATATTATACTTGGAAGACATGTTAGTCGTGTTTTTGAGGACCTTCGGAAGATGAAGGCCCCCAACAGTAGCCCCTCGCAGTATTAATTTGTTCTTGTAACAACGAATTCAGACTGCGATGTGAACGAAGGCCTTAAGCCGAAGGTCTGAAAAAACACCTTCCCTTCGCTAAAATAGCGAAAGTCAATGACAAATGGGGCCCGCCAAGTTGCAATGCACTAGGCGTATAAATAGATCCCCACAGCAGCGACATTTGTTACACCATTTCTGTTGCTTGCACTATTTTTTCAAATTTTTAACTCTTGCTTATCAGCTCTCGCCTGATTTTGGAGCTTCATCTTAAAGTCAAGTGTGTGTTCCATGTCTGAAGAGAAGAAGATGTTTGGAGAGAAGAAGATATCCGAGGAGGAGAAGTTGTATGAGGAGAAGAAAGTTGCGGATCCTTTTCTTGCTAGGTTTTATGAATCTATGGCAAAGACAAATACAGAAAAGATCACAAAGGAAATAATGGCGGATTTATGTGAGGATTCCAACGATAGTGATGACTATGATGTGGAAAGTGGGGATGAAGATTCTGAGGACCAACCCTGGCGACCAAGCCATACCATCTTCAGAAAGTCGATTATTAAGCAAAGTCATGTTGACGCCATGAGGGGAAGATACTTTCGTGACATGTCTATTGTGAGGGTTGGAGGAGACAGCACCGCCCCTTCTCGTGAAGAAAATGAGGTGGTTGTTTACAAAAGCTTTTTGAAGGCGGGTCTTCGGTTCTCATTAAGCAGATTTTTGGTTGAAGTGCTAAAGATATTTCAGATCTTTCTTCATCAACTTACTCCCGAAGCTATAATTAGAATGGGCTTGTTTGTTTGGGCTGTAAGAAGCCAAGGGCTGGAACTGAGCGCGAAGTGTTTTTGCAGTATGCATGAACTGTTGTACGAGACGAAGGCCATCGGCAAAGAGCAGTATCACAACAACTTCGGTTGTTACAGATTCATTGCTCTCTCTAATGCAAGCTACCCGGTTCCAACATACCGGAAAAGATGGCCTGGGGCCTGGATGGAGGGATGGATTTATGTCAATAATGATCTGATTGAGAGAGAGGACATTAAAAAGATTATCCAACGTCCCATCTGGTCTCGCTTCGGCCTTCGAAGGCCGAGGGTAACAATTGAAAATGATGCTAGAAGCGTGTTATAAGGCTTTCAGCAATGTTTGTGCTTTTATTGGCACAAGAGATATACTTCAAGAGCACATAGCCTACAGAGTGTGGCCGCTTGATGATAGTTGGGAAATGACGAAGGAGACTGTTGCTGGGTCCAGCGAAGGTGGATTAGTTCGATTGAAATATACCTTCAGATTCAGAGAAAGGTTCGACGAACCGAATGACGACTGGTTCAAATGCATTGAGGCTACTAGCGACGAGTTGCTTGGGGCATATACTAGATCCGAAGATGATGCTTTATCTTCAGCCTTCGGGGGTCGGGGCAAGAAAAGATTGAACAGGGTTTTTGATGCAATTGGCTTCATATACCCTGATTACTGATACCCCTTGCGAAGGCAAGGAAAAAAGAGAAAAAATGCCGCTTCGGTCACTACTGTTGTGCCGAAGGGCAAGAAAATAAAGGTTTTGACCCACCAGCCACGATATATTGAAACGACCGTAGTGCCTGAATTTGGTGAAGGGGCCTCCTCCGCTGCTGAAGCGAAACAAGCTGCTCCCGTTGCTCGGAGCGCTGAAGGATCGATTGTAGTGCCGAAGGTGCCTATAGTCGGGTCAGTCAAAGCCAAAGATCATGCGGCTAGAGAGCCAGAGTTGGAAAAAACTGTGATGCTGCCAAAATTTTTGAGTCCTCCGGCAGAGGCAGAACTGCCTAAGGTGACAAAGGCTCCCGCCACAACTCCCAAGAGGAGAAGAATGGCAAGCATGCTAGACGTCGTTGTGGAAACAACAAGAGCACTGACTCCTGCTCCTGTGAAGAAGGTTGCCGAAGCTGCTACATCACATACGGAAACTAAAGATGGGCCCTCAGTGCCCAGTGAAACGAAGCTTGCCGCAACCGAGCAGAGGGCCAAAGAAGAATCTCCTGATACTGGCATAGCTCTGGAAAAAAGTATGGCCAAAGAAACCAAATCCCCTGCTCCCAAAGCATCGTCCGAAGGTCTTGATTATATCATTCGACATGCTTCGGGAAAAAGATTATCCAAAGAAGAAGTTTTTGAAGCCAAACATTATGCCCGGGAACTGAAGTACCCGAATGGGGCCTTAGTGTTTAACGGTATAGACGAAGATGATTTCCTATACTGCCTCCCGGACAACAAAGAGTTATCCGTCTGCCGGGAGATGGCCAAAAGTATGGGATTTTCGAAGCTCGAAGCTGGCCTCTACGCCATGACGAAGGCTGACCTCGCAGATAGTCTCGCATACAACAGTTTGAAGGTACAAAAGTGAACTTCGAAGCTTATGGACTTGGAAATGAAGTCTTTTATTCTCACGCTAATCCTTTATTCGTTTTTGCAGGGCTTAATCCTTAGCAACGCCCTGAGGGCGCAAAAGAACGCCGAAGACGAGAGCTGCACTATAGCTCTCGGCAACCTTCGATCAGAGGTCATCAGGCTGAGAAACGAAGCCATGGAAAAAGACAAAATTCTACTTTCATTGGTGGATAAAGCAAAAGCAGATGAAGCAAAATTTAATACTCAATCCGAAGCTTATAAAGCCGAAGTTGAAGATCTTCGTAAAAAAACTTGTCGAAGCCAATGAAAATTGTGCGGTCGCAAAGGTTAGCCAAGAAACTAGTGAATGGTGGAAGACCAAGCTAGAGAAAAATATTGAGGAGCTTCACGAATCCAAGGAAAGATGTTTTGAAAAATCCTTGGATTGTGTGAATAAATTAAAAACTAGCTTTTCCAAAGTGGGTGCTTATTCCTCTGAGGAAAATTTTATCCGAGGCGACCCCGAGGGCGTTATTGAGTGGATAAGCGGGGAAGCCGAAGCTTTCAAGGAAATCCTGAGCGATCGTGGGGATATTTGTGCTTTCTCCGGCGCTCGGGGAATTGCGGCTATTTTGGAGAAGGCTAGATGCGATCACGTCAAAGCTACAGCCCAGGCCGAAGCCGCCTTCTCCATAGACGACACAAAAGACCCTTCAGCCGAAGCGACTTTGGTGGGTGGAAAGTATTATTCTGATGTCTGGGTGAACGGTGGCCGAGAATTGGCCAACAAAATTATAAAGAAGAATGAAAAAGACACCCATGATGCCCGAGAAGAAGCTAGGCGAGCTGAAGAAGCTGCTGAACGCGAAAGGTGCATAGGTATTATTTTTGAATTTTAGCTTCGGTACTTACTTTGTGGCTTCAAACTAATAGTTTACCTACTACAGCTGAACTATCACCGCTGCCGGAGCTGTACAACCCCCTGGCTGATCCGGACATGAAGGAAGCACTGGATGTAATAAGCATTGCTAACTCCATTATCGACGAAGTCGTCGATAAACTATTGAACGAAGCCGCAGAAAAATTTCTTAGGGAAGATTAGACTTTATTGTAATAAAACTTTGTAATATTTGATGTATGAAACAATTAATCAGACATGTAAATTTCTATAATATACTTCTTTACGATGCAAGAAATTTACGAACATACCATTTTAGAGCCTTCGGCGGAAAAAACACCTTTCCTTCTTTTTCATGCTTCGTAAAGAAAGAAACCCCTCCTTTGGTAAGTCCGATAAAAACGTATTTCCCGAAGTTCGCTTCGTACCTCAGCACATTTTCTTTCTACCAAAGTACTGCCAAAGATTTGCTTCGTATTCAATCCTTTTTTGTTGTTGATGCGATATGATGTATGATGTAATGTTATGTGGAATGATATGATGATATGATGCAAAAATGATGGTGATGCCGAAGACACACACGTGCCCACACTAGAACACACAAGACTCTGCATCCCCTTAGGAACGTCTTTTGAGTCTTTTAAGCTCTGCATCACCTTAGGAACGACTTTTGAGCTTCTTCACCTTCTATTTCGGTGGCATTTAAGCTCTGCATCTCCTTAGGAACGACTTTTGAGCTTCTTCACCTTATATTTCGGTGGTATTTGACTCTGCATTCCCTTATGAACGACTTTTGAGCAGAAAACTTACACTTTGCTCCCTTAGGAACGACTTTTGGCAACTTCGGAACTTAGTTTTTGGTTCTGCATTCCCTTAGGAACGACTTTTGAGCAGAAAACTTACGCTGCACTCCCTTAGGAACGACTTTTTGTAGCTTCAGAATTTACTCTGCGCTCCCTTAGGAACGATTTTTTGTAGCTTTGGAACTTACTCCACTCCGTTAGGATCGATTTTCGAGCTTCAGAAAACTGTGAGGAAGGCATATTTTACTCATTGATGCAAGCACAATTATTACAAGAAATTGAAATTTAGTCCTTCGCTACTTGTTTCTTACAAAAAATAAAATGGCATAAAAGATAAAGGTATATTAATAGTAGGATATTTTTCAGTAGATATGCTTTGATTCTGGCACAGTACTGTTGACTGTACGAGTTTTGGACTCCTCCCGGAAGTCGCGCTGCTGTTGGGCGTGCTGGTGCCCTTATGGCTGCTGGCTTTGGGTGTGAGTAGGTGGCAATGGTGGTGGTAATGGGAGCTGGGCCCAGGAAGCTTGTGAATGACTTGCCGAAGCAACAGAAGACGCATGTTGATTACCTACGTATTCTGGTACATAGGAAGAATAGCATGAAGCAGTATGTAAGACCTGCTTCGGCTGATTCTGTCGTGCCTCTGCTTCGGCAATCTCCTTTTGCTTCTGGATGGTGACCTGGCATGTTCTTGTAGTGTGGCCCTTGTCTTCACCACAGAATAAGTAATAGAGCTTTCTGGGCTGATCCCCATATCTTCCTCCGAAGCCCCTGTCGCCCCTGCCCCTTAGGGCTGGTGGCCTGAAAGAGCTTTGCTGTTGTCCTGAGGATTGGGAGCTGTGTTGTGGCCTTTGAAGCTGGCTTCCTCTATCATCACTCTGGCTGGAGTTATGAATTGATCTGATATGCCTAGGGTGGATTCTTCCTCTGAAGCCACTAGTCATTTCAGAAAACCTATAGGCTTCTTCCCTTCTCTGGCGGACATCAATATCAGCCCGGATATTCTCATCCATCTTCTGAAGAAGCTTCTCCAGGGTCTGAGGGGGTTTCCTGGCAAAGTATTGAGCCATAGGTCCTGACCGAAGCCCTTTGATCATGGCCTCAATAACAATTTCATTGGGCACTGTGACGGAACCTCCCAAGTAATCAGGCCCACCTACAGTTGTCCTTGTCTAACAGACATCAGACACCCTGTAGATGTTCCTAAGTTACTTGACAAGCTCGGTATCTTTCCTTACCTCACCAGGAACGTTTCACCCGTCTTGCAGACATTACAGATCATCGGAGATAAAGATATGCGGAAGCGATTTACATAATCTTACATTTATTTCCAAAGTAAGCTCAAGTTAAGTTATTACAGACCAGTTCTAAAAGTGAGTGCATAAAAGTAATAATTATACAAACCAGGGAGACACAAACTTCTCCCGAAAGACTATAACAAAAGATTCTAGATGGAGGACCGAGTCCTCCCGCACTTCAATCTTGGTTTTCTCCCTTGGGAACCACCTTAGCACAGAAGCAGCAAAAGTCTGCTACTTCCCCACCTAAAAACAACAAAGGGATAAACCCTGAGTATGGAATTACTCAGCAAGTCTTACCCGACTAAGAAAAAGACTCTCAAGGGTATGCTGGTTATATGGGAGTCAAGGTAAGGCTTCTCAAGAATCAAAGACTCTATTTTGCAGAAATGCTTACTAAAGTGGATCCTTAAAAATCCAATTTTATTTGTCAAGTTAGGTAAAATTACCTGCACTAGAGTTCTTTCTACCCTAGTTCAATCACTGGTCCTGCACTAGCCAATTTCTTAACCAAAAACCCATCATCTTTAGTGGAATGCTACATGTAGGGCAGTGACCAAGTCTTCATAACCGCGAAGGTACGGCGATCCGAATCGATTATACTCAGCTGAGGATCTCCAATCACACGACATATGTAGCACTTAACCCTTGCATATGTCAACCCGCCACCGGGGTTCTTAAGACCGGATCAGGTTCACGCAAACCGAGAGCACAGATACACCACCGTCCAGCCTCTTGCTATGGAGGGTACACACTACTCTCGCCACCGCTCCACTCCCATTTCGTGTTATCTTATTCCGGCCTTAGTCTGCCCGAGGCAAGGCTTACCCATGACGAGGCATGTGACCAGTTAAAGGGTCCTCGATCATCAAGCCTACATCGACAAGGTCCTTAATCGACTCAGACGGAGACACTACACCGAGACTCTCTTCTCGTGCAAGTCACCCGCCCGGTCTCAGCTTAACCATTTCAAACCCAAAGTTTGGTACCTGGCAGAGGTACATCTTTTCCGATGTTGAATCCATCACGGCCGTGATGGATCCACC
Source organism: Zea luxurians (assembly GCA_029449295.1). Taxonomy (NCBI): domain Eukaryota; kingdom Viridiplantae; phylum Streptophyta; class Magnoliopsida; order Poales; family Poaceae; genus Zea; species Zea luxurians. The sequence continues at coordinate 240,992 of JAOPSE010000081.1, forward strand.
ATCAAGTTTTATTTTCGAAAACGTCCCTCCCACTTTGCCAAACATCTTTTGTAAAACAAATCCTTTTGTTTTTCTAAAGCAATACTAAGCAAAGTAAAACCTTTTTGTAAAAACAGGATTTCAAGGAGGGTAATCAAAATCAAGGAAGGCAATGCAGGAATTGTTTAATCAATCAACTCCTATCACCTAATGCAGCAAGTAAGTGAGAAAGATTTTAAAGACATCAAGGAAGGTGGCAAATGCACCGGGGCTTGCCTTTGTTATCAGAGGTGTCTGGCTCGGATCCACAGATATCAAAATAAAAGCAGTTATCCGCCTGAGGATCAGAGGTGGGTGGTATCCCTTCTTCAAAAACTTCTTCTTCTTCTTCTTGCTCTAATATAACCATATACATGCATAAGAATGGATGTCATGGAATGCTCATGAGGATGCAAAGATAGCATAAACTTGTTATTTATGTCTTGAGTACAACTTTCCTTCACGGTACTCCGAGAACCTAGGGTTTCCGGAGTCAGTAAAGGAGTTCATGGAGCAGGGGGGGTGGTTTTGGGTTTAGTGATCAAACAAGGTCCAAATCAAACCAAACTCTACCCATGGCTTCTAAATAATGTGATAAGCTCACATAAAAAGTTTGGGAAATTTTGGGCTTATTATTTATTTTCTAAAAATCCAGAATCAATAGTTTAGGCTATTTTAAATACCCTAAAATTCCCTGTTCAAACTAAAAATCATAAAACTATTTTATTAAATACTATGGAAAATAACAAGCCTAGGAAAATTGGTCTCATAATTTTAGGATTTTTCTACTATTTTCTACAGATTTCTAGAGTTCTGCTGTAAAAGAAAAAAGGAAAACGATAAAACAGTACTGGGCCGATTCTGGCCCAACAAGCCCAGGCCCAGGGAGAACAGCGCCCGCGCCCGCGCGCGCGCGTCCGCGCCCAGGCAATTTTGTAGAAAGGGCCTCGCGCTTCTGGTTAATCCGAAAAAGGTCCTTTCACTATTGTATTGAGTCACTGACGAATTGCACAAATGCCCTCGGGTTTCTTTTTCTTCCCCGCGATTACCCCTGAACACGCCATGCTCCCGTTCATCACGGACAAGGTCCGTACCGGCCATGACCGGCGACGATAGTTCAAGCTAGCTACCGGAGGGGCTTCACAGACCTACAACGGCCCCGGAACGCACGCCAATGCAACCCGAACACCCCGAGAACGGCCGGTCCACGTGCACGGCGGAAACCGAGCACGAGAGCACACGTTCCCATACAACCATGGCCGGACTAAGCAAACGGACGCCACTGTGAGCAACACGAGCATGCATAGGCACGAAAACGATACTCGAATCGATTGGCGACGTACCAGAACGAGCTGGCCACGGGAGGGCTAAGTTCTTGCGGTGTTTTGGGTGAATTTGGGGGAAACGCGAAATTGAGGCTCGTCGGTGAACCACTGGGAGCAATACTGGACGTCGAGGTACGCGATGAGGTTACGAAGCTACCGGTGGGCTCAATTTAAAGGCTCCGAGAGCGGTGGCTCTTAATTTGACCGCGATGCGTCGACGGCCGGAGAGGAGGAAGAAACACAGGCTTCGCGAGTACGTGGCCACGACGTGGCGGTAACTCCGGTGAGCCACGGAGGGGTCAGAGAAGGTCACGGCGACACGGTGAAAGTGTAGAGCCACGCGGCACCCGGCCGAGAGGCGGCGGTCGACGGCGAGGTAATCCGTGCAAGCCGCAAAGCAGAAGAGGAAGACGGCGGTGAGTTATCGGAGCGACGTCCAGCACATGGGCGGTGAAGATCTTTTCAAGGTGAGCGATATCCACACGGCCGCGGCACCAATCCCGGCAAAGCGGTCGCCGGCGGGGAGATCTTTCCACGGTGGTTGATCTGATCCGGTAGAACACTGTACCATGGGCTTTGCTTCATCAGGGTGTCTGACAGACGATGTTGTGGGTCAATTTTCTTCCAAAATCCTGTGGCAACACCCCCAAGTCACTGCATCAAAGTTGTAGTGCTACATACCAGCTACAATTCAACTATAGGACTTGATCACATTTGAGCACTGGATCATACTTGGATTTGAGCTCAAAGTTCACCTCATAGCACTGCAATTCTGAAATTCAGCTTCAAACAGTCTGACAGCCAGTTTTGGACTGGGTTTTTCTGCAAATTTCTCATAACAACTATGCTTGCATCCTTTAGCAAAGTTGTTCTCCTATTTTTGGTCTTCAACTTTGATGTGGTGACCTAGGGCAAAAACTCTATATCCAGAAAGATACAAAGCCCCAAAGTTGAGCCAATTCACTAACTTTCAGACTTAGAAATAAACTCTTGTGAGGTCCATTTTGCATTTAGGTCCAAAACTTAGGGTTTGGCTTGCAAAATCACATATTTGTGATCCAACTGACTTAAAATACTTATGTGACTTGGTTTTTGCACTTTAGCCCAAAAGTGGACTAATTTTGCACTTAAGCCCCTAGGGTTTTGGTTTTAGGGTTTTCCAGGGTTCCAATTAGGGTTTCTGGCATCCCAGGGGTATAAATGTGATTCAACTTAGTGTTTGGGGATATTTTATGACTTTTCTCACAAGCCCTAAAGTTTTTCTCAACTTGGGTTGAGTTTTACCCCCTTTAATCACTATTTAGGGTTAAGTCCTTAACCAGGGTCCTATTTGCAAAACTTTTAAAACAATACAACTTGTTTGAAATTTTTGCCTAGTGAATGCACTCTAGGTGTGTCAAACATATGCAATGCCCATGCTCATGATGCCATGCTCAGGTTTTAGTTATAGCAACACCAGGGGTGTTACATCCTTCCCCCCATAAAAGAATCTCGTCCCGAGATTTAAAGTCCTAGGGTGAGTAATGGAAAAGGAAATGTGTCATGTTTTTATTTCCTGATTTCTGGTACAAGGCAGGGGTGGTGTGGGGGTTCATTCCTTTATTACACAGCTATACAAACTTTACAACTTACAAGAGGCTAGAAAGCCTGGGAAATTCTTATCTAAGAAATCTTGGGTTTCCCATGTAGCTTCATCTTCCGAATGCTGGTTCCACTGTATCTTATAAAACTTGAGAGTCTTTCTCCGGGTAACCCTGTCCTTTTGATCCAGAACTCGAATGGGATGTTCCGAGTACGTTAAATCTGGTTCCAGGACAACATCAGTCACTTCAACGGTTCGATCGGGAACCCGAAGACACTTCTTCAATTGTGACACATGGAACACATTATGCACAGCAGACAATGTTTCGGGGAGCTGAAGTCGGTATGCCACTGGTCCACATTGCTCAAGTACCAGGAATGGGCCAATGTACCTGGGTGCAAGTTTTCCTTTAATCCCAAAACGCGATACGCCTTTCATTGGTGAAACCTTTAAGTAGACGTAGTCTCCCTCTAAGAAGTATAAGGGCATTCGCCGTTTGTCTGCATAGCTCTTCTGACGAGCCTGTGCCTTCTTCATATTATGTACTATTTTCTGAACCTTTTCTTCGGTTTCTTTTACCATATCAGGTCTAAAGAAATATCTTTCACCAGGTTCAGACCAATTTAGCGGAGTTCGACACCGACGTCCGTATAATGCTTCAAAAGGTGCCATCTTGATACTTTCCTGATAACTGTTATTGTATGAGAACTCTGCTAGGGGCAAACATTCATCCCATTTTTGCGGGAAGTCCAGAACACATGCCCGCAGCATATCCTCAAGGATTTGATTTACTCTCTCAGTCTGTCCACTGGTTTGAGGATGATATGCCGAACTGTGGAGCAACTTAGTACCCAGGGATTTATGAAGTTCTTCCCAAAATTTGGATACGAACTGAGGTCCACGATCCGACACTATGGTCTTTGGAACACCATGCAAACTGAGAATACGGGCAATGTATAACTCCGCATAGGTAATGACAGGATATTTTACTTTGACCGGGAGGAAGTGGGCGATCTTTGTGAGTCGATCAATGATAACCCAAATAGAGTCATACCCTTTTGCGGTCCTGGGTAATCCCACAATGAAGTCCATACTTATGTCTTCCCATTTCCATGTTGGGGTTGGCAACGATTGCAATGGACCAGCAGTTTTCATGTGTATGGCTTTGACACGTCTGCAAGTGTCACACTTAGCCACATAGCGTGCAATTTCAATCTTCATCTTCGTCCACCAGTAATGTTGCTTTAAATCTTGGTACATCTTAGTGCTTCCCGGATGAATGGAATAGCGACTAAGATGCGCTTCATCTAAGATTTGCTGGCGGAGTTCTTCATTCTTCGGCACTACTATGCGGTTGTTGAACCATAACACACCTTGATCATCTTCCTTGAAACATTGGGCTGTTCCAGCCCTGATCTTCTCTCGTATGTGCTTCATGCCCAGATTATCCTTTTGAGCATCAATTACCCTTTGCAAAATGGTTGACTCAAGCTTTAGTTGATTCAAAGTCCCTTGCTGGATTATCCCCAGGTTTAACTTTTCCATTTCTTGACACAAAGTGTTTTTGGAGGTCTTTACCATAAGACAGTGGCAGGAAGTCTTGCGACTCAATGCATCTGCCACCACATTGGCCTTGCCTGGGTGATAATGGATCTCCAGTTCATAGTCTTTAATAAGCTCAAGCCATCGCTTTTGCCTCATATTTAACTCTGACTGGGTAAATATATACTTCAAACTCTTATGATCAGTATATATGTGACAGATATTTCCCAGCAGATAGTGACGCCATATTTTCAGGGCATGAACCATAGCAGCTAGCTCGAGATCATGTGTTGGATAGTGCTCCTCATGTCGGCGTAACTGCCTTGAAGCATACGCAATTACTCGACCTTCTTGCATCAGCACACAGCCGAGTCCACTGCCTGACGCATCACAATATACATCAAAAGGTTTAGTGATGTCCGGTTGAGCCAATACCGGAGCAGTGGTCAATAGTGTCTTCAGTTGCTCAAAGGCTTCATTACATTTAGACGACCAATTGAACTTAGTATCATTCTTCAATAAACTTGTGATTGGCTTCACAAGCTTAGAAAAATCAGGTATGAATCTGCGATAGTATCCCGCTAGTCCAAGAAAACTCCGGACTTGGTGAACAGTCGTTGGAGGTTTCCACTCCAGAATATCCTTGACTTTGCTAGGATCTACCGCAACTCCCTTGGCTGACAACACGTGCCCCAGAAATTGAATTTCCTCCAGCCAGAACGCGCACTTGCTGAACTTGGCATACAGCTGATGTTCCCTCAGGCGCGTCAATACAATCCGTAGGTGCTGAGCATGCTCCTCTTCATTTTTAGAGTATATCAAAATATCATCGATGAAGACCACCACGAACTTGTCTAACTCGGGCATGAACACCGAGTTCATCAAATAGGTGAAGTGGGCAGGAGCATTTGTGAGCCCGAAAGACATTACTAGGTATTTGAACAATCCATACCGCGTAGTAAATGCGGTCTTTGGTATATCCTCGGGCCGAATACGGATTTGATGATAGCCCGACCTGAGATCAATTTTAGAAAATACCCTCGCCCCAGTCAGTTGATCAAATAAGATGTCGATCCTTGGAAGAGGGTACTTATTCTTGATAGTGACCTCATTCAGGGGCCGATAGTCCACGCACATGCGCAAGGTTTGATCCTTCTTCTTCACAAAGATGGCGGGACAACCCCAAGGGGACGAGCTTGGCCGGATAAATCCCTTATTCAGTAAATCTTGTAATTGAATCTTCAATTCCGCCAATTCATTAGGGGGCATACGGTACGATCTTCGGGAAATGGGAGCCGTACCGGGTTTTAGCTCAATTACAAATTCTACATCTCTTTCAGGGGGCAGTCCAGGCAAATCTTCCGGAAATACATCTGGAAACTCACATACTACCGGAATGTTCTTGATCTCCGGTACAATGGTTTCAAAGATTCTACCAGAAGCTTTGGCTGGATTGGTTTTGGGGAGAGACAAGAGAATTTCTTCTTGATTATAACTCAACCTGACGGTTCTGAGTTCAGTGTTGAGAACTGCCTTGTGTTGGGTTAACCAATTCATCCCCAAAATTACATCTATATCCTGGCCTTTTAGAACAATCATATTAGCAGGAAAGTTCCGTTCGGCCATAGTTACTGGCACTCCATAGGCCACTTCTTTAGTAAAAATGTAGCCCCCAGGTGAATGAATTTTAAAACCCTCTTTTGATTCATGACATGTAATGTGATGTTGCTCCACAAATGTCTTGCTAATGAAAGTATGCGAAGCACCAGAATCAAAAAGAATTATTGCAGGGTGGCTGGCCACAGGGAACGTACCCATCATCACCGGCTCTCCCTCCGGTGTGGTAGCCACTTGCGTATAATATACTCGCCCCGTTTTCTTGGTATTCTTGCCCGAAGTACTTCCCTTGCCTGGAGCTGCATTTCCCGATCCTTGCTGATTATTAGCCTGATTTTGCCGAGGATAGGGGCAATCTTTAATAAAATGCCCAGATTTGCCACAGTTAAAGCATCCAGTTGAAGAACTTGGCAGAGCAGGGAATCGAGTGCCTGGGGCACGCGGCTGACTTTGGACAGTAGGGGCTTTGTTGGGACGAATAATTATAGGCTGCTTGAAAGGGAAAGATGGTGCACTTGAACGGTTCTGGTCAGAGGGCCGGAGAATAAACCGTTGCCTCTTTACCGGGCCCTGATTAGGCCGGTCACCACTGAATCCCTTACTTTTCCCAGAATTTGCATATTTGGCCTCCACAGATAAGGCTGTGCTGACAGCCTTTCCATAAGTAAGATCAATACATGCAGCCATTTTCCGCTGCATCCGGTCGTTCAGACCTCTCATAAAACAATTCCTTTTCTTCAAGTCTGTGTTCACCTGATCAATGGCGTACTGGGACAGGTGATTGAACTTGTTGAGATACTGGTTCACAGTATCTCCCCCTTGTTTCAATTTCATGAACTCTTCTTGCTTCATGTGCAGCACTCCCTCAGGGATGTAATGCTCGCGGAATGCTGCTTTGAACTCGTTCCATGTAATTTGATGATTATCCGGTTGGATGTCCACAAAGTTCCCCCACCAAGTACTGGCAGGGCCTCGGAGTTGCTGTGCTGCAAATAATGGCTTCTGGGTTTCTGAGCAGCGAAGAAGGCCAAATTTCTGTTCTATGACCCGTATCCATTCGTCGGCTTCGAGCGGGTCTTCTGCTTTAATGAAGAGAGGCGGACGAGTCTCAGAGAAATCCAGATAAGTGGTCTCACGGGGACCCTGTTGAAATCCTCTTCCTGCTTGTTGTTGAAGCTGTTGCTGACCCGCCATCTCCCTCAGGAAGCGGGTGTTGTCGGCTGTGGCGTTTACCAGGGCAGCAATTGCCTCGGCAAGCGTGGGTGGAACGGGAGGCGGATTCGGGGTAACATCCCGACCCCCGAATGTTTCGGCTGCATCCTGTGCACGAGTCCTGGTCGGCATCTGAGGCAAAAAACATTTGAATAAACATAATGTGCCAAAGAAAACCTTCCGTTTTACATTACTGTAAAAAGTAATGGTACAGACTCGACATTACACAGCAGGATACATTACCCATTTTACAAAAGTTTAACCTATTATACAACCGTACACCCTACAATACACTACTCTAATATAACAGTACACCCTACAATACACTACTCTACTCTTATTACACCACTAGTCCTGTTTTCCATTGCTTTTGGCGGCTTCATCATCAGGTGTGGGAGTCCAGACGTCAACCAACCTCAAAGAAGGAGGGGGTTCATACAGGTCTAATTCCCCACCCAACGCGCGTCCCGCAACGTGAGAGGGTCCGGCTTCCGCCTCAGCAGAGGATATAGGCTCACTAGGGTGAAGTTGCGAGTAGAGCACATGGACTTCTTCATGCAATGTATTGCAGTAAACCTGCAAGTCGTCGACAGCTGAGCTGAGTTCTTTCACTCGGGCCTGAGCCCTTGCCTCCTTGGCCCATGCCAATGAACGAGATTGAACAGCCCAATCGAGTGCCAAATCCCGATCAGCCAGCTGGTCTTGTAGATGGCGAATGTCTCTTCGTAACTCATTTATACGGTCACCATCTCCAATCCATATAGTTGTCCTGCGGCGGAGTTCCAATTGGAGCCTGCTTACTTCTGCTTCCAGATCCCCTATAGGATCATTGCTCCCGCTACTACTATCTACATCTCGCGGAGCAAGTTGATGTCGAGGTACTCCGATTGGTCCAGTCGACTTACGCGCGGTCTTCCTTGTGCGCGGCGGCATTTTCTAAGGGGGAAATTTATTAGTATAATTCTTAGCATGATGCATGAGTAAGTACAGAATCAACCTTGGTTGATTCAACCTTCTATACATTGCACTCTTCCTATCTGGTCTTTAAGATAAACTCTTCAGAATACTTAGGTAAGAAGAGAAAAGAATCTTTAGGTAAGACTTTTGAAAATCTTTTTGAAGATGTCCCATAAGATCTGCAAAGAAGGGCTACGCTCCGATACCAGCTGTGACGGAACCTCCCAAGTAATCAGGCCCACCTACAGTTGTCCTTGTCTAACAGACATCAGACACCCTGTAGATGTTCCTAAGTTACTTGACAAGCTCGGTATCTTTCCTTACCTCACCAGGAACGTTTCACCCGTCTTGCAGACATTACAGATCATCGGAGATAAAGATATGCGGAAGCGATTTACATAATCTTACATTTATTTCCAAAGTAAGCTCAAGTTAAGTTATTACAGACCAGTTCTAAAAGTGAGTGCATAAAAGTAATAATTATACAAACCAGGGAGACACAAACTTCTCCCGAAAGACTATAACAAAAGATTCTAGATGGAGGACCGAGTCCTCCCGCACTTCAATCTTGGTTTTCTCCCTTGGGAACCACCTTAGCACAGAAGCAGCAAAAGTCTGCTACTTCCCCACCTAAAAACAACAAAGGGATAAACCCTGAGTATGGAATTACTCAGCAAGTCTTACCCGACTAAGAAAAAGACTCTCAAGGGTATGCTGGTTATATGGGAGTCAAGGTAAGGCTTCTCAAGAATCAAAGACTCTATTTTGCAGAAATGCTTACTAAAGTGGATCCTTAAAAATCCAATTTTATTTGTCAAGTTAGGTAAAATTACCTGCACTAGAGTTCTTTCTACCCTAGTTCAATCACTGGTCCTGCACTAGCCAATTTCTTAACCAAAAACCCATCATCTTTAGTGGAATGCTACGTGTAGGGCAGTGACCAAGTCTTCATAACCGCGAAGGTACGGCGATCCGAATCGATTATACTCAGCTGAGGATCTCCAATCACACGACATATGTAGCACTTAACCCTTGCATATGTCAACCCGCCACCGGGGTTCTTAAGACCGGATCAGGTTCACGCAAACCGAGAGCACAGATACACCACCGTCCAGCCTCTTGCTACGGAGGGTACACACTACTCTCGCCACCGCTCCACTCCCATTTCGTGTTATCTTATTCCGGCCTTAGTCTGCCCGAGGCAAGGCTTACCCATGACGAGGCATGTGACCAGTTAAAGGGTCCTCGATCATCAAGCCTACATCGACAAGGTCCTTAATCGACTCAGACGGAGACACTACACCGAGACTCTCTTCTCGTGCAAGTCACCCGCCCGGTCTCAGCTTAACCATTTCAAACCCAAAGTTTGGTACCTGGCAGAGGTACATCTTTTCCGATGTTGAATCCATCACGGCCGTGATGGATCCACCATCAAGTTTTATTTTCGAAAACGTCCCTCCCACTTTGCCAAACATCTTTTGTAAAACAAATCCTTTTGTTTTTCTAAAGCAATACTAAGCAAAGTAAAACCTTTTTGTAAAAACAGGATTTCAAGGAGGGTAATCAAAATCAAGGAAGGCAATGCAGGAATTGTTTAATCAATCAACTCCTATCACCTAATGCAGCAAGTAAGTGAGAAAGATTTTAAAGACATCAAGGAAGGTGGCAAATGCACCGGGGCTTGCCTTTGTTATCAGAGGTGTCTGGCTCGGATCCACAGATATCAAAATAAAAGCAGTTATCCGCCTGAGGATCAGAGGTGGGTGGTATCCCTTCTTCAAAAACTTCTTCTTCTTCTTCTTGCTCTAATATAACCATATACATGCATAAGAATGGATGTCATGGAATGCTCATGAGGATGCAAAGATAGCATAAACTTGTTATTTATGTCTTGAGTACAACTTTCCTTCACGGTACTCCGAGAACCTAGGGTTTCCGGAGTCAGTAAAGGAGTTCATGGAGCAGGGGGGGTGGTTTTGGGTTTAGTGATCAAACAAGGTCCAAATCAAACCAAACTCTACCCATGGCTTCTAAATAATGTGATAAGCTCACATAAAAAGTTTGGGAAATTTTGGGCTTATTATTTATTTTCTAAAAATCCAGAATCAATAGTTTAGGCTATTTTAAATACCCTAAAATTCCCTGTTCAAACTAAAAATCATAAAACTATTTTTATTAAATACTATGGAAAATAACAAGCCTAGGAAAATTGATCTCATAATTTTAGGATTTTTCTACTATTTTCTACAGATTTCTAGAGTTCTGCTGTAAAAGAAAAAAGGAAAACGATAAAACAGTACTGGGCCGATTCTGGCCCAACAAGCCCAGGCCCAGGGAGAACAGCGCCCGCGCCCGCGCGCGCGCGTCCGCGCCCAGGCAATTTTGCAGAAAGGGCCTCGCGCTTCTGGTTAATCCGAAAAAGGTCCTTTCACTATTGTATTGAGTCACTGACGAATTGCACAAATGCCCTCGGGTTTCTTTTTCTTCCCCGCGATTACCCCTGAACACGCCACGCTCCCGTTCATCACGGACAAGGTCCGTACCGGCCATGACCGGCGACGATAGTTCAAGCTAGCTACCGGAGGGGCTTCACGGACCTACAACGGCCCCGGAACGCACGCCAATGCAACCCGAACACCCCGAGAACGGCCGGTCCACGTGCACGGCGGAAACCGAGCACGGGAGCACACGTTCCCATACAACCATGGCCGGACTAAGCAAACGGACGCCACTGTGAGCAACACGAGCATGCATAGGCACGAAAACGATACTTGAATCGATTGGCGACGTACCAGAACGAGCTGGCCACGGGAGGGCTAAGTTCTTGCGGTGTTTTGGGTGAATTTGGGGGAAACGCGAAATTGAGGCTCGTCGGTGAACCACTGGGAGCAATACTAGACGTCGAGGTACGCGATGAGGTTACGAAGCTACCGGTGGGCTCAATTTAAAGGCTCCGAGAGCGGTGGCTCTTAATTTGACCGCGATGCGTCGACGGCCGGAGAGGAGGAAGAAACACAGGCTTCGCGAGTACGTGGCCACGACGTGGCGGTAACTCCGGTGAGCCACGGAGGGGTCAGAGAAGGTCACGGCGACACGGTGAAAGTGTAGAGCCACGCGGCACCCGGCCGAGAGGCGGCGGTCGACGGCGAGGTAATCCGTGCAAGCCGCAAAGCAGAAGAGGAAGACGGCGGTGAGTTATCGGAGCGACGTCCAGCACATGGGCGGTGAAGATCTTTTCAAGGTGAGCGATATCCACACGGCCGCGGCACCAATCCCGGCAAAGCGGTCGCCGGCGGGGAGATCTTTCCACGGTGGTTGATCTGATCCGGTAGAACACTGTACCATGGGCTTTGCTTCATCAGGGTGTCTGATAGACGATGTTGTGGGTCAATTTTCTTCCAAAATCCTGTGGCAACACCCCCAAGTCACTGCATCAAAGTTGTAGTGCTACATACCAGCTACAATTCAACTATAGGACTTGATCACATTTGAGCACTGGATCATACTTGGATTTGAGCTCAAAGTTCACCTCATAGCACTGCAATTCTGAAATTCAGCTTCAAACAGTCTGACAGCCAGTTTTGGACTGGGTTTTTCTGCAAATTTCTCATAACAACTATGCTTGCATCCTTTAGCAAAGTTGTTCTCCTATTTTTGGTCTTCAACTTTGATGTGGTGACCTAGGGCAAAAACTCTATATCCAGAAAGATACAAAGCCCCAAAGTTGAGCCAATTCACTAACTTTTAGACTTAGAAATAAACTCTTGTGAGGTCCATTTTGCATTTAGGTCCAAAACTTAGGGTTTGGCTTGCAAAATCACATATTTGTGATCCAACTGACTTAAAATACTTATGTGACTTGGTTTTTGCACTTTAGCCCAAAAGTGGACTAATTTTGCACTTAAGCCCCTAGGGTTTTGGTTTTAGGGTTTTCCAGGGTTCCAATTAGGGTTTCTGGCATCCCAGGGGTATAAATGTGATTCAACTTAGTGTTTGGGGATATTTTATGACTTTTCTCACAAGCCCTAAAGTTTTTCTCAACTTGGGTTGAGTTTTACCCCCTTTAATCACTATTTAGGGTTAAGTCCTTAACCAGGGTCCTATTTGCAAAACTTTTAAAACAATACAACTTGTTTGAAATTTTTGCCTAGTGAATGCACTCTAGGTGTGTCAAACATATGCAATGCCCATGCTCATGATGCCATGCTCAGGTTTTAGTTATAGCAACACCAGGGGTGTTACAGGCACTGTGGGCGCTTGTGCTCTCAGACGCAAGAACCTCCGGACATACGCCTGAAGGTATTCCTCGTGGTCCTGCGTGCATTGGAACAGAGCCTGAGCAGTGACTGGCTTCGTCTGAAATCCTTGGAAACTGGTGATCAGCACATCCTTCAACTTCTGCCATGATGTGATTGTTCCTAGCCGAAGAGAAGAGTACCAAGTTTGTGCGACATTCTTGACTGCCATGATGAAGGATTTCGCCATGACTGCAGTGTTGCCCCCATATGAAGATATGGTTGCTTCGTAACTCATTAGAAACTGCTTCGGGTCTGAATGCCCATCATACATAGGGAGCTAGGGTGGCTTGTATGATGGGGGCCATGGGGTAGCCTGTAGTTCTGCTGACAGAGGAGAAGCATCATCAAAAGCAAAATTTCCATGCTGGAAATCATCATACCATTCATCGTCATCGTAGGAATTGTCCTGACGAAGCTCTCTGCGTTGAGGTCTTCGGTCCTGGTAATCTTGAGTGAGATGACGCATTTCCTCAGTGGTCTCATCAATCTTCTTCTGAAGATCGACAAGATGAAGCATCTTCTCCTTCTTCCTCTAGACCTATTGATCGATGGCTTCGAGGTCCCTGATTTGTTGGTCCAACTCCTCCTCCTGAGGCGTTGGACTTGTAGCCTTCCTTTTTTGGCTTCTAGCTTCGCGTAGTGTTTCTTGGTTGACGTCCAGTGGCTGCAATGTAGCCCCCAGCGCTGAAGATTTCTTCGGTGGCATGATGAAGGTCACAGCTTGCCGAAGGTGGTTGAATGAGTTCACAAGCGGTGGGCGCCAATGTTGGGGACTTGTTCTCAAATGCTATGAGTTAAGAACAATGCAACACAAAATGTTAATGATTAAAGACCTTCATCTTTCGAAGCATTATCTCCCTTGTGATGTAATGATCTTTGGACGAAGGTTATGAAGGACATACCTTCATCATTTCTGTATATAACAATGAAAGTAGAGACATTTAAAACATGGAAAGGAACATGAATAATCACATTAAATCACCAGATAATTTGTGTTCTTATTGTATAATCATGAACAAGCATTAATGATATTAATTACATTAGTACCTTCGGCTTGACAGAAGGTGAGAATCCGAGAGCGACGTGCAAGTGATTACAAGTCAGCGTGAACAGTACGGTGTTACTGTTCATCTATTTATAGGCACAGGACACAGCCTGTGTAAAATTACATCCATGCCCTTGACATTTACTATTGACTAAGGGGTAATTTATCGAGGACTAGACAACCTTTTCCCCTTTAGGTTGGTTTCATTTTCCACCGCTAAGCCGAAGCTTCTCCATCCATAGCTTCAGAACTGGTTCATCCTTCTCCTAGACCGCACCTTTCATACCGTGCACACCTTCATCTCAAGGCCGAAGTTTCCTGTGACAATATATTATACTTGGAAGACATGTTAGTCGTGTTTTTGAGGACCTTCGGAAGATGAAGGCCCACAACAACACCCTTAAAGGCTAATGAACCATCACTTCTTCTAAAGATAGATACATCAATATTTGTAAATAAACAATTGTAGCCCATATGACACAATTGACTTACAGACAATAAATTATACCTGAGCGACTCTACTAAAAACACATTTGATATCGAGTGCTCGGTCGTGATGGCTATCTTGCCCAATCCTTTAACCTTGCCTTGATTCCCATCTCCAAAGATGATAGTATCCTAGGAATCCTTGTTCTTGACATAGGAGGTGAACATTTTCTTCTCCCCCATCATGTGGTTTGTGCATCCGCTGTCGATAATCCAGCTTGAGCCCCCGGATGCATAAACCTTCTTCTCCTTAGCCATAAGGCATGTATGGAGTTCGTTGGGAAAGAGCGAAGATTTGTCGAAGGCCGAGGCAGCCAGTCCTTCATCGTCGGAGTTGGATGAGGAACAGTCGAAGTCCCATTCCTTTCCAAGGTGCGCCTCGCCCTTCGCCTTCCTATAGTTCTTCTTTTTCTCCTTCTTCCCATGCTTTTCTTGTGCCTGGTCATTCTCATTATCGGGACATTGAGCTATAAAATGACCAGTCTTACCGTATTTGAAGTAGGAGTGTTTTCCCCTTGAATTGTTCATGTTGGGGTACTCCTTTCGTCCTTTTAGTGCGGTCTTGAAGCACTTGATGATGAGCGCCATCTCATCTTCATTGAGCCCGGCAGCCTCCACTTGTGCTACCTTGCTAGGAAGCGCCTCTCTGCTGGTTGCTTTGAGAGCAACGAGTTGTGGCTCGTAGACGGGAGTGGGTCGTTCAAGGCGTCGTCCACATATCTTGCCTCCTTCACCATCATGCGCCCGCTTACAAATTTTCCGAGGATTTCCTCAGGCGTCATCTTGGTGTACCTGGGATTCTCGCAAATATGATTTACAAGATGGGGGTCAATAACTATAAATGACCTGAGCATGAGTCGGACGACGTCATGATCCGTCCATATTGTACTCTCGTAGCTTCGGATTTTATTGACCAAGGTCTTGAGCCTGTCGCAAGTCTGTGTTGGCTCCTCTCCCCTGATCATCGTGAACCTTCCCAGCTCGCCATCCACCAGTTCCATCTTGGTGATCATTGTGGCGTCATTACCCTCGTGAGATATTTTTAGGGTGTCCCAAATCTGCTTGGCATTGTCCAAGCTGCTGATCTTGTTATATTCATCACTGTATAGAGATGCTAGCAACACAGTAGTAGCTTGGGCATTTTTATGAATTTGTTCATTAATAATCACAGGGTTATCAGTACTATCAAAGTGCATTCCATTTTATACAATTTCCCAAATACTAGGATGGAGAGAAAATAGATGACTACGCATTTTATGGCTCCAAAATGAGTAATCCTCTCCATCAAAGTGTGGAGGTTTTCCAAGTGGAATAGACAGTCAATGAGCATTTGAATTGTACGGGATGCGAGAATAATCAAACGAGTAATTTTGGTTAATCGTTTTCCGTTTGGACGAGGAGTCGTTGTCGTCGTCATCCCTTGGTGAAGAGGAGGAGGCATCACTGTCGTAGTAGATAATCTTCTTGATGCGTCTCTTCTTCTTCTCGTCCCTCTTCTTGTGACTCGAGCCTGAGTCAGTGGGTTTGTCGTCTCTTGGCTCATTGAAGAGGGACTCCTTCTCCTTGTCATTGATCACCATCCCCTTGCCCTTAGGATCCATCTCTTCGGGCGGTTAGTCCCTTAGATGAAGAGTACAGCTCTGATACCAATTGAGAGCATCTAGAGGGGGTGAATAGGTGATCCTGGGATATTCAACACTAATATCCCAAACTTGGTTTATAAAATGTTAGTTAAATTAAACCAAGTTGCTATAGAGCGAGCTCTTGAAAATAAATCAATCACAGAGAAAAGCAACACAAGAGACACGGTGTTTTATCCCGTGGTTTGGCCAAGTAACACTAGCCTACTTCCACATTGTAGCGTTCCAATGGACGAGGGTTGCACTCAACCCCTTTCAAGTGGTCCAATGATCAACTTGAATACCACTGTCCTTTTCTTTTGCAGTCTTTTCCCGTTTGCGAGGAATCTCCACAAGTTGGAGCCTCTCACCCTTACAATTTTGATCACAAGAGAAGCACAAGAGTAAGGGAGGGAAAGCAACACACGCAAGACTCAATTCACAGCAAACACACGCACACAAGTCAAGACATGAGCACAAAACACGACGCAGGGAGTTCACAACTCAAATGGTGCTCAAATCTCTAACACAACGATCCGAATGCATCGCGACGGAGTCTAGGCATCTTAGAATGATCAGAGAATGCTTGGTGTACTGCTCCATGCGCCTAGGGGTCCCTTTTATAGCCCCAAGGCAGCTAGGAGCCGTTGGAGATCAAATTGGAAGGCAATTCTTGCCTTCTGTCGGGTGGTGCACCGGACAGTCCAGTGCACCACCGAAAATGAACAATTCCTGTCTGGTGCATGATCTCCTTCCTTTTCTGGCGAAGCCGATCGTTGGGTCTTTGGTCCCGTTGGCGCACCGGACATTGTCTATTGCACACCGGACAGGCCGGTGTGACCATTCGACCGTTGGCATGGCCACGTGTCGCTCGTTGATCGCACAGACGACCGTTGGCCACGGGCGCCGTTTGGCTCACCGGATAGTCCGATGCACACCGGATAGTTCGGTGAATTATAGTCGTGGCGCCTTCGCTTTTTCCCGAGAGCAGCGAGTTCGCCGCCGGGCCAGCCTAGGCACCGGACACTGTCTGGTGCACCACTGGACAGTCCGGTGCGCCTCATGCTAGTTCTGATTTGGCTGAACATAGTCAATTCTTCTCCACTTCTTTTCCTCTTTTCTTGGAAATGTCTCTAGTACTTAGATAAACATGTAAGTACCCAAAGACAATTTACTAGGGCTAGAAACATACCTTGGTTCTTGATGTGCACTTCTAAATCACTTGGCACATATGAACTTAAAACAATGTGTTGAGCATGTAATCACCAAAACATTTATAGAAATGGCCCAAGGGCACATTTCCCTTTCAGTACCTCATAATCTGTTTGACAGTCCATCTATGATAAGTGTGTGGGGCAGCCTGAAATTGAGTGCACAGACACATTGCAAAGTGTATGTCTGGCCTCATCACCATCAAGTATAGAAGGGAGCTAATCATGATACTGTACTCCTTATGGTCCACAGGACCATCGTCCCCATTGGAATTGAGCGTCATCGTCATGGACATGGCATCAAAAGAGGTTTGGCCTCACCCATGTCAAACTTCTTTGGGACATCCTCTGTGTATTTGCCTTGGTGCACAAAAGTCCAGTCTTGGTTCTGCTTGATTTGCAGCCCAAGGAATAAGTTGAGCTCTCCCATCATGCTCTTCTCAAACTTCCTGCTCATAGTAACTAAAACTTGGAAACAAGAGCATGAGAAGAACCACTAAATATGATATCATCCACGTATATCCGAACCAAAAGGGTATCATTACCATGCTTTAGGAGAAAAAGAGTTATCCATAGAGCCCATTTTTAAAACCCTTTGCAAGCAAGAAAGATTTCAAATGTTCATACCAGGCTCTAGGGGCTTGTTTCAAACCATACAAAGCTTTTTGAAGTTTAAAAACATAGTTTGGAAACTTGGAACTCTCAAAACTAGGAGACTACCTCACATAAACCTCTTCCTCTATATACTCATTTAAGAAAGCACTTTTGACATCCATTTGAAAAAGTTTAAAACCCTTTGAAGCAACAAAAGCAAGAAGGATTCTAATGGCTTCTAAACGAGCTACAGGGGTAAAGGTTTCTTCATAATCAAGACCCTCTAACTGGCGAAACCCTTGGGCAACAAACCTCGCCTTGTTTCTCACTACCAACCCATCTTCACTTTGCTTGTGTTTTGAAAACCCATTTTGTATCGATGGGATGGCAGTTCGAAGGAGGTGGCATCAAAACCTAAACCTAGTTTCTCTCAAAATTTTCAAGCTCCTCATGCATAGAATTGACATAGTTAGAATGAGAAAAGGCATTTCTAACATCTTGGGGCTCAATAGAAGCAACAAAAGCTGAGTGAGCAAAGTGGGACATCTCATCATACCTAGAGCGAGTGACTCACTCATGAAGCTCACCAATTATCTGGTGAGGAGGATCGCGCTGGATGTGGCATGGAGCCCCACTCACAGAGGTAGCCTACCTCTCAACAATAGCCTGAACTCTAGGCTCAATACCCTCTAGATCGAGTGGACCCTAAGTGATGGAAATAGACATGTTGGGTCTGTCATCTGAGGTCATCGATGTAGGCACAATCGGGGCAACCGGTAGAGTCGGCTCGAGATCACCCCAGTCGGCGTTGTCATGCTCCTCCTCCACAAAGGTTATCTGATCTAGACCTATAGGCTCAAAGACAGGGGATGGACTGGGCGAAGTCTCATCAAAGGTCAACTCACAAATCTCCATGATACGGTTAGTCTCAAGGTTAAGAACACGATAAGCACGAAAGTGTAATGCATAACCAACAAAAACACTGTCAGAAGACTGTGACTCAAACTTGTCCAAATTACCTTGCTTCAAAACAAAGCACATGTAGCCAAACACCCTAAAATGGCTAACCTTGGGTGGCCGTCCAAGTCATAGCTCATAAGAAGTCTTGTTTAGAAAAAGCACAAAGAAAGATGTAATTGGACACATGGCAGGCAATGTTGATCGCTTCAGTCCAAAATCACCTAGGAATTCTATGCTCATCGAGCATCATTCTGGCCATCTCAATAAGAGTCCAATTCTTGATTCAACAATACCATTCGGCTGGGGCACATATGGAGAGGAAAACCGATGCTCGAGTCCCAAAGAAGCACAAAAGGTTTAAAATGAGTTTTTGAATTATGTGCCACTATCACTGTGAATCACTCTCATGACATTCTTGGGAAACTCATTTTGCAACCTAAGAATCAAATTCGAGCATGAGTAAAAGCACCATTCTTCGCCACCATAAAGAACACCCAAGAATAGCGAGAAAAGTCATCGACAACCACAAGCACATACCACTTCCCCTCAAAAGAGCATACCCAAGCTAGGCCATTAGTGTCCATATGAAGCAACTCATTGGGCTGCAAGGTCATCACCTTGGTGATCGGCGAATGGGAAGTAGCAACCATTTTTCCATGATGAACAGGGTGACAGACAAGACCTTTCTCAAATTTCAGTTAGGCAATCCTTTGATGAGGTCAAGTGAGCTCAAGGGACACAAAAGATCCAAGCTCAAATGACCTAGCCTCCTATGCCACATCCAAATCAAAGACGAAGATCCTACAAAAGGACATCGAGAGAGGTCGGGCGAATGAGAAAAATCAGCTCAAAAACTTGACCAATGAGGAGATCCGACAAACAAGATCCCCTAGGAATCCAAAACACGAGAAAGGCCCCTCTTAAAGCACACTTCATAGTCATCCTCAGGGAGTTGCAAAACAGAAAGCAAATTGAAGTGAAAATTCAAAACCAAAGCAACATCCTTGAAGACAAAGCTCTCATTCACATGAATGGTGCCACGAGAGACCACCTTTCCTCTCGACTTACCCCTGAATGTGATGTATTCCTTACCGATCATAGGGTTGAGGATGCAGAACCATCTAGAGCTTTCAGTCATGTCGTGCGAACAACCGAAATCCATGAGCCACATGTTCTACAGGCCTCTGTCCTGCATCAATAAAAAGACACGGGGTGAGCAAATGGCACAGCACTGAGGTTAGTAAACTATGAAGGATACTAGTGCTACCACATTTTCCCATGAAAAGTGTTAGGAAAAACACCAAACATCCCTAGTCCCAAAGGGGGATAGCGATCACCACGAGAAGGAAACTATGGTCCGCTAGGGAAGTGAGAACCAAGGCCTCTACCACATGGTTCTTGGCCATATGGCACACGACTAGCACTCCGTCGGGTATAACCACCATGTGGTCTCACTGCTTGAGGCCTAGCAGCATGAGGCAAAGCACCTCTAGGCCTCGCAAGATGTCTCTGAATAGGAAGATCATGAACACCATGAGAAGGGTGGTTCATGTTCCTTCTGCTCTACTCAGAAACCCACTGCTCATCTCTCTTCCTCCTAAAGCAGAAAGCAGCCAAATGCCCCTCCCTCTCAAAATACTCACAATGTAACCTCACCTCTCCCTTAGGCGGAATCTGTTTGTGGGAGTGGGTATTGTTGGGTGGCTGAGGAGCTCTTGGAGGGGGAACACTAGAGATGTCAGAAAGGGTGTCAAGTTAGTTCCTGAGATGGTTAGGTTTTGGACAATACACTTGTTTCTGAGGGGGGTTATAGCAGGGGTTGCCAATTTAGGTGGAGTGAGCTTGACAAGTTTGTGGGTGGCTAAAGGTTTCTCTGAGGGTTTTAGGCCACTGCACTCACCAACCTTACCAAAACAAGCGACACTCCCATCCTTAGCAGGAAAGCCTAACCCCCGTTCGCTAGTTCCCCTCTTGAACTGACTAACCATCATGCCCAACTAGGGCTCATTGCACGACACTCAGCTCAATCTTGATCAAAGATATGTGTTTTCTTCCTCGATCTATGTCTTGTCATGTCTATAGGACTCAAGAGCAGACTACAAACCCTTATAGGGAGCACACTGCGTAGGTGCAGATGCAGATGCACTCACTGAGCTAGCCTTCTCAAGTGAGGCTATCATAGTGTTCTCCTCTGCTATCTCAGTCTACAAGCCAAGACAAGTCTGACATGCACCCAACAAGCTAGACCTATATTGAAGCTCATCGCACTCATCTAGCAGGGTGGCATACTTGGTCTGCAAAGTGGTGATGTTCAACACGTGAAGGGCACACCCATCACATTTAGTCTCATCAGAGAACACAACTAAAGCTCTAGCAGACTCAAGCTCCCTAAGTGTGCTCTCATACTAGGATTTAGACTCTTTCCTCTCACGAGTAGCAAGCCTAAGCAACTTGTCCTGATTCACCAAAGCATTGTTTAGCTCTTCTAGCTCAGCGATGAGATCATCAACAGAATGTGATACCTCAGAAGTAGAGTCGTCGTCGATGTCCTTATCGTCGCCGCCCACTGTCTCATGACTAAGGGCCATGGTGCAAAGGCCTCTTGTAGTGTCGGTGATGAAGCATAGCCCATTGAGCTTGTCCTCAACGCGCCTCTTGAGCTCCTCGCCGCTCAAGGACGAGGCTGACTTGTTAGAGTCATGGTCGAGTTCGCTCAGGGAGGCGAGGAAGGCGCGCTCCTTGACCTTCCCCTAGAGGTACTTATTCTTGAGTGCCTCCTTATTGAACCTCCCCTAGACTTATGCTTTCCAGAGGTGTGTTCCCGCTTGCCCTTCGTTGACCAGAGTGGTCGTGCGGGGCTAGCCTCCTTTCTTGCCCTTCTTAGGACAACTGGTGATGAAGTTGTCGGGGTCGCCACAGCTGTAGCATCCGTCCTTCGACCCACCACACCATCGATTTTGGTGGTTGTTGTGGAACCGCACAAACTGGCTAGCCACAAGCGCCAACTCTTCATCTCCAAGGCTCTCCCCCTACTCCTCTGTGATAGACAAGGAAGATAGAGCAAACAAAGCAGGTGAGGGGTTAGAAGAAGAACCACCTCTAGAGACCAGGGCTATGGTGGGTGGACCAGGGTTCTCAATCTTGGCCTAGGTTTGGTGGTCAGCCTTGGTGGACTTGAGCTTGCTGAACCGCTCGTCCACGGTGAGAATCTCATAATTTGGTGACTCGATGATCACTAAGACTTTCACCTCCCAAACCCTCTAATCTAGAGCATGTAGCAACTTCAATGTTATCTCATGATCATCATAGGGAAGTTATGCCTTGTTTGCACGTATCTTGTTCACAATCGACTGGAATTGATAGAACATTGTGTCGATCATCTCTCCAGCCAACTGAACAAAGTTCTCGTACTCTCGCTAATATGTCTCAAAAAACCTGGTCTTTACATCATCATTGCCCTCATGAAATTTCTCGAGGGTGGATCTGATCTCGTGAGTTGTA
This sequence comes from Zea luxurians, assembly GCA_029449295.1. Lineage (NCBI taxonomy): Eukaryota > Viridiplantae > Streptophyta > Magnoliopsida > Poales > Poaceae > Zea > Zea luxurians. Next base: position 262,959 of record JAOPSE010000081.1, read on the forward strand.
CCAAAATGTCCAACTCGCTTAAACTCAGTAAGCAAGAGACACAAGAACGAAGTGTTTCGAGCTTTGTTATTCGAATCATGGCACTCCATCTGAAGAGGAGTGATTTTAGCACCCTGAGCTTGAACATAGCATCGAGGTAAATCTTCGAGATGTGGTACCCAATATTCTAAAGATATGTCGATGTGCGGATCTTCTAGTATGTTTAGTTTGTCCCATCAAAGAACGGAGGTTTTCCAACACCTCATTCCATGTCGCCTTCGTGAATTTCAGACCGATTAGGGTAAGGAAATCCTTAGTCGGCTCTAATACCAATTGAAGGACTAGTGAGGCGACTAGAGGGGTGAATGGGAGCCACTAAAAATTCTCTCCTGAGAACAACATCGAGACTTTGATCTTAGACTTCAACACAGCCCCACGGGAAGACTGAAACTGTGTACCATAGTAATACTCAATCCAGTGTCGATTGAATATACCAAACTGCAACATAGAGAACTGTCCAACTATTTGCATGGTAGCTTCCAGTCATGCCCAGGTCTAACATGACCACCAACCTGAACTCTCTCTCTCTCTTTCTAGTACCCTTGGTACATTGGTGTTGTTACATAATGATAGAATGTATAAATTGAAAGATGGGATTCATCAGTAGTTAGACTTAGTCAGGGCAAATTTATTTTGGCAAGGCTCTAGCGAAAATTATAAATAGCATATGATGAAGTGGGAGAACGTTTGTATACCTAAGGATTGTGGAGATTTTGGGGTTATGGTCGCAAGGGTTATGAATGAAGACTTACCAGGTAAATGGGTTTAGAATATTTTGAAAGTCCGAGATGATGATCCATGCTTTGCTTTAATCAAGGTTAAGTATAATACTAAAGGTAAATTTTGCTCTCAATTTTGGAAGGGAATAATATATGCAAGGAACTTGGTAAATGGGGATTATCAACAATGGTTAACAATGAGAAAATGCACTATTTTGGGAGGAGGTATGGATTTTGGACATGCCACTAATATTAGAATTCCCATTTTTTGTTGTTTGTCAAAATAATCATTGTTTGGTCAGTGGTTGTTAGGAAGGAGGTGGATAGAAAGTTAAATTTAGATTTTCCCTAGGGTGGAGGACATGAAAGAGTGGGAAAGGTTGATGGACATTTTGGAAGGAGTGATAATTACTAAAAGAGAATATATGTTATCTTCGTTGTTTGAGAAATCTAGACAGTATACAACAAGATCCACGTACTACAGGTTAACTTTTAGGGGTATTGTGAACAAGAGGATGAGTAAACTCTAAAAGAACAAAGCTCCAATGAAAATTTAGGTTTTTATGTGGTTAGTCATAGGGTAAGTTGCAAACAGGTGCTGATCTAAAAAGGAAGTAGTAGGGAAATGTGAAGTGTCTTTGCGAGGAATTGGAAAATGAAGATCACATTTTCTTTGGGTGCATTATGGGAAGAACCATTTGGGACTCTTTTAAGGAGGCCTGAGAATGCCATATAGTTTGCAAGATCTTTTTGAAGAGTGTCTACCTGTAAACAATAGTAAATATCATGTCAAAATTTTCATCTTCGCTATTATTTTTTAGGAGAATTTAGAGTGTTCCGAATAAAATATGGATAGAAAAGAAGTTCCCAAAGTCATCCAATTTTCTACAAAATTTTCAACTTTAAGATGGAGAGTGGAGTGGGTGTTGTAAAGTTCTTGGAAGATGAGTTGAACCCCATGAAGGCGTTGGCTAAAGTACAGAAAGCAATCTGAAGACATGGAGGTGGAAGGCCTGACGTAGATAGAGAAGATGCTCTTAGCTTTCATTGTCTTCCTTTTGTAGTCATCTGATTTACCTCTCTCGTTTATACAACTGATTTTTTAAACACTCCTTAACTTTTCAAATTGTCTCTTTCTTACCCTAGACTAGATAAGTTTAATGGTGAATTTGCTAATGTGGTGCCATGTCAGATAGAGGTAAACTGAACTAGTTAAAAGCTCAGAGAGGTAAATCATGCTCTTAAAAATTCATAAACTGTTTTTTAAATATCCAAATATTTTTACATGGAAAATAATAAATTTTAGTTTAGTATTAAAAAATTCGGTTGAATATTGTTTTATCTTCAAAAATTATGAAACTGATCTTAATTATTTTTCCTTAAAACCGTGCTCTATTCTAGTTTGAGACGATTATATAATTTTTGGTGCTTATCTACGGCGAGCTGAAGTACGTAGAAATACTAGTGGAGTCGTGCCGCGTGTGCCTGTAGCCACTCGTGCGCTACAGCCCAAGCGCTAGAGCCCAAGAGGCCGGAGGTGGAAGGCGTCGCGGCACTATAGCCACTCGCCGCTAGAGCCCAAGAGGCCGGAGCTGGAAGGATGAGGGTCTGGGTGTTCACGAATTGCCTGGAGGCAGGAGCCTCGTCGTCCGGAGCCACAGGCCTGGAGACGTCCGGGATAAGGTGAGCAGCCGCTGCGATAGGGGCGCGTGTGAACCCCGTCGCGCCCCACGGATGGTATAAGAATAAAGGCATTCCGCGTGCAGGATTCACCCGTTCGCCTCTCACCTTTTCGCCGAACTCACTCGCCACACACACCCCCTCTCCAGCTCCGTTGGAGCTCCGGACAGCAGCAGGCGCGGGGCGGCGGTCACGTAGTAAGCAGCTCTCGGCTCCCTCTCCCCTTGCTCCATATGATCGTGCAACCCATCGAGCTACGCGCGTGGACTGCCTTCCCTGGGTCGGCGCAGGAGGGGATCGGAAGGATGGCGGCGTCGGTTTCCAGGGCCATCTGCGTTCAGAAGCCGGGTTCCAAATGCACCAGGGACAGGGAAGCGACCTCCTTCGCCCGCCGATCGGTCGCGGCGCCGAGGCCCCCGCACGCCAAAGCCGCCGGCGTCATCCGCTCCGACTCCGGCGCGGGACGGGGCCAGCATTGCTCGCCGCTGAGGGCCGTCGTTGACGCCGCGCCGATACAGACGACCAAAAAGGTATCCCTTGCAGCTCTTAGAAACTGAATTCGCGAGGCAGCCAGCCAATAGCCGAGAGAGCATTTTTGATTGGCCGGATACATGTATGTTGCTGTGACTGCTGAGATGAAAATTAACGGACAGGAAACACATAAATAAAGACCAAAAAAAGTCAAAAAAAAACCCCGAAGTATACATGTATATATAAAGTCACTCAGTAATATACACATAAAAACCGGTCTAATCCGCATGTCGTGCGTTAACGTATTATGATATACATAATATTTGGTGATTAATAGATATATTAATATAACACAAGTACACAGAATTACGTATAGATTACGTATATCATGAATATGATTACGCAAATACGAAAGGAGTTCTCACAAATACAGAAACAGGACAGGATACACACGCCACCACACATAAGTTGATCCCGCCGTCGAGAGCGAGCTCATGTCTTCCCACCAAGGCGTGTCAAGGTGTCCTCGCAAGCGTGGAGATGAACAAGTGTTTTCTGAAATATGCTCATGTCCGAGCTCACCACCATATGGACAGTTCCAACCCGATGAGCAAGCCGGTGTCTCCACGACCGACGCTGCCCACCACCAACGTTTGCGTTACAGCACCTGTGGTCCTTGTGACCACCTTCGCTTAAATTTAAACCTAATTATGAAAATCATTTACGCAGAGGACATCGAGAGTAGTAGTAGTAAGAATTCCCAAACAAGTTCTTGTTTTCGTTCAAAACATTCAAATTTTCATAAGAATAAGTCCTTCTTTTTTTTTACTCCAAACGTGGGAAGTGGGACTAAATAGACTAGAGCATTTCGGGCTTGGCAGGCAATTGATATGGTCCGAAAGACCCATAAGGGCATAAGGTAGGCCCATTCAAGCTATTGGAGGTGTTCGGGAAAGGAAAACGACCATCAGACAAATTAGGCCCATCCCATGAATGCATAGCCCAGCCCAAACCTGGTTCAAATAGAGGGCTCAATCATGTCAAATGTGAAGTGAGTTTTTTTTTTCTCGGCACAAGAGCATCTCCAATAATTATTAAAAAATAGTGAATTAATAACTTCTCTCAATACCTAAAACTAGAACTATTCAAGCGTCAGATCGGATCAATATCGGACCTTGGGTTATTTGGTACGACTCGCGTTCGATCCGTGTCTAGTGTCGGGTCGGGTTACCCCATGTCTCGGTTTTTGGATAAAAATCATGGCCCGCGTCTCACACGTGGATTATATCGGGTCAAAATCTATAGCCCTTGCTCGCTGTTGCATTAGTTGGATCGGGTCAGATTGGTTGGGTCGACACATGCTCAGGTCTAACTCCTAATTAATAGGAGATGATTCTGCATCAATAATTCTGGACTATTTTTCAAATATACCCTGATCACTTGCAATGTTTTTTTATTGGGTTAGACCTGAGGTATTAATTGATTGTGGACGTTAGTGGACTTGGGTTTAGTGTTGCATCAATACATAATATCTCTTTGGAACATGTAAATATAATCCATTTTCAAAAGAAAAAAAAAAGTTGATCCTGCTGGCCGGTGATCGATATTATCTTGTCTTCAATCAAATCAAAACTGCCGAAGCGTTCCATGCCTTGAGACTTTTTTATTATTAGAACAGGACAAACTGCCGCACGACTATCAATACAGAGTGACGCCGTCTATTTTGTAGCGATACTAATTACTACCCTAGGTAAGATTTTAAGAACCAGACAAACTGCTGTGCAGAGAGCAGTCCGTGCCCATGGTTTTCGCCAAAAACCAGTCGAGCACAGTGCTACCACGCTACAACTACGCAAGTGCTCTGGTCACGTAAAAGAATTTTCCCGTGGCTCGGTACATCCGCACACGTACGTCAAGAATGTGAACGGAATCGAGCATGGAATCCACGCACGGATAGACAGGCCGCGCGTCAGGTGCACCTTGGCAACCTAGCTAGCAACTTGATTATTACGGTAGGATCGCTCGGCGGCCATCCGGCAAGTGGCCGACGCAGCTAGAAAACAAGCATCGAAAGTACCTTTTTCTTTTTTCTTTTTTCCAATGCGGCTAAATCCAAGAAATCACGGGGACTTTTTGTCCAGCAAAAGGTTCGCTTCACTTGGCACACAATCGAGTCGCTAGCTAGGGACATGTTATACGGTGCCGCATTTTTTTTTTCTTTGGCCGTTGGTTCCAATGGCATCGTCACTTCCCCCACAAATTCTACCGAAAATAATCAGGGGTAAAAATGCTGGATTCAAGTAGTAGCGGCCATTTAGTAATTAATTACTAGCAACAGTGGTGGCAGGCGGCAGACATGCTCGTATCAATTTTCTACGCTTGTCTTGTCTCAATTATGTCCAGTGTTTGTCTCCCAAGACTTGCGTGTTTCAACTTCACTATCACTAGTGTGTTTCGGATGAGGCTATACATATGTAGGGATCCTAAGGTCATGGCCTCATGCATATAGGAGCACACTACAAGAGCCTTTTATGACTTTATATCCTTCAATTAATAATTTTAGTATAAATAAAGATATTAGTAATAAAAAAATACTCCTCAACACTTTCTATTAACATCATCTATTTTAAATTTCTCACTAGCCAAAGGCAGAGTAGGAGTGACTCTCTAGAGAGTGTGTTGTGTGCATAAGATATGAAAAATCTATTAAATTGTGAAAAAGTCATATAGAGCGATTTTTATCCAAATAGTTTTTAAAACAATGGTTCAGAAAGTTAGTTTAAGAGTGGAGCTTAGAGATGTTGTATATTATCATAATGTTGACACATGTTCAAAGGTATAGACCATTATGGATGATAAATTCCGCTAACTTCACGTACACAAAAGGTGGCCTTTTTAAAATAATGGCTCATAAAGACACAACATGAGACTCTATATTTATGATATGACTGATTTTAAAGATATATCATTATATGATGTCGTTTGTTAGCTATCTTTTGTACTAGAAAAACCGGTCTAGATGCTTATATATGCCCTAACACAATCTAGTTTATCCACCATTTATGATAGAATTTGTTACGGCGTGGCAATGCACTTCCACTAACTCTCCTAAGGCAGCGGATAATGTTTAAAAACGCATTTTTGTCAACCAGGATTAGAAGCTCATTTTGAGTTTGCCCCCCCCCCATTATTTGGTTAGAACATGGAACACGTTCTGCATATAGTTTTTCTCTGGGTAAGATTGCGTAGCGATCAGGTTTCCGGATCTTCCACTCCGTTTTCCCGTCGTCATACGTAGGCGTAGCGGTCCACCTCATTCACTTGTAGCTAGGAAGCTCTCTCCCAACGGCGTGCCGCATACGCACAAAAATGGCATGAATTTGCTCCACCGTGTTTACATATATAGCTAGGACAACTTGGATAAATCCCAATCCCAAAAGTTTATAACCATAATTGTAAATACTGCAACACATGGATATGGGCACTGTAGTTTACCCTACCTTAAGCACCAAGCTGCGGCAGAGCGGCTCGGGGCGCGTGCAAAAAACGACAGCCATCCGTGCGCTCTCCTTGTGGCTAGCTTCTGCAGGCTGCTGCAGCAGCTGCCACCCCCCGCGCCACATGGACGCACGGTGGACGGTGGTCTGCCTCTCCCGGGAACGCCGTGACCGGGTACTAGCTAGCTTGAACGGGAACGGGATACCAGGCGCAGACGGACGGCCGCGCGCCCGCGGATTTGCGGAAGCGTGTCGCCGGCCGTGCTGCGATCTATCCCATCGTCTAACAGGCGACCCATCCAGCTGACGCGACGAATTAACAACGCTATCCGCGCGCATGCATGGCCATGACTTGGCTATTTTGCACTGTGCAAATGTCTGCGTCTGCCCAGTAGTTCATCTCACGAACACAAATGCATGCCGGTGGTCAGTAGGAGAGAGAAGAACTAACTCCAGCGTCGTCCGATCGGGACGCCACTCGCTCGCTCACAAGCAAGACACTAGCTAGTAGTCTCAACTCTCAACTACAACAACGCTAGTAAAGTCTAAAAACACACACACACGCACACACAAGCAAAGCGAGCAACGTACGTTCGTCAGCGCGTCCTTGTGAAACAGAAAGCGCGCGCTATAGCTATAGCTGCACCGTGTCTGCATGCGTGCTGACACGACAGTGTGAGTCACACAGAAGCGGCGCTTGGACGCTAGCAGCACGATCAGTTCAGTTTTTCAGCGTTTCTTTTTTTTTTCTGGCTGGATATGCATCACGCATGGAACAAGAGGGTGTGACATGCACGGCCAGTGGTGATTCTTGCATTGCATTTGGGCTCTGTATGATTAAAGATGGAGGGAGTAGCACAAGTGTAGTTGGCAGGCTATTTACCGATCAAGTTTTATTACCAGGTACTCTATCAAACAAGTAGTAGCTCTAATGTTTAATTAGTCTAACAAGTGTAGTTGGCACGTAGAGAAGCAAGCCCGTACGTGTTGATCTGAGGTGGCCGCGGGCGTCCGGATATGTATGCTGCTACCGGCCAGTTATAGCTGGGGCATGCGTGTGTTCACTTGCTTGAGACCGTTTCTAACTTTGCAAACAAAAAAAAAACAACCAGCACCAGACTACGTGACGTGTAAAGCTCATCCGGACTGTTTATTGCTGCCTGTTTGTGGAGAGAGAGAGAGAGAGAGAGAGAGAGAGAGTCGGCCGGGCTGCTGCACACGCACATCACTCGCGGCCGCCGCTGCTATAAATAGAGCCCGGGGCAGGCCCTGCTTAATTCATCACCAGCCACGGCTGCATTTATTTGTCACTGATCGTTGATCAGCCTAGCTAGCTAGCGCTGTTTTCCTGTGCTAATGGCGCCCGTTCAATGTGCGCGTTCGCAGAGGGTGTTCCACTTCGGCAAGGGCAAGAGCGAGGGCAACAAGACCATGAAGGAACTGGTGAGAGGTTTCTTCTTCTGTATTCTCGCTTAATCTGCATGCATATATTTATATGTATGCTGGTGATGCATGCATGCATGCATACATACTAATGAAGTAATAACGATGCATGCAGCTGGGCGGCAAGGGTGCGAACCTGGCGGAGATGGCGAGCATCGGGCTGTCGGTGCCGCCGGGGTTCACGGTGTCGACGGAGGCGTGCCAGCAGTACCAGGACGCCGGGTGCGCCCTCCCCGCGGGGCTCTGGGCCGAGATCGTCGACGGCCTGCAGTGGGTGGAGGAGTACATGGGCGCCACCCTGGGCGACCCGCAGCGCCCGCTCCTGCTCTCCGTCCGCTCCGGCGCCGCCGTGTCCATGCCCGGCATGATGGACACGGTGCTCAACCTGGGGCTCAACGACGAAGTGGCCGCCGGGCTGGCTGCCAAGAGCGGGGAGCGCTTCGCGTACGACTCCTTCCGACGCTTCCTCGACATGTTCGGCAACGTCGTGAGTATCCCTCGCCCGTAGCTAGCTGCTTCGATTCCGCGCCCTGACTCAGCTCCTCGCTTCCTTTCCCGTCCGCCGGTTGTTGTTACTGCTAGCTTGTCCCACTAGCCAGGTGCAGTAGGTGCCTAGTTTTGCGCGCATCGCGTCGACGACGACCCATCCTCCACCGCGCTGCCGTGGCCGCGTGTCTGGCTTGCGTCGCGCGCTTGCCGCAACCAAGGCTGGATGGAGCTTTTGTCTGTTTGCCAGGCCAGCCGTTGCTTTGGGTTAAAAGTGCAGCAAAAAAATGATGAAGGTCACGCTACGAACTAAACAGACCATATACGTACGGCATCGGCATGTAAACTTGGCTTGTCGGACTCGAGGAACGAAAGAACAATGACTCAAACTGCTCTCAGATTTTGTTTCATTCTTTGTGTTTACCAGGTCATGGACATCCCCCGCTCACTGTTCGAAGAGAAGCTTGAGCACATGAAGGAATCCAAGGGGCTGAAGAACGACACCGACCTCACGGCCTCTGACCTCAAAGAGCTCGTGGGTCAGTACAAGGAGGTCTACCTCTCAGCCAAGGGAGAGCCATTCCCCTCAGGTACATACCGGCCCGTCGATCGTCCTCGGCTACTGATCGATGGAGCTAGCGGTAGCTTTGCCTGTGCAGCGAAATCATGTGCTTGCCTGCCTTGCAGACCCCAAGAAGCAGCTGGAGCTGGCAGTGCTGGCTGTGTTCAACTCGTGGGAGAGCCCCAGGGCCAAGAAGTACAGGAGCATCAACCAGATCACTGGCCTCAGGGGCACCGCCGTGAACGTGCAGTGCATGGTGTTCGGCAACATGGGGAACACTTCTGGCACCGGCGTGCTCTTCACTAGGAACCCCAACACCGGAGAGAAGAAGCTGTATGGCGAGTTCCTGGTGAACGCTCAGGTATGAGTCGGCCTCAGGCTTCCATTGCGCGCCTGTTCGTGCATGAATACACGTACATACGTTACTTGACGCCATGCATGCAATTCGTTTCCTGCTCAGGGTGAGGATGTGGTTGCCGGAATAAGAACCCCAGAGGACCTTGACGCCATGAAGAACCTCATGCCACAGGCCTACGATGAGCTTGTTGAGAACTGCAACATCCTGGAGAGCCACTATAAGGAAATGCAGGTACAGTTTAAATTTTCACTTTCTAATTTAAACGCAACACCACCGTCTCTCTCTCTCTCTCTCTCTGGATCCTGATGTTTCTTCTCCAGATGATGTGAGCTCAGGCTGAGACTTGGTTTTTCTTTGGCGTGTGATCATGCAGGATATCGAGTTCACTGTACAGGAAAACAGGCTGTGGATGTTGCAGTGCAGGACAGGGAAACGTACGGGCAAAAGTGCCGTGAAGATCGCCGTGGACATGGTTAACGAGGGCCTTGTTGAGCCCCGCTCAGCGATCAAGATGGTAGAGCCAGGCCACCTGGACCAGCTTCTCCATCCTCAGGTAATCTATCGATCAAGAACCATGGACGTACGTACTAAGGGCTTACCAAATCAATCCCTACTAATGCCGTTATGCATTGATGCCGTTATGGAAACCCACAGTTTGAGAACCCGTCGGCGTACAAGGATCAAGTCATTGCCACTGGTCTGCCAGCCTCACCTGGGGCTGCTGTGGGCCAGGTTGTGTTCACTGCTGAGGATGCTGAAGCATGGCATTCCCAAGGGAAAGCTGCTATTCTGGTAATATTCATCGCAAACACTTCCATTTGGACTGCTTTTGCATACAGCATTTCATCAGTTTTTGTAAATATATATACTGCATACTGTATGCAGGTAAGGGCGGAGACCAGCCCTGAGGACGTTGGTGGTATGCACGCAGCTGTGGGGATTCTTACAGAGAGGGGTGGCATGACTTCCCACGCTGCTGTGGTCGCACGTGGGTGGGGGAAATGCTGCGTCTCGGGATGCTCAGGCATTCGCGTAAACGATGCGGAGAAGGTGACTTGAAATCCTCTGTTACGCAGGAAGCTCCAGCATATGTCTCGTGATTTACCTTGCTGTTTATTTATATGAATTAGCTCGTGACGATCGGAGGCCATGTGCTGCGCGAAGGTGAGTGGCTGTCGCTGAATGGGTCGACTGGTGAGGTGATCCTTGGGAAGCAGCCGCTTTCCCCACCAGCCCTTAGTGGTGATCTGGGAACTTTCATGACCTGGGTGGATGATGTTAGAAAGCTCAAGGTAAAAATCCCAGGCATATTTCAATGAAAAAAAAATCAAGTTCAAACAAGCTAAAAGGGTTTCCATCGGCAATGACTAATTAATTATTTGTGCATATGTTCTTCTAGGTCCTGGCTAACGCCGATACCCCTGATGATGCATTGACTGCGCGAAACAATGGAGCACAAGGAATTGGATTATGCCGGACAGAGCACATGGTACGTCCGATCCGACATAGTTTTTTGGCTAGGGATACTTGGACATTTTACTCTTCCTTTAGTTTCTTTGCCCTAGACAAGAAAAACAGTTTCATGTTTTTTTTCTCCCCCTGTACTTGGGGCAGTTCTTTGCTTCAGACGAGAGGATTAAGGCTGTCAGGCAGATGATTATGGCTCCCACGCTTGAGCTGAGGCAGCAGGCGCTCGACCGTCTCTTGCCGTATCAGAGGTCTGACTTCGAAGGCATTTTCCGTGCTATGGATGGTAAGTGAAAAACCACAATGCATCCGTGTTTACATGTCACATGTTACATCCGTGTTTACATGTTACATCCGTGTTTACATCCGTGTTTGGTATCTGCGTTTCAGGACTCCCGGTGACCATCCGACTCCTGGACCCTCCCCTCCACGAGTTCCTTCCAGAAGGGAACATCGAGGACATTGTAAGTGAATTATGTGCTGAGACGGGAGCCAACCAGGAGGATGCCCTCGCGCGAATTGAAAAGCTTTCAGAAGTAAACCCGATGCTTGGCTTCCGTGGGTGCAGGTTTGATTTCTGCTACTATATTCACAGCAAAAAAAAAAAAAAAAATCACTGGTGATGCCTGATTGACTGATTTTGGAACTGCCGAAATTTCCAGGCTTGGTATATCATACCCTGAATTGACAGAGATGCAAGCCCGGGCCATTTTTGAAGCTGCTATAGCAATGACCAACCAGGGTGTTCAAGTGTTCCCAGAGATAATGGTTCCTCTTGTTGGAACACCACAGGCATGTGTCTTTACTTTTTATATATTAATGTAGTATGTATACATACTGTCTCTGCGGTACAAAAAAAAAAGTGACCAAATCCATTTGATGCCAAAACCGCACAAACAAGCAGCTAATTAATAGCTGACGTTTGGTATTTCCAGGAACTGGGGCATCAAGTGACTCTTATCCGCCAAGTTGCTGAGAAAGTGTTCGCCAATGTGGGCAAGACTATCGGGTACAAAGTTGGAACAATGATTGAGATCCCCAGGGCAGCTCTGGTGGCTGATGAGGTAGGGGAAAATTACCAAGTTCAGAATCGCCCAGAACTTTGCGAACAAGTTTGTTTATCTGCGCATTCCTACGCTGGTCTGAAATCTGTGGCTGTTTGGTTTCGTCAACCTGGCAGATAGCGGAGCAGGCTGAATTCTTCTCCTTCGGAACGAACGACCTCACGCAGATGACCTTTGGGTACAGCAGGGATGATGTGGGAAAGTTCATTCCCGTCTATCTTGCTCAGGGCATCCTCCAACATGACCCCTTCGAGGTAACTGTTGCAACTCTGCCTGCCACCCTCGCATGTCGCATCTGATGTGACTGAGCATCTCATGTCGCGATCGCCTTTCTTTTGGATGCCCGTAAACCTACCAGGTCCTGGACCAGAGGGGAGTGGGCGAGCTGGTGAAGTTTGCTACAGAGAGGGGCCGCAAAGCTAGGCCTAACTTGAAGGTTGGTTTTGGGACACTGCTTCGTACGTCTCCTTACTCCTTAGAGACCACGGTTTGATTGTTGTTTGGTGTTGTGTGCAAACAGGTGGGCATTTGTGGAGAACACGGTGGAGAGCCTTCGTCTGTGGCCTTCTTCGCGAAGGCTGGGCTGGATTACGTTTCTTGCTCCCCTTTCAGGTCGGTTGAGTCACTGATAAACTCGTGATCGAATCCAATAAGCGTATCCTCTTATGTTAACGGTAGCAAATTAAAAATGCTCACTGTTTTCTTCGAATACTTTCTGCAGGGTTCCGATTGCTAGGCTAGCTGCAGCTCAGGTGCTTGTCTGAGGCTGCCTCCTCGTTGGCAACCGGATTGCCTGCTGCTGGTGGATGTGGTGATCAACAGTATTATTACAGAGCCATGCTATGTGAACATTACTAGTAGCAGTGCTCATAAAAGCTACAATCCCATCTCCTTTTTTTCCAGTCATGTAAAACTTCCAAACTGCTCCATGGTTCAAAACTATGTTCTTCAATACATCATCAATTATCGATTATATACGTGGCAAGGTTTTTTCTTTGTTTGCTTTTTTTCTTTTCTTTCTGGCATGTGTTTTTTGGTTTTCTTGGAGGTGTGCATGTCGTTGTCGAGGCCCTTGCTGCACAGACCACCTCAAACTTTAAGCCTCGAAAAAGCTGGTACTATTTTTTTAGAACTCTGGAGTCTGGTCAATATGCAATTGACTGGTTTGCTTCTGAGGCTCTTCTTGCATTCATGCCTTTACGGCCGCTCTTTGGCACCTGTAACACAGGTAAAAAAAATGTTAAAAGATGGTTCAGGAACACAGCAGTTTTCAAGCCAGGGAAACTGTACAGAAGCCAAGAGATCGTTCGACTTACCTGAGCCCACACATCTCCCTAACATTCTCGACGACCATTGCCGATCAAAGGCCCACACATCGTCTTCTTGTTCCGGCAGTTGTAAGAACCTACTAGTACATCATCAAAATAAGGAGCAGGTGAAAAGCACTATCTGCAGTCAGCAGTATGCATCCAGCATCCTGGCACATGGCATACTATGTGATACTGTATATGAGTACGGGAAAGGATAACTTAGTACAATATCCGTACGTTACTAAATGTCACGATAAATAAACTTATGCCGCTTTGTTGCGCAATGTCCCACGCCATGATTAATCCAAACCACTGATTGACTCATTTTTTATCGGGGATGACGGTGAAACGAAGCCTTGCCTTAATGGATGGTTTTCTACATTTCGCTTGAACTGCCATGGTAATAGTAGTACCAAACTGCGATGATGACTCTATAGTCTATTACCTCTCTCTCTCTCACGCAACCCTTCCCCTCCACCCCTGCGTTCTTCCTCACGCCGTCGCACACCGACGACCACGGGGCATAACAGGTGGTATCGGAGACGGTCGTCCTTTAGCAAGCGTTTTCTGTGTTTTGCATACCCCGTCAATCGGTTTCAGCCAAGGCTAGGGTTCGCTGAGATCTTCACGTTTACCCCGCAGCACCAGCAACGTGAATAGATTTCCCATAATTCCTTAGCCACTCTGACCCGATTTGCGGCGCGAGCACCACGACGCCGCCAAAGCCTTCGGTTCAAACCCGCTTCGTGTTGGACGCGATGGCCACCACGGAGCAGAACAACGAAGCTCGATGGAATGGGATCTCTGAGGGCATCGATCTTCCTCTTCACGCGGCTGGGCGACGTAACCCGTGTGCAGGAGCAGATGCAAGTCAATCAGGAGATCGGAGTTCACACCATGGGACAAGTCATGAAGGATCAAACCCTCCTGGCCCAGCAAGCTCGCCGCGACTAGCAAAGCGGTGGCGCAGCTGACGAAGGAGCGGGTGCCGGATGAAGGGTTGGAGGTCGATTCCCACGACTCCCGCGCGGCGCAACGCCGCAACCTTCACTACATCGGGATCCACCTCCACTTCCTCGACATTTTTAGCAGTATCGTGGTGAGCCACCCCCTCCCTTCCCACCCCACGGTTTCCCAGAGAATTTGATCAACCACTTCCATATCGCGGTGCTTTGCCGAAACTGTTCTTTCCGGAATTCAATGGGAAAGATCCTAGAGTTTGGCGTCACAAGTCTGAGGATTATTTCCACTTCTATTCTATGCGGTTCCACCACAACTCTGGGTCTCAACAGCAACTATGCACATGAAAGAGAACGTGGTTGTCGATGCCTTGTTAAGAGTGGCCCACTTGATGAACAGTTGAACACAGCAACCTTGTCGGAAGTTAGACCAGTGTGGGTTCAGGAAATTGTCAACAGCTATGTTACTGACCCTGAGGCACAACAGTTACTCGCTCCGTTAGCTGTTCACTCTCCTGATGATCAAGGTTTTTCACTCTCAAGGAATTATTCGCCACCATCAACGTATCTGGGTAGCCAACAACTCGGCCTTACAAACAAAAATCATCACGGCTTTGCATGCAATGGTTATTGGAGGCCATTCCGGCTCCAAAGCAACTTACCACCATGTCAGTCACTTCTTTGCCTGGAAAGGACTAAAAGCAGATGTGGAACAGTTCATCAAGCAGTGTGAGGTGTGTCAAAAAGCCAAACATGAACACACTCACCCTGCAGGACTTCTCCAGCCCTTGCCCATTCCTTATGGTGCCTGGCAAGACCTCACTATGGATTTCGTCGAGGGCTACCATCCTCGGAGGGCTATAACTCAATTCTGGTGGTAGTGAATCGTTACACCAAGTATGCTCATTTCATTGCCTTGAAGCGCCTGTTATGGCACAAACAGTGGCACGAACAGTGTTGGGTCAAGTGGTTAAACTCCATGGTTTCCCTCAGACTATCATTTGTACCGTGGCCTCCCAAAGGTTAATCCCGTGCCTCTGATTGAACCGTTTACTGAAACAGAGGCCTGGGCAGCTATCAAGGCAATGAACCATAATAGTACCCCTGGTCCGGATGGCTTCGGTCCTAATTTTTACAGAGCTTCCTGGCGTATAGTGAAGTCCACTGTCATGCAATTCTTAGCTTCCTTTCACCATGGAGATGCTGATATGGAAAGAATTAATAGAGCATACATTGTGCTGATCCCAAAAATTGCTGGTGCAATTGCGCCTGGATCCTTTCACCCGATTTCACTCCAAGGATGTCTAGTAAAGATTGTGGGTAAAATTTTGACATCTCGCCTCCAGCAGCAAGTCACATCGCTTGTTGATTTGGACCAGACTGGGTTCTTGAAAGGGCGCTCAATTTCTGAAAATTTTGTCTATGCAACTGAGCTTGTCCAATTCTGTTACAAAAGGAAAGCTCTAACCATTATCCTGAAACTTGACTTTGCCAAAGCTTTTGATAGTGTAAGCTGGGATGCTCTCCTCACTGTTCTACAGGCACGTGGCTTCCCTCCTCTTTGGTGTGACTGGATTAAGCAACTGCAAGTCTCTGCTAAGTCGGCTGTCCTTTTGAATGATGTTCCGGGCAGATGGATTTCTTACAAGAAAGGCCTTCGTCAAGGTGACCCGCTGTCACCCTACATGTTCATACTAGTTGCAGATGTCTTACAGCAGCTGCTGGCCAGAGATAGCACCATTCGACACCCTCTTACAGCTAACCGTTCATGCAGAATTCTCCGATATGCAGATAATACACTGATTGTGGCAAGAGCTGATGAGCTGGCTATGATGCAGCTAAAGTCGATTCTTCAAAACTTCACCCGTGCATCAGGTCTGGATATAAACTATAACAAAAGTATGCTGCTTCCAATGCATGTACCTGCTCCTAATGTCACTCGATTAGTTAACATTCTTGGGTGTGCAGAAGGTGCGTTCCCGCAGACCTACCTTGGTCCCCCTCTCTCTAATGAGAAATTGAACCTTGCAGCCTTTGCTCCCATCATTGCTAGCGCTGACCGCTATTTATCTGGATGGTGGGCGAGTCTTCTTAATCACCATGGTAGACTTACTCTTGTTAATGCAGTCTTGGGCAGTTTTCCTGTTTATGCAATGGGGGCTCTCGCCCTCCCTGTAGGCATGGTTGAGGCCATCGACTCTAGACGTCGAGCTTTCCTGTGGGTTGGGGAAGAAACAGTCTCTGGTGCGAAATGTCGGGCATGTCTCCCGAAAAAAGATGGTGGACTGGGTGTTCGTGATCTCCGCTTGCAGAATACCTGTCTGCTACTGAAGCTCCTCCATCGTGCACACAACTCACGTGACTCAGCTTGGGCCTGCTGGTTAGTGTTAGACAGCCACTCTTAGTAGGCTATCAGCTGTTATGGAAACCCATCCCAGGATATCAATCCTGTGGTTGCTTGCCCGATTACCCAGATACTATTTCTATAAGCTGGGTATATCTGTGGCTATATATTGTAACCTGTACTGCTGATCTTAATCAAGCCGTGTACTCAACCAAACTCTCACGTCTTCATGGTATCAAAGAAGGCTACGTTCCTCGCCTAGCCCACCCTCCGCTTCCCTCTTCCAGTCATGGCCGCCGACGCTCCCAGCGACGCCGACATCGTCGCTCGTCGCGCCGCCGACGCCCGTCGTTCTGCCGACGACCTTCGTGCCGCCGAGGACCGCCGACTCCAGCAGGAGGCCAACGACGTCGCCCAGCGTCGTTCTGCTGAGACAGCCGCCGCTCTCCAAGCCCGCGCAGACGCCGCGGCTGCTGCCGCTGCCGAGCGTCGCCGTCTTGCTGCCGACGTCGCCCGCCACGAGCAGGCCCTCGCCGCGGCTCGCCAACGCCTTGAGACCGCCTGCGCAGCCGACGACGGCGAGATCGAGCACGACGAAGTCCCAGCCGCCGACGCGCCGGGTAGGGACGCGCGTCGCGACGGTTCCGACCCCGATCCCGTCGCTGCGCTTCATGCCCAGGCTCTCGGCATCCTCAACATCCGCGGCCTCGTCCCCGTCGTCCTCGACCTTGCGACGCCATCCTTCTCCAAGTGGCGCCGTCTCTTCCTCCTCGTCCTCGGCAAGTACGCCCTTGCCGACCACGTGCTGTGCGATGCCTCCTTCCCCGACGTCGCGCACTGGGTCCGGATGGAACTCCATGTACTCTCCTGGCTCTACGGCTCCATCTCGCCCGAGCTCTACGAGATTGTCACCACCGCCGCCCCCACCGCCCGTACGACGTGGTTGGCTCTCGAGGAGCAGTTTGTGGGCAATCGGGAGACCCGCATCGTCCTCGTCGACACCGAGTTCCGCACCCTGTGCCAAGGCGCCCTCTCCGTCTCCGACTACTGCCGGCGGATGAAGACCCTTGCCGACTCCCTGGTCGAGCTCGGTGAGCCCATCTCCGACCGGCTGCTCACCATCAACCTTCTGCGCGGCCTCAACGACTGCTTCGCTCATCTGCGCTCCTACCTGAAGCGCCAGCGCCCCTTCCCGTCGTTCGTCGAGGCCCGCTCCGAGCTCCTTCTGGAAGAGCTCTCCATGGGACCGGGCGCCGCCTCTGCTGCTCCATCCGCACTCGTCGCCTCTGCACCAACCTCCGCGCCCGGCACCGCTACTGCCCTCGCCTCGGGACCTCCTCCTCCCCAAGCAAATGGCGGCTACAACCGCCGCCGCCGGAAAGGAAAGCACACCGGCGGATCCGGCCCTCCCAACCCTGGAGGCGCTCGCGGTGCCCCTGGCGGCGCCCGTGGTCAGGCCACGCCTCCTCAGGGCAGCTGGCCCAACATCTTCAACCCCTGGACCGGCAGTATTCAGATGTGGCCCGGCCCAGTCCAGGGGCATCGGCACCCTGCCTCCCACCAGGCGCTCGTGGGTGGGCCGCCGAGCGCGCTTGGGCCTTCCCCGCCCACTCCCACCGGCTGGGCCCCATTCACCTGGCCCACGGCACACGCGTCCACCTGGCCTGCTCCCGTTCCGGCTGCACCCTGGGCCGTCCAGCAGGCCTCGCCGACCCAGCAGCAGGCGGCTCCTGGTCCTTTTGGCCCATGGGACCAACATGCTTTAGCAGGTGCCTTCAACACCATGACACTCACCCCGCCAACCGGTGAATGGTACATGGACTCCGGCGCCACCGCTCATATGGCTTCCACCTCCGGTATCCTAACTTATTGTCATCCCCCTTCCTCTTCCACTCCTTCTTCAATTATTGTCGGCAATGGGACCTCCTTGCCCGTTGTCTCCATGGGATCCACACATATGGGTCCGATCCACCTTAATAATGTGCTTGTCTCACCATCTATTATCAAAAACCTTGTCTCTGTTCGTCAATTCACAATTGATAATAATTGCTCTGTTGAATTTGACCCCGCTGGTTTTTCTGTGAAGGATCTCAGGACACGGAGCGTGATCGCCAGGTGCAATAGCTCAGGCGACCTCTATCCACTCTCCATCCCGTTGTCCTCCACCACTACCCCCCAAGTCCTCCTCACCAGCGCCTCTTCACAGCTTTGGCATCGCCGTCTTGGTCACATCAGCCACGACGCCCTTCGTCATTTAACTAGTTCATCCTCTATTTCATGTAATAAAGGCTCTACTGCCCCCGATATCTGTCACGCATGTCAACTTGGTCGTCATGTTCGCCTTCCTTTTTCCATTTCCCAGTCTCGTGCTCCACGTCACTTTGATCTCGTTCACTGTGATCTATGGACTTCTCCAATACCCAGTATTTCTGGTTACAAGTACTATCTCGCCATCCTTGACGACTGCTCCCACTTTCTGTGGACATTCCCTCTCCGCCTCAAATCCGACACATTTCCCACTATCGCTAATTTTTTCTCTTTTGTTGCCACTCAATTTGGCACCACCATAAAAAGCTTGCAATGCGATAATGGTCGTGAGTTTGACAACTCCCACGCACGAGCTTTCTTCCTCTCCCACGGTGTCCACCTTCGTATGTCGTGTCCCTATACCTCCCAGCAGAATGGTAGAGCAGAACGTGTCCTCCGCACTGTTAACAACATCGTCCGTTCCTTACTCTTTCAAGCTCACCTTCCTGCTCCTTATTGGGTTGAGGCTCTTCACACCGCCACATATCTTCTCAATCTCCACCCCACCAGCACCCTCAATTTCTCCACTCCCCATCTTGCCCTCTTTGGTCGTCCCCCATCTTACGACCATCTCCGTGTCTTTGGCTGTAAGTGCTATCCCAACATCTCTGCCACTGCCGCCCATAAACTCGCTCCACGCTCCACCATGTGTGTCTTTCTTGGTTACTCGTCTGAACACAAAGGCTACCGCTGTCTTGATATCTCCACCAATCGTATCATCATCTCCCGCCATGTTGTGTTCGACGAATCCTCCTTTCCGTTCGCCGAGACCCCTCCCAGCTCGGCTCTTCCCACTAACCTTGATTTTTTGGATTTATTTTCTGAACAGGTCCCGGTTCCACCCATTGGCGCATTGCCCTCGTCCACTGCTGGGCAGCGCACCAGCGCCATACCACCTGGATCGCTCCAGCAGGCTGCCCAACCGGACGCCAGAGCTGGCCCACTCGACGGACAGCCGCAGCCTCCACCTGGGCCGCTTCCGCAGGCTGCCCATCCGGCCGCCCGGACGCCTGCCTCGCCTGGCCCCCTCAACGACCAGCCGCGGCCTCCACCTGGGCCTCCCACGCCTGGGCCGCCAACTTCCTCGAGGCTGTCGTCTGGGCCCATCGTGCCTGGGCTACCGCTTTCACCTGGGACGCGCACGGCCGCCCAGCTGCATCCTACGGGCGCCAGCGACAGTCTTCCTTGGCGTTGGGGTGCTACCAACAGGCACCGATCTGCTCGTCATCCGGCTGCTACGACATCATCTGTTCCTGTGGGCTCCGTTCCAGCTCTTCCCGTGGTCAACAGCCACGGCATGCGCACTCGCGCGAAAAGCGGTTTTCACCAACCGCGCCTCAACCTGCAAGCTACGACTACTGCTGCCTCCCCTATACCATCCACGTACCGTCGCGCCCTCGACGACCCCCTCTGGCGGCGTGCGATGGAGGACGAGTTCCAAGCCCTCCTCACCAACAACACTTGGACTCTCGTTCCACGCCCGCCTCATGCCAACGTCGTCTCAGGCAAGTGGATATTCAAACACAAGTTTCACTCTGATGGTTCCCTTGAGCGCTACAAAGCGCGTTGGGTCCTTCGTGGATTTACTCAGCGCCCTGGCGTTGATTTCGATGAGACTTTTAGTCCCGTTGTGAAGCCCGCCACCATCCGCACCGTCCTCAGCTTGGCGCTTCATCAGGACTGGCCGATTCATCAGTTGGATGTCAACAATGCGTTCCTCCATGGCACCCTGACTGAGACAGTCTATTGCACCCAGCCAGCTGGTTTCATTGACCCTCACCATCCAGATCACGTATGTCGCCTCAACAAATCACTCTACGGATTGAAGCAGGCTCCTCGAGCATGGTACAGTTGTTTTGCGTCTCACATCCGGTCTCTGGGGTTCATTGAGGCCAAGACAGATACTTCGCTCTTCATCTACCGGCATGGTACTGCTAGTGCCTATTTGCTTCTCTACGTTGATGACATCATCCTGACGGCCTCTACATCAGCTCTGCTTCGCCAGATCATCAGTTCACTCCAGCAGTCCTTCCCGATGAAAGACCTTGGTCCACTTCAGCATTTTCTGGGGATTACCGTGACTCGTTCCGCCACCGGCATGTTGCTCTCTCAGCGCCAGTACACGCTTGAGATATTGGAGCGTGCTGGCATGACTGGCTGCAAGACCTGCGCCACCCCAGCAGATACCCAATCCAAGTTGTCTTCTTCTGGCGAACCCGTGTCCGACCCTACCCTCTACCGCAGTCTGGTTGGCGCCCTTCAGTACTTGACTTTCACTCGTCCCGATATCACCTACGCTGTTCAGCAGGTGTGCCTCCACATGCATGATCCTCGGGAACCACATCTTGCTGCCGCGAAGCGCATCCTTCGCTATCTCCAGGGGACACCTGATCTCGGGCTATTCATCGACCGCGCCTCCTCCCCGACCACACTCACCATCTACACCGACGCCGACTGGGCTGGTTGTCCTGAGACTCGTCGCTCCACCTCCGGCTTTGCTGCGTTTCTCGGCACCAGTCTTGTTTCTTGGTCCAGCAAACATCAGCATACCGTGTCACGTTCCAGTGCTGAGGCTGAATACCGTGCCATTGCTAATGGTGTGGCAGAAGCTTCCTGGCTCCGGCAACTCCTTCAGGAACTGGGACAGCCCTTGCAGCAGGCTACCCTGGTTTACTGTGACAATGTGAGTGCCGTCTATCTCTCGACTAATCCAGTGCAACATCAACGCACCAAACATATCGAGATTGACCTTCACTTTGTTCGTGAGCGTGTGGCCGCCGGCGCAGTTCGTGTTCTACATGTCCCGACATCCTCCCAGTTCGCCGATATTTTCACCAAGGGACTTCCCTCTACAGTCTTTGTTGAGTTTCGCTCCAGTATGAATGTCCGGCCAGCCGACGTTCCTACTGCGGGGGGGTGTTAGACAGTCACTCTTAGTAGGCTATCAGCTGTTATGGAAACCCATCCCAGGATATCAATCCTGTGGTTGCTTGCCCGATTACCCAGATACTATTTCTATAAGCTGGGTATATCTGTGGCTATATATTGTAACCTGTACTGCTGATCTTAATCAAGCCGTGTACTCAACCAAACTCTCACGTCTTCAGTTAGAAGTGGAATTTGGAGGCCTCATGTCTGCTCCAGACAACACGACAACTGGTACTCACTAGGCTGCCCTTCGACGCCTTCTGCCTGACTATCGCTTACTTACCACGGTGGAGGTGGGCGATGGGCGCTCTACAGCCTTTTGGCACGACTACTGGTTGTCTACGGGGCCTCTTGTGGACGCCAACCGACGCTCTACTCGCACGCCCGACGCAAGGAAACCTCGGTCTGCAATGTCCTGTCTACAACCCTTCGCCTTGCATTTGTCCCCCGTCTCCACCGTGGCTGCTAGAGAATTGGAGCAGCTGGAGGCGCTCCTCGCTGGTGTATCCTTGTCTGCGACTCCTAATCTCCGGTTGTGCCCGTGGGAAGACATGGCACATAAACTCAATTCGTCGACTGTCTACCAAGCTGTTGTGACTAATGGTCAGGGATGCAAGTACTACAAGTTTATCTGAGATATTTATTCAAATATAATTATTGTTTATTTCTAAATACTAAGGTATGTGTGATTTGGTGGTTAACCTCAAATTTCTGAAGCATGAGGGCGTGAGTTTGAGTGCTTGCTCAGCACTATTTTTGCGCAGTGTGGTGGATGTGTCCAGAGTGTCAGTACGGAGTGAAGCCATGGTATCACAGGTGTCCACATTAGGTTCTTAATAGAGTAGTATGGATTACTAATCCTGGAAATCGCAAACCAACCAATTCTTATGAATATGAAATTAGAGACTAATTAAAGAGAGCATATGCATTGGGTGGTCCAACCCAATCGTGAATTTTGATTTCCTCGTAAATGGATTGGTGTTGAATCGAAATTATTTCAAAAGTCTTGGTTTGATGAATTTGATTGGCTAGAGTATAGTGAGTCCAAGGATGCAGCTTATTGCTCATATTGTTATCTCTTCTTTAATTCGGCAAAGTCTGAAAATTTTGGGAGTTCTGTCTTTGCACATCAAGGTTATGTTAATTGGAAGAAAGCTAAGAGTACTTTTAATAACCAGAGTGTTTGCAAGACTCATGCAGATTATAGAGGCCAGACTAAGGTGTGATGATTTTATGAACCAAAGGACAAGTGTGGGTCAAAAATTAGTTGAGGTAAGCAAGGAGGAAGAAAAAAAATATGAGATTCGTTTGGCATCTTCTTTAGATGTTACATGATTTCTCATATCACAAGGGGAACCTTTTCATGGAGATGATGAGAGTTCTACTTCCCTCAACAAAGGGATATTTAGAGAGATGGTTGATTGGTATAAAGATTGACAACGAAAAGATTTAAAAGTGATTTCAAGAGATGAAAAAATATCTTATGTTATTGCAAAAAATAGTGGTATGCTCTATTCTCTTTCAAACTAATATTTTTTGGCTTCTAAATTAATAATTTGGAGGTCCATAAATATTTGACTCATAATCTATCGTGTCCTATTTATATAGGTTGCTTCTTTGGATGAATAATAAGTGTTATTATGTATGAGAGCCATTTATTTATGCCTATTTGTGTTTCGACTTTCCGTATGGATAAATTCATCCAGAGGCGGATTTGGACCCCGAGCCACCTGGGCCAGGTCGTAGCCCAAAGATCCACTTTAGTTAGGTTTTTTTGGCCCAACAAAACTTTCCCAGTTACCTTGTCCTCAGCCTGCGCGCCTAGCGGCTGCAACCTTGTCCGGCTCGGCCTCAACCCTAGGTCCGTGGCATGTGGCGTGGCGGCTGTCTCTTGCGTGCTGCTTGATCGAGGAATCTAGGTCGACGGTCGGTCGCCGGTGCTAGCTCCGATGAGCTCGACGGCTGTCGGCCTGTCGCGCGCCCTACTATAGTGCCGCCCTCGACGGTCCACCGCGGGCTCGACTCCACCGCGGCGGTCAGTAGCTCCTCTAACCTCCGACTTCGGCTTCCACCGGTCAACCATAGAGCCACCCACTGTTCCATAATCTAGACGATAGAGTGGCAGACTTAATCGGCTTGGTGGCTTCCTCTCCTTGTCCTACTGCCCCTAGCACAAGACCGAAGATTCCATCTCTCCAAGGCCGACAGTCCACATCATGATAGTAGACATCGCTAGCTATTTTATTGTCCCACTAATTTATAAGTATTCTCTTCTCTGTTTTCCCCTTTCACTTATATGTTGATTATTAAATGTTGCATTATTACCATGTAATTGTAGATTGACAAAGAATGAAGAGGACAAAACATTTAGATCATTTTATTGTCCCACTTCTACACCTTTTATACAGATTAGTTCATCAGCACCAAACTAATCTTCCCTAAAAGAACCACAAGAGGTGAGGAAATACCAAATCGTCTTTAATTAAGTATTTTATCTTTTTATTAAGTTTGTTATATTTTTAGGTGCTGAATTGAGATAAATACTACTCTCTCAGTCCTAAAATAGTAATTATTTTATATCTTAATTTTTATGTCTATAGTCAAATAGATGACGATGAATCTAGACACATATATCAAGAATTGTATGAATCCACTAATTCTCTAAAACCACTACTATTTTGAAATGGAGGGAGTATTTTACTCTATGCTTATGGTATAATATGTTTTAACGGTATATTTTGTCACACAATATATTGGAGGGCTTCTTAAAAATGGCCCAAGACATCAAATTTATAGAGCTCCACCACTGAATTCATCCCATATTTCTCATTTTGTATTTTTTTTATTTTTATTGTTCATTAATGTTTTAATATAAAACTAATATAAATTATTATATTTATCTATTATAAGGGAGTACGACATATACTTGTGAACGGAATTAGTACTATGAGGGAGTTTTGAAACGTTACCAATCACGCGCTTAATTTTAGGTACAAGCCAGTCTAGGCCTATAGAAATAGAATGATAGAAATACGATCTCCGGGCCCTCTCATGCTCTTCTCCCCAGATATATATAGAGCCCGGCCGTACGTTCCCCATTCCCCGCATCGCCTCTATCGCCTGTGCCACCTCGCCGCCGTCATGACAACAGGGTCAACACCGGATTCGCCCCCCTCTCTAAGGCTCTCTCCAACAAGAAACGCTAAAGCGTTCGGTACGCTATATTTAGCGTGTGGCTTCGTCCCCAACATCTCCAACAAGCACCTGTATAGCGTTCGCTAAAATTTAGCGGAGCCCCAGCGTCCGCCAAATCTAGCATCTCCTCTCCGTCCGCTATTCTGTCAGCTCTTGTACGGGAAGCCGTCTGCTACCATCATAGCGCCGATAAAAAACAAACAATGCCGTAGCATAACGCCAATAAAAAACAAACAATGCCAGGAACGTCTCCGCTGACCAGTAAAAAAAACTAAAAAATGGAACTAAAAGATCTTCTGTGGACATATGTGAGAACGACCATTTCATATATTCGACATCTTTTAGTTGTACACAAATATTTTACTATGTATTCTACAATAATTTGTAATTTGTTGCAAAAATACGATTGCAGTAAATTATGTTAATATGGTTGCCAAAATATATACGATGAGATATAGAACAAATATTGTAGTTTATGGATTCTGTTAACTCTATAGATATAGAGGACCGAATTTAGGGGACGTTGCTGGAGATGAAGAAGATATAGAGAATAGAATCTTTTAGAGGGTGCTGTAAAGGACAAAGAATATTCATTTAGAGAACGAAATTTAGGGGACGTTGCTGGAGACAGTCTTAGGCTCTCTCCAACAAGAAACGCTAAAGCGTTCGGTACGCTATATTTAGCGTGTGGCTTCGTCCCCAACATCTCCAACAAGCACCTGTATAGCGTTCGCTAAAATTTAGCGGAGCCCCAGCGTCCGCCAAATCTAGCATCTCCTCTCCGTCCGCTATTCTGTCAGCTCTTGTACGGGAAGCCGTCTGCTACCATCATAGCGCCGATAAAAAACAAACAATGCCGTAGCATAACGCCAATAAAAAACAAACAATGCCAGGAACGTCTCCGCTGACCAGTAAAAAAAACTAAAAAATGGAACTAAAAGATCTTCTGTGGACATATGTGAGAACGACCATTTCATATATTCGACATCTTTTAGTTGTACACAAATATTTTACTATGTATTCTACAATAATTTGTAATTTGTTGCAAAAATACGATTGCAGTAAATTATGTTAATATGGTTGCCAAAATATATACGATGAGATATAGAACAAATATTGTAGTTTATGGATTCTGTTAACTCTGTAGATATAGAGGACCGAATTTAGGGGACGTTGCTGGAGATGAAGAAGATATAGAGAATAGAATCTTTTAGAGGGTGCTGTAAAGGACAAAGAATATTCATTTAGAGAACGAAATTTAGGGGACGTTGCAGGCTCTCAGGTCTGCACTCCCTCGCAGGTCGCTGGTACCTTGTTTGTGGATTGATATGCGTTGAAGCTTTGGCCTCTTCCCCTTCGCTTTCTTGCCTGCGGCCCTGGCGGCCTGCATGTTGATGTGGGTGGTTATTTCGTGCCAGATACGTACGTCATTATTACCAGGTGTTCACTTCGTTGGATATTTCAGTGGCTCTATTAGTCGCTTGGTTGCATCTGGTTGTTTTTGTTCTGAAAGGCTTGCGCGCGCTAGATCGTATCTGATGCGAAAAATGTTGCGTGCAATTTTAGGGCCCGTTTGGATCCACTGACCAATTTTAGGGCCCGCTTGGATGCCAAGATCAGCTGCATGACGCAGACTCAGCTAATACCTCTGCATGCAGTGGGCTCAACTTCCTTTTGAGATTTTTAGCACCTCCCTCTAGGAACTCTCCTCTGCACTCTGCAGTTACTGGCAATGAAAACAACCCCATCCTCCTTTCTTGAAATCAGAGCATGAAGAAGATGAATCAGTAATCAGGTGGGAGTGCAACCCATGAGGCCATGACTGCTTTCCTTCCTTCCTTCCTGTCTTTCTTTATTTGATTCATTCAGCCTAGGAAAAACCATAAAATAATATTCTGTTGAGCTACAGACTTCGGCAGTACTAGCCCGTTCTCCCTTCTCCATTGGACATCTCCACAGCAGCACCCAGATCTTGTATTGCATATTTTCTTTAGTAGCCTATTTTCTTTCCAGCGCTTCTTTCCCTGATCGACATAATTCCAGGCTAGATCTTTTGCCAGTTGTATGCAATTCTGTACAACTATATGCAATAAACACTGTGCAGAATAAGATGGAGTTAAGTTAAAGCCATTTTGTTCAATGGAATATTGTCAGGTCTCATTATCCTGTGTCACAGAAGTGGTCTATTTTAATACTCCCTCCGTCCCAAATTAAAATTTGTTTTTATCTTTTAATGGATTGATACAACAATTAATGTACGTGTTTTGTATATATATCTAGATTCATCATCGTTAATTTAAATATAGACATAAAAATTAAGTGATACATCGACTACTAAACTGAGAAGGAGGGAATATAATATATTTCTGCTTGGCAACTTTCATTTTTCACTCTAGTTATTGTAAATATTTTTTCCGTTATTCTGCTGTGTCACGCAAACATCCCTCATATATATATTTTTTTGCCATAATCATTGCTGATTAGAGTTAGATTTTAGTTCTATCTTTCAGAAAGATGGTATAAATTAGAAAATAACAGACCCATTTTGTTTGGCAGAGAAAACGAGGTTCTACAAAAGATTCTGTTGCCTTGTATGCAGTGCAATGCTACAAGTGCTACAAATGGCGTACTGTTGCAAAAGAAGAATTCGAGACACTCCGTGAGAACTTCACCAAGGATCCATGGTTCTGCAGCAGACGGCCAGACTGCTCCTGCGAAGACGATGCTGACATCGAGTATGACAGCAGCCGTATGACCGTATCTGGGTTTTGGACACGCCCAACGTACCAAAGCCTCCACCAGAGACGGAGAGGCTAGCGATTATGGGCCGTGACTACACCAGAATGGACACGTATTACGGCATGCCCAATGGGAAGCGTGCGAGGTGTGCTGGTGACGTGGACAAGTTTCTGGAGGCAAATCCAGCGTACAAAAGCCGCATATCTGCTTCGGATTTCGACTTTGCACCGCCCAAGGTTGTTGAGGAGACTGTTGTTTCTCACAATTCTGCCTGCAAGGTTGCCAAGGCCAAGAAACAGAAGGCAGAGAGGCACACAAAATAGGTGAAGGCAGAGAGGCATCGATGCTCTGAACTGTGCCTGTGCCCTGTGCTATGTAGGTGATAGTCCGCTCAAGATCACGTCACGTGTCTATTGGGGCGAAGACGAAGACGCTACCGTTCATTCGATGCCTTCGTCACCTTCATCGTCTCGATTCACCAACGACGTCAAGGGCGCCGGTCCGATGAGGACTTCGCGACTGGACTTCGCGGGCGCCCTTCGCTCCTCTCTATCGCAAGACGGAGGCCAGACTCCGACGATGTCTGCCAGCCGCACGTCCTCATCGGGTCCGGAAGCCCAGGTGGGATTCGGCCCACTGTAACGGGCCCCGCAGGGGATAAGCGTGTTACGGGCCTCATCTGTAATAGCCTTTTCTGTAATGACGGCCTGTAACCTCCCTTTAGGGGAATATTCTGATGATACTCTGGGTTCCTGAGGGCCTAAACGTCCTTGTTTGAGGGCGGTAGGCACTCGGACACCTATAAATACCCCCGTACAGTACCCTTGAGAGGCAGATTAACAGAGCAATTGTCATCCCGCGTTAAACTTTGCTTGCACTCTTTCCACCTCCCCGTTTGATCCGCTTGCCCAGGAGAGCAAGTTCCAACATTTGGCGCCCACCGTTCGTGCTACGAGCAAACCACCCGCGATGGCACCCAAGAGAGCTAGTTCGAAGGCAGCCCCATCCGTCGACGAAGCAGCGAAGGCGGCGCTGCTAGCCGAGAAAAAGGAAAAGCCCTCGCAGACAACACCCCCAAGAAGCCTACGAAGACGAAGCCCTCAGCAAGAGACAACGACACGAACACCCCACTCCCGAAGGCACCGTACGCACCAACAGCTCCGGAGGGCAACAACAAGCACTGCCCCCAGGCTTCGCTCCACCAGAGGGCGAAGACGCAACAGAGGACGGCGAAATCATCGGCATCTCAGCCGAAGAGCAGCTACAGCTATGGGCCCTACGCATCAAGAACTGCAACCTCCAAAAACAGAGAGACATCCTCGAGGCCAAGCGCCAGCGTGTCACCGTGCAAGCCAAGGTGCGCCAGATGATACGGGACGAGGAGCAGATAGCCTGGGAGCTCGAGCAAGAGATCGCGTTCATGCAGAACGAAAGCCAGCACGACCTGCAGCACGGCCCCCCCTCCAACAGCGCGCACCAGCCGAGGACTTCTTCATACCCCAGTGCGGACCCTTCGTCCCGCATGCCGTAGCTTTCCAAGGCATCAATTGCCTTGACGAGCGAAGTCCCTTGGCCCCGCAACTCCAAGCATCACCGTGGCCCGCCAACTTCAGGGCAGGGACCTACCCAAAGTACAACGGCAGCACCGACCTAGCGCAGTACATTATTAGCTACCAAGTCGTCGTCGCTTCGGCCGGAGGAGACGACGCCACAATGGCCAAGTCGTTCATCATCGCCCTCGAGGGTCCAGCCTTGACCTGGTACACCAGGTTGCCGCCGTTGTCCATCGACTCCTGGAAAGGACTCCGGGATAAGTTTCTGCTCAATTTCCAAGGGTACCGACTCGATACCGACGCTTTGGTCGAGCTATCACTCTGCAAACAGCAAGAGAAGGAAACCCTACGGGAGTACTACCGCAAGTTCCTGACTCTCAAGTCACAACTGCCTTTGGTCGACGACCACATCGCGATACACTACGCCATCAACGGCCTTTGGGCTGGCGTCCTATACAGTCACTGCATCAGGGACCCACACAAAAATCTCCAAGAACTATATCAGTTGTTCGAGAAGTACGCCAGATCCGAAGAGCTCTATCGGCACAAGGTCGAGTCTCAGAGAAAGCCCAAAGACCCTCCGCAGTGCAGCCAAACCTGGACAAGACCTTCGCAGTCAGACTCCGGACAGGACAGCCGTAGTCAGCAGTAGGTGCACAACATAGCCAACCAGCACCCCGCCGGCGAGGCCGCTCGCCGTCAAGAATATCCCCCCAGGGCCGCGGCAGCCGGCAATGGCACGCGAGGCCGGGGCCGAGGACGGGCACAACAACCGCGTAGATTTTACTGTTTGTTTCACGGCGAAGACTGCACACACCCAACAAGGGATTGCCTAGAAACAAAGGCCACCAAAGACAGAATGTCTCGGGCACAACCAGCCGATAATCAAAGAGTTGTCGCACACACATATCACCACCACCAACCATACAACAACGTCCATATCCAGCACCCACCCAACCACGCATATCAGCATCATCAGGAAGTACAAGTCCTTCCACCCCCGCCTCCGCCCCCGCATCACCCAAACCCACACCACCAAAATCACCCACCAGTGCCGAAGCGGGAAGACTTCGCCGATCAGCCGTATCGCGGAGTCATCCACATGATCACCGGAGGGTCCAGCATAGACTTCGAGACAAAGCGGCAAAAGAGGGATCATTACCGGAGTGTCAACCATGTCGCCCTCACTGGCTCGGTGATGCAAACGAGGTGGTCACACGTGCTACTAACCTTCAATGCCAGAGATGTTGATCTGCGCAGCGCACCTCACGTCGACGCAATGGTAATCAACTACAGCGTGGCTGGCTGTGACCTACACAAAGTCCTAGTTGACAACGACAGCCAGGCGAACATCATCTTCCTGCACGCCTTCGACCACATAGGCATCAGCCACAGTTTACTCAAGCCTTCGGACAACCCCCTATATGGCTTCGACGGCAAGGGCACTTTCCCTATGGGCAAGATAGAGCTACCCCTGTCATTCGTTGTAACACCCAATGCGTGAAGCGAACAGGTCAACTTTGACATCGTCGACATGGTCTGCCCCTACAATGCCATAATGGGTTGGGGCTCCATCAACAAATTTGAAGCGACCATACACGGACTGTACCTCTGCATGAAAATTCCAGGCCCACAAGGTGTGATAACGGTTTACGGTAACCAGTAGACTGTGCGCAACATTGAGAGAGACTTCGTTCCAGGTCAACAGAACGTACACTGCCTCACAACACATCGTGAAGTCTCCGAGGTGACCCGCCCAACCACCGACGAAAAAGTAAAGGCACAACTACAGAGCAACGACGACACGAAGACAGTTCCCCTCAACCTGGCAATGCCCAAGCAAATGGTTGTAATAAGCGAAGACCTAACTTCGCAAGACGAGGAGAAACTCATCTCCTGTCTCTCCAGAAACAAGGACGTCTTCGCCTGGTCCGCCCTTGACCTGGTCGGAGTCAGCCGCACCGTCATCGAGCACAGTCTGGGCATCGACCCTTCGGTCCGCCCAAAAAAGCAGCGATTGCGCAAAATGTCTGATGAAAAAGGAAGCCCCCAAAGCTGAAGTGCACCGCCTGCTGGAGGCCAATTTCATTGAACCAATCGCCTACCCCACGTGGCTCGCCAACGTAGTCATGGTACAAAAGAAAAGCGGCAAGTGGCGCATGTGCATTGACTTCACCAGCCTCAATAAGGCCTGTCCCAAGGATAATTTCCCGCTACCACGGATCGACAAGATAGTCGATAGTGCAGCCGGATGCGAAGTCTTGTCACTTCTTGACTGTTTCTCCGGCTATCACCAAATATACATGAAGGAGAAAGACAAGGCCAGCACCAGTTTCACCACACCCTTCGGCACGTACTGCTTCATCAGGATGCCGGAGGGACTCAAGAATGCTGGGTCAACCTTCTCTCGCCTCACCAAGACGGTGCTCGAGAGCCAAGTGGGCCGCAACATTTTCACATACGTAGACGACATCGTTATCGCAAGCAAAAATAAAGAAGACCACCTGGCTGACCTTGCAGAGACGTTCGCAAACATGCGGGACGCACGACTTCGCCTCAACCCTGAGAAGTGCATCTTCGGAGTCCACCAGGGGAAGATACTGGGCTACCTGGTGTCGCACCGCGGGATCGAGGCCAACCCGACCAAGATTCAAGCCATCATCAACATGACACCTCCACAGTCAACCAGGGATGTCCAGCGTCTGACAGGCAGACTAGCCACCCTCAACAGATTCATTTCCAGATCCGCAGAGCGGAGTCTACCCTTCCTCAAGACACTACGTGGTGCAAAAGACTTCGCATGGGGACTAGAACAGGCGGCAGCCTTCGCATCACTTAAGCAACACCTGTCAGACTTGGCAATTCTCACCAGTCCAGACCCCTCGCTGCCTCTGCTGCTCTACATCGCAGCCTCGCCATATGCAGTCAGCGCAGCCCTAGTCCAAGAGCAAGACAGAGAGGGCACGACCCGGCAGTGTCCAGTCTACTACGTCTTTGAGGTCCTCACGGCCTCCAAATGCAACATGACCGAATTGGAAAAAATCTCTTACGCAGTCGTCATGGCATCACGCAAGCTGCGCCACTACTTCGAGGCGTTCAAAGTGCGGGTCACCTCGGACAGGGGACTGGGAGAACTATTCAGAAACCCGGAGGCGTCCGTCTGAATCGCCAAATGGGCAACCGAACTCTCCGGGTACCACATCACTTTCGAACCCAGGACAGCAATCAAGTCGCAGGTCCTGGCAGACTTCATCGTCGACTGGACTGGGCCAACACAACAGCAAGAAGAACCCCCAGAGAAGGTGTGGACCATTCACTCCGACGGTGCATGGTGCCATGCGGGGGCAGGCGCAGCTGCAATTATCACGTCTCCCACAGGCATCAAGCACAGATACGTAGCACGCCTTAGCTTCGCTTTGGAATCGGACAGATGCACAAACAACATAGCAGAATACGAAGCTGTCATCCTGGGCCTTCACAAGCTGAGAGCGCTCGGTGTCACTACCTGCATAGTAAAGACAGATTCCAAAATAGTTGCCGGCCAGGTCGAAAAAGAATATTCAGCAAAAGACCCTGCACTCATGCAGTACCTCACGGTTGTTCGCAGTCTCGAGAGGCAATTCAAGGGCTTCACCTTACAGCATGTGGACCGCGCCAGGAACGAAGAGGCCGACGCGTTGGCTAAGGTAGCGGCCAGAGGCGAGACCTTGCCCGCCGACGTGTTCTACCATGTCATCGGCACACCAGCCGTCCGCAACCCAGAGGGGTTACAAGTAACCAACGACGCCGAAGGCCATCGCATCATCAACCTCATTATGACTGAAGATTGGCGGCCCCCAATAACACTGTTTCTGCAAGGATACTACCACCCAAGTGACGTCAATGAGGCCAAGCGCCTCAAGCACCGAAGCCGGGATTTCGTACTAGTCGGGGACTAGCTATACAAGAAGGGGATCAGTCAACCCATGCTAAAATGCGTCACCGAAATCGAAGGCATTCAGATCCTACGCGAAGTCCACAGCGGAACTTGTGGCTCCCCACTCAGGGCCCAGGGCCCTCGCTGCCAAGGTGATCCGTCAAGGATTTTATTGGCCCACTATAATATGCACCACGAATTGAGTCACGAGGTCGTGCGAAGCTTGCCAGAAGTTTTCTCCTCGCTCGAGCAACCCTTCGCAGTTCACCAAGCTGATTGCCCACACATGGCCACTTCAACGCTGGGGGCTGGATATTGTTAGGCCACTACCTATGGCTCAAGGGAACCTCAAGTTCACCTTCGTCGCCGTCGAATACTTCACCAAGTGGATCGAGGCTAGGGCAGTATCCACAATAATGTCGAAGACTGCCTAGAAGTTCTTCTAGCAAAACATTGTTTGCCGATTCAGAGTCCCGTCCAAGCTCACAGTCGACAACGACAAACAGTTTGACAGCCAGGACTTCAGGGACTTCTGCCTTTCCATCGGCACCAAGCTTGCCTTCGCCTCGGTATACCACCCACAATCCAACGGCGTCGTCGAGCGCGCCAACGACAAGATTTTCACTGCCATCAAGAAAAGGCTTCTCGACGATAAGAAGGGTAAATGGGCCGACCAACTACCTGAAGTAGTCTGGGCCCTCAACATGACCGAATGCCGGGCAACCGGATTCACACCTTTTCGTCTATTATATGGATTGGAGGCCATGACGCCGTAGGAGATAAAGCATGGGTCGCCCCGAACAAGCACATCAACAATCCCCGACGTCGACGAACCAACGTCTAAAGACCTCATCGATGGAGACCGCGTCTTCGCCCTGTAGGCCCTCAACAAATACCAAGCTCAAACCAAGGCCTGGCGCGACAACACGGTCATCCCAAGAGAGTTCAACAAAGGAGACCTCATACTCGTCCGGACCACCCGGACAGAGTCACGGGTCAAGCTAGAGCCAAAATGGGAAGATCCATTCATCGTCAAGTCGAAGGCATCCCCTAGCGCGTACAGGCTATCAACGCCATCCGGCGAAGACTTAGAGCACTCCTGAAACATTGACAACCTCCACAAATTTTTTGTTTAACCCTCAGGGCCCACGCACCCTTGTAATCCACAAAACAATACTATTTCGGCCCGCACTCTTTTCCTCCTAGGGGGTGAGGTTTTTAACGAGGCGGAGCCATGTAATATACCTGTAAAATCCCCCGCAAAAACAAAAACTCAGACGCAACATGTCGAAAAAGACTGCATCGACGGTCTTCGGCATTCGACCACTCCGAAGTCACCGCGAGAGGCAGCACAGACTACCCTCGCGTGCGACACTCCGCGCAAAAGTCGCCTAAGGGTGCAGCCGGAATAGCACAACAAGTGCATGAATCGAAGTTTTTTATTTAAAAGACGCTCCATGCAAAAGTCGCCTAAGGGTGCAGCCGGAATAGCACAACAAGTGCATGAATCGAAGTTTTTTATTTAAAAGACGCTCCGTGCAAAAGTCGCCTAAGGGTGCAGCCGGAATAGCACAACAAGTGCGTGAATCGAAGTTTTTTATTTAAAAGACGCTCCATGCAAAAGTCGCCTAAGGGTGCAGCCAGAACAGCACAACAAGTGCATGAATCGAAGTCTTCTATTTAAAAGACGCTCCATGTAAAAGTCGCCTAAGGGTGCAGCAGGAATAGCACAACAAGTGCATTAATCGAAGTCTCTCATTACGAAGGCACTCCGCGAAAAAGTCGCCCACGGGTGCAGCCGAATCAGCACAAGCATACGAATACGACCAACAGGCCACATCATACAAATTACAGTTACATACACTCGACGAGGGCATCACACATTACATCGGCTCAACCTTCGGGATAATACCCATCTCCCTATAATTGAACAACATTATCCTCAATTCCTCACCCTCAAAAAGATTTCGCAAATCCCCTTCACCTATGCTCCCCCCAATCGGCGAGGATAATAATTCTCGTTTACCAATCCGACCTACGCGAAGACGGCCACGCTCCATCCCCATACGACGGCGCCTACCACTTCGCGAAAATTCACCCACACTGTGTTTCAACACCACCCTTTGTGGCCTATACTCAGTACTCGCACTAGGGAGATCCCCGGCACCCTCCACACGCGGCGAA
Source organism: Zea luxurians (assembly GCA_029449295.1). NCBI lineage: Eukaryota > Viridiplantae > Streptophyta > Magnoliopsida > Poales > Poaceae > Zea > Zea luxurians. The sequence continues at coordinate 298,180 of JAOPSE010000081.1, forward strand.
GACTCCGCTGCAGCCACATCTAACGCAGCAAAATAATCCATGCTTTCATCCGAGGACTCCTCCGTCCAAGAAAACAAACTCCCAGATTCACCATCAGACTCAAAACACTCAGACACAGAGCCAAACAAATTATCATCGGTAGGCGCTACGGTTGAGGCCACCACAAAATCAGTATTGCCAGCAGCGGTTGCTTGCGCAGGCCCCAACGTCGGAACCTGCGCAGCAACCGAGGTTCAGTATCACAGAAACAAAAGTTTACGCTTAAATCCCTAACCCCTATTCTGCCACTTGCGAAGGCCCTGGGTCTTCGGCAGCTGGTTTAGCCACCACCTTCTCGGCGTCCGCACCCATCAGCACAGTAGCTGGCGCGGGGTCTTCGCCAGCTCCAATCGACGCGGGGGTCGCCGAGGGGCCCTCGCCTGCATCGGATGGCGGCGCCAGCTCCACCCCCGATGCCTCGGGCAGCGTGCTGTCCAGATCACCAAGGTCCTCAACCTCTTCGTCATGTGCCATCTACAGCAATAGCACACCCATTCAGCAAACCACACATAACCACACACACAATCACACAAATGCACCTTTACCTGATCCATCGCCTGGTCAGACCTCTCCCGGACAGTCTCTCGGCCGTGAGGGCCCCACATCCTGTCAAAAAGAGCCCCAGCCGACCGCTTCATCACAGGGTCCTCGACCTGGAAGATTTCGCGCTCGAAGCCTTCGTCAGACTGGTCGAAGGCCTCGAAGTGCTCGCACCCCTCGCGGGACAAGGCATTCATAGCCCCCTCGCAGGTGACGAGGGAGGCGAAGGACATGAGGCCCGTCACAATGGTCGGGAGCACCTCCAGCTCCTCCTGTAGCCATCCAAGGAAGCAGAGGCCCACCTCCTGACCGGGCGCTTCAAAGGGAGCGGTCCGCGCACCCAGCTCCCGGTACGCGTCCATAAGCTAAGTATGCGTCCGCTCGACCTCCGCGCGCGTCGAGGCCTCTGTCTTGTCCAGGTGGTCGCGCAGGCTGCTGAGCCTCGTCTCCATCTCCTTAGCGCGTTGGCGGGCGAGACTGGCCTCCACCCGCACAAGCTTGGCCTCGGCTTGCGCGGACTGTGCCTCAGCACAAGCTTTATTTGCGTTCCTCCTCTCCTCCGCCAACTGACGCCTAAGGTCCTCCTTCTCGACCTCCGCAACCGCAGCCTCTCCACCAGCCTACGGCTCTTGTTCTCTGTAGCCGACTTGTCCCGAATAGTATCCACATGCTACGCTCGGAGGCGCTCGATCTTGCCCTTGAGTCGTTGCCTCTCGGCAACAAACTCCAAAGACAAGGCGCCCGACGCAACATGGTCGGCGAAGGCGGTCGCCTGCCACAGAAAAAACATCAGATTCGCAACCACATCAAGACAATGAACCAACGAAGTCTAAGATGACTTACATGCTTCAGCTGCTAGGACACAATGCTCGCCACGTCCCTAGCGGCGGTGGCCGACGAAATCTCGCCGCTGGCGCAGAATTTGGACCATGGGTCCTGCGAAGTGCCCTTCGCTCCAACCGCCGCCGCATGCGAAGTAGCCACCACTGGAGACGGGACAATAGCTAGCTGCCCCGCATCTGACCCTGCACCATAATCTTGTTCAAGACCCAGCCTAAAAAAACTCTCACCAACAAGGTAATCATCCACGCAGATGTCCGTATCAAAATCGGCACCACCCGCCGCCGCTTTGTCGGTGCGCACCAGCGACGGCGGCCTTCGCTCCTTCGTGGGTTCAGTCGATGGTGGCTTGCCCACGCCAAAAGCGGCAGCCCTCGAACCCGCCGAAGACTTGCTGGGCCCAGGGATGGTAGGCTTTGCCGCCAGCGGTGGTTTGCTGCCTCCAGGGGCGGCGGACTTCGCGCCTCCCCGCGCCCGCTTCACCTCACGCATAGGGTCCCCGACCCTAGTGATTGCCCGGCGCTTCCGCGCCACATCTTGACGATCCTTGTCCATCACTGCTGATACAACATCAGCAATATTCCGCCCATAAGGAAAAATCTTCAATTCACGGGCCATACGAGACGTAAACATGTCCTCGCCGGCCGCACGGGGAATCAGAACGTTCCTTGGCCATCGACCCCTGGTAACCCTCAGCATTCGCGCCGAAGACTCCCAGAGCTCGGGCAAAGACATCCTTCCCCTGAGGACCATGCAAGTCCCCATCAACTCCACAGCAAAACGGTCAGAGACCCCCACCCCCACTGCAGTACCTATTTTCTCTTCTTAGTGGCTGGGGCAGCCTCCCGCGAAGGGCCTTCCTCAGCCACGGTCACCGGTTTTTTCCCGCGGCGGTCAACAACCGCAGTAGCGTCATCTCCAGGGTAACCACCGTACGACAAACGATTCAACTCGAAGACCCGATTCAAGCGAACATTGGACCCTCGGATATCCCAACTCCACAGAATCTCCGTCCTCGGTGCGTATCGCCCCACAATCCTCACAACCCCGTCCTCCACTTCACGAACGAACGCGGCCGGGTCTCGGCCGCGTAGATCCAAAGAGAAGGCCGGACTTCGCACCAGCTGCTGGACCAAAGTAGGCATCTGGCGAGGGCATACTTCGCCCAGCACCCAGCCATGCGCCAGGGGCCACACTCCATAACCAATAAACTCCTCAACCAAATCACGCCCGCTGCTCATGCGGGCTACGCACCTGAGGGCCCCTTCGTCCTCATCATCCTCCGCCACATCAAATTGTGGGAATGCCACATAATAATGGGAGCACATCACGGCCACGGGGAGCCCTGGGAGGTCTTCGACTTCGCTTTCCGAAACATAAAACCAATAATCCCACCAGTTGCCCCACTTATTGCGAGCACAGGGAACTAACTCCATGACTTCCGCTGAAGTCTTTCCGGTCCTCGGCGTTAAGGTGCACGATCCAAACTGTGCAATCTTGTTTCCAATCTTTCTCTTTTGCCAATGCAGACAGTAATTCTTGGCGAAGACCTCTACGGAAGGCTGACCGCCGTACGAAGTCACCGCCCAGACATACTTCGCCAGGGCCACCACAGCGTTAGGTGTCAACTGGTGGACCTGGACCTCAAACCTCTGCAGGACCTCCGCCACAAAACGATGCGCAGGTAGGCGAAGGCCAACAATGAAGAATGCCTCAAACACCACCAACTCGCCCTCAGGCTCGGGAATTTCTTCCACCCCCGGGATGCGCCCAACACCATCCCCAAAATACCCCAATTGCTGCATGTCCTGCACGCGAACCGAGGAAATCCTCGAAACGCCGAACTCCACCGTGTGGCCCGGCTGTAACTCCACCGCCGCCAAATCGCTCAACGTATCTTCGGATGACGAATCGGCCAGCGGCGTATTCGCGGCAGATGAGGAAGAAGATGACATCGCTACGTACCGTCGGCGGCGGCGTGCGGTTTGCTTGACGCGGGCCAGATCTCCGACGCAGAGGAACCAGGAGGGTAGGCAAGCGGGCGAGCGGTTTCAAAAAGTTTAGGGTTTCCTGGCGCACGCAAAGGTGAGAGTCAGCCCGCGCCGCGCCGTCCTTTTTATACACAGGGCGCGGCACTTCGGAAACCCGCAGTCCAACAGTGCCACGTCCATCAAAGGTCACCTCAAAACCCCCCGCGGGACCACTTCGAGCGAGGGCAGCGTCTCCACCATCTAGCGACGTCTTCGGCACCAGATTACTCAGTCGAACTGGTCACTCGGAGGGCAAATGTTGGGACGAAGGCGAAGACGTTACTCTTCGTCGCCTCGATTCACCAACGACGCCAAGGGCACCGGTCCGATGAGGACTTCGCGACTAGACTTCGCGGGCGCCCTTCGCTCCTCTCCATCGCAAGACGGAGGCCAGACTCCGACGATGTCTGCCAGCCGCACGTCCTCATCGGGTCCGGAAGCCCAGGTGGGATTCGGCCCACTGTAACGGGCCCCGTAGGGGATAAGCGTGTTATGGGCCTCATCTGTAATAGCCTTTTCTGTAATGACGGCCTGTAACCTCTCTTTGGGGGAATATTCTGAGGATACTCTGGGTTACCGAGGGCATAAACGTCCTTATTTGGGGGCGGTAGACACTCGGGCACCTATAAATACCCCGTACAGTACCCTTGAGAGGCAGATTAACAGAGTAATTGCCATCCTGCGTTAAACTTTGCTTGCACTCTTTCCACCTCCCCGTTGGATCCGCTGGCCCCGGAGAGCAAGTTCCAACAGTTTCGTTCCTATCTAGTACGGTTGTCTATCTCGGCTGAAGTTAATGTAGGTCTTCTTGCGTGTTAATTCCTGGGGAATATATGAGATGTTTAATAATTAGTTGCTTAGGCCTTAAAACTGTGCTTCCTTAACTTTTGCTCTTCAGTCATCTCGTATATGCACGTTGTTCCCGTTAGCTAGCAGCCTAGTGGATGACTGTGCATCTCGTTATCGTAGCCATTTGATCGCATCTCATTTCCTCTAGCGTTACTACATGGCATCTAGCTAGATGTCTGTGCGCATAAAGCTTGTGCAAAATCTAACATTTCATACAGTGTAGCACAAGACAAGAAACTAATGTGTAGGACTAGTGCTGGGAATATAGGCTGGGTTTTTTGGGCCAGCACGAGCACGACACAAAAACAGGAGCCTAAAGCACGGCCCGACACGAAATAATATGGGCCGGGCTAGCACGGCCCGAAGGTGGGCCTGGGCCGGGCCTCAAATTCCGGCCTGTCGGACCCCAGTACGGCTCGCACAGACCGATTTTTTTTGTATTTTAACCCTACTTTTAAAAAATATTTACGTTTGGACCCCCAGAAATTTTATTTGCAAGCTTGGACCCGATGCTCGGCGCCATAGCCTGTGGCGCCGAGGTAACACAGCTCGGCGCCACAGCCTATGGCGCCGAGGTATGACGTGGCAGCAACGGCTGCCTGCACCCAGGTCTGACCTGTCATCGATGTGGCGACGCAGCCTCGTAGCTCGGTGCCACAGATCTTGGCACCGAGCTACAGACTCCTATAAAACAGCCGCGCTGCTGGCCGAGAGCAGCACAATTCCTCTCATTTCAAAACTTCGTCAAATTTATTTGGATTCAAAGATTCGAGGTGGTTTACTTCGTAGACCAAGTTATGATGCCCAACTGATTAGTTTTGTATATTTGGTTGTTAGTTTCATAGTTGCTCATAGTTTCATAGTTTGATAGTTTGTGTAAACTTATTATATTATCATTTCGATTATTAGTTTCATAGTTGCTCATAATATATATAGTATCATTAATATGATGAGTATATTTTATTTGATAGTTTGTGTAAACCTGTTATAAAGCATATTAGGTACAAGTGATAATTATAATCGTTTATTAGATGAAAGACATGTACCGAGAGGCGTTGTGGCAGAAGAGAGGTCGTCCTCGGGAGTTATATCCGGACGTATCTAGTAAGGATGCTCCTGTTCCTCCTGAACTCCCCGTGCCTAACTGTGACTGTGGCAGACTGGCTTGGGTACATCAATCACAACATCCAGACACGGCTGCTCGCTGCTACTACCTTTGTGGCGGTTTGGACGTACGTAGCTTATGACTTGTCACTTAGTTTTGTTCGCATTCATTATTTTGTAGATGTGTAATAGTGCTTCTTTCTATTATTTTAGGGGCATCAGAGGTGTTTCTTTTTCCAGTGGATCGACGGTCCTGATAAATTTGACCCTCGATATCTTCTTTTCGTTAATTGGTTGAGTGGAAGGACTAGTCATGAGCGTTTTAAGCGTTGGGTACCTCCTCCCCGAATCCTCCACCAATGACGGATGCGGAGAAGGAGGTAGCAACAGAAAGACGGATGGACTCACCGCCTCGATGCGATTGTGGAGACCGTGCTGTCATCGACGAAGACTATAAGAAGCAGTTCTGTTGTCCGAACATTGATTATGTGAGCCCATCGATACGCTAAATGTATGAACTAGTTATTTTTTACAATAAATTACTAATTTTTTCTCCTGCAGCCATACAGGTGGCGTAAGTGTCGTTTCAGAGAGTGGTTGTATGGTCCTTTGTCCCATTGGCCAGAGCTTCAATACGAGATGCATTGGGAATTTGTGGAGTCAGCCCGACTGGAGCATCACGATGAGTAACAGATAACGGCTGAACAACCACATCCAAACATGGTGGAAGCATGGTCTTCACGATTCTTACATATCTCACCCAATCATCTTCTGAGGCAATGGAGATCAACCGTCGGACAACTGTTTCATATGTAATATGGGACAACAAACCATGAATTGATATTCTAGGGTCGTTTATGTCGCAACTAATCTCCTCACAAGCTCGAGCGAAAATCTTGTCAAAAGATGGTCTTTCATCGAACAACATGGTCACGATCTTCATACCATCAAAAGTAACATTCCCATAAGCATCTATCCCCACACTTCCTCCATGGTATAGTGTCACTAGGGTGTCCATCTATTGAAAAAATGGATTACTAACTTAATAATGGCTACGTACTTAAGCCTAAAAACTTACTAAATAATAAATAAATAGTAACTATTTATTAACTAATAACTTTATAATAAATATTAAATGACCACATCAAACGAAATTACATAATCTATGAATAATGTACGAAAACAATTTATACGTGAGATCTCGTACGAGTCCAGCAAACGGTGGAGAAGGTCAAGTCGGAACAACACCTATGTGCAAAAAATACTATTGTCAATAAAAAATTTGGCAGCACTTCCCCTGTAAAGTGATGTTTCGAAAACCTGCAAATAAACAACAACACGATGGTTGCCAACACAGAAAACTGCACGATATCTACGTAATAAACAATATGCTCAACATGTAATATCAATGCGCTAAACAAAATGCTAACTATATAATCACTAAGAATTTACTAAACACTAACAATATGCTAAACAAGTAAATAGCTAACTATTTACTAAACACTAACAAAAAATAGCTAACTGTTTACTAAACACTAAACAAGTGGATAGTTAACTAATTAGTAAACACTAACAATAGCTAACAATATGCTAAACACTAACAATTTACTAACTAAGTAACTAATAACAGTAAAAAATTTACCTGGCGGGCGCGTGGCGGCGGTGGCGAGCGCGCTGCGGTGTCGACGGCGCGCGTTGTCGGCGGCGTGGCGGCCGGGGCGGACGCGCGGCGGGCGGGGCAGACGGGGCGTGGCGGGCGGGGCAGCCGGGGCGCGGTGGAGCTCACGGCCGCGCGGCGACGGTGCGGTGGAGGGAGAAGAAACAGAGAACAGACGCGCGGAGAAGAAACCGCACGCGCGGTTAAGTCCTAGCTCGGCGCCAAGATCTGTGGCGCCGAGCTAGGTGCCACGCCCGCAGCCACGTCAGCGCCAGTTGCCTTGGCCACGTCACCGCTCGGCGCCATAGGCTATGGCGCCGAGCTAAGGGTCCAAATTTGAGATTAAAATTTTTTTAGTCTAAACATGATTTTAATCCTGTTTAAGGGCTAAATTGCAAAAAATTCGACCGCACAGATGGGTCGGGCTTGGGCCGGCACGGCCCAATAAAGCCTAAGTTGTTTAATTACTTTAATTTAGTAAGCTACTGACTCTATATTGATGTGATATTTGGAGTTTATATGGTGAAATGATGTTAGGATTAATATCTTTAATTTATTAAGCTATGGACTTTATGTGGTTGTAATATTTTAATTTTATGTGGTCAAATATATGGGTTGGGCTTGGACCGACACGGCCCAACGAAGGCACGACGTTATTTAGGGCCGGGCTGGGCCACTGTTTTTACACTTCGGGCTGGCACGACACGACCCAAAAGTTTTTTAGGATTTTCTGGCCCGAATCCGTTTGGCACGAAGCACGATGAGTTTAGGCCGAACCAGCCCAATTCCCAGCACTATGTAGGACCAACAATGTATGTAGAGTTGTAGACTAGCAGCGTTGACCTCATGCTGGCATGCCAGAGAGTTCTTTCGATGATGTTGATGGTGCACGGGTCTCCCCCCTTCAGGCCTTCAGTCTCGTTGTCCCTTCCAAGACTTCCAACCTTATTGCAGTGGGTGTTGGCTGTCCTGAAGTTTGCCTTCAATAATCTCTTGCTCCTGGCTGATGTTTTCAATGTGACCCTACATCTTGTAGGTCAATCGAAGCACGTTTCTTCCGTCGGAAAAAAATCTCTACATCCTGGTGCAAACGCATTCTTGTAGTCTTTCACATCCACCACATGAAGATTCAAAATAATAGATTAAAATTTACAATTTAATTTATTGCTAATTTGTTTTTCTTCTATTTATATGAGCTTGCATGTAGTGGGTGTGAGGGGCTGCAAAGGATTGTGTTTACATTCGGATGCAAATAACTTTTTCCCCGCCTGCGCTGTTACCTACATACTGTTGAGTAATTAGACATTTTCAGATTAAATTCCGAATATAAATCATGACCAACAATAAATAGTCTAGGTGTTTGTTTCACAACAAGGAACCTAACAGGTTATATAACATCATAATTATATAAATACAGCATATCTCTACCATAATAGATAAGATGAAGTATAGAGTTAAATTATATGAACTTTGAAAAAAAGCGGTGGTTAACTAAAACCGTGCCACGACGGTTTCGATAAACCAATCGGTTTACCGCTAAAACTGACCGGTTTTGTAAACCTTGCTTGCAACACATAGGAGCAGTGCATGACGCATGTCTGACATAAGTGGGTGTTTGAGATTGTTCCATATTAAAACTCTAATTTGACGCTACAGTTTACAATATAAATTTAAATAGTTTTTAAAAATATTTTTAATCTAAACAATAGACAAAATAATTTCTTCACTATTTTTTACAGTTTTAGCTCTAAAATTTCTGGAGCATTTAATTACTCTTCGTCATAGATTTTTGTGGAGTTAGAGCAGTTCTAAATAGGATCTAATTAGTGGGTTATAGGACTAATTTTGCCGTTTGCATATCTATATTTTTTTCCTACCGGCTAGTAGATAGATTTTAAAACTTTATTGTTTGAAACCTTATATTTTGAATTCAGAAACTTTATACAAGCATCTTAAAACCTTTCTACTTGAATATTTAGAACTTATGTCGCGTAGAGCACACGCGGGAGGAAAGCGAGAAGCCACAGAACGGCTGGCTATCGGCTCATCGCGTTAGTCTACTACGGCCCTTCGGAGTACAAATTATTGCAATATTTTTTCCCCGCGCAGAAGGTTCCGGAAGCAAGGGACGTTTCTGGATACAGGGCGTTCCGTTCTCTCCAGCTGCGTATAAATTCCGCCGCCCGTGTCATCTCCCGCACCATCTATTCTTTGGCTGTCGGCCTCACGTTTTCCACTGCTTCCAGAGGCTTCCTCCCGAGTCCGCAGTCAGCCCACGTCTTCTCTCTTCCCTACGAAGTTCAGAAGTCGTCACAATGACTCATATCCTTGGCCACACGTTTTTTTTTCTGTTCCTGTTGTTGTATCGATTCTTGTAAGGGCGGGTTTTACAGTTCGTTGCTCTTTTATGTCATGGTGGACTCGTTGGTTTTGATGTTTTCTGTTGGAACGCCGTGTTTCGGATGATGGTGCCGTTTCGTCCTTGACCTTGGTTGGGCTGCACGCGGCGACCAGAGAGAACGCGACCGGCAGAGGGCGCAGGCGCGGCGGCCCGCGGCCAAGGGGCGCGACGACGGGCTCACTCCGGAGCAGCGGCGGGAGCGGGACGCCAAGGCGCTGCAGGAGAAGGCTGCCAGGAAGGCGGCGCAGGCCGCGGGAGGCGCCTGCGCCAAGGGCGGCAAGAACACCGGCAAGAAGTAGCCGGGGTCTTTAGTTCGCAGGATCTGCTCGTGTTGGAAGATCTGTATTTGCCTAGATCTGGAATGCAATGCGATTTCGTGGGCGTTGTCTCGAGCAGAGCTGAAACAACGGTTCACTGTAAAATTTGCAGCAAAGATTAAAAAAAGAACGAGGGCGTTGGCACTTTGCTTTGCAAGTGAGCTGCGTAGCGCAACAAGGCCCGTTTGAAGGTAATTTTGTTTACAAAAGGATGGGCTCATTGACCATCAGAAGTTTACGAACATAGATAAAACCGAACACACCTTTCCTCCAACGGACGCTTAGGCATGTTGTTAAAAAAACCTGGCGAAGTAAACTGACAGTCAAGAGAAAGAACCTGACGAAGTCAGCTTTCATTGATAAAAAACAAAATGCGATTTGGTTGCGCCCGCCTTGAGGCCCATGCTGGAAACATCCAGAACGCGATTAAAAAACAAAACAAAGGGCTGATAAAAAAACAAAAGGAGAAAACACCACCTTCTAAGGACTAGGTTGAAAATTCAAATCTTCTTTAGAATTAAAGAGAAAATTAGTTTATTTTCACCTTAGTCCTGACGGGAATTTAAGGTTCCTAAAGTAGTCCTAACTGAGCGAAAGAGCAGAGGCACACCCATGCGGAGGAGCCGAGGCGAAGAAGACGATGCAGGTGCTTTTTCATCCACGCCTTGTATTTTCATCCCCTTTCACGGATGCAGGTGCTTATTTTCACCTTAGTCCGTGAAGGGGGATGAAAATGCAAGGCGAGGCTCTCCATGCCTAAGCTGCCTCTACGCACTGCCTGCTGTGCGTGCCTCCTGGTGTACGCACCGCAAGGTCCTGGCCATGGCAAGCCCGTGGATGGAGAAAGCCAACAACATATTCCGCCATGCCTCGTTCTATGTTCTGATGTTTCTTCCCACATCTTTCATCGGCCAATGCGACATTTTGAAGAATCTAGCGTCGCCTTTGCTAAAGACTTCATCCGTGTGTGCTAGCTATTCGACGACATGCCTCAGCAGAATGTGTTGTCTAGGTCGTCCTGTTGTGTTGCACGAGGTCATGTTGTATGACACATGCACGATTGCGGACATGCTTAGCCACTCCCGCACTATACGCTGTTGATCCACTTCATCCTTAACATGCTAATATGGTGTTTCAATTTTTCAAATATGCCATGCTTTATATATCTGCATATATTGATGCATACACACACGCGCATATGTATTTTTTGTTTGTGCATATGTATGTATGGATATGCACATTAGAGTAATAGGAATGTTTATATGTCAAGAGGAAAGAGCTGATTGAATTTGTATTTTCCGTTGTGAAGAAGGGAACGTAACAGATGTTAACTAACTACTATAATTGAAACACATAAAAGGTTGGTCAAATATGTACCATATAAACCCAAAGGAAATGGTTGTAAATTTAAAAAAACTACTATGTAAAAAAATATAAATCTAGAAGTAAGATTCTTCGAGCGGGATCTTCTTTTTTCAGACTAATCAGGATGAACAGTAGAACAATAAAATGTTAATGTGGCAGAGAGGTAAGGGTAAACATTAGCTTTCAATCGGTTGTTGCAAACCTTTTAAAAAGAAATGTCATATTAAGCCCTATGTGCGGTCATTTTCTCAACATATATTCAGTATTTGTGCAACCTTTTGTATCGGTTGACCATAATATTCTTCTAATCTGAACGCCAAAGGTTGTGAAGACACCTGAATCGACGATTTCATTTTATTAGCCATATCATAGGAAGGAATTGAGGGCAAGCAAAAAAAAACAAGCATGTTAGGATTATGTGGTTACTTTCTAACATGCTTGTTTTATATATCATCGTATCTCTATTTGTTTATATAAAAAAGAACCATCAACATTATAGTTCCAATAGCCTTATATATAGCATCCCTCCTTTTATATACATATTTTTGGTAGAATCGTACTGCCTAGCGCGCGCAGGGCGCGCGTTAGGCACTAGTGTAAATTATGGGTCTAAATTCAAAGCTTTTAGAAAATTCTAAAAATATTTATGTATGTCGGTTTAGTTAAGAGACGATTTGTGTAAAAGTTGAAAACTATTTTATTACTATTTGGTAAGTGTTTCTAAAAAAATAAATGTAAAATTGATTTAGTTAATAATTAGAAAAAGGCAAAGAAGAATTAGTAATATAATAATAGTATTATTCAGCTCTAGTAATTTTTTAGCATCAAGATAAGAATGAATCAGGGAAAAAATATTATACTATTTTATGTAGTTTTTTATTTTTTGTAATTAAGATGTTACTTCTAAAATTTTAGGAAAATTAGGCCAAATATGATATCTAATTACTAATTTTTTTGTAAAATTATATGAATTTTGCATACAATTAGATGACAAAAACTAAAAAAAGACAAAATTAGTGACACTTAAATCAGTGTTACATCATAAAAACCGTCAACTAAATCTATCCATGGTTATTTGTCTGGTTTTATAAAGCTGAGAGGGTTAAACAATCGGTTTTGAATGTATGAGGGCAAAGTATACCACCCTCTAAAGTCAGGGGTGGTAACTCGGGCATACACTTGCTAGGTTGGTAGGAGAACCAACCAAAATCTAATTTTACTGTACATCTTTTGTATTTGCTCCCATTTCGTTATTTTAGCTTATTTGTATATGCTCCCATTTCTCTAACTAGTTGAGTTAGTGTCACCACTATTGTCGTCTGTACCATGCTAGTTGATCCCCACTGTCTGTATCATGCTATGGTGGAGTATGAGGTCCTGCTGTCTATCCACACCTCGGACTTGGTGTCGTGTCCCTGGCACCAATGTGGTCACTAGCAAGTGGATTTTCCATCACAAGCTCAAGGTCGATAGTACTATGGATTGGTACGAGGTCTATTATGTCCTTGATAGCCACTTAGAGGTGGGGTGAATAGGTGATGCCTGAAAAATCACAACTTAAAACAAACTTGGATCCAAATTAATGATTAGTGTAAGGCCAAGATACAAGAGAGTAGAAAGATGTGGGAAAAGTTCTTGCACTTGTTGCCCAACTTGATTTATGAATTAGTCCAAGGGAAAAAGCTCAAGTGTAGATCAAGAACTTTAGAGTAGAGAGGAATACTAAATTGCAATAAGAATAGAGCACACAAGAGATAATGATTTTCGTTTGGTCAAGCCTCAAATGCTTGCCTACTCCACGTTGTGGTGTCCCAAAGATGAGGATTGCATTCAACTCCTCATAAGTGATTCAATGATCACTTTGAGCCCACGGTCTTCCTTATCGAATATATCTCCCCGTAACGATCTCCACAGATTGGAGTCTCTTGCAGCCATATACAAGTTCGATGGGAGCACAATCTCTAAGAATAGAAAGAGAGAGAGAGTAAAACACAACACAAGAGGAAAACGCATCAAGACAACACCAAGAACACTAGCACTACTCAAAAGATGTCTATCTCAACTCAAAAGACTGTAAGGATCTCTGTAGAATCGAATGACGGTGTTGTACAAGTGAATCGAAGTGATGTGTAGTTCTTGTGATGCTTGGGTACTAGTAGAGGTTGATTAGGGCCTCTATTTATAGCCCAAACAGCCAATTGAACCATTGAAGTTCTCTCCAAAAACCGCTCTGCGCAGTGGCGCACCAGACCTAGAACATAAGTGTAACACCCCTGGTGTTACTGTTACTAAAACTTGAGCATGACATCATAAACATTGGCATTGCATATGTTTGACACACCTAGAGTGCATTCACTAGGTAAAAATTTCAAACAAGTTGTATTGTTCTAGTGTTTTGCAAATAGAACCCTGGAATAGGGGACTTAAACCTAAATGGGGTTTAAAGGGGTAAAACATGACCCAAATTGAGAAAACCCTAAGGTTTAAGTAAAACAATCATAAAATATTACTAAAGATGGATCTACATTACATTCATACCCCTGAGAAACCAGAAACCCTAATTGAAACCCTGGAAAATCCTAAATCCAAACCCTAGGGGCCTATGTGCAAAAACAGTGCACATTTGGACTAAAGTGTAAAAACTACAATGTTAAATCATATTAAGTCATATGGTTCACAAATATAGGGATTTAAAAGTGAAACCCTAAGTTTTGGGTCTATTTGCAAAAAGTACCACTTGACCTCTATATAGCCTAAGTCTGAAATCAGTGTGATTGCTTCAACTTTGAGCCCTTATATCTTTCAAATTCTAGGGTTTTTTCCCTAGGTCACCACACCAAACTTGCAGACCAAACAAAGGAGAACAACTTTGCTTAAGAGTGTAAGCATAGTTGTTAAGAAGATATTTGAGATAATTAAGCTTAAAGTTGGACTGTCAGGCTGATGGAACTCTGAAATTCAGAATTGCAGTGTAACAGAGCTAACTTTGGACTTGGATTCAACCTTGATCCAGTGCTCAACTGAGTTTAATCCCTATAGTCGATTTGTAGCTGGTTTGTAGCTCTGCACCTTTGCTACAGAGAGTTGAGTGAGTTACTAGAGAAACTGTGGAGAAAATCGGGCTTCAAATCACCCTGTAAGATGCTCTAAAAAGGATTTCTGATGGTACAGTAGCCCGATGTGGATCAGGTCGCCAGCGGCATATCCTCACCGCCGGCGACCTCTCTGCGCGAAGATTCGCGCCACCGCCGTCCTGATTCGTGCACCGGGCTTGGAGATAACGATTTGGGTAGAAAAGATCATCACCCTGTGCGCTGGACGCCACTCCGGTGACTCACCGTCGAACCCCTTTGCTTTACGGCTTTGTGAGATAGGTTCACCGGTGATGGCCGACTGCTGGTCTTGTGCCACGTGCTCGGGTACCCCTGTCGTGTCACCGTGACTCTCTATAGATGTCTTATCGTCGCCGGTGAAGTTGCCACGACGGTGGACACGAATTCGCGACGTCGGTATTCTTCCTTATCTCCGGCCGCCTGCGTTGTTCGACCAAATTGCGCGCCACCGTCGAAGCTCCCTATAAATTGAAGGCCGGGACTGCTGCGCTAGGTCATCGCGAAGCCGACGCACCCGTTCTTCCCCTCAATTACCCACTGTAGCCGGAGAATTCCCCTTTTCCCCCAAACTGGTCTCCGCCACCGCGAAGAACAGCTCCACCGTGGCCAACCCGTTCTGGTAAGGCACCGTCCAATTCGCGCATTGTTATCATGTCTCTGTATGCTGGTGATGCTCTCCAACCCGTCCAATTGAATTAGGCCGCCACCCATTGTCGGGAACACGAGCAAAAGTCCTTAGCCTTCACTGTTCTCGTGGGCAGGGCGGAGTAGGTCACCAACCGTGCAATTAACTTAGGGAAAATGCTCGGAGTAGGTCTGATTTGGTGTCCGTCGCTCGGGAACGCCAGTCATTGCCCCGTTAGGCCGGTCTGCTAGCTCGCCGGAGCTCCACCGCGCTCAACGTCGTCGTGGACCTCCCCCTGCGAAGAACTAGAATATGGAGGGTTTATGTGCAAACCGTCAGTGACACAATGAAATAGTAAAAGAACCCGTTCCCAGTTAGCCAAAAACCCGAGGGTGTTTCTGCAAAATCCCCACCGCGGGCGCGGGCGCGCGCACGTTTTCGCCTAAGCTTGGGCCGCTGAAATCAAATTGAGCCCAATACTGTTCCACGTTTTCCTTTTTCTTTTTCTGTCCAACTTTAGAAATTTGTAGAAAATTGTAGAAAAATCCTAAAATTTTCAAACCAATTTTCCTAGACTTCCTATTTTCCATAGTATTTAATAAAAATAGTTTCATTATTTTTATATTAAATAGGGAATTTTGGGTTATTTAAAATAGCCTAAAGCATTGATTATGGATTTTTAGAAAATAGATAATAAGTCCAAAAATGCCCAAACTTTTTATATGAGCTCTACACATTATTTAGAAGCCTTAGGTAGAGTTTGGTTTGATTTGGACCTTATTTGATACTTAGAACCCAGAACCCCCACCCCTTCTCTTTGAATTCCTTTACTGACTCCGGAAACCCTAGTTTTCCGGAGAACCATGAAGGAAAATTGTATTCAAGAACCTTAGATAATAAATTCTTATGATCTTTGCACTTTCATGAGAATTACATGGCATTCATTCTTATATACACAAATACATGGTTCTGTTTAGAAAACGAAGAAGAAGTCGAAATAACCGAAGAGAAGACACCACCACCACCTTCGGAATCTCAGGTAGGAAACTGTTTGTACCTTGATATCTGCGGGTCCAAGCCTGACTCACCTATCAACGAAGGCAAGCCCCGGTGCATTTGCCACCTTCCTTGATGTTTTTAAAATCTTTCTCACTTGATTAATGCATTAGGTGATAGGAGTTGACTGCTTAAACAATTCCTGCATTACCTTCCTTGAACCTGATTATCTACCTTGAAACCCTGTTTTTACAAAAGGTTTTACTATGCTTAGAATTGCTCTAGCATAACAAAAGGTTTTGTTTTACAAAAGATGATATGGCAAAGTGGAAGGGATGTTTTTGAAAAATAAAATTTGATGGTGGATCCATCATGGCCATGATGGGTTCAATATCGGAGAAGATGTACCTCTGCCAGGTACCAAACTTTGGGTTTGAAATGATTAAGCTGAGACCGGGTGGGTGACTTGCACGAGAAAGGAGTCTCGGTGTAGTGTCTCCGTCTGAGTCGATTAAGGACCGTGTCGATGTAGGCCTGCTGACCGAGGACCCTTTAACTGGTCACATGCCTCGTCATGGGTAAGCCTTGCCTCGAGCAGACTAAGGCCAGAATAAGATAACACGCAATGGGCGTGGAGCGGTGGCGGGAGTAGCACGTACCCTCCGTGGCAAGAGGCTGGACGGTGGTGTATCTGTGCTCTCGGTTCGCATGAACCTGATCTGGAGCAAGGGTTAAGTGCTACATATGTCGTGTGATTGGAGATCCTCAGCTGAGTATAATTGATTCGGATCGCCATACCTTTGCGGTCATGAAGACTTGGTCACTGCCCTATACGTAGAACTCCAGTAAAGATGAAGGACTTGTTAAAAAATTGGCTAGAGCAAGTGAAGTGATTGAACTAGGTTAGAAAGAACTCTAGATGCAGGTAATTTTACCTAACCTGAAAATAAAACTGGATTTTTAAGGATCCACTTTTAGTAAGCATTTATGCAAAACAGAGTCTTTGATCTTGAGATACCTTACCTTGACTCCCTTATAACCCGCATACCCTTGAGAGTCATTTCTTTAGTCGGGTAAGACTTGCTGAGTAATTCCATACTCAGGGTTTTATTCCCTATTGTTTTTAGGTGAGGAAGCAGCAAATTTTTGTTGCTTTTGTACCAAGGTGGTGACAAATGAAGAGAAGCAAGAATGAGGCTGCGGGAGGACCTAGTCCTCCATAAAAACTTTTATGTAAGAACTTATCGGGAGGAGTTTTTACCTCCCTTGGTATTGTAATAATAAGTACTCTGCACTCGTGTTTATATGCTGGTCTGTAATAACTAACTTTATCTTACTTTCAAATAAATGTAAGTTATGTAATCGCTTCCGCATTTCTGTATCTCCGATGTTCTATAATGTCTGCGTGACGGGTGAAACGCTCTTGGGAAAGGTAAGAAAAGCAGATACCGAACTTTTCAAGTAATTCAGGGGCATCTACAGGGTTGTCTGAGGTCCATTGGACAAGGACAACTGTAGGTGGGCCTAATAACTTGGGAGGTTCCGTCACAGCTGGTATCGGAGTGAAGCCCTTCTCTGCAGATATTATGAGGCATCTTCAAAAAGATTTTCTACAGACTTATCTAGAAAAATTTCTTATATTCTTACCCCTTATATCTGAAGAATCTATATGAAAGACCAGATAGGAGGAGTGCAATGTATAGAAGGTATGAATCAACTAAGGTTGGTTCTGTAATTATACATGCATCATGCTAAGAACCATACTAATAAAATTTTCCCCTTAGAGAAATGCCGCCGCGCACGAGGAAAACCGCGCGCAAGTCAACTGGCCCAATTGGTGTACCCCGTCATCAACTCGCTCCCAGACATGACGATAGTAGCAGTGGGAGTAACAATCCGATTGGGGATCTTGAAGCCCAAGTAAATCAGCTTCAAGCGGAACTTCAACGCAGGACTAATATATGGGTCACGGATGGCGACAAATAAATGAATTAAGAAGCCACATCCACCGCCTGCAGGATCAGCTCGCTGATCGAGATTTAGCGCTCGACTGGGCGGTTCAGTCTCGTTCGCTTGCCTAGGCTAAGGAGGCAAAGGCGCGAGCTCGAGTCAAAGAACTTAGCTCAGCTATTGATAATCTGCAGGCATATTGCAATACCCTACATGAAGAAGTTCATGTACTGTATTCGCAATTGCACCCCAGCGTACCTGCAAATCCTGTCAGGACAGAAGCTGGACCTTCTCACGAAGCAGGAGAAGCTTTTGGTGGTGAACTAGACCTTTTCAGGCCCCTCCCTCCATGAAGTTGGTCGACGAATGGTCTCCTACGCCCGACAGTGAAGCTACTAAGAGTGATAGGAAATAGGAATAGTATAGTTGTAAAATTAGTGGTGTTATTGTATAATGGGTACTGTACTCCTGTTGTATAAATTCGAGTCTGTAACATTACTCTTTCTAGTAATGTAAATTGGATGGTTTTTCTTTGGCATATTATATTTGTTTCCAAATGTTTGTTGCCACAGATGCCGTCCAAGACCCGATCACAGGATGCAGCCGGAACCTCCAGTGGGAGGGAGTCCACCCCGAATCCACCTCCAGTCCCTCCCACACTTGCCGAGGCTATTGCCGCCTTGGTAAATGCAACAACGGATAATACCCGTTTCCTACGGGAAATGGCGGGTCAGCAATTTCAGCAACAAGGCGGACGGGGCTATCCACAAGGGCCCCGTGAGACATCCTATTTAGATTTCTCCGAAACGCGTCCACCGCTGTTTGTCAAAGCCGAAGACCCTTTAGAAGCAGACGAATGGATTCATGTCATCGAGCAAAAGTTTGGACTTCTGCGATGTTCTGAAACCCAGAAGCCTTTATTCGCAGCCCAGCAACTGCGTGGCCCTGCCAGCACTTGGTGGGGAAATTTTATGGCTGTTCAACCGGCCAATCATCAGATAACATGGGAAGAATTTAAGTTGGCCTTCCGCGAACATTACATACCAGAAGGCGTACTTCACATGAAACAAGAAGAATTTATGAAGCTAAAGCAAGGAGGTGATACTGTTAATCAGCATCTCAATAAATTCAATCATTTATCACAGTATGCAATCGATCAAGTGAACATTGATCTGAAGAAGAAGAATTGTTTCATGCTAGGACTGAATGACAGGATGCAAAGAAAAATGGCTACTTGCATTGACCTTACCTACGGAAGGGCTGTCAGCACAGCATTGGCAGTCGAATCTAAATATGCAAGTTCTGGAAAGATCAAGGGGAGTGGCGGAAACAGGCCTACTCAGGGCCCTGAAAAAAGGCAACGGTTTGTTATCCGGCTTGTTAATCAGGGTCGTTCTTCAGCACGCCCACCCTCCTTCCCATTTAAACAACCAGTATTCATCCGTCCCAATACTGCCCCTACAACAACAAGTCAGCCGGGTGCCCTTGGCACTCGATTCCCTGCTCTTCCCAGTTCATTGACAGGATGTTTTAATTGTGGAAAATCTGGGCATTTTATCAAGGATTGCCCTTATCCGAAGCAAAATAAGTCAAATAATCCACCAGGATCTGGGAATTCATCTCAAGCCAAGGGAAATACTATGGGCAAAAATACAAAGAAGACGGGACACATATATTATACGCAAGTGGCCACTACACCGGATGGTGAACCGGTCATGATGGGTACGTTCCTTGTGGCCAATCATCCCGCAATTATTCTCTTTGATTCTGGTGCTTCCCATACATTCATCAGCAAGAAATTTGTAGAGCAACATTGCATTTCATACCATGAATCAAAAGAGGGGTTTAAAATTCAGTCACCTGGGGGACAAATCTTTACTAGAGAAGTGGCCTATCAAGTGCCCGTAACACTGGTCGGACGAGACTTTCCTACTAATATGATAGTTTTGAAAGGCCAAGACATAGATGTGATTTTGGGCATGAATTGGCTGGCCCGACATAAAGCAACCCTCAACACTGATTAGAGAACCACCAGGTTGAGTCATAATCAAGAAGAAATTCTCTTGTCTATCCCCATTCCAACCAAAATTACTGGCAGAGTTTATGAAGCCATTATACCAGAAGTCAAGGATATTCCGGTAGTGTGTGAGTTCTCAGATGTCTTTCCAGAGGATTTGCCTGGATTGCCACCCGAGAGAGATGTAGAGTTTGTAATCGAATTGAAGCCCGGTACGACTCCCATTTCTCGAGGATCGTACCGTATGCCTCCAAATGAGCTGGCGGAACTGAAGATTCAGTTACAAGATCTACTATCAAAAGGATTCATCCGGCCAAGCTCATCACCATGGGGTTGTCCGGCCATATTCGTCAAGAAGAAGGATCAAACTTTACGTATGTGCGTGGATTATCGACCCCTGAATGAGGTCACTATCAAGAACAAGTACCCTATTCCACGAATTGACATCCTATTCGATCAATTGACTAGGGCGAGGTGAAAGGGAAATGTGCCCTTGGGCCATTTCTAAGTATTTTGGTGATTGAGTGCCAACACAAGTGCTTTGGTGCTAATCTATGCAAAGTGGTGGACAAAGTGCAAATCATGTCAAAAGGTATGTTTCTAGACTTAGTACATTGTTTTATGGACTAATGTATTGTGTCTAAGTGCTGGAAATAGGAAAAATCGAGTTGGAGAAGAGATGGCTAAGTTCAACCAAAGTCTGCTCAGTCTGGGTTCACCGGACTGTCCGGTGGTGCACCGGACAGTGTCCGGTGCGCCAGACTGGCTCTAGCGAACTTGCTGCTCTCGGGAGTTCGACGGCGGTGTACAGCTATAATTCACCGGATTGTCCGGTGGTGCACCGGACTGTCCGGTGGGCCATTCACAGGCGAACTCGTCGCTCTCGGGAAACCATCAACGGCGTACGGCTAAAATTCACCGGTCTGTCCGGTGGTGCACCGGACTGTCCGGTGAGTCAACGGTCAGCCGAGGATTCCGCACGTGACGCGTGGCCGAGCCAACGGTCACATTGGTGCACCGGACTGTCCGGTGTGCACCGGACAGTGTCCGGTGCGCCAACGGCTCTCAGACTCCAACGGTCGGCTTCGCCAAATAAGGAAGGATATCTGCACCGGACAGTGTCCGGTGGTGCACCGGACTGTCCGGTGCGCCAGTCGACAGAAGGCAAGATCTGCCTTCCAGGATTGCTCTCAACGGCTCCTAGCTGCCTTGGGGCTATAAAAGGGACCCCTAGGCGCATGGAGGAGCACACCAAGCATTTCTTGAGCAGTCTTGATCACTCACACTCCATTCCTGCGCACTTGTTCGACATTCTAGTGATTTAAGCTCTGTTCTAGTGTGCTAGTCTTTTGAGCTTAAGTCTGGGTATTGTGTGTGCGTATTTGCTGTGATCTTTGTTTCTTGTGTGAGTTGCTAATCCCTCCCTTGCTCCGTGCTTCTTTGTGAACTTCAAGTGTAAGGGCGAGAGGCTCCAAGTTGTGGAGATTCCTCGCAAACGGGATTAAGAAAAGCAAGCAAAACACCGTGGTATTCAAGTGGGTCTTTGGACCGCTTGAGAGGGGTTGATTGCAACCCTCGTCCGTTGGGACGCCACAACATGGAGTAGGCAAGCGTTGGTCTTGGCCGAACCACGGGATAACCACCGTGCCATCTCTGTGATTGATCTCTTGTTGATTATTGTGTTTTGTTGAAGACATCTCTCTAGCCACATGGCAGTTATTGCGCTAACACTTAACCAAGTTTTTGTGGCCTAAGTTTTAAGTGTTACAGGATCACCTATTCACCCCCCCTCTAGGTGCTCTCAATTGGTATCAGAGGAGTTCTCTTCATAAGGGACTAATCGCCCGAAGAGATGGATCCTAAGGGGAAGGGAATCGTGATCAACGACAAAGAGAAGGAGTCCTTCGTCAACGAGCCTAAGGATGATAAGCCTACCGACTCGAGCTCGGGCCATAGACACAAAGATGGAAGGAAGAAGAAGACGAGACACATCAAGGAGATCGTCTACTACGACGACAGTGATGAGTCCACTTCTTCCCATAAGGACAACGACGACCACGACTACGACAAACGAAAGACGGTTAACTCAAACTTTTCTTTCGATTATTCGCGTATTCCTCAAAGTTCAAATTCACATTTACTTTCTATTCCTCTCGGCAAGCCTCCACACTTTGATGGGGAGGACTACGGATTTTGGAGTCACAAAATGCGTAGTCATTTGTTCTCTCTCCATCCAAGCATATGGGAGATTGTTGAGAATGGAATGAAGTTTGATAGCTTAGATAGTCCTATTTTTATTAATGAACAGATTCATAGAAATGCACAAGCTACTACTGTGTTGTTAGCCTCCTTGTGCAGGGACGAGTACCATAAGGTGAGCGGCTTGGACAATGCCAAGCAAATCTGGGACACCCTCAAAATCTCTCATGAGGGGAATGACGTCACCTTGCTCACCAAGATGGAGTTGGTAGAAGGCGAGCTCGGAAGATTTGCGATGATAAGGGGCGAGGAGCCAACCCAAACATACAACCGGCTCAAGACCCTTATCAACAAAATAAGGAGCTACGGAAGCACGCGATGGACGGACCACGACGTCGTCCGACTATTGCAAAGGTCCTTTACCGTTCTTGATCCTCATTTGGTGAATAATATTCATGAGAATCCTAGGTACACCAAAATGTCGCCCGATGAAGTCCTTGGAAAATTCGTAAGCGAGCGAATGATGATCAAGGAGGCGAGGTACGTGGGCGACGCACTGAATGGTCCAATCAATGAGCCTCAACCCGTTGCTCTCAAGGCAACGAGAAGCAAGGAGGCGTTACCTAGCAAGGTGGTGCAAGTTGAGGCGGTAGGGCTCAATGATGAAGAGATGGCTCTCATCATCAAGCGCTTCAAGACGACGCTTAAGGGTCGCAAGGGACAGCCAAGCAAGACCAAAACCAAGGGGAAGCGCTCATGCTTCAAATGCGGTAAGATTGGTCATTTTATTGCTAACTGTCCCGATAATGAAAGTGACCAGGAACACGGGAGCAAGAGGGAAAAGAAGAAAAATTACAAGAAGGCCAAGGGCGAGGCACATCTAGGAAAGGAGTGGGATTCGGATTGCTCCTCCTCCGACTTCGACAATGAAGGACTCGCCGCCACCGCCTTCAACAAGTCATCCCTCTTCCCCAACGAGCGTCACACATGCCTCATGGCGAAGGAGAAGAAGGTATGTACTCGGGATACCACTTATGATTCTTCTAGTGATGATGAGTCTAGCGATGAGGAAATAGATTATTCTAGTTTGTTCAAGGGATTGGATAGAACTAAAATAGATAAAATTAATGAATTGATTGATGCCTTGAATGAAAAGGATAGACTTTTAGAAAAGCAAGAGGATTTGTTGTATGAAGAGCATGATAAATTTGTTAGTGCACAAAATTCACTTGCTTTAGAAGTTAAACAAAATGATATGCTTTCTTGCGAAATATCTACTTGCCATGAGACAATTTCTAGCTTAAAGAGCATAAATGATGATTTAAATGCTAAGTTAGAAAAATCTAGTAAATTAACATCTTGTGTAGAACATGTTGTGATTTGCACTAGGTGTAAGGATTTTGATATTGATGCTTGTAGTGAACACCTAGTTTCAATTTCTAGATTAAATGATGAAGTAGCTAGTCTTAATGCCCAACTTAAGACTAGCAAAAGTGAATTCGATAAGCTAAAATTTGCAAGGGATGCCTATACGATTGGTAGACACCCCTCAATTAAGGATGGACTTGGCTTCAAGAGGGAAGCCAAGGACTTAACAAGCCATAAGGCTCCCATCTCCGCCAAGGAGAAAGGAAAGGCCCCTATGGCTAGTAGTACCAAAAAGAACCATGCTTTTATGTACTATGATAGGAGACAGACTAGAAATACTTATAGAAGTTGTAATGCATATGATGCTTTTGATTCTCATGCCATGTTTGCTTCTAGTTCTTCCTATATGCATGATAGAAATGTTGGTAGGAAAAATGTTGTTCATAATACGCCTAGGAGAAATGTTGTTAATATTCCTAGGAAAGTTAATGAACCTTCTACGATATATCATGCTTGCAATGCTTCTTTTGCCATTTATAGAAAAAATAAGAAGGTGATTGCTAGGAAGTTAGGGGCCAAATGTAAGGGAGATAAGACTTGCATTTGGGTCCCTAAGACAATTGTGACTAACCTTGTAGGACCCAACAAGAGTTGGGTACCTAAGACCCAAGCCTAAATTTGCCTTGCAGGTTTATGCATCTGGGGGTTCAAGCTGGATTATCGACAGCGGATGCACGAACCACATGACGGGGGAAAAGAGGATGTTCTCTTCCTACGTCAAGAACAAGGATTCCCAAGATTCAATAATATTCGGTGATGGGAACCAAGGCAAGGTAAAAGGGTTAGGTAAAATTGCTATTTCATCTGAGCACTCTATTTCTAATGTGTTTTTAGTTGAGTCGCTTGGATATAATTTGTTATCTGTAAGTCAATTATGCAAAATGGGATATAATTGTCTATTTACAAATGTAGATGTGTCTGTCTTTAGAAGATGTGATGGTTCACTAGCTTTTAAGGGTGTACTAGACGACAAACTTTATTTGGTTGATTTTGCAAAAGAAGAGGCCGGTCTAGATGCATGCTTAATGGCTAAGACTTGCATGGGCTGGTTGTGGCATCGCCGCTTAGCACATGTGGGGATGAAGAACCTCCACAAGCTTCTAAAGGGAGAACACGTGATAGGTCTAACTAATGTACATTTCGAAAAAGATAGACCTTGTGCAGCTTGTAAAGCAGGGAAACAGGTAGGAGGCTCTCATCACACCAAAAATGTGATGACCACATCAAGACCCTTGGAGATGCTTCATATGGACCTCTTCGGACCCGTCGCCTATCTAAGTATAGGAGGAAGTAAGTATGGTCTTGTTATAGTTGATGATTTTTCCCGCTTCACTTGGGTATTCTTTTTGCAGGATAAATCTGAAACCCAAGGGACCCTCAAGCGCTTCCTCAGGAGAGCTCAAAATGAGTTTGAGTTCAAGGTGAAGAAGATAAGGAGCGACAATGGGTCCGAATTCAAGAATCTTCAAGTGGAGGAGTTCCTTGAGGAGGAGGGGATCAAGCACGAGTTCTCCGCTCCCTACACACCTCAGCAAAATGGTGTGGTAGAGAGGAAGAATAGGACGCTCATCGATATGGCGAGGACTATGCTTGGAGAGTTCAAGACCCCCGAGCGTTTTTGGTCGGAAGCCGTGAACACGGCTTGCCACGCCATCAACAGGGTCTATCTTCACCGCCTCCTCAAGAAGACTTCATATGAGCTGCTAACTGAAGGGTTTTTATTAGGTTATGATTCAAATACAAAGGCGTATAGGGTCTTCAACAAATCATCGGGTTTGGTTGAAGTCTCTAGCGACGTTGTATTTGATGAGACTAATGGCTCTCCAAAAGAGCAAGTTGTTGATCTTGATGATGTAGATGAAGAAGATGTTCCAACAGCCGCGATACGCACCATGGCGATTGGAGATGTGCGGCCTCAGGAACAATTGGAGCAAGATCAACCGTCTTCCTCAACTATGGTGCACTCCCCTGTAGGAAACGGGTGACGCCTAAGAGGGGGGGGGGGTGAATTAGGACTTCTAAAACTTTTACTAAACTAGGCCACAATTAAATCCCTAGAGCAAAACCTATGCAAATAATCAAAACTAGAATGTGCAAACTAGGTTTTGTCTAAGTGTTGCTATCTCTACCGCAAAGGCTAAGTTTCAATCTACACTAAATAAGTATGACTACAAGATTGAAACTTAAATGCTTAATATAAATGCGGAATGTAAAGAGCTAAGTAGAGAAGCAAACTCTCGTGGATGACGCCGGTATTTTTACCGAGGTATCCGGAACCACGCAAGGTCCCGACTAATCCTCGTTGGTGCCCCTACGCAAAGGGAAGCCCACGCGAGGGCCAAGCACCACGGTCGAGTAACTCCGTAGAGAGCCGCGGGACTTCTCCACACGCAAGTGGTGCTCCGCTTCCGGCTCCTCTCGGACGCTCCCCGCCGTCTCCACTATCGAGCTTCCGGCCGAAACGCCGCGGGCCTCGTTCCCTCCGGTACACGGTGGCGGCCGTGACACAAACGCGGTTGTCACGGTCTCGCAAGACTCTCGCCCCACTCGGTACAATTACAACGACTCACGCAAGAGCCGAGGGGTTGTGTGGTTTTACAAAACTCACTCAACTAACTAGGATTCACCTAGAGCAAGCGCTAAAGCGGTCTAACTAACCTAAGCACTTCGCAAAGCACCTACGCTAATCACCGAGTGATTCTATTAAGCACTTGGGTGTTTGAGCACTTGGAAATATGCACTATGTGTCTTGGTATGTTGCTTGGGCTCTCACTCTTGAGAATGGCCGGTTGGGGTGGTATTTATAGCCTCCACACCCCAAACTAGCCGTTGAACAGAAAGCAGCAGCTTTCTGTCGTCGGGTGCACCGGACAGTCCGGTGCACCACCGGACATCTACTGTGTAGTGTCCGGTGCACGCCACGTCAGCCGACCATTGGCGCCTGTAGTAGTCGACCGTTGGATCCGACCGTTGCCGTCTGCCCATGGCACACCGGACAGTCCGGTGCACACCGGACAGTCCGGTGCTACAGCCAGAGTGCGCCTGTCCATGGCCTCTCTGCGCAGACAGTCCGGTGCCACACCGGACAGTCCGGTGCACACCGGACATCAATGTCCGGTGCGCCACCAGGCGCTGGCTGACAGCCCGTTTCTTGGATTCCTTTGCTGATTTCTTCGGGCTTCTTTTGTTCTTGAGTATTGGACTCCTACACATCTTTTTATGTCTTCTTTTGAGGTGTTGCATCCTCATTGCCTTGGTCCAATTCTCTTTGCATCCTGTGAACTATAATTATAAACACTAGCAAACATATTAGTCCATAGGTTGTGTTAATCATTAAACACCAAAACTCAATTAGCCAAATGGCCCGGGGTCCATTTTCCTTACAATCTCCCCCTTTTTGGTGATTGATGACAACACAACCAAAGCAAGCAAATAATACAAGTGTTTGAATTGAAATATGCAATCTACTTGCTAAGATGCATGATTGTCCCCACAATGTGATATTATGGACTTAAGCCTCCCCCTAACTCCATAATTCACTTACTTCCTATTTTTGGACCAAATAACCAAAACCACTTGAAAAGCCATTTGTAGATATAAAATTTTAAAATGGTGGTGTTTGGTGTTTGATATAGTTTTCATTGCTTTGGTCCCTAAACTTCTCCCCCTTTGGCATCAACCACCGAAAAGGAAGACATTAAAAGCATGTAGGAGGTAAATAAAAGCTTGCCCTCAACAAGAATTGTATCAAATGATATCACTAGAAGGATATTAAATTAAACCATATGAATGGTACCAGTTGAAATGATTACTCCCCCTAAATGAGTGTTCTCTTTAGAAAGAGGTTTCTCCCCTTTTTTAGAGATGAAGAAATACTCCCCCTGACAGAGATCCTCTACTTAGGAAAAAGCAGGTGAAAATTAGAGGTGCAAGACACGATTTGAAAAGACTAACTTCCCTTATGCATAAGTAACAAAATATGAGTTAAGTACATATGCATTTTTAGCAACAAGGAAGTATATGATATGAAATATAGTCTAATCAAATATTGGAGAAGACATGTAAATGATACTGAATGTAGTCTCAAAAGATACCAATTGAAGATCAATGGCGAGCTTGAGAGACATGAGAGTTCTTGGAGATTTTGCAGTGGAAGATTGTTGTCTTTCTCCGGGGACTTCATTTTCCTTACAATGAGACTATCACATGAAATAGACTTGAACCAGTGTTAGTCTCAAAGTGTTAGATTATAGAGTAACCTCCCCCTAAAGGTGTGCATACAAGTTTTGAATACTTGTAGGAGACATGCACTTTGATTTGATATCAAGAGGGGTAAATTATCTATAATCCTAACTTTGGCACATATAAGTTAAATGATACAATTTGTAGAAATCAAAATTTTCAATTGATGCATCATTTACTATGGAATGATATAGAAGCTATGTGCCGTGCTTAAATAAACATTTTAAGCCATGTAGGTTTGCT
Source organism: Zea luxurians (assembly GCA_029449295.1). Taxonomy (NCBI): domain Eukaryota; kingdom Viridiplantae; phylum Streptophyta; class Magnoliopsida; order Poales; family Poaceae; genus Zea; species Zea luxurians. Next base: position 326,135 of record JAOPSE010000081.1, read on the forward strand.
TAAGTATATGAATTAAAACCAAGCAATCCTACCATATGATTTACCTAGTATGCATGATTTTAAACAAGAGTACATAACAAATGTAATACTAGGCAAGAGAGGTATACTAGATAAAAAGTAAATAGATACGCATATCTAAAAATGAGAAATACAATAAAACTAGTTACCTTAGTCATGGGTGGGAAATTTGGGTCCAAAATTTTCACTAACCCACTTGGCAATAAACTTGATCCAATATGATGTATCCCATGATATACATCCCAAACTTGCCAAGTCTCCAAATTTCCCGGTGTCCTTCGGTCCACTCACTTCCCTTTCGGGATCCAAACCTTCTTGGTGCTTTTCATGGTTGAAATTATTTCCTTTGGCACCCAGATGCGTTTGACCCCTTTTCCTTTGTTGGCTTGCTTGTTGGCCTTGATTGCTATCACCTTTCCATTCTTTTTCTTCTTGATCAAATATGGTGTAGCATCCTTTTTGTTCACCTTTTTGATGTAGGTGTTGGAGATTTTGCTTGATGGCTTTTGCTTGAGCTTTTGCCTTTGTTTATCCCCGGTCATCGCCTTGCATTGGAAAGACTTGTGGCCTTCCATGTGGCATAGCCTACAAATCATAGTTTCTCCCTCTACAAGCTTGTTCACTCCCACAGTGGTGTTATCCTGTGGAGGTCGGATTTGTTTGGCTTTGCCTTTCTTGTCATACAAAGCCTTGCCAAGGCGAGCCACTTCTTGCTTTAATTGTTTATTTTCCTTTGCAACCTCATCCGAACATGTCTCTACAACAATATTCTCAACAACGACTTGGTTGCAGGGGTTAGAATCATCAATTAAATCAAAGCAGGAAGTAGAAGCATCTTTCTTAATTATTTCAGGTATTTCAACTAAAGATGCTGCTGGGGTGCTACCAATGTTTTCTAGCTTAGTAGTTAGCTCATTATTGTGTATGCTAAGAATTTCCATTTTCTCTAGCAAATTGTCAATAGCTTCTTGGGAGCTAGCTAACTTAGCCTTAAGTTTTTCATTCTTTTTAATAAGGCTATCATCGGTAGCAGTGGATGGAGCACTAGATTCTAATAGCTCAATTTTAGTTGATAGCTCACAGTTTAAGTTTGCAAAAGTTTCAAATTTTTCTAGCAAACCTTTGTAATCATTTTGAGAGCTAACCAACTTATTTTTTCAAAGTTTTAAGTTGAGCTTTTTGCTTAGTGCAGACATCCTGGAAAAATTCTACGGCTTTCGCAAGCTCATCTACAGAGGGCTTTCCCTCGCCTTCATCATCACTACTACTTTCATCACTAGAGGATGGAATGCTTTTGTTACCTCTTGCCATAAGGCATTTGTGTGATGACCGTGATGAGCGTGATGAGGACCGGTGGCTGCGCGTCCTTGGAGGTTCATCTTCACTTGAAGAATCATCCCAAGTTCTAACACTTGTTAGCGCCTTGCCTTTGCTCCTCTCCTTTTTGGGTTTGGCCATATTTGGACAGTTGTCCCTGAAGTGGCCCTTCTCCCCACATGCGAAGCATCCTCTCTTCCTTTGCTTTTTCCTGTCAATGTTAAAGAGAAGATCCTCGACCTGCAGGGGCACACCCATTAGATTAATCTTGCGAATCATCCTCATTACCTTTCCGACGCGTCGGATTGTTTCTTCGTCCTTGGAGGATGATGTGCATGGTTGATTATCTTCATCATCATCACTTTCTTCTTCTTCCTCTTCTTCACTTGAGGAACTTGGAGTGGGAGCCTTCTTTTTGCCCTTCCTTTCATCACATGCAAAAGCATATGGTCTCGAGGAAGTTGGCTCCTCTCCCCGACTCATTTTTCGCGACATCTCAAAAGCCGCGATTTTCCCAATCACAATGGTCGGGGTCATGTTGCTCAAGTCCTCCATGTTGTGAAGGATGGTGATGATGCTCCCATATCTTTGTTGTGGTAGCAAGGAGATAATCTTCCTCACAATGTCCGCATCACCTAGCTTATTAATGCCAATAGAATTGAGCTCATTGATTATTAGATTCAAACGAGAATACATGTCTCTAACAAGCTCATCATCTTTCATAGCAAAGGAATTATACTCATTTAAGACTAGGCAATGTTTTTGCTCACGGACATTGGATGTGCCGTCATGGAGCTCATGCAATTTTAGCCAAATCTCATTAGCAGTTTTCAAGGTAAATACTTGATTAAAAATATCCATGCTAAGAGATTCATACAAGCAATTTTTGGCTCTAGCATTTAAATGAATTTCTTTTTCCTCACTCGTGGTGGGTTTCTCGGGATTCTTGAGAGGTTTCATCCCGTCACGAGTGACTCTCCAAACACCTAGATCAACGGCCTCTAGGTAACAAGCCATTGTAGCACTATAATATGGGAAGTTAGTGCCATCGAAGTGTGGTGGCCTATGGGTATCCATTCCTTCCTCTAAAAAGCGTTGGCTCTTTTAGCGGTGAAGCTAAAGCGTTTCAAATGAGCCAAACCGGCTCTGATACCACTTGTAGGAAACAGGTGACGCCTAAGAGGGGGGGGGGTGAATTAGGACTTCTAAAACTTTTACTAAACTAGGCCACAATTAAATCCCTAGAGCAAAACCTATGCAAATAATCAAAACTAGAATGTGCAAACTAGGTTTTGTCTAAGTGTTGCTATCTCTACCGCAAAGGCTAAGTTTCAATCTACACTAAATAAGTATGACTACAAGATTGAAACTTAAATGCTTAATATAAATGCGGAATGTAAAGAGCTAAGTAGAGAAGCAAACTCTCGTGGATGACGCTGGTATTTTTACCGAGGTATCCGGAACCACGCAAGGTCCCGACTAATCCTCGTTGGTGCCCCTACTCAAAGGGAAGCCCATGCGAGGGCCAAGCACCACGGTCGAGTAACTCCGTAGAGAGCCGCGAGCCTTCTCCACACGCAAGTGGTGCTTCGCTTCCGGCTCCTCTCGGACGCTCCCCGCCGTCTCCACTATCGAGCTTCCGGCTGAAACGCCGCGGGCCTCGTTCCCTCCGGTACACGGTGGCGGCCGTGACACAAACGCGGTTGTCACGGTCTCGCAAGACTCTCGCCCCACTCGGTACAATTACAACGACTCACGCAAGAGCCGAGGGGTTGTGTGGTTTTACAAAACTCACTCAACTAACTAGGATTCACCTAGAGCAAGCGCTAAAGCGGTCTAACTAACCTAAGCACTTCACAAAGCACCTACGCTAATCACCGAGTGATTCTATTAAGCACTTGGGTGTTTGAGCACTTGGAAATATGCACTATGTGTCTTGGTATGTTGCTTGGGCTCTCACTCTTGAGAATGGCCGGTTGGGGTGGTATTTATAGCCTCCACACCCCAAACTAGCCGTTGAACAGAAAGCAGCAGCTTTCTGTCGTCGGGTGCACCGGACAGTCCGGTGCACCACCGGACATCTACTGTGCAGTGTCCGGTGCACGCCACGTCAGCCGACCGTTGGCGCCTGTAGCAGTCGACCGTTGGATCCGACCGTTGCCGTCTGCCCATGGCACACCGGACAGTCCGGTGCACACCAGACAGTCCGGTGCTACAGCCAGAGAGCGCCTGTCCATGGCCTCTCTGCGCAGACTGTCCGGTGCCACACCGGACAGTCCGGTGCACACCGGACATCAATGTCCGGTGCGCCACCAGGCGCTGGCTGACAACCCGTTTCTTGGATTCCTTTGCTGATTTCTTCGGGCTTCTTTTGTTCTTGAGTATTGGACTCCTACACATCTTTTTATGTCTTCTTTTGAGGTGTTGCATCCTCATTGCCTTGGTCCAATTCTCTTTGCATCCTGTGAACTATAATTATAAACACTAGCAAACATATTAGTCCATAGGTTGTGTTAATCATTAAACACCAAAACTCAATTAGCCAAATGGCCCGGGGTCCATTTTCCTTACACTCCCCAACCCAAGATGACGAACAGGTACCTCAAGTAGAGGCGTATGATCAAGGGGGAGCACAGGATGTTCAAGTTGAGGAGGAAGAAGCACCTCAGGCACCTCCAACCCAAGTTCGAGCGACGATTCAAAGGAATCATCCCGTCGACCAAATTTTGGGTGATATTAGCAAGGGAGTAACTACTTGTTCAAGATTAGTTAATTTTTGTGAGCATTACTCCTTCGTCTCTTCTATTGAGCCTTTCAGGGTAGAAGAGGCCTTGCTGGATCCGGACTGGGTGTTGGCCATGCAGGAGGAACTCAACAACTTCAAGCGCAATGAAGTTTGGACACTGGTGCCTCGCCCCAAGCAAAATGTTGTGGGAACCAAGTGGGTGTTCCGCAACAAACAGGACGAGCACAGGGTGGTGACAAGGAACAAGGCTCGACTTGTGGCAAAAGGTTATGCCCAAGTCGCAGGTTTGGACTTTGAGGAGACTTTCGCTCCTGTGGCTAGGCTAGAATCAATTCGTATTTTGCTAGCATATGCCGCTCACCATTCTTTCAGGTTGTACCAAATGGATGTGAAGAGCGCTTTCCTCAACGGGCCGATCAAGGAGGAGGTGTATGTGGAGCAACCCCTTGGCTTCGAGGATGAACGGTACCCCGACCACGTGTGTAAGCTCTCTAAGGCGCTCTATGGACTTAAGCAAGCCCCAAGAGCATGGTATGAATGCCTTAGAGACTTTTTAATTGCTAATGCTTTCAAGGTTGGGAAAGCCGATCCAACTCTTTTCACTAAGACTTGCGATGGTGATCTTTTTGTGTGCCAAATTTATGTCGATGACATAATATTTGGTTCTACTAACCAAAAGTCTTGTGAAGAGTTTAGCAGGGTGATGACGCAGAAATTCGAGATGTCGATGATGGGCGAGTTGAACTACTTCCTTGGGTTCCAAGTGAAGCAACTCAAGGACGACACCTTCATCTCCCAAACAAAGTACACGCAAGACTTGCTAAAGCGGTTTGGGATGAAGGACGCCAAGCCCGCAAAGACGCCGATGGGAACTGACGGACACACCGACCTCAACATAGGAGGTAAGTCCGTTCATCAAAAAGCATACTAGTCCATGATAGGTTCTTTGCTTTATTTATGTGCTAGTAGACCGGATATTATGCTTAGCGTATGCATGTGTGCTAGATTTCAATCCGATCCTAAGGAGTTTCACTTAGTGGCTGTGAAGCGAATTCTTCGATATTTAGTCGCTACGCCTTGCTTCGGGATCTGGTATCCAAAGGGGTCTAACTTTGACTTGATTGGATACTCAGATTCCGACTATGCTGGATGTAAGGTCGATAGGAAGAGTACATCGGGGACGTGCCAATTCTTAGGAAGGTCCCTGGTGTCGTGGAACTCTAAGAAACAAACTCCCGTTGCCCTATCCACCGCTGAGGCCGAGTACATTGCCGCAGGACAGTGTTGCGCGCAACTACTTTGGATGAGGCAAACCCTCCGGGACTTTGGCTACAATCTGAGCAGAGTCCCACTCCTATGTGACAATGAGAGTGCTATCCGAATAGCGGAAAATCCTGTTGAGCACAGCCGCACAAAGCACATTGACATCCGGCATCACTTTTTGAGAGACCACCAGCAAAAGGGAGATATCGAAGTGTTTCATGTTAGCACCGAGAACCAGCTAGCCGATATCTTCACTAAGCCTTTAGATGAAAAGACCTTTTGCAGGCTGCGTAGTGAGCTAAATGTCCTAGATTCGCGGAACTTGGATTGATTCATAGCATACATGTGTTTATGCCTTTGATCATGTTCCTTATGCATTTTGTTGCTTACTTGTGGTGCTCAAGTTGTACAAACACTCCCCAGACCTCACAAGTCCGTGTGCAAGTGATGCACATATTTAGGGGGAGTTGTGCTACAACTTGACCCTTTGAGACTAACCATTTGCTTGAGTTTGCTTGATTTAGTCTCAAAGGAGGTTTGGAAGGGAAAAGGTGGACTTGGACCATGAAAGACTTCCACTGCACTCCGATGAGAGGGTAACTTATTCCAAGTTCATCTCCCATACTCTTATTGCCTTTGTGTTTTTATTTGAAGATTTTGGTGAGGCAATGGGGTTAAAGGGCCACGATTGATCCCGTTTTGGTGCTTGATGCCAAAGGGGGAGAAAATAAAGGCCAAAGCAATAGATGGATCAGCTACCACTTGAGAAGAATTTTGAAAATAGTAGATTAGAGCTTTTGGTTTGTCAAAACTCTTTTATTGTCTCTTTTGTCAAAAGTTGGCCTCTTGTGGGGAGAAGTGTTGATTATGGGAAAAGGGGGAGTTTTTGAAATCCTTGATCAATTTCCTTTGGAATACCTCTCTTTATGTCTCTACAAGTGAGTTTGACTTAGAGATAGGAATTTGAGTTTGATTTGCAAAAACAAACCAAGTGGTGGCAAAGAGTGATCCATATATGCCAAAATTGATTCAAAACAACTTTTGGTTTTCATTTGCATTGATATTGCACTTGTTCTAGTTGCTTTATGTTGTGTTGGCATAAATCACCAAAAAGGGGGAGATTGAAAGGGAAATGTGCCCTTGGGCCATTTCTAAGTATTTTGGTGATTGAGTGCCAACACAAGTGCTTTGGTGCTAATCTATGCAAAGTGGTGGACAAAGTGCAAATCATGTCAAAAGGTATGTTTCTAGACTTAGTACATTGTTTTATGGACTAATGTATTCTGTCTAAGTGCTGGAAACAGGAAAAATCGAGTTGGAGAAGAGATGGCTAAGTTCAGCCAAAGTCTGCTCAGTCTGGGTTCACCGGACTGTCCGGTGGTGCACCGGACAGTGTCCGGTGCGCCAGACTGGCTCTGGCGAACTTGCTGCTCTCGGGAGTTCGACGGCGGTGTACGACTATAATTCACCGGACTGTCCGGTGGGCCATTCACAGGCGAACTCGTCGCTCTCGGGAAACCATCAACGGCGTACGGCTAAAATTCACCGGTCTGTCCGGTGGTGCACCGGACTGTCCAGTGAGTCAACGGTCAGCCGGGGCAACGGTCGGCCGAGGATTCCGCGCGTGACGCGTGGCCGAGCCAACGGTCACATTGGTGCACCGGACTGTTCGGTGGGCACCGGACAGTGTCCGGTGCGCCAACGGCTCTCAGACTCTAACGGTCGGCTTCGCCAAATAAGGAAGGATATCTGCACCGGACAGTGTCCAGTGGTGCACCGGACTGTCCGGTGCGCCGGTCGATAGAAGGCAAGATCTGCCTTCCAGGATTGCTCTCAACGGCTCCTAGCTACCTTGGGGCTATAAAAGGGACCCCTAGGCGCATGGAGGAGCATACCAAGCATTTCTTGAGCACTCTTGATCACTCACACTCCATTCCTGCGCACTTGTTCGACATTCTAGTGATTTAAGCTCCGTTCTAGTGTGCTAGTCTTTTGAGCTTAAGTCTGGGTATTGTGTGTGCGTATTTGCTGTGATCTTTATGTCTTGTGTGAGTTGCTAATCCATCCCTTGCTCCGTGCTTCTTTGTGAACTTCAAGTGTAAGGGCGAGAGGCTCCAAGTTGTGGAGATTCCTCGCAAACGGGATTAAGAAAAGCAAGCAAAACACCGTGGTATTCAAGTGGGTCTTTGGACCGCTTGAGAGGGGTTGATTGCAACCCTCGTCCGTTGGGACGCCACAACGTGGAGTAGGCAAGCGTTGGTCTTGGCCGAACCACGGGATAACCACCGTGCCATCTCTGTGATTGATCTCTTGTTGGTTATTGTGTTTTTTTGAAGACATCTCTCTAGCCACTTGGCAGTTATTGCGCTAACACTTAACCAAGTTTTTGTGGCCTAAGTTTTAAGTGTTACAGGATCACCTATTCACCCCCCCTAGGTGCTCTCACGAGGGTATTCTCCAAGATTGATCTCAGATCGGGCTATCATCAGATCTGTATTCGGCCCGAGGATATACCAAAAACCGCATTTACTACGCGGTATGGATTATTTGAATACTTGGTAATGTCTTTCGGACTGACGAATGCTCCTGCCCACTTCACTTATCTGATGAACTCGGTATTCATGCCCGAGTTGGACAAATTTGTGGTGGTCTTCATAGATGATATTTTGATATATTCAAAAAAATGAAGAGGATCATGCTCAACATTTACGGGTCGTATTAACGCGCTTGAGAGAACATGAATTATATGCCAAGTTCAGTAAGTGCACATTTTGGCTGGAAGAAATTCAATTTCTGGGACATGTTCTATCTGCCAGGGGGATTGCGGTAGATCCCAGCAAAGTCAAGGACATTTTGGAGTGGAAACCCCCAACCACTGTTCATCAAGTCCAAAGTTTCCTTGGACTGGCTGGTTATTACCGCCGATTTATACCAGATTTTTCTAAACTTGTGAAGCCAATCACAAGTCTATTGAAGAATGATACTAAATTCAATTGGTCTTCCAACTATAATGAAGCTTTTGAGAAATTGAAGACATTATTAACCACTGCTCCGGTATTGGCTCAATCCGATATTAACAAGCCATTTGATGTGTATTGTGACGCATCTGGCAGTGGTCTTGGTTGTGTATTAATGCAAGAAGGCCGAGTAATTGTGTATGCTTCAAGGCAGTTACGCCGGCATGAGGAGCATTATCCTACTCATGATCTTGAGCTAGCTGCAGTGGTTCATGCTCTGAAGATATGGCGTCATTATCTACTGGGAAATGTCTGTCATATTTATACAGACCACAAAAGCTTGAAATATATCTTTACCCAGTCTGAACTCAACATGAGACAAAGGAGATGGCTTGAGCTTATTAAAGATTATGAACTAGAGATCCATTATCACCCAGGCAAGGCTAATGTAGTGGCAGATGCACTCAGTCGCAAGGCCTCGTGCCATTGCCTAACTATGGGGACTTCTGACATTACGTTGTGCCAGGAGATGGAGAATCTAAACCTAGGTATGATTCAACATGGGACTTCACACTTGAAGCTTGAGTCAGTCATCCTGCAAAGGATAATCGACACACAAAAGAATGATGAAGGTATGAAACACATACGTGAAAAGATAAAGGCTGGAAAAGCCAATTGTTTCCAAGAAGATAATCAAGGTGTGGTATGGTTTAATAACCGCATAATGGTGCCGAAGAATGAAGAAGTTCGCCAGCAAATTCTTGATGAGGCACATCTTAGACGCTATTCTATTCATCCCAGAAGCACCAAGATGTATCAAGATCTAAAACAACATTATTGATGGACGAAGATGAAGATCGAGATTGCACGCTATGTGGCTAGATGTGACACTTGCAAGCGTGTCAAGGCCATACACCTAAAAGCTGCCGGTCCATTACAGTCTTTAACAATACCAACATGGAAATGGGAAGATATAAGTATGGACTTTATTGTGGGATTGCCCAGGACCGCAAAAGGGTATGACTCTATCTGGGTTATTGTTGATCGGCTTACGAAAATTGCTCATTTTCTACCCGTCAAGACAGTGCACCCAGTTGCTGTTTATGCCCAATTGTATATTGCTCGTATTCTCAGTTTGCACGGGGTTCCAAAGACTATAGTGTCGGATCATGGACCTCAATTCGTATCCAAATTTTGGGAAGAACTTCATAAATCCCTGGGTACTAAATTGCTCCACAGTTCGGCCTATCATCCTCAAACAAGTGGGCAGACTGAGAGGGTTAATCAAATACTTGAAGATATGCTACTGGTATGTGTGCTGGACTTCTCACAGAAATGGGATGAATGTTTGCCGTTAGCGGAATTCTCATATAATAATAGCTATCAAGAAAGCATCAAGATGGCACCCTTTGAAGCTTTCTATGGACGACGATGTCGTACTCCGCTAAATTGGTCTGAACCTGGTGAAAGGTCCTTCTTCAAGCCTGATATGGTGAAAGAGACCGAAGAAAAGGTTCAAAAAATAATTCATAATATGAAGAAAGCCCAAGCTCGTCAAAAGAGCTACGCAGACAAACGACGAATGCCCATATATTTTCTAGTGGGAGATTATATTTATCTGAAGGTCTCCCCAATAAAGGGGGTATCACGTTTCGGGGTTAAAGGGAAGCTTGCACCCCGGTACATTGGTCCTTTCCCTATACTTGAGCAATGTGGACCAGTGGCATACCGACTCCGACTACCCGAAACGTTGTCTGCTGTACATAATGTGTTCCACGTGTCCTAATTGAAGAAGTGTCTTCGGGTACCAGATCGAACCGTCGAAGTGACAGATGTTGTCCTCGAGCCAGACTTAACATATTCAGAGCACCCTATTCGAGTCTTGGATCAAAAGGACAGAATTACCCGGAGAAAGACTCTCAAGTTTTATAAGATACAGTGGAACCAACATTCCAAAAATGAGGCTACATGGGAAACTCAAGACTTTTTAGATAAGAATTTCCCAGGCTTTTTAGCCTCTTGTAATTTGTAAAGTGTACAACATTGTTATAATAAAGGAGTGAGTCCCAAACCCACCCCTGCCTTGTACCAAAAATAAGGAAATAAAAATGTGCAGCATTTCCTTTTCCATTACCTACCCTAGGACTTTTAATCTCGGGACGACATTCTTTTATGGGGGGAAGGATGTAACACCCCTGGTGTTACTGTTACTAAAACTTGAGCATGACATCATAAACATTGGCATTGCATATGTTTGACACACCTAGAGTGCATTCACTAGGTAAAAATTTCAAACAAGTTGTATTGTTCTAGTGTTTTGCAAATAGAACCCTGGAATAGGGGACTTAACCCTAAATGGGGTTTAAAGGGGTAAAACATGACCCAAATTGAGAAAACCCTAAGGTTTAAGTAAAACAATCATAAAATATTACTAAAGATGGATCTACATTACATTCATACCCCTGAGAAACCAGAAACCCTGGAAAATCCTAAATCCAAACCCTAGGGGCCTATGTGCAAAAACAATGCACATTTGGACTGAAGTGTAAAAACTACAATGTTAAAGCATATTAAGTCATATGGTTCACAAATATAGGGATTTTCAAGTGAAACCCTAAGTTTTGGGTCTATTTGCAAAAAGTACCACTTGACCTCTATTTGTAGAAAATTGTAGAAAAATCCTAAAATTTTCAAACCAATTTTCCTAGACTTCCTATTTTCCATAGTATTTAATAAAAATAGTTTCATTATTTTTAGATTAAATAGGGAATTTTGGGTTATTTAAAATAGCCTAAAGCATTGATTCTGGATTTTTAGAAAATAGATAATAAGTCCAAAAATGCCCAAACTTTTTATATGAGCTCTATACATTATTTAGAAGCCTTAGGTAGAGTTTGGTTTGATTTGGACCTTATTTGATACTTAGAACCCAAAACCCCCACCCCTGCTCTTTGAATTCCTTTACTGACTCCGGAAACCCTAGTTTTCCGGAGAACCGTGAAGGAAAATTGTATTCAAGAACCTTAGATAATAAATTCTTATGATCTTTGCACTTTCATGAGCATTACATGACATTCACTCTTATATACACAAATACATGGTTCTTCTTAGAAAACGAAGAAGAAGTCGAAATAACCGAAGAGAAGACACCACCACTACCTTCGGAATCTCAGGCAGGAAACTATTTCTACCTTGATATCTGCGGGTCCGAGCCTGACTCACCTATCAACGAAGGCAAGCCCCGGTGCATTTGCCACCTTCCTTGATGTTTTTAAAATCTTTCTCACTTGATTAATGCATTAGGTGATAGGAGTTGACTGCTTAAACAATTCCTGCATTACCTTCCTTGAACCTGATTATCTACCTTGAAACCCTGTTTTTACAAAAGGTTTTACTATGCTTAGAATTGCTCTAGCATAACAAAAGGTTTTGTTTTACAAAAGATGATATGGCAAAGTGGAAGGGATGTTTTTGAAAAATAAAATTTGATGGTGGATCCATCATGGCCATGATGGGTTCAACATCGGAAAAGATGTACCTCTGCCAGGTACCAAACTTTGGGTTTGAAATGATTAAGCTGAGACCGGGCGGGTGACTTGCACGAGAAAGGAGTCTCGGTGTAGTGTCTCCGTCTGAGTCGATTAAGGACTGTGTCGATGTAGGCCTACTGACCGAGGACCCTTTAACTGGTCACATGCCTCGTCATGGGTAAGCCTTGCCTCGGGCAGACTAAGGCCAGAATAAGATAACACGCAATGGGCGTGGAGCGGTGGCGGGAGTAGCGTGTACCCTCCATGGCAAGAGGCTGGACGGTGGTGTATCTGTGCTCTCGGTTCGCGTGAACCTGATCTGGTCTTAAGAACCCAGTGGCGGGTTGCCATATGCAAGGGTTAAGTGCTACATATGTCGTGTGATTGGAGATCCTCAGCTGAGTATAATCGATTCGGATCGCTGTACCTTCGCGGTCATGAAGACTTGGTCACTGCCCTATACGTAGATCTCTAGTAAAGATGAAGGACTTGTTAAAAAATTGGCTAGTGCAGGTGAAGTGATTGAACTAGGTTAGAAAGAACTCTAGATGCAGGTAATTTTACCTAACCTGAAAATAAAACTGGATTTTTAAGGATCCACTTTTAGTAAGCATTTATGCAAAACAGAGTCTTTGATCTTGAGATACCTTATCTTGACTCCCTTATAACCCGCATACCCTTGAGAGTCTTTTCTTTAGTCGGGTAAGACTTGCTGAGTAATTCCATACTCAGGGTTTTATTCCCTATTGTTTTTAGGTGAGGAAGCAACAAATTTTTGTTGCTTTTGTACCAAGGTGGTGACAAATGAAGAGAAGCAAGAATGAGGCTGCGGGAGGACCTAGTCCTCCATAAAAACTTTTATGTAAGAACTTATCGGGAGGAGTTTTTACCTCCCTTGGTATTGTAATAATAAGTACTCTGCACTCGTGTTTATATGCTGGTCTATAATAACTAACTTTATCTTACTTTCAAATAAATGTAAGTTATGTAATCGCTTCCGCATTTCTGTATCTTCGATGTTCTGTAATGTCTGCGTGACGGGTGAAACGCTCTTGGGAAAGGTAAGAAAAGTAGATACCGAAATTTTCAAGTAATTCAGGGGCATCTACAGGGTTGTCTGAGGTCCGTTGGACAAGGACAACTGTAGGTGGTCCTAACAACTTAGGAGGTTCCGTCATAATAAGCATGCCTCTAGGATCTTGATTGAGCCCTTCCAATTAGGGTTGGCATCGTACTGGTCCAGTCCACCACCGGACTGCCATGTGTCGCCCGACCATTGAAGTATCCATTACGCGCTCAAAGTAGCCATTATCGCGAGGTCCGGTGCACCACTGACCACTACTGTAGACGACCCGATGATTTTTATAATAAAAATCCCAAGACTAGTTCCCATACAAAGGGCCATGTGCCATTGAACTGGTCCGATGCACCAGGCCTCCAAAGCCCCTCCTTGGTCTAGGCTCTCTGTGAACTCACTCTGGGGCGCCACCAGACCGGTCCAGTGAGACCCAAACAACTATATGAAGTCCTTTTTAGCCAAGTGTTCTTAGATTTGACTTGGCTTTTCTTGGGAGCTATTCTATGACTTATACAAACATATTTAGAGTATGTTTGACTTGACTAAATCTCAAGTTCATACATTTAGCTCATCTCCCTTTGTGTTTTCCTGTTTCTGCTCAAAACAAGTCCAAATATGCACTTTCTCCAAAAACTGATTTAGAGATCGAACCAAAATGCTAAAGGCATTACAATAGGTGTGTGCAACTTATTCAAATGTTGAAATCTCATTGTTTTACCGATTTTTATAAAGTTGCACTTTACCGCCTTGTTCGAGCAGATATAAACTTTACTCAATTTGCCTTTAATTGAACCTATGATCATAAAGCAATAGCAAATCTACTTAATAATAAATGAACCAGGTATAAACAAGGTATAGGAAACACAAACCTAGGGTAACAAATTGGGTCCTATCAATTTAACAAATGTGCATGCATAGGTGCAAACATACCATTAAATATTATTACGTCAAAACAACATGTAGTACAAGGACACACTTGCCTTTTTAGTGCAACTCCAACGGCTTAGATGCTTATCAAAGTTGGGCTTCAGGTTCCTTGTAACCTCGCTCTTTGTAACACCTCAAAATCTCATTTTGTGAATTATGTAAAATTTTCCAAAGATTTGGTGTTAGGATATTTTTGTATCTCTTCTTCCAAAACTTTTGAAGTCACATCTCCTAAAAATAAAATGTTTTATAATAAAGATTCAATAAAAGGGATTCTTAAATGAATTATCCTTTATTTAAGTTAATAAGTATTATATAAATATAAATATTAGAGCACTCCTTAGAAATATTTGGATCAAAAGAAAAATAAATCATAATGAAGATTTGATATTAAAATTCTCCTAAACTAAATAAGTAATGTGTAAATCAATCCCTTGTGAATTATGCATATAGGAGCATTCATTTAGGGGGATAATTGACCAATAAATAAATAAAATACATCATAAATTCATTTTGAGGTTCTTTGTTTGCTGCATTAATAACTGGTGTTTGAATTTCAAAGCAAATTTGAACTCAAATCTATGGGAAAATAAAGGGAAATAACATACACTAACAATATATATATATATCAAATATATAGTCTTGCACTCATGCTGGTGTTTTATTTGTGCATCTAAAGGCAAAAGTTTGGAATTCAAACTTGAAATTGATTTGGAGTTAAAATAGAAATTAGAAAGTCAAATGGAAAAAATGGGAAAGGAAAAGTTCATGAAACCCTTTTATTCCTCCCATAAATGAATAAAAGGGAAAAGAATGAATCATAATATTTTAAAAACACTAAAGTTATATTCACATTAAAGAATATTTGGCCCTTGGAAATTTGAAGCTCAAAACAGGGATTTAAATTCGGTTTGAACCCTTGAATTTGAAATAGGAAAGGAAAATCAGAAAAAGAGAAAAAGAAAACATGAAAACGTTTGGTGGGCCGAATTACCCTTCCTCGGCCCACTAACGCGCGCGCCGTGAGCCATTTTACCATGCGCGCTAGAAACCTCCTTCCACTGCGAGGCCGACCCCATTAACCAGCCAGAGCCGTGCGCGCGCTCCTGTGTTGGCTTGGTCGCTGACATCGGGCCCCACGCTGTCAGCCCTATGCTCTTCTCCTGGTAAGCGCCGCGGCGGCCATATCCCAACAACCCGAGAGATCTTCTCCTCCCCCTGCGCTCGTCCAACCTCGGTCTCTGGGGTATATAAACAAGTCGTCCATGCTCCTCCGTTGGGCCATGGCTTGGCTTGGAGATAGCTCAAGCGGGCGGTACCAATTGAGAACCGTAGGGAGTTGAGATCAGGTGGCGGCCGTCCCGAGCAATCCTCGCCTGCACCATCGATTCGTCCATGATGAACAGCCCTGGGTCCTCATTAACACTACGGGAGGGTGAAGCAACCCTTAATTCAATGGATAAGTGAAAGGGAAATGTGCCCTTGGGCCATTTCTAAGTATTTTGGTGATTGAGTGCCAACGCAAGTGCTTTTGTGTTGATCTATGCAATATGGTGGACAAAGTGCAAATCAAGTCAAAAGGTATGTTTCTAGACTTAGTACATTGTTTTATGGACTAATGTATTGTGTCTAAGTGCTAGAAACAGAAAAAATTGAATTGGAAATGAGATGGCTCGGTTCAGCCAAAGTCAGCTCGGTCTGGGTGCACCGGACAGTGTCCGGTGCGCCAGGCTAGCTCTGACGAACAGGCTGCTCTCTGGACTTCGACGACGGTGTACGGCTATAATTCACCGGACTGTCCTCTGGTGCACCGGACTGTCCGGTGGGCCGTTCACAGGCGAACTCGTCGCTCTCGGGAGATGATTAACGGCGTACGGCTAAAATTCACCGGTCTGTCCGTTGGTGCACTGGACTGTCCGGTGAGCCAACGGTCAGCCGGGGCGACGGTCGGCCGAGGATTACGCGCATGACGCGTGGCCGAGCCAACGATCACAAGGGGGCACCAGACTGTCCGGTGTGCACCGGACAGTGTCCGGTGCGCCAACGGCTCTCAATCAGCAACGGTCGACTGCGCCATAGAAGGAAAGAAATCCGCACCGGACAGTGTCCGGTGGTGCACCGGACTGTCCGGTGCGCCAGTCGACAGACGATAAGATCTGCCTTCCAGGAATGTTCTCAACGGCTCCTAGCTGCCTTGGGGCTATAAAAGGGACCCCTAGGCGCATGGAGGAGGATAACCAAGCATTCCTTGATCACTCTTGATCACTCACACTCCATTCTTGCGCACTTGTTCGACATTCTAGTGATTTGAGCTCCGTTCTAGTGTGCTAGTCTTTTGAGCTTAAGTCTGGGTCTTGTGTGTGCGTATTTGCTGTGATCTTTGTGTCTTGTGTGAGTTGCTAATCCCTCCCTTACTCCGTGCTTGTTTGTGAACTTCAAGTGTAAGGGCGAGAGGCTCCAAGTTGTGGAGATTCCTCGCGAACGGGATTAAGAAAAGCAAAGCAAAACACCGTGGTATTCAAGTGGGTCTTTGGACCGCTTGAGAGGGGTTGATTGCAACCCTCGTCCGTTGGGACGCCACAACATGGAGTAGGCAAGCGTTGGTCTTGGCCGAACCACGGGATAACCACTGTGCCATCTCTGTGATTGATATCTTTGTGGTTATTGTGTTTTGTTGAGACTCCTCTCTAGCCACTTGGCGATTATTGTGCTAACACTTAACCAAGTTTTTGTGGCTTAAGTTTCAAGTTTTACAGGATCACCTATTCACCCCCCCTCTAGGTGCTCTCAATTGGTATCAGAGCCATTCTCTTCACAAAGGGACTAATCGCTCGAAGAGATGGATCCTAAGGGGAAGGGAATCGTGATCAACGATAAAGAGAAGGAGTCCTTCATCAACGAGCCAAAGAATGACAAGCCTACCGACTCGGGCTCGGGCCACAAACGTAAAGATGGGAAGAAGAAGAAGACGAGACGCATCAAGGAGATCGTCTACTACGACGACAGCGATGAGTCCACTTCTTCCCAAAAGGATAACTACGACTACGAGAAACAAAAGACGGTTAATTCGAATTTTTCTTTCGATTATTCTCGTATTCCTCAAAGTTCAAATTCACATTTGCTCTCCATTCCTCTCGGCAAGCCTCCACACTTTGATGGGGAGGACTACGGATTTTGGAGCCACAAAATGCGTAGTCACCTGTTCTCTCTCCATCCAAGCATATGGGAGATTGTTGAGAATGGAATGAAATTTGATAGCTCAGATAGTCCTATTTTTATTAATGAACAGATTCATAGAAATGCACAAGCTACTACTGTGTTGTTAGCCTCCTTGTGCAGGGACGAGTACCATAAGGTGAGCGCCTTGGACAATGCCAAGCAAATCTGGGACACCCTCAAGATCTCTCATGAGGGGAATGACGTCACCTTGCTCACCAAGATGGAGTTGGTAGAAGGCGAGCTCGGAAGATTTGCGATGATAAGGGGCGAGGAGCCAACCCAAACATACAACCGGCTCAAGACCCTTATCAACAAAATAAGGAGCTACAGAAGCACGCGATGGATGGACCACGACGTCGTCCGCCTAATGCTAAGGTCCTTTACCGTTCTTGATCCACATTTGGTGAATAATATTCTTGAGAATCCCAGGTACACCAAAATGTCGCCCGAAGAAGTCCTTGGAAAATTCGTAAGCGGGCGAATGATGATCAAGGAGGCGAGGTACGTGGACGACGCACTGAATGGTCCAATCAATGAGCCTCAACCCGTTGCTCTGAAGGCAACGAGAAGCAAGGAGGCGTTACCTAGCAAGGTGGCGCAAGTTGAGGCGGCAGGGCTCAATGATGAAGAGATGGCCCTCATCATCAAGCGCTTCAAGACGACGCTTATGGGTCGCAAGGGACAGCCAAGCAAGACCAAGACAAAGGGGAAGCGCTCATGCTTCAAATGTGGTAAGCTTGGTCATTTTATTGCTAACTGTCCCGATAATGATAGTGACCAGGAAAAGGGAAACAAGAGGGAGAAGAAGAAGAATTACAAGAAGGCCAAGGGCGAGGCACATATCGGAAAGGAGTGGGATTCGGATTGCTCCTCCTCCGACTCCGACAATGAAGGACTCACCGCCACTGCCTTCAACAAGTCATCCCTCTTCCCCAACGAGCGTCACACATGCCTCATGGTAAAGGAGAAGAAGGTATGTACTCGAGACAGTACTACTTATGATTCTTCTAGTGATGATGAGTCTAGCGATGAGGAAATAGATTACTCTAGCTTGTTCAAGGGATTGGATAGAAATAAAATTGATAAAATCAATGAATTGATTGATGCCTTGAATGAAAAGCATAGACTTTTAGAAAAGCAAGAGGATTTGTTGTATGAAGAACATGATAAATTTGTAGAGGCACAAAAATCTTATGCTTTAGAAGTTAAAAGAAATGAAATGCTTTCTTATGAACTATCTACTTGTCATGAAACCATTTCCACTTTAAAAGGTGTTAATGATGATTTAAAAGCTAAACTAGAAGTAGCTTGTAAATCTAACTCTTGTGTAGAACATGTTTGCACTAGGTGTAAAGATCTTAATGTTGATACTTGTGCATTTCTAAACTAAATGATGAAGTAGCTAGTCTTAATGCTCAACTTAATACTAGCAAGAGTGAATTTGACAAACTAAAATTTGCAAGGGATGCCTACACAATTGGTAGACACCCCTCAATTAAGGATGGTCTTGGCTTCAAGAGGGAAGCCAAGAACTTAACAAGCCATAAGGCTCCCATCTCCGCCAAGGAGAAAGGGAAGGCCCCTATGGCTAGTAGTGTGCAAAAGAATCATGCTTTTATGTACCATGATAGGAGACAATCTAGAAATACTTATAGGAGTTGGAATGCTTATGATGCTTTTGATTCTCATGCCATGCTTGCTTCTAGCTCTTCCTATGTGCATGATAGAAATATTGGTAGGAGAAATGTTGTTCATAATATGCCTAGGAGAAATGTTGTTAATGTTCCTAGGAAAGTTAATGAACCTTCTACAATATATCATGCTTGCAATGCTTCTTTTGCCATTTATAGAAAGAATAAGAAGGTGATTGCTAGGAAGTTAGGAGCCAAATGTAAGGGAGATAAAACTTGCATTTGGGTCCCTAAGACAATTGTAACTAACCTTGTAGGACCCAACAAGAGTTGGGTACCTAAGACCCAAGCCTAAATTTGCCTTGTAGGTTTATGCATCCGGGGGTTCAAGCTGGATTATCGACAGCGGATGCACAAACCATATGACGGGGGAGAAGAAGATGTTCACCTCCTACGTCAAAAACAAGGATTCCCAAGATTCAATAATATTCGGTGATGGGAACCAAGGCAAGGTAAAAGGGTTAGGTAAAATTGATATTTCATCCGAGCACTCTATTTCTAATGTGTTTTTAGTTGAGTCGCTTGGATATAATTTGTTATCTGTTAGTCAATTATGCAATATGGGATATAACTGTCTTTTCACAAATGTAGATGTGTCTGTCTTTAGAAGGTGTGATGGTTCACTAGCTTTTAAGGGTGTACTAGACGACAAACTTTATTTGGTTGATTTTGCAAAAGAAGAAGCCGGTCTAGATGCATGCTTAATCGCTAAGACTTGCATGGGCTGGCTGTGGCATCGCCGCTTAGCACATGTGGGGATGAAGAACCTTCACAAACTTCTAAAGGGAGAACACGTGATAGGTCTAACTAACGTACATTTCGAAAAAGATAGACCTTGTGCAGCTTGTCAAGCAGGGAAACAGGTGGGAGGCTCTCATCACACCAAAAATGTGATGACCACATCAAGACCCTTGGAGATGCTTCATATGGACCTCTTCGGACCCGTCGCCTATCTAAGTATAGGAGGAAGTAAGTATGGTCTTGTTATAGTTGATAATTTTTCCCGCTTCACTTGGGTATTCTTTTTGTAGGATAAATCTGAAACCCAAGGGACCCTCAAGCGTTTCCTCAGGCGAGCTCAAAATGAGTTTGAGCTCAAGGTGAAGAAGATAAGGAGCGACAAGGGGTCCGAATTCAAGAACCTTCAAGTGGAGGAGTTCCTTGAGGAGGAAGGGATCAAGCACGAGTTCTCCGCTCCCTACACACCACAGCAAAATGGTGTGGTAGAGAGGAAGAATAGGACGCTCATCGATATGGCGAGGACTATGCTTGGAGAGTTCAAGACCCCCGAGCGCTTTTGGTCGGAAGTCGTGAACACAGCGTGCCAAGCCATCAACCGGGTCTACCTTCACCGCCTCCTCAAGAAGACTTCGTATGAGCTGCTAACTAGTAACAAGCCCAATGTATCTTATTTTCGTGTATTTGGGAGCAAGTGTTATATTCTTGTGAAGAAAGGTAGAACTTCTAAATTTGCTCCCAAAGCTGTAGAAGGGTTTTTATTAGGTTATGACTCAAATACAAAGGCGTATAGGGTCTTCAACAAATCATCGGGTTTGGTTGAAGTCTCTAGCGACGTTGTATTTGATGAGACTAATGGCTCTCCAAGAGAGCAAGTTGTTGATCTTGATGATGTAGATGAAGAAGACGTTCCAACGGCCGCAATACGCACCATGGCGATTGGCGATGTGCGACCACAGGAACAATTGGAGCAAGATCAACCTTCTTCCTCAACTATGGTGCATCCCCCACCCAAGATGACGAACAGGTACCTCAAGTAGAGGCGCATGATCAAGGGGGAGCACAGGATGTTCAAGTTGAAGAGGAAGAAGCCCATCAGGCACCTCCAACCCAAGTTCGAGCAATGATTCAAAGGAATCATCCCGTCGACCAAATTTTGGGTGATATTAGCAAGGGAGCAACTACTCGTTCAAGATTAGTTAATTTTTGTGAGCATTACTCCTTTGTCTCTTCTATTGAGCCTTTCAGGGTGGAAGAGGCCTTGCTAGATCCGGACTGAGTGTTGGCCATGCAGGAGGAACTCAACAACTTCAAGCGTAATGAAGTTTGGACACTGGTGCCTCGTCCCAAGCAAAACGTTGTGGGAACCAAGTGGGTGTTCCGCAACAAACAGGACGAGCACGGGGTGGTGACAAGGAACAAGGCTCGACTTGTGGCAAAAGGTTATGCCCAAGTCGCAGGTTTGGACTTTGAGGAGACTTTCGCTCCTGTGGCTAGGCTAGAGTCCATTCGTATCTTGCTAGCATATGCCGCTCACCATTCTTTCAGGTTGTACCAAATGGATGTGAAAAGCGCTTTCCTCAACGGGCCAATTAAGGAGGAGGTGTACGTGGAGCAACCCCCTGGCTTCGAGGATGAACGGTACCCCGACCACGTGTGTAAGCTCTCTAAGGCGCTCTATGGACTTAAGCAAGCCCCAAGAGCATGGTATGAATGCCTTAGAGACTTTTTAATTGCTAATGCTTTCAAGGTTGGGAAAGCCGATCCAACTCTTTTCACTAAGACTTGCGATGGTGATCTTTTTGTGTGCCAAATTTATGTCGATGACATAATATTTGGTTCTACTAACCAAAAGTCTTGTGAAGAGTTTAGCAGGGTGATGACGCAGAAATTCGAGATGTCGATGATGGGCGAGTTGAACTACTTCCTTGGGTTCCAAGTGAAGCAACTCAAGGACGGCACTTTCATCTCCCAAACGAAGTACACGCAAGACTTGCTAAAGCGGTTTGGGATGAAGGACGCCAAGCCCGCAAAGACTCCGATGGGAACCGACGGACACACCGACCTCAACAAAGGAGGTAAGTCCGTTGATCAAAAGGCATACCGGTCTATGATAGGGTCTTTACTTTATTTGTGTGCTAGTAGATCGGATATTATGCTTAGCGTATGCATGTGTGCTAGATTTCAATCCGATCCAAGGGAGTGTCACTTAGTGGCCGTGAAGCGAATTCTTAGATATTTAGTCGCTATGCCTTGCTTCGGGATCTGGTATCCAAAGGGGTCTAACTTTGACTTGATTGGATATTCAGATTCTGATTATGCTGGATGTAAGGTCGATAGGAAGAGTACATCGGGGACGTGCCAATTCTTAGGAAGGTCCCTGGTGTCGTGGAACTCTAAGAAACAAACATTCGTTGCCCTATCCACCGCTGAGGCCGAGTACGTTGCCGCAGGACAGTGTTGTGCGCAACTACTGTGGATGAGGCAAACCCTCCGGGACTTTGGCTACAATCTGAGCAAAGTCCCACTCCTATGTGACAATGAGAGTGCTATCCGAATAGCGGAAAATCCTGTTGAGCACAGCCACACAAAGCACATTGACATCCGGCATCACTTTTTGAGAGACCACCAGCAAAAGGGAGATATCGAAGTGTTTTATGTTAGCACCGAGAACCAGCTAGCCGATATCTTTACCAAGCCTTTAGATGAGAAGACCTTTTGCAGGCTGCGTAGTGAGCTAAATGTCCTAGATTCGCGGAACTTGGATTGATTTATAGCATACATGTGTTTATGCCCTTGATCATGTTCCTTATGCATTTTGTTGCTTACTTGTGGTGCTCAAGTTGTACAAACACTCCCTGGACCTCACAAGTCCTCTTGCAAGTGATGCACATATTTAGGGGGAGATGTGTTACAACTTGACCCTTTGAGACTAAGCGTGTGCTTGAGTTTGCTTGTTTTAAGTCTCAAAGGAGGTTTGAAAGGGAAAAGGTGGACTTGGACCATGAAAGACTTCCACTGCACTCCGATGGGAGGGTAACTTATTCCAAGTTCATCTCATGTACTCTTATTGCCTTTGTAATCTTATTTGAAGATTTTGGTGAGGCAATGGGGTTCACGGGCCAAGATTGATCCCGTTTTGGTGCTTGATGCCAAAGGGGGAGAAAATAAAGGCCAAAGCAATAGATGGATCAGCTACCACTTGAGAAATTTTGAAAATAGTAGAATAGAGCTTTTGGTTTGGCAAAACTCTTTCATTGTCCCTTTTGTCAAAAGTTGGCCTCTTGTGGGGAGAAGTGTTGATTATGGGAAAAGGGGGAGTTTTTTGAAATTCTTGATCAATTTCATTTGGAATACCTCTCTTTATGTCTCTACAAGTGAATTTGACTTAGAGATAGGAATTTGAGTTTGATTTGCAAAAACAAACCAAGTGGTGGCAAAGAGTGATCCATATATGCCAAATTTGATTCAAAACAACTTTTGGTTTTCATTTGCATTGATATTGCACTTGTTCTAGTTGCTTTATGTTGTGTTGGCATAAATCACCAAAAAGGGGGAGATTGAAAGGGAAATGTGCCCTTGGGCCATTTCTAAGTATTTTGGTGATTGAGTGCCAACGCAAGTGCTTTTGTGTTGATCTATGCAATATGGTGGACAAAGTGCAAATCAAGTCAAAAGGTATGTTTCTAGACTTAGTACATTGTTTTATGGACTAATGTATTGTGTCTAAGTGCTGGAAACAGAAAAAATTGAATTGGAAATGAGATGGCTCGGTTTAGCCAAAGTCAGCTTGGTCTAGGTGCACCAGACTGTCCGGTGGTGCACCGGACAGTGTCCGGCGGTGCACCGGACAGTGTCCGGTGCGCCACGCTAGGTCTGACGAACAGGCTGCTCTCGGGACTTCGACGGCGGTGTATGGCTATAATTCACCGGACTGTCCGGTGGTGCACCGGACTGTCCGGTGGGCCGTTCACAGGCGAACTCGTCGCTCTCGGGAGATGATTAACGGCGTACGGCTAAAATTCACCGGTCTGTCCGTTGGTGCACCGGACTGTCCGGTGAGCCAACGGTCAGCCGGGGCAACGGTCGGCCGAGGATTCCGCGCGTGACGCGTGGCCGAGCCAACGGTCACAAGGGGGCACCGGACTGTCCGTGTGCACCGGACAGTGTCCGGTGCGCCAACGGCTCTCAATCAGCAACGGTCGACTTGGCCATAGAAGGAAAGAAATCCGCACCGGACAGTGTCCGGTGGTGCACCGGACTGTCCGGTGCGCCAGTCGACAGAAGGCAAGATCTGCCTTCCAGGAATGTTCTCAACGGCTCCTAGCTGCCTTGGGGCTATAAAAGGGACCCCTAGGCGCATGGAGGAGGATAACCAAGCATTCCTTGATCACTCTTGATCACTCACACTCCATTCTTGCGCACTTGTTCGACATTCTAGTGATTTGAGCTCCGTTCTAGTGTGCTAGTCTTTTGAGCTTAAGTCTGGGTCTTGTGTGTGCGTATTTGCTGTGATCTTTGTGTCTTGTGTGAGTTGCTAATCCCTCCCTTACTCCGTGCTTCTTTGTGAACTTCAAGTGTAAGGGCGAGAGGCTCCAAGTTGTGGAGATTCCTCGCGAACGGGATTAAGAAAAGCAAAGCAAAACACCATGGAATTCAAGTGGGTCTTTGGACCGCTTGAGAGGGGTTGATTGCAACCCTCGTCCGTTGGGACGCCACAACGTGGAGTAGGCAAGCGTTGGTCTTGGCTGAACCACGGGATAACCACCGTGCCATCTCTGTGATTGATATCTTTGTGGTTATTGTGTTTTGTTGAGACTCCTCTCTAGCCACTTGGCGATTATTGTGCTAACACTTAACCAAATTTTTGTGGCTTAAGTTTCAAGTTTTACAGGATCACCTATTCACCCCCCCTCTAGGTGCTCTCAATAAGGCCGCGGGGTGGTGGAAATTTCTCACCGGTGCTGCTCTGTAGCTGCGGTGCCGCTAACCTCGAGGTTCGGATTCCCTGTGGCATAATCTATGGTAAAACTCCTCTCCCCAATTTCGCTTATTCGCCCTCTACGCAAATTGACTGATTGATGGAAGGTTGGGGCGCTGGCGCGTACGATCATGGTCGCCGGCCATGGCCTCCGCCGTGGGGTTTGGCGGTGTGGCCGTCTGGACAGCTGGGGGATTGGGGCAAGGCCGTTTGGCCGTAGGATATTGATGTGCGGCTGAGATTAAATGGAGTGTAACGTTTCGTTGCATCGAATCGTGACCGTTGGATGTCAATCTAGGGGACCCGGTTGGATCAGGGCATAGTCAACTTGAGACCATCGGATCCTAATCCAGCGTCCGCTAATGCGTACCGGTTCGGATAAAAGAGATCTAATCCGGTCCCTAGATTCAGAATCGGACGGCTCAGCTTTAAACGTACCCCTTCACCCGGCCCTTTCTCAAATAAGCCCCTGCACTCTTATACAATCAACCCGCGGTCCACCAGCAGGTCTGGCTGTGTCTAGGGAGTTTTGTAGATCTGACCTTGTGCTATCTGGTATTTGGCGCCCAGTCCAGTGAGTTGGAAAAATTAGAAAATAAATATAGAAATGAATTTTTAATGTAGAAATAAATGGTAGAATTGGTTTAACTTATAGAAAATTCATATAAAGTCCAAATTAGCCCATTCTAGTTCCTATAATTTTGTAATATTATTGTTTATCATTTATTGTCACTATTTTGACATAAAAGTCACATTAAAATTTTTATCTTAATTAATCTTGTACAAAGCACATAGAATCTTTGGAAATTCATAACTTAATAACCGTAGCTCCCAACTTAGTGGTTCTCGTTCCCACGATCTCGTAGCTTCGCATAGATTATTATTGCGCAGTTGTTCTCATGTTTGGTGTGATGTTAATTTTGTCTATACAATGTTTGTCTATATTGCTACGACTAGCAGTGAGGTCACGTGTCATCCGAAGATCATCCTGGTACTTGGAATCTCAAGTCCCAGGCAAGTTGTGCCCTTGATCACTTCTTTTTACCCAGCCATGTTCTGATTAATCATAATAATCTGCATAGGTTAATTTTGATGGGACCCAATAGGTTACCCTAGTTTGTCTATCTTTATACCTTGTTTACCACTGAACTTTTTGGGTAGTACTTGCTAGTGCTTTATGTGGTTTTGGGTATGAAGATACATTATACATGATCACACTTTTATTATCGGTTTATTATTACTGTTCATGATAAGATCATTATGTTAATTGGAACATGGAGCGACCACCCAGGAAAACAGTGCTACCACAAGGGTTTAATGGGACGCCCTTGGCTGATTAATTAGGAAAGCTAGTGGAAGACTACCTTACCCGAAAGGGGCAAGGGCAGTAGGGGAGTGGTCAGTGTAGGGAGGCCCTTGGGATGATTTTGCTGCGATGGCGATCATGCGAGGGGTCCCTGCATTGGAGCTTCCTATAAACTGTAGCGGGTTTTCTGAAGCTAGTGGAACTTTGTAAAGGCCTCGTAGTGTTACCCTGCCTCGCCTCCTCGGTAGAGGTGTATGGGAAGTCGTGATCCCTTGGCAGACGGGTAACATGACTTGTGGGTAAAGATGCGCAACCTCTGCAGAGTGTAAAACTGGTATACTAGCCGTGCTCACGGTCAAGAGCAGCTCGAACCCTCACATGATTAATTTATGGAACTAAATTCAATTTGTCATATGCATTGCATCGCAGGTGATGTTGTTATTACTTTTGTTCTACTACTTAATTGGGTTGGTATTTACTTATACTTAGTAATTGCTAATAAAAATTTGACCAACTTTAAAAGCAATGCTCAGCTTCAACCATCCTCTTTGGTAAGCCTTATACTTCACGTGAGCTCCCACCTTTGGCGAGTTCATGCACATTATTCCCCACAACTTGTTGAGCTATGAACGTATGTGAGCTCACTCTTGCTGTCTCACACCCCCCCACAGGTCAAGAACAGGTACCGCAGGATGAGGCGCATGGAGGATGCTGTGATGTGATTGTGAGAGGTCTAGGCCGTCGTCTCTCAGTCAACTTTGGGTTGCTGGACCGTTGTCTCCTTATAATGTAATTATTTAATTATTTATTTTGTATAGAACTCCTGTTATATAGTAAAGATGTGACATTCGATCCTGTGCCATGATTCATCATATGTGTGAGACTTGGTCCCAACACACCTGGTGATTATGTTCGCGCCCGGGTCTTGGTGCCCCGAAACCCGGGTGTGACAGAAGTGGTATCAGAGGAATGTTGACTGTAGGACGAAACCTAGATAGAACTGGACAAACATTGTCTACTTACCTCTGCTACTCTGATTCTTTTCTAAACTTATCTTGATCTTTTCTCGTCTATTTCCGCTCTACTCTGATTATTCTTACCTTTTCTTTCCAAAGACAAATGTGGATTTCACACTTTGAAATCCTGTGTCTGAAGTGACCTTTAAGAATAGGAGACCTAATCTTAGGAACAAAAACAAAACTATTTTTATAAGTGTTTATGTACTTGAATGTTTGTTCTTATGATACATGTCTGATTTGGATCTTTGATTGAGTGTGATGAGTTGTGGAGTAATGTCCACAATTACATCTGCATATGCATATAGGTATAAATATAAATAAATAAAATTCATAAGATAACTAAACAACCTGGTTTATCCTCCATTAAAGTGTACCTATTTTATATAGATCCCTCATATCTTAAAAAACTCTCTCTTATCTTAATTGGTCCATCTTATCTTAAAAGATACTCTCTTATCTTAATAGACTCATCTTATCTTGAAAAGATTTTATCTCATCCTAATAGATCTAACTGGCCTCAAAAGATTCTATCTTATCCTTATGGATCCGTCTTATCCTAATAAGCATACTTATCCACCCTAGTTTAACAACCATGATCTAATGCAAATTAATTAGGTCTTATCTAGTCTATCTAGTCATAACAATCTAACCTAGATCTGATCCAGTGTGATAGAATAATCTAACCTAATGAAGGCTAACCTTAAGTTGAGCTAATCTAATGTAAGTTACTTAATGCCGGTATAAAGGATAGAGTCATACTCCTAATTCACTTAAGACTAAATTGGTGACTTAAATCAACTCGGCTATACCCAACAACTTGACCTACATAACAGATCTATCTTAGCCTCTTGTCCCAAACCCGGATGGAGACGCCAAAGAGCAAGAAGGAGGAAACCAACCTCGACATGGAAGAATAGGAGTCAAATCAGATCACGAGATGATTCAAGATTTACCACCTTCGATGGAGTCTTCCCTTACCAAGTTCTTCTTACCATCAGCTAACCTCACTCTGCCCATCTCTCTTCTTACCTAACTGTGTTTCTAAACATCAAAGATACCCATGCATTTCTTGCTAAATAGTATTAAAAGAGAGAGAGACTCTTAATTTTTTGAATCAATTAGAAACTACAATCTCAATTACAAACCAATCTTGGTATAATCCTTTTTCCTACAAATCTCGAGGACGAGATTATTTTTAAGGGGGGTAGGATTTGTAACACCTCAAAATCTCATTTTGTGAATTATGTAAAATTTTCCAAAGATTTGGTGTTAGGATATTTTTGTATCTCTTCTTCCAAAACTTTTGAAGTCACATCTCCTAAAAATAAAATGTTTTATAATAAAGATTCAATAAAAGGGATTCTTAAATGAATTATCCTTTATTTAAGTTAATAAGTATTATATAAATATAAATATTAGAGCACTCCTTAGAAATATTTGGATCAAAAGAAAAATAAATCATAATGAAGATTTGATATTAAAATTCTCCTAAACTAAATAAGTAATGTGTAAATCAATCCCTTGTGAATTATGCATATAGGAGCATTCATTTAGGGGGATAATTGACCAATAAATAAATAAAATACATCATAAATTCATTTTGAGGTTCTTTGTTTGCTGCATTAAAACTGGTGTTTGAATTTCAAAGCAAATTTGAACTCAAATCTATGGGAAAATAAAGGGAAATAACATACACTAACGATATATATATATATATCAAATATATAGTCTTGCATTCATGCTGGTGTTTTACTTGTGCATCTAAAGGCAAAAGTTTGGAATTCAAACTTGAAATTGATTTGGAGTTAAAATAGAAATTAGAAAGTCAAATGGAAAAAAATGGGAAAGGAAAAGTTCATGAAACCCTTTTATTCCTCCCATAAATGAATAAAAGGGAAAAGAATGAATCATAATATTTTAAAAACACTAAAGTTATATTCACATTAAAGAATATTTGGCCCTTGGAAATTTGAAGCTCAAAACAGGGATTTAAATTCGGTTTGAACCCTTGAATTTGAAATAGGAAAGGAAAATCAGAAAAAGAGAAAAAGAAAACATGAAAACGTTTGGTGGGCCGAATTACCCTTCCTCGGCCCACTAACGCGCGCGCCGTGAGCCATTTTACCACGTGCGCTAGAAACCTCCTTCCACTGCCAGGCCGACCCCATTCACCAGCCAGAGCTGCGCGCGCGCTCCTGTGTTGGCTTGGTCGCTGACATCGGGCCCCACGCTGTTAGCCCTATGCTCTTCTTATCCTGGTAAGCGCCGCGGCAGCCATATCCCAACAACCCAAGAGATCTTCTCCTCCCCCTGCGCTCGTCCAACCTCGGTCTCCGGGGTATATAAACAAGTCGTCCATGCTCCTCCGTTGGGCCATGGCTTGGCTTGGAGATAGCTCAAGCGGGCGGTACCAATTGAGAACCGTAGGCAGTTGAGATCAGGTGGCGGCCGTCCCGAGCAATCCTCGCCTGCACCATCGATTTGTCCATGATGAACAGCCCTGGGTCCTCGTTAACACTACGGGAGGGCGAAGCAACCCTTAATTCAATGGATAAGGCCGCGGGGTGGTGGAAATTTCTCACCGGTGCTGCTCTGTAGCCGCGGTGCCGCTAACCTCGAGGTCCGGATTCCCTGTGGCATAATCTACGGTAAAAATCCTCTCCCCAATTTCGCTTATTCGCCCTCTACGCAAATTGACTGATTGATGGAAGGTTGGGGCGCTGGCGCGTAGGATCATGGTCGCCGGCCATGGCCTCCGCCGTGGGGTTTGGCGGTGTGGCCGTCTGGACAGCTGGGGGATTGGGGCAAGGCCGTTTGGCCGTAGGATATTGATGTGCGGCTGAGATTAAATGGAGTGTAACGTTTCATTGCATCGAATCGTGACCGTTGGATGTCAATCTAGGGGACCCGGTTGGATCAGGGCATAGTCAACTTGAGACCATCGGATCCTAATCTAGCATCCGCTAATGCGTACCGGTTCGGATAAAAGAGATCTAATCCGGTCCCTAGATTCAGAATCGGACGGCTCAGCTTTAAACGTACCCCTTCACCCGGCCCTTTCTCAAATAAGCCCCTGCACTCGTATACAATCAACCGGCGGTCCACCAGCAGGTCTTGGTGTGTCTAGGGAGTTTTGTAGATCTGACCTTGCGCTCTCTGGTATTTGGCGCCCAGTCCAGTGAGTTGGAAAAATTAGAAAATAAATATAGAAATGAATTTTTAATGTAGAAATAAATGGTAGAATTGGTTTAACTTATAGAAAATTTATATAAAGTCCAAATTAGCCCATTCCAGTTCCTATAATTTTGTAATATTATTGTTTATCATTTATTGTCACTATTTTGACATAAAAGTCACATTAAGATTGTTATCTTAATTAATCTTGTACAAAGCACATAGAATCTTTGGAAATTCATAACTTAATAACCATAGCTCCCAACTTAGTGGTTCTCGTTCCCACGATCTCGTAGCTTCGCATAGATTATTATTACGCAGTTGTTCTCATCTTTGGTGTGATGTTAATTTTGCCTATACAATGTTTGTCTGTATTGCTACGACTAGCAGTGAGGTCACGTGTCATCCGAAGATCATCCTGGTACCTGGAATCTCAAGTCCCATGCAAGTTGTGCCCTTGATCACTTCTTTTTACCCAGCCATGTTCTGATTAATCATAATGATCTACATAGGTTAATTTTGATGGGATCCAATAGGTTACCCTAGTTTGTCTATCTTTATACCTTGTTTACCACTGAACTTTTTGGGTAGTACTTGCTAGTGCTTTATGTGGTTTTGGGTATGAAGATACATTATACATGATCACACTTTTATTATCGGTTTATTATTACTGTTCATGATAAGATCATTATGTTAATTGGAACATGGAGCGACCACCCGGGAAAACAGTGCTACCACAAGGGTTTAATGGGACGCCCTTAGCTGATTAATTAGGAAAGCTAGTGGAAGACTACCTTACCCGAAAGGGGCAAGGGCAGTAGGGGAGTGGTCAGTGTAGGGAGGCCCTTGGGATGATTTTGCTGCGATGGCGGTCATGCGAGGGGTCCCTGCATTGGAGCTTCCTATAAACTGTAGCGGGTTTTCTGAAGCTAGTGGAACTTTGTAAAGGCCTCGTAGTGTTACCCTGCCTCGTCTCCTCGGTAGAGGTGTATGGGAAGTCACGATCCCTTGGCAGACGGGTAACATGACTTGTGGGTAAAGATGCGCAACCTCTGCAGAGTGTAAAACTGGTATACTAGCCGTGCTCACGGTCAAGAGCAGCTCGGACCCTCACATGATTAATTTATAGAACTAAATTCAATTTGTCATATGCATTGCATCGAGGTGATGTTGTTATTACTTTTGTTCTACTAATTAATTGGGTTGGTATTTGCTTTTAGCTAATAAAAATTTGACCAACTTTAAAAGCAATGCTCAGCTTCAACCATCCTCTTTGGTAAGCCTTACACTTCACGTGAGCTCCAACCTTTGGCGAGTTCATGCACATTATTCCCCACAACTTGTTGAGCTATGAACGTATGTGAGCTCACTCTTGCTGTCTCACACCCCCCCCATAGGTCAAGAACAGGTACCGCAGGATGAGGCGCATGGAGGATGCTGTGATGTGATCGTGAGAGGTCTAGGCCGTCGTCTCCCAGTCAACTTTGGGTTGCTGGACCGTTGTCTCCTTATAATGTAATTATTTAATTATTTATTTTGTATAGAACTCCTGTTATATAGTAAAGATGTGACATTCGATCCTGTGCTATGATTCATCATATGTGTGAGACTTGGTCCCAGCACACCTGGTGATTATGTTCGCGTCCGAGTATTGGTGCCCCGAAACCCGGGTGTGACACTCTTCTATTCACAATTGCAATAATACATACAAATATACAAACAATAAATAAAAATAATGTAACACCAATCAAGATTTAGTGGGCCTCGGGTAAAAGGAATTGGGACGAGCGGAAGGTTTCATTTTCTTCTTTTGTTTTCCCCTTTTTTATTTTCTATTGTTGTTTGAAAATCGAAAATTCAAATTTGGTTTTGGTTCCAACTCAGATTAAATGCACATTTCAAAGACCCAACATGAATGCAAAGTAACATCTTATTTATTATCTTATTCATTTAAGCAAATGCTTTTAAATATGCAATTCATACACGCAAAAATAATTATTTCAAAAAAAATAATTTTAATGTATAATCTTTATTAAGAGATGATTTAACTTAAATCGTTTAGAGAGTACTTATAATTATATAGTTCAACAAAGGAATAATGTAATTTATATATGGATCCTTTTATTTAACCTTTTATTAGAAAACATATTTATTTTAGGAGAAGTAATTTCAAACATAAGAAAATTATTATTAAAATATATATTTTAGTTTAAAACCTTTAGAGAATTCCAAAAATAAAAATTTTGGGGTGTTATAGCGTCGCCCCTAGGGCCTCTTCTTCAGCGCTAGGAAGGCAGCCTGGCCTACATGACCCCGCTAGAGCTCTCATGCAGATAGCATGGAGGGTGACCTTTACGCGGTCACCCAACTGTGCACAGGATTAGCTACAGAAGGCCGTGTAGAAGAACACAGATTAATGAACCACCAAGTATATGCTTTGAACACTTTGGAAGAAGCAATATATACATACCTTGGAATAACAAATTAAAATGCTAGAATAAAGAAGAATGTACATTCAAGTGAGTCGTGACATTGTCTTGATCAGTGAAAACACCAATAGGCTCAACAATGTTATTGGTACCAACAGAACCCCATATGATCTCCTTTCCTACAAATGAGCAAGGTTTGTAAGATTACATTTGCCATGGTAAGTCATTATGAACAAGTGAGACGAAACATTGATCAGTATTATTGAAATTCACAACAACTTACATTTATGCTGGAAAACCCTAATAGTTGCACCAGATCCTCTTGCGCCATTGACAATTGAGTTATGATCTAGAGAGTCACTAAATATCAAACCACCCTAGAACGTTGCAAAAAGGTGAAATAAATTATCACTCCCTTGGTTTAGATATAGTAATAATTACTTCAGTTTAGCCACATTTTTAGTTAGGTGTATGTCGGTGTTTCGAACCTTGCTCCGACTAGTAAATTTATGAGCGCGTTCCGGGCTCTAGAGGGTGTGTGCGGTGGGCGCAAGATTTATACTAGTTCGGGCACAACGTTCCTACTTCCATTCATCGGTGGCTTGCGCTACCGTCAGCATTGATGATCAAAACTCGTAGTAGGGGTTACTAGCGGGCGAGAGAGGGAGGAGAGGCTCCCAAGTCTCTTTTTAGGGGTGGAAGTGGAGTTTAGAAGCTACATGGTGCAGTCTTAGCTAAGTCTTGGCTTGGCGGCGGGGCTTCGGCCTCCTGGCTCGTCGGTGCTCTTCCTCCCCCTGTTCATCCTTGTGGGTGAGTCATCTTAAGGCCTCCAGGGTCATTCAGTTGTCTTTTGAAGTGTCTAAAAAAACTCACTTCAACCCAACCCACTTGTCTGGAGTTCAACCCCTCCCTTTTATAGGCTAGAAGAGGGGTCAACTAGCGATGGCTTTCTTAGGAAGGAGTCGTGATGCAAGGGTAATTCCAGCGTTCTACTTGGGGTAAAGCCACGCATACTTGTGGGGCCCGGGATTGTCTGTTTCATGGCAGATGACGTGGGGCTGCGATGGTCCTAGGTGCCATCATTTTGGCTATGCCGACTTCTGGCCTTCGTAGCATGGGGTTCGGCGTGACCTATCATGTAGTGCCTTGTCAGAGGTCCACTCACTCAGGCCTAGGCCAATAGGCCATGAGTGCGCCGCCGGCCGAGGGGCACGTGGGCCATTAATGCATCGCATCCGGGGGGCTCATAGGCCATAAGTGCTATGCAACCCGAGGGATTTGTAGGTCATGAGTGGGAAGTGGACTGGCGCC
This sequence comes from Zea luxurians, assembly GCA_029449295.1. Lineage (NCBI taxonomy): Eukaryota > Viridiplantae > Streptophyta > Magnoliopsida > Poales > Poaceae > Zea > Zea luxurians. Next base: position 359,839 of record JAOPSE010000081.1, read on the forward strand.
CACGCTGTGGCTCGGTGCCAGACATGGTTAAATGTGGTTGGCTATTTATGGCGGGTCAGTGTGGGATTGAATGTGACTTTGGGCTCGGTGCCACGAGGTTCGACCGGGGGCGGACTCTTTCAGGGTTGACGTATCTACATCTCCCAACTGACCAACGAGCCCTAGTGGTCAGGGGCTCTTTCCTTAGCACACTCTCTGACTAGCGGGCCCTAGTGACGGGGATCATTTCCCTGATAGTGTATATATAACATATAACTAGTTGATCAAATCTTCCCATATATGAGGGGAATGATGGCAGATTTTGTAACAAAACCCATGCCAAATAGGATAGCAGCAAGCTTTCCAACAAACCATGCAGCAAGCTCTTCCAACTTAGTGTGAAGCTTGATTGTACCTATTACAAGATGAAAGGGATCAATTTAGTAGTTTTTGTTCATAAAATGTTGTAAAAATATAAGCATGTTGAGAATGTAGCCTACCGCCATCGACACAAACACAAGAGGCGCTTCTTAAGTTCACGATCTAGGCCTATAGTTGCATAATTTTTTTAGTATTGCCAAGCACATATTATCTAACAAATGAATAAACGTTACAAGCCTATAGTTGCAGAATCAAACCATGTTGTTTCTAGTCTAGTCTAGTCATTCCTACGCCTCCTTTATTTATAAGAGCATCTCTTCCCCTTCCATGTCAACAACTCTTAGAATGGCGGCAGTGTTGACTACCACATCTCGACAGTGAGCTCATGGACAACAAGTAGTCATGGCCTTGCTTAGCCACCAGATTCATAGTCTGGGTTGGGTTCAGATTCATCGTATATGCCATGTTGTAGGACGCATGCAGATCATCCAGATTCAGGTTGGTGAACCAATTGTTGTCCTCTTTCACCGTCACGATGCCAATGCTGATCCTAATGATGCAACAAGTTATTATCTAAGCAGTTCTGCAGGATGGAGGCATTGTCGATGTTTGAGTCGTGCATCTAGAAGCTGCTAGACATCGAATCCTCCATGTTATGCTGGTGACGATGGTGCATCGCTGTAACACCCTGAATTTGGGGATATAAAATTTCTTTTCTAATACTCACCAAATTCAGGTGTTACCCACTCTTTTCCTTGCTTTTCTTTTATTTTTTTCTAAATATTGTAGAGTTATTTTGTTATGTATATAGGCGTAAGCCTAGTAAAATAAAATTCTAAGGAAGCTTCGATTGATGCATCATGCTGGAGCATATGTTTTTGTTTGATGGAGAAACTTGCTGCAGATTCATTTAATTTGTAGCTCTTTCTGTGTATAACTATGATTAGAGAGAATAAAAACAAAAGAAAGAGAGAAAAAGAAAAGAAATAGATAAATAAAAGGGCCTAGCTCCCTTTCTTTTTTCCGCCGGTCCAGCTCGCCTTCCCCTCCCCACAACCCAGCAGCGCGCGCGGCCCACCAACAGCGCCAGCCTAGAGCGCGCGACCCAGCTCCCCGCGCGGCCCAGCCGCCTGCGCGCGCCCCTCCCCGCAACCCTAGCCGTTGCGCGCGCTCCAGCCACCGCCGTGCTTGCCCAGGCGCGCTCGCCTTCGCCGCGGCCTGAGGCCCACCTGCCAGAGCGATGGCCTCCACTTCCCCAGCGCGCATAGCCGACCCAGCGCCGCCGCTGCCTGTGAGTGGGCCCCACATGTCATCCCTTCCAACCGCCTCCCCGCGATGTGCGCGTCCATCTTGCCCACGTCGCCCAAAAACAGGAATTGGCGCTCCCGTTGCCTCGTTCCTTGCCCCAGTAATTGCCAGATGCGCGCCCTCGTCCACCTTCCGAAACCGCTCTGGCGCCCCATCATCCGTTGGAGCTCGCCCTGTTCGTACTCTATCTTCGCCGTCCGAGGTGAGCTCCATTTCTCCACTTCCCGAGCTCCCCGCATGTGAGTCTCAGCCGAGCAGCCGCAACCTCGGTCGTGGTCGGCACTGCCGTGCCCCATTCTCCTCCTCTTCTCCGTCGTCGGCGAGCTCAACCATGGCCATCGCGGGCACTTGCACTGTGTTGCGCGACTGGTAGTCCCGCCCCCGCTACGGCGCCCCTGCCGCTCGCCTTGCCGTCGGCGAAGCCTGGCCAGGCGTAGCCCCGCCCAGCCCCACTGAGTCGTCGCCCCGCCGCTGCCCAAACCGTGGCCGAGTGTGGCCCCTGCGCGCGGCTGGCCTTGGGCCCTGCAGCGCGGCAGGAGGCCATGGCGCGCGGCTGAGCTTCCTTGCGTGCGCCTCCAGTCCGAATCGATCCCTGTTCTTCCCCTCCCTGTGTACTGTTTCGAGGAAGAAGAACCGCATGCATGTGCGGTTACAGCAGAGAGGAAGAAATCCTTGTGGCCACATTTGATCCCATTCACTTTAATTGGTTGCAGATGAGATCCATGTGACCCTTGGTGTGACACAATCCTGACCGATAGGATCGTGCCACATCGTCGTTAGTGCGCTATTTATTAAAATATGTATTAACTTTAGCATTAGATATTCAATTCATTCCAGTCCAGTTACATTAACCGAGTAACGATTTTGTGCATGCGTTATAAATTTGTTTCAACTCGTTCTAGTTGCGTCGGTTTGATAATAACATGTCTACATGTTAGAAACAATGTTTGGTCGCAATACATGTTCTATTTAATTAATAAAGTAAATGTTTATCTCTTGGTCATTAAAATAACTAATTTATAGTTTTAATTTAAGATTTATAACTACATGTTAGTGTGATTAATGACTACACAAATGTTTTAATTTAATACTTGCTTAGTTTAGACGCAACATCTATTTAGTAGTTCTCGTGTCGTCGCACTATCGTCGCGCTGTTCGCGTGTGATGTGCTCGTCATCGTACTGTTCGCGCGCGTAGTCATGTTGACTCGCGCGTGTCGCGCGCTGTTGTGTGCATTGTTTCGCGTACGCGCAGCGTGTCGTTGGGGTCCCGACGACATCCGTCTACCCCCCTAGACGACGTCCTTCTACCCCTAGACGACTCCCGTCTACCCCCCGTCTACCTCGTTTATCCCCTGCGCTAATTAATTTCCTATTTAATTGTCGATCAGTAAACTGAATACTCAATCGAATTAAAATTATGATTTTAGTTTGGCGATTGTAAATATGTGGTAATGTGATTTTAACAATTTAGACATGGTATTTAATACGTATTTAGTGTTTAGTATAAACACGATGTCTGTTAGCGACTCTTGTGAGTTGTGCGCGTCGTTGCATTGTCTACGCGCTGTTCGCACGTGTGGCGCTCGCCGTCGCCATGTTGTTCGTGCGTATAGTTCATGTGTTATTCTCGTGTTGTCGCGTGTCGTTCGTGTGTGTCGCGCGTGCGGTTCGCACGCGTCGTCACACGTCGTTTGCGTGCGTCACGTGTGCCACTTACTCATGTCGCTCGCCTTGCCGCGCATCGTTCGCACATATCTCGCGTGTCGATGACGCGGGTCGCACGACGTCTGCTCATGATAATAAGTTGTTTTCGCTTACGAACACTCACGTTAATAATGTTAATCTGTCGGGTCATATATTTTAGATACTTAACTTAAGGCTCGCTCGATTAATATTTATTAGATTAATATTCTAATTAGATTAAATGTGTAGTGTTCAACTTGGGCTTTTATAATAATTATTAACATGGATAATATTAATTTAACTACTTTCTATTTATTTAACATTCGTTTAGTATAAACATGTCACCTGTTCAGTTATTCTCGTCTGTCGCGGGTGCTGTTCCGCGCGCGGTGGCGTGCTGCTTCGCGCGTCATGCGCGTGCTGTCTTCGCGTTGTTCGTGCGTGATGTGCCCGTGGTCGCGTGCTGATTCGTGCGCGTTCGATCTCGTCGTGCGCGTTGTTTCGTGTGTCGTCAGTGTGCTATGTCGTGCGTGTCCGCGCGTCGTTTGCACGCTGTCGTGCTGTTTCACGCGTCATAAATTCATCTCGCTTAGAATCTCCCATTTTAATTAAATTACTTAATTAACTGACATTGTTGGTGTAGCAGATTAATCAAACTAACTGATGTATAATATTTATATTTGATCATGTTTGAACTAAAAGTTATAGTTAATACTTGTTTATCGTTAACGCGCTAATCTCTCAACCGTAGCATGGAGTTCGACGTTTTCTTTCCCTCGCGTGACCGTAGAATTGAGCTCTGTTTTATGCTGCATGTTTTTATAACATTTTATCTTATATGTTGTAATGTTCTTATGCATGTATATGTTTGTTTGTTTGTTTCTGTTTGTATTCGCTTTGCGTCGCGAATAGATCACGATTTATTTCCGAGCTTCGAGGAATAGACGGTCAAGCTTCGACGGCCAAGTGAACAAGCTCCCCGAGTTCTATAAGGTTGAAGACCCTGAGCATCTGTTTTGGTGAAGGCAAGTGTCCTTTGACCCATTATGTCCTATTTACTTTATAATTCACTATCCCACATTACTGAATTGAAAACTAAGGATTGACTAGCTTTGTATTTACGATTACCTTTTGGGTTATTATGGTTAGCTTCATGCTATTGTTTTACTTTAATCAATGAACATGATGTGAATATTTATGATACGATGATGTTATCCCGATGATGATATTGTGATACTTTAGGGGACTCAGGCCATTTTCCTGAGTACCTCTCCGTAAGGACCTGTTCGTGGAGTGACCACCCGGGATAACAGTGCAGCCATGAGGGTGGAATGGGACGCCCTTAGCTGATTAATTAGATGAACCTGAGGGTATAGTTGACTTTGCCGGAGGGCCGTCAATGGGGGCCGGGGCGTAGTGCTCGCTCTGCCAAGGGGGGGGGTGCAGAGGTTCATTCGATTTGGTTTTGTTAGTCACCCACCTTTGGGAGGTGTATTGCGTTTGTACGACTGGCGAAACCTAACAAGCAGCTATGCACTAGGGGAGTCTTTGTAAAGGCTACGTAGTGATACCCTGCCAGGCTACCTAGATAGTGGTCAATGGGGATTAGCTCTCCCCGGGCAGAAAGGGAGTCATGACTCGTGGGTAAAGTGTGTGACCTCTGCAGAGGATTAGAAACTGATATATCAGTCGTGCTCACGGTTATGAGCGGCCTTGGGATCCTCTTTGATTAGAGATATAGATGGTTCGAGATACAATGATTTTATTTATGGTTTTGGCTCGATGATGATAATGTTTTTCCTCGATGAGGAAATGGTTCATGGGTTGGTTATATGATAAAACGTGGCTTCCACTAATAATAAATACCTGACCAACTAAAAGCAACTGCTTTGAGCTTAACCCCACATAAAGCTAGTCCACCTCAGCCAAACGGGACATTTGCTGAGTACGTTGATGTGTACTCACCCTTGCTTTCACAAAACACCAGGTTGCCTTTGGTGCAATCTATGCTCAGGTAAAGAAGGAGGCATCGAGGTGGATCTCCAGGAGTTCCAGGACTTCGACGAGTTCGAGGATTAGGCTAGCGACCTCCCCTAGTCAGTTGCCTGTGGTGGGTTAATTTACGTTGGCTACGTTTCTATTCTGTATACTTTGATTATATTATGTAAATGACTCTAGTCTTTAATATTATTACTTACTCTTTATTGTTATTCAAAGCATTGTGCTATGATGAGTCATTTATGTAATCACTATGTATGTGAATTTCTGATCCTGGCACGTACATGATTAGCATTTGGTTTACCTTCCAAAACTGGGTGTGACAATCGTTGTCTCTGGCTCCTGCTCCTCCACCTTCATCATGTCCCAGTTGTTTCTCTTGTTGTACAACCAACACAACACCCACTTGTCTAGCTGTAGAAACGACATGAAGACATGAGTATTGAACGCGACAGCACCATGGCTCCCTAGACATAGTGCACCATGAGAGCTCCTCAGATGGGGAATTCAGTCCATCTTGGTGGGTGGGGGAGAACCACCTTGCTACAGAGATAGTGCACCACGAGAGCTTCTCAGGTGAGGATCCATTCTGGCTTAACTGACCTAAGTGCGGCAGCGCGGGCGCATTGCGCGGAGTGAGTGACTAGGACAACCATATTTTTGCAAAGATAGTGCGCCACAAGCTTCTTAGTTTGGGGATCAAGTCCGTCTTACGGCCTTGAACGCCTTTGGCAGAGTAGAACACGAGCGCCTTGCTGATAGGGACAAGACTTGCATAGCAGATGTTGGGGTGGGTGAGCGGTTGACGTCGCTAGGTGGGGCGGTGGCGTGGGGTGTGGGGGGAGGGGGTTAGGTTTTTTATGTGGGGGTGGTGGCATGGGTGCATTGCACGGAGGGGCGATTGGGTGATAGGGAGGACCACACGAAGAGCGGAGGAGACGATGCACGACGGTCGACTGTTGAGACTGATACATTATAATAGTAGAGACTTTGTATAAGGATTTTAAACAATGCTGTCATTTTGACTTTAATATCTAACATAATTGAATTAATATTGATAAACGTAATTGATTCTTTTACAACTATCCATGGTATAAATAATAATACGACGAGTATAGTGAACGCTTTTAATGATAAATATTCGGATATAACTGGAACTATTCCAAAACTTATTATAATTACTTTTTTAATTGAAGGTACTAAACTCTTTGTTAGTAATTTACAGATACCAATTAAAATTAGGATATCATAACCAGACATTTAAGAAAATCCTCCTTTCAACTCATGTCTTTTAAGTATATTTTTTCTATTGTAAAGACATTCACCCTCATAGCAGATTAGTAGGTGTCGGATGTAAATTAATGATTTTATTTAATATTTAAGTAACTGAGCCTTCAATGTAAGGAGGAATCGTAAATGCACCTACCGAAATTCTTTCCAACATTATCACCAGATCAGTCTTGTATTTGTGAAGCTAATGATAGAGTAGTTGAGAACTGTTTAAGGTTTGGGATGCACTAAGTAAATATAATTTTTACAACACATTGAAAGAATTACAACGAAAACACTTTTATGGTTATGTGATGGCTCCTGCATTGCACCACTACTCACTTCTACCATATACTCCACCACTATTCACTTTTACCATGCACTCCATCGCTCTTCATTTCTACCATGCACTCCATCACTATTCACTTCTACCATGCCATGTGTGTGGGGTGCTGAGGTATGGTGTGTTGTGTTGTATGTGGTGCGGCACCCTCCTTATATAGGCACACGAGTCATGGATGGATGAGTGACACATGTCCCCATTCTAGAGAGGTTTCCACAAATATCTGTGTTGTAAATGATTATGGAATGTTGCATATATCATTGTTAGCCATGGTTGTTTGTGAAAGGTTCCCGTTGGTGTTTTGAACTAGCTTCGACAAGTAAATTGGTTTATATGCGTTCTGGATCTGGATGGTGTGCCTAGTGGGCACAAGATTTATATTGGTTCAAGCAGAACATCCCTACTTCCAGTTTTCGGTGGCTTGCGTTATCGACACCTTGTTGCTCAATGCTCGTAGTAGGGGTTACAAGCGGGCGAGAGAGGGAGAAGCTCACAAGTCTTTTATGCGTAGTAAGTTCTAAGGACTACGAATCTGGTGTTTGCTACCTACCTAAGCCCTGGGCGTCGTGGTAGTGTGCTCTTTGGCTTTGCCTCTATTGTCCTCTATCTTTCATCTAGGCCAACCCTCCCCTTTTATAGGCGGAGGGGGCCAGTTATAGGTAGCTTCTTATGGAAGGAGTAACTGCGTCGAGACCCACGATAGAATGAAGCATTCTACCCCAGTTGAAACGTGTCTGTCGGTATTCACCTTGGTCGTCTGTGCTCCATGGCCAAGCTCATTAAGTCCTACTATGTGTGGGCGGCGAGGGGTTCCGGCATCATCATTACTCTTCCTATGTCGCGCCAACCCGTGGACTTCATAGCCTAAGTCTCGGTGCTGCTCGTCGTGTTGTGGGCCTGTAGACTGCCAAGGCACTCAGGCCTAAGTTTGGTAGGCTATGAGTGGGCTATAGGCCTATGTCCTCATAGGTCATGAGTGGAAAAGAGGACTGACTTTCCTACCATGGCTCAACGCCAGTGGAAGTTAATGCAGCCAGTCATTTATGATGGGTCAGTCCTAAGCTAGGTGTGGAATCCACTCGCGTGGGTTCCTCTCAGTTCGCCTAACCCTCATTCTAGCTCCGCCTTGCCCGATCCTAGGCTCGGTGCCTCGGGACTATCCGAGGGCGGGTCCTTCCGGGGCAGACTCTTTCTCCATCCTCCTTTTGACTCATGGGCCCTAGGGTGTCACACTCGATTTTAATGGCAAAACCGAATGCATAGCATATGCACGCCGTGATCTATTTCCACACATACGTTGACATCACAAGTGTAATATATCAAGGAAACAATGCATAAAAGCATAAATTAAGATTATAGTAACATATTACACTTCAAATAGACTAAATGTCTTAACCTTTATTCATCAAATTAAAACAAAATAAGGGCATTTTTCCACAGGAATATGACCGGGGGAATCACTAGACTAGCATCCATCGAGTTCACCATCATAATCTTCATCCGCATAACCTCCTGAACAAAATTAAGCAAGGATGAGTACACTTATGGTTGGTACTCAGCAAGTGGGGTGAAAAATGCAAGGGTAACAAGGTAAGGCCAAGGTTTAATGCGTTAGCTTTTTAGTTGGTCAAAGTTTTATTAACAACACCTGATTACTAAGTATAAGAATAGTCCAACCCAATTAAGCATAAGTAGTAATCATCATTGTAATAATAAACATCAGTATAAATAATAATCAGCATAATCTCAAACCACTTGATAAGAATAGATCATGATTTATTTTCATTAGGGGTGAAAACAGGTCGGGTATACCCGTTGGGTACCGGATACGGGTAGTGCAAATACCCGTTTTTTTGGATACGGATTCGGGTAGTTTTATGTTTGGGACGGATACGGGTAATACCCAGATACTGTAGCTTCGAATTCAGGTCGGATACGGAGCGAGAACTACCCGGAAAATACCCGGATATTCGGGTCGGATACGGGTACCCGAAATTCGGGTACTTGTTTTTTCTTTTTCTGCATGATATAGTTATAAAATCATAACTTTTACATATGAAATCGGATGAAGATAAAGTTTATATGAAAATTGTAGAGCTTGAAGAGATCTATAAGTTTGTAATACATTAATTTTTTGTTTAAACATATATTTAGACCAAATTCATTGAAATAATGTCTAAATTTATATCAAATTAATAGACTTTACCATTTTTATGTGGGGGCTTAAGGTTATCTCCACGTGGGAACTTAAGGTTATCTTTTTATAGACTATTTATTAGTATTGGTAACTTATTTATATTTTTTGGTCGATACTACAATATTTTAAGGATTTAATTGTATTTTGATGATTTTCTATGACAAGAAATTAATAATACATAAATAGCCTCAAAAAATCATGAAATTTTACGAAGACACAACATATGTCCATATATAACCATAAAAATGTTTGGGTCATAAGATTTATAAGATGCCCACGTTTCTTCTATTTCATTTTCACTTATTTATATGAGTTACATGTGAAATCACTGTAAGTATCCAAGTTTTAACATAATCAGTACTTTACTTTATCATTTTCATGAGGACTTGAGTTATCTTCGTATAAAATGTTTATTAGTTTTTGTAACTTATTTACAATTTTTGAGTAAAACTAGAATATTTTATGAATTTTAAATATTGTGGTGTTGGTTCTACAATGTCCTTGTGATAAGTAATTTTGAACTGCATGATGTCAATTTTATCGGTTTTCTTTCTTACATTTTGATCTATCATATACATGATTATGTATTGCTTAACTTATGTGTTTGTTGGATGGTTGGACAATCAATATCATCGGACGAACTACCCGACAATTATCTGGTACCTACCCGAGTAGTATATGTTATCCGTTTATTATCCGTCCGGATTATTACCCGGTCTCGTCCTGTATCCATCCCGAATCTTAACTACCCATATCTGGTCCCATATCCGAGAGAAATACATTAGGGCAGGATACGGGATGATCCGGTATACGGCTGTATCCGTCCCGTTTTCATCCCTAATTTTCATCTTCATGTGAGGGTCTAGACCGCTCTTAACTGTGATCATGGTTGATATATTAGTTTTACACTCTATAGATGTGGCACAAGTTTACCCATGAGTCATGATTCCCTTCTAGCCTAGGTTGATTAGACCTGTATTCTCTTCCAAGGTGAATGACCAGGATCTCGCTACGAGGCTTTTCCCTAGAGTCCTCATTATGCAGATGTTGGAAATGGCCAAACTACATAGAGCACATCTGACATAACCTAACATTATACCCTAGTCTGTAGGAAAAAGTGTGTGAACTATGAGTGTATCCAATCCACCTGAGCTGGAATATAAGAGCATGGCAGTTGGCTTGTTCTGGGTGACCAAAAATAGCACCCAACACAAGACTTCCCTAGTTATATAGCCAAGGGCGTCCCATACCACCCTCATGATTGCGCTGTTTTCCTAGGTTGTCACTCCACATTCCAATTAATTCATAAGATCTTGATTAATCAACGAGGCATGCATAATATCAATGATAACAATAACATGATCTTTGGAACAATAATATCATTAAAGAGTGATAACATAAAGTTAAAGTTGTAGCAATAACATAGCTACTTGATTATCCCAGGTTAAATAAGGAATAAGGTTGGAGAGGTTAGGTGGATTCGAATAGGTAACCCATCAAATTATGCATAAAATAAATATAAACTTAGTTATTATGTGTTGTTTGGGATCAAATAGAGTACACAGGGGGAGAAGTCTACTTGCCTTGTTTAAAGAAAACTTGAGGCTCTTCCTCAAAATTGAATCTTGATTCTGAAATATGGGATCAATCACTGAACATCATATAAACAAACAAGAAACATACAACCCTCTCGTGCGAATAGAATGCCCTCGACGTCAAAGAAACATCATTTGTGGTTTAAAAGGTAATCTATTGTTTTGAATTCTTTATATTCCAACTTTTTAGCAACTTTCTAGCGGAAAAAGGTGCCTTACAACCTTAACCTGTGTTTGGACAGCTCTCTCACGCAATTTGTCTAATTTTCCCAAGGTCTTTTTTATTTATTTTGAGGAACGATCTGGCATAATGATGTGTGGTGTTTTACTTGAGTGGACATAAACACCATCTAAGTATGCCTTGAATAGAGGGGATTATGGCAAACTTGGTATCACAAAAGGTCATATCCGAATAACATTTTCATCCACTTGTTGTACTCTAATACCCTCTCATGCGAATACAATGCCCTTAATATAATAAAAACAATATTCTGGTTTAAAAGGTGATCTATTGTTTTGAATTATATGTATTCCAACTTTTTAACAATTGTAAGGTGGAAAAAAGTGCCTTACAACGGTAACATATGTTTCGATAGTTCTCTCATGAAATTTGGCTAAATATTCCACAGTCTTTATTTTATTTTGAGAAACGATGTAGCATAATGATGTGTGGTGTTTTACTTGAGTGGACATAGACACTGTGTAGGTATGCCTTAAATAGAGGGGATTATGTCAATTTTGGTATAACAAAAGGTCATTAGCTAGCCCAATAACGTTTTCATTCACTAGTTGTACTCTAATACCGTTTCATGTGAATACAATGCCCTCAATATCATATAAACACAATTTCTAGTCTGCAATGTGATCTATTGTTTTGAATTCTTTATATTCCAACTTTTTAGCAACTGTATGGTGGAAAAAGGTGCCTTACAACCATAAACAATGTTTGGACAGCTCGCTCATGAAATTTAGCTAAATATTCCATCATCTTTATTTTATTTTGAAAAACAATGTATCAAAATGATGTGTGGTGTTTTACTTGAGTGGACATAAACATTGTCTAGGTATGGCTTGAATAGAGGGGATTATGGGAAACTTGGTATCACAAAAGGTCATTAGCTAGCCCAATAACATTTTCATCCATTAGTTGTACTCTAATACCCTCTCGTGCGAATACAATGCCCTTAATATCATAAAAATACTATTCAGGTTTAAAAGGTGATCTATTGTTTTGAATTCTTTATATTCCAACTTTTTAGCTACAATATGGTGGGAAAAGGTGCCTTACAACCGTAACATATGTTTGGAAAGTTCTCATAAAATTTGGCTAAATATTCCGTGGTCTTTATTTTATTTTGAGAAACAATGTAGCATAATGATGTGTGGTGTTTTACTTGAGTGGACATAAACACCGTCTAGGTATGGCTTGAATAGAGGGGATTATGGGAAACTTGGTATCACAAAAGGTCATTAGCTAGCCCAATAACATTTTCATCCACTTGTTGTACTCTAATACCCTCTTGTGTGAATAGAATGCCCTCGACATCAAAGAAACACCATTTGTAGTTTAAAAGGTGATCTATTGTTTTGAATTCTTTATATTCCAAGTTTTTTTGCAAATGGATGGTGGAAAAAAGGTGCCTTACAACTTTGACCTATGTTTGGACAGTTCTCTTATGCAATTTGGCTAAATTTTCCATAGTCTTTATTTTATTTTGAGGAACGATGTGGCATAATGATGTGTGGTGTTTTACTTGAGTGGACATAAACACCTTCTAGGTATGCCTTGAATAGAGTGAATTATGGAAAACTTGGTATCTCAAAAGGTCATTAGCTAGCCCAATAACGTTTCCTCTAGTAGTTATAATCTAATACACTCTCGTGCGAATACAATGCCCTCAATATAGTAGAAACATTGTTATAAGTTTCAAAGGTGTTCTATTGTTTTGGATTCTCTATATTCCAATTTTTTAGCAACTATCTGGTGGAAAAAGGTACCATACAACGGTAGCATATATTTGGACAGTTCTCTCATGAAATATTGCTAAATATTCCATAGTCTTTTTTTATTTTGAGAAACGATGTAGCATAATGATGTGTGATGCTTTACTTGAGTGGACATAAACATCGTCTAGGTATGCCTTGAATAGAGGGGATTATGGCAAATTTGGTATCACAAAAGGTCATTAGCTAGCCCAATAAAGTTTTCATCCACTATTTGTATTCTAATACCCTCTCGTGCGAATACAACTTAATATCAAAGAAACAGAATTTCTGGTCTAAAAAGGTGATCTATTGTTTTGAATTCTTTATATTCCAACTTTTTAGTGGCTGTATGGTGAAAAAGGTGCCTTACAACCATAACATATGTTTGGACAGTTCTCTCATGAAATTTGGCTAAACATTCCATGGTCTTTATTTTATTTTGAAAAATGATGTAGCATAATGATGTGTGATGTTTTACTTGACTGGATATAAACAATGTCTAGGTATGGCTTGAATAGAGGGGATTATCGAAAACTTGGTATCACAAAAGGTCAGTAGCTAGCCCAATAAAGTTTTCATCCACTAGTTGTACTCTAATACCCTCTCATGCGAATAGAATGCCCTCGACATCAAAGAAACGCCATTTCTGGTTTAAAATGTGATCTATTGTTTTTAATTCCTTATATTCCAACTTTTTAGCAATTGTATGGTGGAACAAAGTGCCTTACAACGTTAACCTGTGTTTGGTCAGTTCTCTCACGCAATTTGTCTAAATTTTCCATGGTCTTTATTTTATATTGAGAAACGATGTGGCATAATGATGTGTGGTGTTTTACTTGAGTGGATATAAACACCGTCTAGGTATGCCTTGAATAGAGGGTATTATGGAAAACTTTGTATCACAAAAGGTCATTAGCTAGCCCAATAACGTTTTTATCCACCAGTTGTACTCTAATACCCTCTCGTGTGAATACAATGCCCTTAATATCATAGAAACACTATTTCTGGTTTAAAAGGTGATCTATTGTTTTAAATTCTATATATTCCAACTTTTTAGCAATTGTATGGTGGAAAAAGGTGCCTTATAACAGTAACATATGTTTGGACAGTTCTCTCATAAAATTTGGCTAAATTTTTCATGGTCTTTATTTTATTTTGAGAAACGATGTAGCATAATGATGTGTGGTGTTTTGCTTGAGTGGACATAAACATCGTCTAGGTATGGCTTGAATAGAGGGAATTATGGCAAATTTGGTATCACAAAAGGTCATTAGCTAGCCCAATAAAGTTTTCATCCACTAGTTGTACTCTAATATCCTCTCGTGCGAATAGGATGCCCTCGACATCCAAGAAATGACATTTGTGGTTTATAAGGTGATCTATTGTTTTGAATTCTTTATATTCCAATGTTTTAGCAACTTTATGGTGGAAAAGGTGCCTTACAACCTTAACCTGTGTTTGGACAGTTCTCACGTGCAATTTGGCTAATTTTCCATGGTCTTTATTTTATTTTGAGGAACGATATGGCATAATGATGTGTGGTGTTTTACTTGGGTGGACATAAACACCGTCTAAGTATGCCTTGAAAAGAGGGGATTATGACAAACTTGGTATCACAAAAGGTCATTAGGTAGCTCAATAATGTTTTCATCCACTTGTTGTACTCTAATACCCTCTTGTCTGAATACAACGTCCTTAATATCATAAAAACACTATTTCTGGTTTAAAAGGTGATCTTTTGTTTTGAATTCTATATATTCCAACTTTTTAGCAAGTGTAAGGTGGAAAAATGTGCCTTACAACGGTAACATATGTTTGCACAGTTCTCTCATGAAATTTGGCTAAATATTTTGAAAAACAATGTAGCATAATGATGTGTGGTGTTTTTCTTGAGTGGACATAAACACCGTCTAGGTATGCCTTGAATAGAGGGGATTATGGAAAAATTGGGATCACAAAAGATCATTAGCTAGCCCAATAACGTTTTCATCCACTAGTTGTACTCTAAGACTACTTCATGCGAATACAATGCCCTCAATATCATAGAAACACAATTTTTGTAGCCCAATAAAGTTTTCATCTAGTAGTTATAATCTAATACCATCTCATGTGAATAGAATGCCCTCGACATCAAAGAAACGCCATTTGTGGTTTAAAAGGTGATTTATTGTTTTGAATTCTTTATATTCCAACTTTTTAGCTACTGTATGGTGGAAAAGGTGTGTTACAACCGTAACCTATGTTTGGAGAGTTGTCTCATTAAATTTGGCTAAATATTCCACTGTCTTTATTTTATTTTGAGAAACAATATAGCATAATGATGTGTGGTATTTTACTTGAGTGGACAAAAACATTTTCTAGGTATGGCTTGAATAAATGGGATTATGGGAAACTTGGTATCACAAAAGGTCATTAGCTAGCCCAATAATGTTTTCATCCACTAGTTGTACTCTAATACCCTCTTGTGCGTATACAATGCCCTTAATATCATAAAAATATTATTTCTAGTTTTAAAGGTGATCTATTGTTTTGAATTATTTATATTCCAACTTTTTGGCAACTGTATGGTGGAAAGAAGGTGCCTTACAATGGTAACATATGTTTGGGAAGTTCTCCCATGAAATTTGGCTAAATATTCCACGATCTTTATTTTATTTTGAGAAACGATATAGCATAATGATGTGTGGTGTTTTACTTGAGTGGACATAAACACCATCTATGTATGGCTTGAATAGAGGGTATTATGGGAAACTTGGTATCACAAAAAGTAATTAGCTAGCCCAATAACGTTTGCATCCACTTGTTGTACTCTAATACCCTCTCGTGCGAATAGAATGCCCTCGACATCAAAGAAACACCATTTGTGTTTTAGGCCACTGAATCACACTCCTGATGTCTTCCCTATTGTCCAAGTCATTTTTAACATAAAATCATTGCTTCATTCGTGAACCTGGCCATTTCTGTTGAAAAGTTGGGCTAGGGCGACTAGGATCCGATCGATACACGAAGGTATAACAACCAAAGTTATTATGATACTGCTCTTTTCCAATATCTTTCGTTTGATATATGAGCTCGTGAATATTGCAAAAGCAGTATGCATCTAGTTCTAAGCCTTGACTCCTCACTACCCAAATGAAGATCCCAATCTTAATTAGAGCTTCAAGGGTAATCTGATGAAGGTATATTTCGAATCTTTTTAGAACCTCGGCCAGCATCTTATGGAGAGGAAAACACAGCCTAGCCTTCAAAAAGCTTCGGTAAATAACCACTTCGTCCTTTTTCGGAATAGGAACAGTGTTCTCTCCATCAGACCTCACTATGGATACATGATGAAACTATTTACCTTGCATAACCTCTATATGACCCCTTTTCATAGTTGATTTACCAAATTTAACATGGCTTGGCCTCCATGATCGATCTTTGGCATCATCATCATCACTCCCGAAGTCAAAATCATCGCTATCCTCGGAATCATCCGACAATTTGGCCAGTATCCCTTCAGCAATCTTCGCATCATTAATTTTCTCCATGGCCTCGTAAAACCCAGCTAGCGCAAGATCTTCACTCTTGGTCCCTTCGGCCATCTTTGCTCAAACTAAAAATAACCGAAGCTAAAAACAAGTGCAACTCTCAATGTCTCAAAGCAACAAAATAGCTAGATGGCATGACAAATATTTAATGATGTTTGTTCTATTTATACGCAAACTACCACTGCAAAATGGTTCCCGCATTTCAGAAATTTCGCTATTCGGCGACAGGAAGGTGTTTTTTTGGACCTTTGGCACAAAGCTTATGTTTGTTTCACATTTTGAGCTAAACATAGTTAACCATTGTTTCTCAACACATCTCAAGGTGTTGCAGGTGCTTCGGCGCTAGTTACCTTCGGAATAGATTAAGAAAATGGATAAAGGCATTAGCTTCATCATAACTATACGGGAAGATGAAGGCAGAAGTCAAACGAAGCTAGAAGGTGTTCACAAGATTCTGTTATCAAGATGATAAAGATAGAAGACAATATTACCCTTGTGTCATTTGTAAATCATATGTACAAGCTTTTAGACATGCTTGTAATTTCATACGAAGCTGTACCTCTCACATATATATAGATGAACAATATCATGCATAGGGACACCTTTTTCGGTTAGAAGGGAGGAGAAGGAAAAGAACTCGCTGTTGTTCAGTTTCTAAGATTGTCTTTGAGCTCACATTTGTGTGAAGCCGAAGGTATGGTTGTAAACATTTATCATATTAAAAGGAATAATATTTGAGACGGATACACAGATAAGTCAGATTTATCTTTTATTATTCGCACTTTCTATTATGATTAAAAGATTCACAAGTCTTATTGTTTATCATTTCTTCCCTCCATATAACCTTCAGATCAAGGTTAAATGATGGAAGAAACATGCAATGTGTTAACTCATGTCTTTGGCATTCCAATGTATCCTTCGTCATCTTTGTCCTAAAGCTATTATCCCAAAGAGATAATACTTTGAGCACGAAGATCCCTATTGTTTAACACTGTGTTACCTTATTTTTGATTCTATACAGCAATCGAAAGCAAGTGACCAACAGTGTTTATGTCCTCTCAATTAAAACACCACACATCATTATGCCACATCATTTCTCAAAATAAAATAAATACCATGGAATATTTAGCCAAATTTCGTGAGAGAACTGTCCAAACATAGGTTAAGGTTGTAAGGCGCATGTTTGCCATGATATATTTAGAAAAAATGTTGTAGAACAATGAATTTAAAACAAAAGATCGCCTTTGAAACTAAACATAGTGTTTCTATGATATTGAGGGCATTGAATTCGAACGAGAGGGTATTAGAGTACAACTAGTGGATGAAAATGTTATTGGGCTAGCTAATGACCTTTTGTGATACCAAGTTTCATATAATCCCCTCTATTCAAGGCATAACTAGACGGTGTTTATGTCCACACATGTAAAATACCACACATCATTATGCCACATTGTTTCTCAAAATAAAATAAAGATCATAGAAAATTTAGCCAAATTTCATGAGAGAACTGTCCAAGGATAGGTTAAGGTTGTAAGGCACATGTTTGCCATGACATATTTGGAAAAAATGTTGCAGAACAAAGAATTTAAAACAATAGATCGCCTTTGAAACTAAAAATAGTGTTTCTATGATATTGAGGGCATTCTATTTGTAGGAGGGGGTATTATGAACCTGGTAGAGGAAGAAAAACTTATAGGATATGCTAAAGATTTTTTGTGATATCAAGTGCCAAATAATCCCCTGTACTAAAGGTATACATGTACAATGTTTGTGCAAGTCGTATAGAGCAGCGCACAACATTAGGCTACAATCCTTGCAAAAAATGAAGTCCTTGGAAAACTTAGCCAAAATATATAGAAGCACTCTCCAATGTATGTTAAATATTGTAATGCACCTGATTGCCATGATACACTTCAAAAAAATGTTGTAGAACAAAGAATTTAAAACAAAAGATCACCTTTGAAACTGAAAATAGTGTTTCTATGATATTGAGAGCATTGTATTCGCACGAGAGGGTATTAGAGTACAACTACTAGATGAAAATGTTATTGGACTAGCTAATGACCTTTTGTGATACCACGTTTCCCATAATCCCCTCTATTTAAGGCATACCTAGACGGTGTTTATGTCCACTCAAGTAAAACAACACACATCATTATGCCAAACCGTTTCTCAAAATAAAATAACGACCAATGAATATTTTAGCGAAATTTCATGAAAGACTGTCCAAACATATGTATGGTTGTAAGGCACCTTTTTGCACCATACAGTTGCTAAAAAATTGGAACGTAGAGAATTCAAAACAATAGAACACCTTTGAAACTTAAAACATTATTTCTATGATATTGAGGGCATTGTATTCGCACGAGAGGGTATTAGAGTACAACTAATAGATGAAAATGTTATTGGGCTAGCTAATGACCTTTTGTGATACCAAGTTTCCCATAATCCCTTCTATTCAAAGGCATACCTAGATGGTGTTTATGTCCACTCAAGTAAAACACCACACATTATTATGCTACATCGTTTCTCAAAATAAAATAGTGACCATGGAATAACAATAGGTCACCTTTGAAACTTAAAATAATGTTTCTATGATATTGAGGGCACTGTATTCACATGAGAGGGTATTAGAGTACAACTAGTTGATGAAAACGTTATTAGGCGAGTTAATGACATTTTCTGATACCAAGTTTCCCATAATCCATTCTATTAAAGGCATACTTATACGGTGTTTCTGTCCACTCAAGTAAAACGCCACACATCATTGTGCTACATCGTTTCTCAAAATAAAATAATGACCATAGAAAATTTAGCCAAATTTCGTGAGAGGATTGTCCAAACATAGGTTAAGGTACATCATTATGCCACATCGTTTCTCAAAATAAAATAAATCACCTTTGAAAATTTAGCCAAATTTCATGAAAGAACTATCCAATCATAGGTTACGGTTGTAAGGCACCTTTTCCCACCATATAGTTGCTAAAAAGTAGTGTCTCTGTGATATAGAGGGCATTGTATTCGCACGAGAGGGTATTAGAGTACAAATTCTGGATGAAAACGTTTTTGGGCTAGCTAATGATCTTTTGTGATACCAAGTTTCCAATAATCTCCTCTATTCAAGGCATACCTAGACAGTGTTTTTGTGCACTTAAGTAAAGCACCACACATCATTATCCTACATCGTTTCTCAAAATAAACTAATGACCATGGAATATTTAGCCAAATTACATGAGAGAATTGTTCAAACATAGGTTAAGGTTGTAAGTCTTCTTTTTCCACCATACAGTTGCTAAAAAGTTGGAATATAGAGAATTTAAAACAATAGATCACCTTTGAAACTTAAAGTAGTGTTTCTATAATATTGAGGGCATTGTATTCGCACGAGAGGGTATTAGAGTACAACTGGTGGATGAAAATGTTATTGGGCTTGCTAATGACCTTTTGTGATACCAACTTTCCTATAATCCCAACTATTCAAGGCATACCTATATGGTGTTTATGTCCACCCATGTAAAACACCACGCATCATTATGCCACATCGTTTCTCAAAATAAAATAAAGACCATGGACAATTTAACTAAATTTCGTCAGAGAACTGTCCAAACATAGGTTAAGGTTGTAAGGCACCTTTTTCCACCATACAATTGCTAAAAATTTGGAATATAGAGAATTCAAAACAATAAATCACCTTTGAAACTTAAAACAATTTTTCTACGATATTGAGGGCATTGGTATTAGAGTACAACTACTACATGAAAATGTTATTGGGCTAGCTAAAGACCTTTTGTGATACAAACTTTATCATAATCCCCTCTATTCATGGAATACCTAGACGGTGTTTATGTCCACTCAAGTAAAACACCACACATCATTATGCCACATCATTTCTCAAAATAAAATAATGACCATGGAATGTTTAGCCAAATTGTGTGAGAGAACTGGCCAAACATAGGTTAAGGTTGTAAGGCACCTTTTTCCACCATACAGTTACTAAAAGTTGTAGAACAAAGAATTCAAATAATAGATCACCTTTAAAACTTAAAACAATGTTTCTATGAGATTGAGGGCATTATATTCGCTAGAGAGCGTATTAGAGTACAACTAGTGGATGAAAACTTTATTGGGCTAGCTAGTGACAATTTGTGATACCAACTTTCCCATAATCCCCTTTATTCAAGGCATACCTAGACGGTTTTTATGTTCTGTCATGAAATTAGGCTAAATTTTCCATGGTCTTTATTTTATTTTGAGAAACGATGTGGAATAATGATGTGTGTTGTTTTACTTGAGTTATCATAAACATCGTCTAGGTATGACTTGAATAGAGGGAATTATGGAAAACTTGGTATCACAAAAGGTCATTAGCTAGTCCAATAACCTTTTCATCTAGTAGTTGTACTCTAATACACTCTCGTGCGAATACAATGCCCTCAATATCATAGAAACATTGATTTAAGTTTCAAAGCTGATCTATTGTGAATTCTCTATATTCCAACTTTTTAGCAATAGTATGGTGGAAAAAGGTGCCTTACAACCTTAACCTATGATTGGATAGTTCTCTCATGCAATTTGCCTAATGTGCCATGGTCTTTATTTTATTTTGACAGAAACAATGTTGCATAGTGATGTGTAGTGTTTTACTTGAGTGGACATGAACACCGTCTAGGTATGCCTTGAATACAGGGAATTATGGAAAACTTGGTATTACAAAAGGTCATTAGCCAAACCAATAACATTTTCATCTAGTAATTGTACTCTAATACACTCTTATGCGAATACAATGCCCTCAATTTCATAAAAACATTGTTTTAAGTTTCAAAGGTGATCTTTTGTTTTGAATTATCTATATTCCAAATTTTTAGCAACTGTATGGTGGGAAAAGGTGTCTTACAACCTTAACCTATGTTTGGAAAGTTCTCCCATGCAATTTGGCTAAATTTTCCATGGTCTTTATTTTATTTTGAGAAACGATGTGGCATAATGATGTGTGGTGTTTTACATGAGTGGACATAAACATCGTCTAGGTATGCCTTGAATAGAGGGGATTATGGAAACTTGGTATCACAAAAGGTCATTAGCTAGCCCAATAACTTTTTCATCTAGTAGTTGTACTCCAATACCCTCTCGTGCGAATACAATGACCTCAACATCATAGAAACATTGTTTTAAGTTTCAAAGGCGATCTATTGTTTTGAATTCTCTATATTACAACTTTTTCCTAACTGTATGGTGGAAAAAGGTGTCTTACAACATTAACCTATGTTTGGACAGTTCTCTCATGCTATTTGGCTAAATTTTCCACGGCCTTTATTTTTTTGAGAAACGATGTGGCAAATGTGTTTGTTGTTTTACTTGAGTGGACACAAACATCGTCTAGGTATGCTTCGAATAGAGGTGATTATGGGAAACTTGGTATCGCAAATGGTCATTAGCTAATGCCCTCTCGTGTGAATTGAATGCCCTCGACATCATAGAAACATCATTTGTGTTTTAAAAGGTGTTCTATTGTTTTGAAATCTTTATATTTCAACTTTTTAGCAACTCTATGGTGGAAAAAAGATGACTTACAACCTTAACCTGTGTTTGGACAGTTCTCACACGCAATTTGGCTAAATTTTCCATGGTCTTTATTTTATTTTTAGAAACAATTTGGCATAATGATGTGTGGTGTTTTACTTGAGTGGACATAAACATCATCTAGGTATGACTTGAATAGAGGGGATTATGGAAAACTTGGTATTGCAAAAGGTAATTAGCAAGCCAATAACATTTTCATCCATTAGTTGTACTCTAATACCCTCTTGTGCGAATAAAATGTCCCCAATATCATAGAAACGTTGTTTTTATTTTCAAAGGTGATCTATTGTTTTAAATTCCTTGATCTACAACTTTTCCCAAATGTATCATGGCAAACATGTGCCTTACGATATTTAATAAACATTGGAGAGTGCTTGCATACATTTTGGCTAAGTTTTCCAAGGACTCCATTTTTTGCAAGGAATGTACCCTAATGTTGTGGCGTTGTTATACATGGCTTGACATAAACATTGTATGTGTATACCTTCAGTTGAGAGCACCTAGAGGGGGGGTGAATAGGTGATCCTGCAAAAATCAACTCTAAACAAGATAAACTTGGTTCATAATGAGTGTTAGTGAGAGCTAAAACCAAGTTGGTATGAGTAGAGATGGAGAGAGGAGAACTCTTCAGTTGATTGTTCCTTCAAGATGTGTATTAAACTTAGGAACAATAATACAAGTGAATATGAGAGCTCAAGAACACGATAATCGCAATAAAGTAATTGGACAAGAGACACGACAATTTTATCCCATGGTTCGGCCAATGCCTACTCCATATTGTGGTGACCTCCTTCGGTCAAGGGTTGCACTCAACCACTCTCAAGTGATCCAAAGATCAAACTTGAGTACCGCGGTTGTCTTCCTTATATCAATTCCCGTTTGTGAGGAATCTCCACAAATTGGAGTCTCTACCGCCTTACACAAATGATCTTAATCAAAACCGGAGTAAGTAGAGAGTAGAAACACACACATGAACACAATCGCAGCAACAACACACACACAATTCAAGAAGAGAGCGCAAGAATCAAAACGACAAAGTCACAGCTCAAGAGCTTGCTCAAATCTCTATCTAACGAACTAACAACATGGTCTTAGAGTTGTAGAATGCTTAAAGTGTGCTTGTATTCTTCTCCATAGCGCCTAGGGGGTTCTTTTATAGCCCCAAGGGACCTAGGAGCTGTTGGAATTCCATTTGGAAGGCTCTGGTTGACTTCTATCTGCTGGTGCACTGGACTGTCCGGTGGACACTAGACACTACATAGTAGGTGATTTCTTTCCTTCCCTGGCGAAGCCAACCGTTGCCGATAGTTGATCACTTAGCAAACCAGACAGTCAAGTAGCACATCGGACAATCCGGTGCGACCTGGTGACCGTTGGCCAGGCTGACGTGTCATGCGTAGATTGCGCAGACGGGCATTGGCCAAGAGCGCGGCTGGCACACGGGACAGTCCGGTGCACACCGGATAATCCTGTGAATTATAGCCGCGACGCGCCGGCAGATTCTCGAGAGCGGCCTATTCAACTTGAGAAGTTTCCTAGCACTTAGATGAACATAGTTAGCAACTAAGACAATTTACTAAGTGCTAGAACCAAACCATTGTTCCTTCTATTCAATAGGATTTGCAATATATTCCTATATTTCTCAATTTTCATTTCAAGTACATGTGCTCATGCTCATATATGGAGTTGTTAGTCCATAGTAGTGTGTCGGGCATCTAATCACCAAAATAACTAGGAATGGACCAAGGGCACATTTCCCTTTCATCAGTACATGGGATTATTTGGAACTTGATAGCACAAAAAATCTTTGGTATAACCTATATTTTTTTCATCCTCCACCAGTATCATAATACTCTCTCGTGCGAATAGAATACTGTCGACATCAGAGAAACGTCATTTGCCGTTTAAAATATGCTATTGTTTTGAATTCTTTATATTCAAACTTTTTAGCAATTGTATGGTAAAAAAAGGTGTCTTAAAACCTTAACCTATGTTTGGACAGTTCTCTCATGCAAATTGGCTAAAATTTACATGGTCATTATTTTATTTTGAGAAATGATGTGGTGTAATGATGTGTGGTGTTTTACTTGAGTAGACATTAACAACATCTAGTTATGCCTTGAATACAGGGGATTATGGGAAACTTGGTATCACAAAATATCATTAGCTTGCCAAATAACGTTTTCATCCACTAGTTGTACTCTAATACCCTCTCGTGCGAATACAATGCCCTTAATATCGTAGAAACACTGTTTTAAGTTTCAAAGGTGAACTATTTTTTTGAATTTTGTATATTCCAACTTTTAGCAACAGTATGGTGGAAAAAGGCGCCTTACAACCTTAACCTATGTTTAGACAGTTCTCTCCCTCAATTTGGCTAAATATTCCATAGTCATCATTTTATCTTGAGAAACGATGTGGTGTTTTACTTGAATGGACATAAACACCGTCTAGGTATGCCTTGAATAGAAGGGATTATGGAAAACTTGGTATCACAAAAGGTCATTAGCTAGTCCAATAACGTTTTCATTTAGTAGTACTCTAATACCCTCTTGTTCGAATACAACGACCTCAATATCATAGAGACACTATTTTCAAAGGTGATCTTTTATTTTAAATTCTTTGTTCTACAACATTTCTTCCAAACGTATCATGGCAAACATGTGCCTTACGATATTTAACAAACATTGGAGAGTGCTTCCATACATTTTGCCTAAGTTTTCCAAGGACTTCATTTTTTGCAAGGAATGTAACCTAATGTTGTGTGTTGTTCTACATGACTTGACACAAACATTTTATATGTATACCTTTAGTACGAGAGATTATTTGGAACTTCATATCAAAAAAATCTTTTGCATAGCCTATAAATTTTTCATCCTCCACTAGTATCATAATACCCTCTGGTGTGAATAGAATGCCCTCGATATCGTAGGAACACTATTTTTAGTTTCAAAGGTGATATATTGTTTTAATTCTTTGTTCTACAACATTTTTTCCAAATATATCATGGCAAACATGTGCCTTACAACCTTAACATATGTTTGGATAGTTCTCTCACGAAATTTGGCTAAATTTTTCATAGTCTTTATTTTATTCTGAGAAACAATGTGGCATAATGATGTGTAGTGCTTTACATGGGTGGACATAAACACCGTCTTGGTATGCTTCGAATGGAGGGGATTATGGGAAACTTAGTATCACAAAAGTTCATTAGCTAGCCTAATAACATTTTCATCCACTAGTTGTACTCGATTACCCTCTTGTGCAAATACAATGCCCTCAATAGCATAGAAACATTATTTTCAGTTTCAAAGGCGATCTATTGTTTTAAATTCTTTGTTCTACAACATTTTTTCCAAATGTATCATGGAAAACATGTGCCTTACAACCTTAACCTATGTTTGGACTGTTCTCTCACAAAATTTGGCTAAATATTCCATGGTCTTTATTTTATTTTGAGAAACAATGTGGCATAATGATGTGTGGTGTTTTACTTGAGTGGACATAAACACCGTCTAGTTATGGCTTGAATATAGGGGATTATGGCAAATTTGAATCACAAAAGGTCATTAGCTAGCCCAATAATGTTTTCTGCCACTAGTTGTACTCTAATGCCCTCTCGTGCGAATATAATGCCCTCAATATCATAGAAACACTATTTTTAGTTTCAAAGGTGATCTATTGTTTTAGATTCTTTGTTCTACAACATTTTTTCCAAATGTGTCATGGCAAACATGTGCCTTATGATATTTAACAAACATTGGAGAGTGCTTCCATACATTTTGGCTAAGTTTTCTAAGGACTTCATTTTTTGCAAGAAATATGGCTTAATGTTGTGTGTTGTTCTACCTGACTTGACACAAACATCGTATATGTATACCTTCAGTACAGGGGATTATTTGGAACTTGATATCACAAAAAAATCTTTAGCATACCCTGTAACATTTTCATCCTCCACCAGTATCATAATACTCTCTCCTATAAATAGAATGCCCTCAACATCAAAGAAACACCATTTGTCGTTTAAAAGGTTATCTATTGTTTTGAATTCTTTATATTCCAAATTTTTAGCAACTAAATGGTGGAAAAAGGTACCTTACAACCTTAACCTATGTTTGGATAGTTCTCTCATGCAATTTGACTAAATATTCCATGGTCATTATTTTATTTTAGGAAACGATGTGGCATAATGATGTGTGGTGTTTTACTTGAATGTAAATGAACACCGTTTAGGTATGCCTTGAATAGAGGGGATTATGGGAAACTTGGTATCACAAAATGTCATTAGTTAGCCCAGTAAAGTTTTTGTCGACTAGTTGTACTCTAATACATTCCCGTGCGAATACAATGCCCTTAATATCATAGAAACATTATTTGTGGTTTAAAAGGTAATCTATTGTTTTGAATTCTTTATATTCCAACTTTTTAGCAACTGTACAGGGAAAAAGGTGCATTACAACCTTACCTATGTGTTGGGGGTCTTCTTCGCCGAAGGTCCTCAAGGCAAAAACACCTTCGGCAAGATAATACAAAGGCATACGTGACATGATGACACGGATGGAAGTCGAAGCTATGACTGAGGAAGCTTCGGTTTAGTATTGTAACAAAGCACCGACTCAAGGGAAAAATATTATTTAGTCCTTGATCACCCGCATTATGATTGTATGTAAATGTTGGGGGCATAAATGTAATTGTGTCCGGGCTGCGTCCCGCGCCTATAAATAAATGAACAGTACTCCCATACTGTTCATGCTGGATTGTAATCTCTCTCTTGCGTCATCTTTGCATTCTCACCTTCTGGCGAACCGAAGGTACAATCGTATTGTAAATATCATTAATGTTGATTCTTATATGCAAATATGAGTATAAGTAAATTGTGGGGATCTGATCATTATCATTCATTCTTTAGTGTTCTTTAACACCCTTACTTGTATTGACATTTATATTCATATTTACATATTGGGATGATGAAGCTACGTCCTTCATGACCTTCGTCTGAAGATCATTATATCTGAAAGGAAATAATGCTTCGAAGGACAAAGGTCTTTAACCATTAACAATTGTGTTGCCTTGTTCTTGATTTATAGCTTTTGAGAACAAGTGGCCAACATTGGCGCCCACCTCCGGTGTACTCACTTCCACAACTGTGACGATGGCTCTGCAAAGCAACCAACCTTCGGTTACGAAGCTAGTGCTCCCGATCATAGGCGGTTCAACTTCTGAACCAGATAACAAGAGGCAGAAGAAAGAAGCACAGAGAAGGGTACAACATGTTGGGGTGCAAGGACCCTTCATCAGGTCCAAATGGTCTCATATTCCAATCACCTTCTCTTAGGAAGACCTTCAGCTTAAGGATTATCCTCACAATGATGCAATGGCCATATCTTGTGTTATCAAGGGATTTCTGGTTCACAATATCCTGGTGGACACAGGTAGTGCGGTGGATATCATATTTGCAAAGGCTTTCAGGCAAATCCAAGAGCCAGATGACAAGATACATGATGCAACACGACCTCTATGTGCTTCGCAGGGAGGCAGATAGTGGCACTTGGCAAGATAACAACGTTAGTCACCTTCATTCATAACACAAGGACAGAGCAAGTTGTCTTTGATATTGTTGATATGGAGTATTCATACAATGCAATCATTGGTCGAGGGATGCTCAATGCCTTCGAAGCTATACTCCACCCAGCATACCTTTGCATGAAGATACCATCGGAACAAGGACCAATTGCTGTGCAGGGGAGTTAAGAAGCTGCTAGGAGAGCCGAAGGAAGTTAGACAGATTCGAAGGCTATTCATAACATAGATGAAACCGAAGCTTATCAGCAGTATAAGCATAAAAGAGAAAAGGCTGCTTTGATAGATCAGGCAAAACCTATGCTTTTGAGTGAAGACATAGCAAAGAAAAAAGTGTTGTTGGGGTCTCAGTTATCTGATGAGCAGGAAAAGACTTTGCTAAGGTTCTTGTTTAACAACAAAGATGTTTTTGCTTGGACAGCTAATGATCTCTGTGGTGTTAATAGGGACATCATCGAGCACTCACACAATGTAGACTTGTCCTTTAGACCAAGGAAGCAGAGACTTCGAAAAATGTCTGATGACAAGGCCGAAGGTGCATGAAATGAAGTGAAAAGACTTCTAAGTGCCGATGTTATTAGAGTGGCTGGCCAATACAGTCATGGTAAAGAAAGCCAACAGAAAATGGAGGATGTGTATTGATTTTACAGATCTCAACAAGGCATGTCCGAAGGATGAATTTCCATTGCCAAGAATAGACTCCCTTGTAGATGCAGCAGCTACTTTGGAACTCATGAGCTTATTGGATTGCTACTCAAGCTATCACCAAATCTGTATGAAAAAGGAGGATGAGCCGAAGACAAGCTTCATAACTCCTAGTGGCACCTATTGCTACCTTTGGATGCCTGAGGGGCTCAAAAATGCTGGAGGAAGCTTCAGCAGAATGACTGCTAAAGTTCTCCACTCCCAAATTGGCAGAAATGTGTTGACATATGTTGATGATATTATAGTGAAGAGCACAAAGCAAGAAAATCACGTTGCTGATTTGCAAGAAACATTCGCCAATTTCAAACAAGCTGGTCTCAAGTTGAACCCAGAAAAATGTGTCTTCAAAGTGAAGAAGGGCAAGTTTATTGGTTTCCTGGCATCGACATTCGATAAAGGGCATCGAAGCTAACCCAAGCAAAATCGAAGCTATCCTTCGGATGGAGCCGCCAACTTCAAAAAAGGGGCTCAACGGTTAGCAAGAAGGCTAGCGTCGTTAAACAGATTCATTTCAAGATCAGTAGAAAGGAATCTACCTTTCTTTGAAATATTAAAATCAGCCGAAGTCTTCCAATGGGGTCTGGCTTAGCAGAAAGCCTTCGAGGCGCTGAAGCAGTACTTAATAGATTTAACAACTCTAACCCCACCTTCATCACGGACACCATTACTCCTATATGTGGCCGCTTCCCATGCTGCGGTCAGTGCGGAACTTGTGCAGGAGAAACAAGATGGCCAAATAAAAAGGCAAGCACTGATATACTTCGTCTCCAAAGTACTCAGCCCATCAAAGAAAAATTACACAGAATTGGAGAAGGTACTGTATGCTGTATTGATGGCCTCTAGGAAGCTTCGGCATTACTTTCAAGCATATCATATAATAGTGCCTTCATCACAACCCTTAAAGGACATAATGAGGAACGAAGGAGCAATAGGAAGGGTCAGAAAATGGGCCACAGAACTCAATGAATTCACCATTGATTATGTTCATAGATCTTCAGTACAATCTCAGGCATTAGCAGACTTCATTGCTGATTGGACGCCAGGGGCTCGAGATGAAGAAACAATAAAGGATGCCGAAGCTTGGACAATATTTTGTGATGGGTCATGGGGGACCTTCGGTGTAGGGGCAGCTGCTGTCCTGGTTGCACCCTCCAAAGTCAGAACATGTTATGCAATAAAATTGGACTTCAACTGTATAAATAATATTGACGAGTACGAAGCTCTTCTCTTGGGGCTTCGGAAGCTAAAGGCAATGGGAATAAGAAGGGCAATCCTCAAGACTGATTCACAAGTTATCTCGGGTCATGTGGATAAAAGTTGTAAGGCAAGAGACCCAAAGCTTGAAAAGTATCTAGATGCAGTCCAAAGGTTGAAAGCCTCTTTTGAAGGATTTTCTGTAAAAAATATCCCAAGGGGAGAGAACGAGCATGTAGACTTATTAGCTAAATCAATGGCACAGGGGCTCCCTTTACTTTCGGAAGTATTTTTTGAAACAATAAAAGCACCTTCGGTTGAGCTCAGGGAAAGAGCAATGCTCACAATTTCACCAGTACATAGTGAAGATTGGAGGACTAAAATTGTATCCTTCCTCCAGGGCAACTGTCTTTCGGACGATGAAGGTTATAATAAAAGAATGGAGGCAAGGACAAGACTATATGTAATAATAGAAGGGGAGTTATACAAGCATGGAGTTTGCTCTCCATTGCTCAAGTGTTTATCCAGAACCGAAGGATAAAAATTAATGAAAGAGATACATGCAGGACTATGTGGGGCTCACATTGGGTCTAGACCTCTGCTAGGGAAGGTTTTCAGACAAGGCTTCTACTGGCCGAAGGCAGCTTTGGATGTAGCAGAATTAGTACAGAAGTGTGAAATTTACCAAAGATGCGCTAGAGATCAGAAGCAACCTTCGTCTTTGACTCAACTAATACAACCAACTTGGCCATTGCAAAGATGGGGTTTGAATTTGTTAGGACCGCTACCACCAGCACAAGGCAACCTAAAATATGTTGTGGTGGTGGTGTAATACTTTTCCAAGTGGATTGAGGCAAAGCCTCTGGCTACAATAACTTCGTCTACAGTACAAAAATTCTTCTGGCAAAGTATCATTTGTCGATTCTGAGTGCCGAAGGCTATCACCGTTGATAACAAAACTCAGTTCAATGCTTAAACTTTCAAAACTTTTTGTAGCCAAATTGGCACAAAAATACACTTCGCATCAGTGAGGCATCCTGAGTCAAATGGGTTGGTAGAAAGGGCAAATGGAATCATAATGACAGGAATAATGAAGTCAATTTTCAATCAGCCTAAAGGAAAGTGGACAGATGAATTAATAAAGGTGGTTTAGAGCCACAACACTGTTGTATCAAGGTCAACAAAGTTCACTCCGTTCAAGCTTCTGTTTGGTGACGAAGCAATAACACCGGAAGAAGCAAGAACGAGTTCAATAAGAACCTTAGCTTCGACAGAGGATGAAATTGACTGCCAAGTAACAAAAGATACCATAGAAGGGACTAGGCTTCAAGCCATAGAGCACATAAACAAATACCATGTCGAAACAATAAAGTGGCGTGACATAAAAGTTAGATTGAAAAACATTAAGCCAGGTCATTTAGTGCTTCGAAGGGTGGCTAACCCCGATACAATAGGAAAGCTTCAGCTCAAATGGGAAGGCCCCTTCTTGGTTGTATCTTCGTCAAGACCCGGTTCTTACAGGCTGAAGGATATGAACGTCAACGACATACCCAGGTCTTGGAATGTGGATGAGCTTTGGCGATATTATGTGTAATTGATGTAATTTTCTTATTTTTTCCTATGGCACCCTTTTCCTTTCACGAGGGGGAAAGGTTTTTAATGGGGCCATAGGTTGTAATTTTCAATTTTTCTTGTCTAGCCCTATGTAATACAAGGGCCAAATTCCCCGACATGTAAAATGTAACACCAGGAACCGCACCATTTGGAGAAGCTCAAAAGTCGTCCCTAAGGGGATGCAGAGCTAAAATGTCACCTAAGAGGTGACGAAACTACAAAGTCGTTCCTAAGGGAAGCGCAGAGTAAGTTCCGAAGCTCAAAAGTCGTTCCTAAGGGAATGCAGAGCCAAAATACCACCAAAATAAAAGGTGAAGAAGCTCCAAAGTCGTTCCTAAGGGGATGCAGAGCTTAAATACCACCTAAGTAAAGGGTGAAGAAGCTCCAAAGTCGTTTCTAAGGAGATGCAGAGCTTAGCTCCAAAGTCGTTACTAAGGGGATGCAGAGCTGAAATACCACCTAAGTAAAAGGTGAAGAGACTCCAATGTTGTTCCTAAGGGGATGCAGAGTCTAGGTGTGGTTTTGTGTGCATTTGGGACATACATTTGCATATTCCATCACATCATTTTTGCATTCATACAAAACATTCATTAGACATTCGTAAGAGCATAATCATCATCATCATCATCATCATGACATGAAGCACAGATGTTAACAGGAAAGGAAAAAGATGCATGTCTGTGGTGACAAAATACTTCATTGAAAACGAGGATGCTTCGTCTCAAATAGAACTTCAAGATGTGTGGAGACACTTCGTTCTTAATGAAAAATGCTTCGATGTGAATGAAAAGAAGGGAAGGTGTTTTTCGCCTTCGGCTCAAAAAATTGAAAGTGTGGGTTTCGTCTACAGCAAAGCAATTGACACATGGACGAAGAGGTAAAATTATATTACAAGGTATGGACAAAAATGTACAATGTTTTGTTCAACTAATAATTACAATCTTTTGCCAAATAATGTGAAAAGATCCTAAGTTTTTTACAGATAATTACTATACGAAGCTACAAGAGTCTTCAGCCCTTTGGAGCAAGCTACGGCTCAACAACCTTCGGTGCCACCATCCTGCACACAAATAAAAGTATAAGGTAATCAGAAATAAAGGAAAACAAGGGTAAAAGACAGGTAAAAGTCTCATACCGAATCAAGCAATTTTCGAGCTTCATCCCCAGCCAGCTCGCGCCCGCCCTTAGCCCAAATTGAGTAATAAATATGTTCCCTATGCTTCGGGCTTCGGCCGGGATATCAATTATATCTGACGCCGAAAGATTACAAGTTGGCTTGTTAACCACCTTGGCGTGAGTACATCCCGCCTTCATAAACGCAGCAGCCGTCCCGCGAGAAGCTACCAAGGCACAGAAATATCTGTGCCCGCTTATAACTTCGTCAAGGGCTTCAACTTCGTTTTCAATATGTTCGAAGGCCCTAGGGATGTCTTCGGCCGAAGGGGTAATCTCTTCGGCAGCAGCTCCAACTAAGTTGAAAATTCCTTTCAGTCGGTTTACGCACCGGGTGGCAAAATCCGCACACTTGTTCTGAAGGTGTTTCAAGGACTCATGCAGCTTCGTATTTTTCTCAGATTTGGTTTCAGCTTTTGCTTGCAGTTCTTTTATTTCTTGGTCCAAGTGCTCTAACTTTTGTTCAAAACAGTTCAAGTATTGTCAAGTTCCTTGCTTAATTTAGTGTTTTGAGTTTGTGCTTCCGCGAGGGAGCCTTCGAACGCTTGCAGCAGGAAATCCTTCTTCTCCAGAGAAGCTTCAAGATCTTTTATCTTATTTTCCAAGCCTTCAATTATAATTTCATTTTTCCTATCTTCATTATCCTGCTGCATTTTCAGTGCTTTGCTTAGCAGCATACTCTGCAATAATAAGTTATAGTCAGAACATTCAATTCACACAAGGATAATAATAATAACTTAGTCAAAGGTTTCACCTTGAAGTTGGAATAGAATAAGCTACCGACAATATGTTACCGTCGGTAGCAGCTGATATCAGTTTCTAGCTTCAGGAAGCCGACACTCTTTGATAAAGTATCGACTATCTTCGCCCCGGCGCGGTCACGGATACATCTTAAGATCTCTTCATCAACCCCGCCGAAGACCAAAGCTCCCGGTTGGTATCCGCACAACATGGAAAATTCTTTTTGCTCCAATTTTTCTTCTTCGGAAATCTCCTGACCGTCCAAGTGCCGAAGGTCGAAATCTTCTTCGCCCGAAGGACCAAAATAAATTTCTCTTTCTTTAACTGGCGTTGTGGCCACGTCCTCCTTTGCAGTAACATCTTTAACTACCTCTAATATAATTCTGTCAATATCCGACATTGTAGCTTTGGCTTCATCGGCGTCCTTGGCTTTGATAGCAGCAACAGCTTTAGCTTCGGCAACCGTAGCAGTCACGGTTTTAGCTCCCGAAGCTGAAGGCGGTGTCTATTCAATGGCTTGCATCACATTTACTATTCGTCGTTTCTTTTGTTCTTTCACTTTCTCCTTTGCAGCCGAAGGTTGTCCTTTCTTCTAAAAATTGTGTCAGTTCTGATCCCAGTGGACTTAGCAGCTTGAAAGGTGGGAAGTCAGTCATTACCTTTAGAATTTCTGCTACTTCGGCAGCAGAGTGCGTCGAAGAAGTTTCTTTCTACACCTCTGGCTCAGAAGAAGGAACTATGTTAAGCTTTCGCTTCTTAGAAATTGCTATCTTTGGCTCTTCAGGTATTCTTGATTTCTTTGAAGCTTTTTCATCTTCCTTTATCGATTGGGCAGCTTGTCTATTCAGAATGTTGACTATTCTTTTTCTTTTTATCCCTTCGGCTCCTCCGTCGAGCTTCTCATAGTCAGGATAATCGAAGTTTAAGGCATCCATAACGTGGTTTAGCCTTTGTTTTGGTTGGGTGTCGAAGGCGACAGTCATCAATTGATCTTCTTTTTTGGTATAATTACCAAGTATTGCATTGCACATGGTCTCAATCATCTCCAGCCATTCGTTGCAAGGTTTCTTGAATTGTTTGTCAAATTTAAAACGATAGGGGAGTCGTACAAGCTCATGTTTCTTCCCCCTTCTTTCTTCTTCGACATTCCCCAACCGCTGGAAGTTGGAAATGTCTTGTTTGCCAAATATTCTTGTACTAGGTCTCTAGTACTAATTTCGAAGCTACCACCCTAAACTCAACTTCGGCTACCTGGCATGGAGAGCCAAGTTGCATATGGCACAAGGGCCTGGTCATCCCGAAGCTTAGTTTCATAGGCTTCATGACCATAGTCATTAGCTTCTTCCTTTTCTTCTCATCTTCTTTCACATAAAACCATTCATTTGTCCACCCGGTTGGCCACTTGGTACGATATCCGATTACTAGAGCCTTTGTATCTTTTCTATATGCAAAGTTGTAGTAGCCGAAGTTCTTATGAAGACCATCTGCTCTGGCCTTCGTCTGATAGTGCAGTTCATGTACCCGACAAAAAGCTTCGGCATTAGCTTCCATACCCTGGCTTCAGAGAGCCCATATCAAAACATTAAGCCTAACAATAGCATTGGGTGTCAGTTGTTGAAGGTATATCTCAAAGTTCTTCAAGACTTCCCCTATCATGTCATTTAAGGGGCATCAGAGTCCTGCTCTGAAGAAGCTCTTGAAAACGACAACTTCATCCTCTTTTGGTTCCAGAATAATCTCCTCCCCAGCAAACCGAACAAGCTTGCTTTCAGCCTCCCTGAAATAACCAAGTTTCCTCATCATAACCATGTCATCCTCCGTTGAAATAGATTTCCCAAACTCGATGTGGATGGGCTTTGCTGGGCTCAGAATACTGTTATCTTCTTCACTCTCATTGTCACTTTCGCCTCCAGCTACAACATGTTAAACTTCGGTATTAGAGGCACCTTTGACAAAAACTTCCTCTGACACAACCAGACCTGATTGCTTCATCACTTCTAAAATTGGTGCTGTATCGGTGGTTTCAGTCTCCTCTCCTTCATGAGATACCCTAGCAGTGGATCTCACCCTAGCCATTTGTGTTTTCAAGTTCTTTGAGCCGAAGCTGATCTCAGGTGATGAAGCGCTTTCTTGGAAATGCAGGCAGAAAGCTTCGGCTATGGTTAAAAATTTTAACAGCACAACAGCGCGGTAGCAATGAATACTCTGTGGTAACTTCTCACTAACCCGTCTATATAGTGCTGCAGGGGGAGATGGCGAACCGCCATACCACTTACACTGACTGAACGGTGGACCGGCCGATGATCAATATACTTTAATCGTTTCCCACCAGCGAGCTCAGGGAAGGTGTTTTTCAGACCTTCAGCATTCCGAAGCCTTTGTGTTTTTCACGGTCTGAGCTTGTTACGAAAAACAATCTAGCACCGCGAAGGGGCTACTGTTGGGGGTCTTCTTCTTCGCCGAAGGTCCTCAAGGCAAAAACACCTTCGGCAAGATAATACAAAGGCATACGCGACATGATGACACGGATGGAAGCCGAAGCTATGACTGAGGAAGCTTCGGTTTAGTATTGTAACAAAGCACCGACTCAAGGAAAAAAGACTGTTTAGTCCTTGATCACCTGCATTATGATTGTATGTAAATTCGGGGGCATAAATGCAATTGTATCCGGGCTACGTCTCGCATCTATAAATATATGAACAGTACCCTCGTACTATTCACGTTGGATTGTAATCTCTCTCCTGCGTCATCTTTGCATTCTCACCTTCTGGCGAACCGAAGGTACAATCTTATTGTAAATATCATTAATGTTGATTCTTATATGTAAATATGAATATAAGTAAATTATGAGGATCTGATCATTATCATTCATTCTTTAGTGTTCTTTCACACCCTTACTTGTATTTACATTTATATTCATATTTACATATTGGGATGATGAAGCTATGTCTTTTAGGACCTTCGTCTGAAGATCATTATATCCGAAAGGAAATAATGCTTCGAAGGACGAAGGTCTTTAACCATTAATTGTGTTGCCTTGTTCTTGATTTATAGCTTTTGAGAACAAGTGGCCAACACTATGTTTGGACAGTTCTCTCACAAAATTAGGTTAAATTTTTCATGGTCTTTATTTTATTTTGAGTAACGATGTGGCATAATGATGTGTGTGTTTTACTTGAGTGGACATAAAAACATCTAGGTATGCCTTGAATAGAGGGGATTATGGTAAACTTGGTATCACAAAATGTCATTAGCTTGCCCAATAACGTTTTCATCTAGTAGTAGTACTCTAATAAATCATCGTGCGAATACAATGCCCACAATATCAAGGAAAAATGTTTTAAGTTTCAAAGGTAATCTATTCTTTTGAATTCTCTATATTCCAACTTTTTAGCAACTGTATGGTGGAAAAATGTGCCTTACAACCTTAACCTATGTTTGGAAAGTTCTCTCATGAAATTTGGCTAAATATTCCTGGGTCTTTATTTTATTTTGAGAAACGATGTAGAATAATGATGTGTGGAGTTTTACTTAAGTGGACATAAACAAAGTCTAGATATGCCTTGAATAGAGAGGATTATGGGAAACTTGGTATCACAAAAGGTCATTAGCTAACCCAATAAGTTTTCATCCACTAGTTGTATTCTAATACCCTCTCGTGCGAATAGAATGCCTCGACATCAGAGAAACATCTTTTATGGTTTAAAAGGTGATCTATTGTTTTGTATTCTTTATAATTCAACTTTTTAGCAACTCTATGGTGGAAAAAATATGCCTTACAACCTTAACCTGTGTTTGGACAGTTCTGTCACACAATTTGTCTAAATTTTCTATGGTCTTTATTTTATTTTGAGAAACGATGGGGCATAATGATGTGTGTTGTTTTACTTGAGTAGACATAAACACCGTCTAGAGGTATGCCTTGAATAGGGGGGATTATGGGAAACTTGGTATCACAAAAGGTCATTTGCTAGCCCAATAACATTTTCATCCACTAGTTGTACTCTAACACCCTCTCGTGCGAATAGAATGCACCCGACATCAGAGAAACACCATTTCTATTTTAAAAAGTGTTCTTTTGTTTTGAATTCTTTATATTCCAACTTTTTAGTAATTATATGGTGGAAAAAGGAGTCTTACAATCTTAACCTATGTTTAGACAGTTCTCTCACGTAATTTGGCTAAATATTCCATGGTCTTTATTTTATTTTGAGAAATGAAGTAGCATAATAATTTGTGGTGTTTTACTTGAGTAGACATAAACACCTTCTTGGTATGCCTTGAATAGAGGGGATTGTGGAAAACTTGGTATCACAAAATGTCATTATCGAGCCCAATAAAGTTTTCATCCAATAGTTGTACTCTAATACTCTCTCGTGCAAATATAATGTCATCAATTCCATAGAAACATTATTTTTACTTTTAAAGGTGATCTATTGTTTTAAATTCTTTGTCCTACAACTTTTTTCAAAATATATCCCGGCGAACATGAGCCTTATAATATTTAATAAACATTTGAGAGTGCTTCCATATGTTTTAGTTAAGTTTTTCAAGGACTTCATTTTTTGTAAGAAATGTAGCCTAATGTTGTGTGATGTTCCACACGACTTGACACAAACATTGTATATGTATACCTTCAATACTGGGGATTATTTGGAACTTGATATCATAAAAAATCTTTAGCATATCCTATGACCTTTTCATACTCCAACAGCATCATAATACCCTCTCGTGTGAATAGAATGCCCTCGACATCAAAGAAGCGTCATTTCTATTTTCAATGGTGATCTATTGTTTTGAATTCTTTATATTCCAACTTTTTAGCAACTATATGGTGCAACAAGGTGCCTTACAACCTTAACCTATGCTTGGACAGTTCTCTCATGCAATTCAGCTAAATATTTCATGATCATTATTTTATTTTGAGAAACGATGTGGCATAATGATATGTGGTGTTTTACTTGAGTGGACATAAACATCATATATGTATGCCTTGAATAGAGGGGATTATGTGAAACTTGGTATCACAAATAGGGATGGAAATGGTCGGTAAACACTAAAACCATTACCATTTTCATATTTTTTATCGGAAACAAAATCGAAAACGGTAACTCCAAAAACAGAAACAATATTGGTATTTTGGAAACATCGGAAACGAAAGTTTGGTTCGGAAAATACACCGGTAACGGTTGAAATCAAAAATACGATCGGTAAACATATCAAACTTCACAATACAACAAAGTTGACAAAAGATCACAAAGACCACAAGTTCACAATTCATGATATAACAAGTTCACAATATAACAAGTTCACAAGGATCACAAATTTATAATATAAAAAGTTTACAAAGATCACAAGTTCACAATATAACAAGTTCATAGTATAACAAGTTCATAAAGATCATAAGTTCACAGACTCAAAGTTCACAATTCATAATATACACTCGATCTAACTGACATGTCATGCTTACTTATGAAATATTTGTTCCTCACATAAAGAGCTTTTCATAATCTCATAGGAAAACCCTAAAACCTAGTGTGTGGAAAAGACCAAATCGTTAATCCCAACTGTCTTCCAACACCATCTATCCCAAAAAAATCTTAAGGCGTCTAAAAAATACAAAAATAAGTAATCCTTATTTAGAGACGTATAGGCAATGCGAAAAATCACATGCTGGAAAATTCCGAAAAATTCCAAGACACAATTCCGGAAAATTCTGAGACACAAATCCAGTAATTTCTGACAAAAACCAGTAACCGAAGTAAATGGTCGATAAAACACCACGCCGATTCCGATACCGATTCCGATAGAAAATTCCGAAAACCGATTCCATTTTCAAAAAATACCTTTACCGGTGAATCCGATCAAAAAATTTCGAAATCGGTTTCCGGAATACCGAAAAATTCTGAAACTGTTTTCATCCCTAATCACAAACAATCATCAGCTTTCCCAATAACGTTTTCATCCAGTAGTTGTACTCTAATAACCTATCGTGCGAATACAGTGCCCTCAATATCATAAAACACTGTTTTTAGTTTCAAAGACGATCTATTGTTTTAAATTCTTTGTTCTACAACATTTTTTCCAAATATATCGTGGTGAACATGTGCCTCACAGTATTTAACTAACACTGGAGAGTGCTTCCACCTTTTGGCTAAGTTTTCTAATGACTTCATTTTTTGCAAGGAATGTAGCCTAATGTTGTGCGCTGTTCTACACGACTTGACACAAACATTGTATATGTATACCTTCGGTACAGGGAATTATTTGGAACTTGATATCATAAAAAATCTTTAGCATAGCCTGTAACCTTTTCATCCTATACCAATATCATAATAGCCTCTCGTGCGAGTAGAATGCTCTCGACATCATAGAAACGTCATTTGTGGTTTAAAAGGTGATCTATTGTTTTGAATTCTCTATATTCCAACTTTTTAGCAATTGTATGGTGGAAAAAGGCACCTTACAACCTTAATCTATGTTTGAATTGTTCTCTCACGTAATTTGGCTAAAGTTTACATGGCCTTTATTTTATTTTGAGAAACGATGTAGCAAATGATGTGTGGTGTTTTACTTGAGCGGACATAAACACCATCTAGGTATGCCTTCAATAGAGGGGGTTATGGGAAACTTGGTATAAATGTGTCTCTAGTGCTTCAACTGGTTGTGAGTTAATTAGTAGACTCTCTATGATGCTAGATGTCTAAATGAAATTTTGTGAGTTGTGTGCTCGAATCGCCAAGTTAAATGTTATGTCGATCGATGCCCATTAAGTAGTTAAAAATGACTGATGAAGCAATTATAGGTATCAAACTAGAAACTAGTGTTCTTAAACCCTCATGGGATGTTGTGGTCGCTTGATGACATTTAGAATGGATATATGTTGCCATATAAAGTTTGGAATTTACCTTCACATGCCGAATTGCACTAATAAGGTGTCCCTTTTAGGTTAATCAACTTAGATAACAAAAGCGTGTAAAATTTTGCATTGATATGGATTATGAGTTTGGTAACTAAGTCATGACCAGCTAGAACTAAAAAGGGGTAGT
This sequence comes from Zea luxurians, assembly GCA_029449295.1. Taxonomy (NCBI): domain Eukaryota; kingdom Viridiplantae; phylum Streptophyta; class Magnoliopsida; order Poales; family Poaceae; genus Zea; species Zea luxurians. The sequence continues at coordinate 399,746 of JAOPSE010000081.1, forward strand.
ATCTCTCCATGATTTTGATTGGTGATTGAGTTGAGTGCTCTTGTGCTCGCAAGCTGAAAATTCCTGCGGGCACGGTTTTGGTTGTGCGATTAGTCAAGTAAAGAAACATGTGTTTTCTGTAGATATGTTCTATATCAAAGTTGTAGTTAATTTATGTATCTAACTTGTTCTAAAGTTTCATGATCTTAGGATTAATGGTTTAGAAGTTATGCTTCTCACTAGTCCAGTACCTGAACCTGTCCAAATTCTGTAAAAATTTTGAAGGTTGCATTGTTTTCTTAAGTAAAGCTTAGAATCAGTTCTTTATGATCATAAGGAAGTTGTAGATAACTTTCTTATCTTTCTTGTGTTAAAATTCCATGACTATAGGCCTGATAGTTCGAGAGTTATTAATTTTAAAAAATGATTGTTGTGTTCTGTCCACTCTCTGAACAAATTTCGAAAACTATGTTGTTTGGGACAAATAAACTTGGAATCACTTCTTGGTGATTATAAACGTTATGTATTACTTTTGCTAAGATTTCCAAAAACTCTTGGATCACCCTTTTTGGTGGTCTAAAGGTCAAGTTATAGATGTTTGAAGTGTGGAGCCTAAATTTGTCCAAATCTGGACAACAAGGCCTTACTAGTGTTTTTTACCCTTGATGCATATTGAATCAACCTGAGATGTTCATAAATGATTTGTAGAAAATTTCATTAGCTTTCTAGAAAGTATAGGATCACTTGTTTTGGATACACGAGTCTCTAGATATGAATTTTGAAGTAAGAAGCATGAATCTGTCCAATTTTGGACAATAAGGCCTTCCTAGTGACCTTTACCCTTGATGCATATTGAATCACCCTAAGATGTTTATAAATGTTTTGTTGGAAATTTTATTATCTTTTTAGAAAGTCTAGGGTCAGTTGTTTTGGATGCACGAGTCTTTAGTTATGAATTTTTGAAGTCACAAGTCTAAATCTGTCCAATCTAAACAAAGTTGTCATTTTTACACAATTCGACCTAGCTAAGTGTCTAATCACGTTGAGATGACAATACCAAAATTATAGAGCGTTTCTTAATCTCCCTGTGAGGTTCAGATTCACACCCAAAAGGGAGGTTTGGGACGGAATCAAGACTGAATACCAAACCACCATTCGAATGCAGGAAAGCACCACGAAACCCAATTTTGAGCAGGAATGGTGGGGTCTGAACCCAATTCCACTCCAACTTCCCTAAAAGAGCTATCGCATCTATGAATATAGGAAATGGAGGAGAGAGAAGTTGATGCTCTACCATTGGCTCTCGGAGAACTAGAAACACACAAGGACTAATTAACTAAGCAGATGATAATTAAACAAGACAACGTATGATAATTAAAAAAGACAAGATGATAGGAGATGATGATGTGGTGGGTGAGGAGGTCAAGGCAATGGCAGCCCTTGTGATTTGGGGAGTTACCAAGAAAAGGCAGCGAGTGAAGTGGGGGTGAGCTTGTGAGGTGTGATGGTAGAGGTGTTGGGATAGCAGGCATAGCCAAAGACCAGAATATGGGCATAAGTGGGTTGTGGCGTACAAAGTGAAGTGGGAGTAGGGTGACTAACTGTCTTAGAGGGAAGGCGTTTGAGGAGATGAGTGGCAGTTGTTGGTCACTTGTTTTCAATTGGTGTATACAATAAAAAATACGGCAACACAATGTTAAAAAAGTAATATCCTTCGTCCTTAGGGTGTTTTTTCCTTTGGGTAGCTCCATAAATAACAAAGGTTATTATATAATCGAGTGGATTACATAAGGATACAATAATGGTTACACATAAGATTGTAACAAAGTTAAATATGATAAGTCATCTCGAGTGCCTTGGTATTTTATTCATTTCTTCGTACAAAATAAATTTGCAATTGTACCTTTGGCTTCTTGATGCGAGGTAGTGCGAAGGTGCTTCGGAGATTAAACTATGCAAAGATGTTACATCTGGCTAAAGGTACTTTATGCAGGGCACTGTTCATATATTTATAGTGCAGAGGTTCAACTTCATATGAAATTACATGTACGTCCACAAAACTTGTATATGTGATTTACAAATGACACAAGGGTAGTATTGCCTTTTGCCTTTATTGTCTTGGCTATAGAATCTTGTGAACACCTTCTTCCGGCCTTGTTCCACTTCTACCTTTGTCTCCCTGTATAGTTATGACAAAGCTTGTATTTTCGTCTTTTTCCTTGGTCTGTTTCGAAGGTATCTAGCACTCAAGCACCTGCAACACTTAGGGATGTACTGAGAAACAATGGTTAACTGTGTTTTTGAGGACTTTCAAAACACAAAGGCCCCCAACAGTAGTGTTTAGGGCCTCTACCTAATTACTGGCAGGAAGAAATGCCTGAAAGAGAAGGCAACGAGTCATGTTGGTAGTGGTGCAAATGATGTGTTTGGCCCGACCGTTCTGAGTAGAGGTGTAGGGACACAAGAGTTGCAATTGAACTCCATGGGAGAGAAAGAAAGAACGAGAGGTGGAGTAGTCAAACTTGTAGCTGTTGTCGCACTTGAGAGCACGAAGTGGGCTATGGAACTAGGTGGAGACCCAGGTGAATAAGTGCAAGAGGGTGTGAAATGTGTCGGACTTTAGACGCAGGAAAAGTCTAGAGAAAATGATATTAATCATCTAAAATCACCAAGTAGTATTTATATCTAGAAATATTGAATATAGGACATGTCTAGAGATCACAATGAACAAGATCAAAAGTCTGCTCAGCCTAAGAAGTAGAAGTAGCAAAAGGTATATGAGCATGGCAGCCTAGCTGACAAGCATGACATAGAATCTCAAAATGGCCCTGCTACAAGATATATCAAAACTACGGGTGAGCTTGGTCATGTGTCGGGTCCAGGGTGGCGAGACTATGATGGCAAGTGGTGGATGTAGTGGTGGAAGCTAGACCATGCGAGGAGGACGTGCTAGTGGAGGAGGTGGATGGACAGAACGTGTAGAGTGGTCTCAAGCTGTCACATGGGATGGCAAGAGTCCTGATAGCCAGATCCTTCATAGACAAACCGAACAGGTCCAACTCAATAGTTCAAGAGTTGTCGGGGGTGAACCGATGAACATAAAGAAGGTTTTGAATGATGTGAGGGGAAATGAGAACGTCATTTAGGTATACCACATAGAGAGTGTGGTCGGTGATGAGGACATCACTCCCATACAAACAATGCATGGACGGACAACACGACCACGTGCATGAAAGCTAAATCTCCAGGTTCGTTCTAACCTTGTCAATTGTGTTTTAGAGCTTACGCTTGGTGTCATGGATGTTTTAAAGATTAGAAACTTTGAAGAGGACCATCAAGGACTTAGGAAAGTCCAAGGTGTCAAAGAGGAGCAGCAAGGGCATCCACAACAGGAAGGAGATCAAGTCTGACTCAGCTGCTATTCCATCTCGGGTTCTAGGACCAGTATGCACTAAAATAGACGCCTAGGATGCATCTGAACTCCAATTGCGATGGACTTGATATTGTTGGAAATATAAGAAGATTATATAACCAACCCAAATGGTCCCACCTTAAAATTCATCCGGAGTTAACAGGAATCGTCAAAACAAGTCAGCGCTCAGATTCTGTTTTGGTGTTGCGACACCATCTGTTGGGTCGTTGGGTCGTGTATCATGTTGGAGCCCATTAGTGGTACCTCCAATGGTTGTGCACGCCCCTAACCTCTATTTTAATTGCAGTCGCCGCCACATTAGGGTTTGGGTTTTGCTTAGATCATATCTATAACGCCCTGAACTTGGGGGTATAAAATTTATTTCCCAATCTTCACCAAATTCAGGTGTTACCTTCTTTCTCTCTTTCTTTTTTGGTCCTTCCTCCCATTTTCAAAGTAATATAGAGATTTATGTCCATGCCATGTGTAAGCAAAACCCTAAGGTAATATTTGTGGTTGCATCATGCTTGGTTGCATATATTTTGTCTTTGATGCTCTGCTCTGGAGTTAGTCCATTGAATTTGGAGCTTGTTCTTGTGAATAGATTTAATTAGATTGAAATGAGAATGATTAAAGGAAAGAAGAGAAGAAAGTGGTTTGCTCGGCCCAGCCGCCCCCTCCCCTCTCCCGTGCGCACCCATGATCTAGGAGAAGAGAAACCCCCCTTCTCCCTCTTCCTCCTCTCCCACTCTCTCCCTGCCCCATTCCTCGCTTGGACCACCGGAGGGCTGCAGTTACCACCATTCGTCGCATATGTGGTGGTAAGCTCCTTCCCCTCCCCCTCCCTCTACTCCTCCCTCCCCCGGCGCGCGGCCCCCTACCCGGCGTGCCCCCTACCCCGGCGCAACCTCCCTGCTCGGCGGCGCCCTGCTCCGGCGCGGCCCGGTGCTTAGCGCGCAGCCCCAGTGCGCGTGTGCCCTCGGCACGCTTCGCGCGTGCCGTAACACTTTAATTTTTGCCTGGGTCATGCGTCGTTTCACTCGCAGCACGCACACCGTTTTTGTGCGTCGTGCGCTTTGCAGCGTGGCAATCTTTTGATCCACATAGAATCGCGGTTGCTAATTAAAGTGCATAGTGGAACGACGGTTAATCGAGCACGAAACTAATCAGGACCAAGTGATAATTTTATTTACGTGTTGCATGAATATCAATTAATATAATTATGTCGAAATAAATATTTTAATCCATAGCCGCTTAACGTAATCGCTATGTCTCTCGGCCGTAGCTTTGACTGTCGTAGTTTCTTTTCTCGCATAGTCGTAAATGCGAGCTCTACGCCACATGTTTGTTTAATTGATTTGTTTCATTGTGTGGTGTATTGTTTTCTTCTATGTTAAGAATGTGGAATGTATGTTTGCACTCGTATAGATAACAGTCCGTTGGCGGAGTCCAAGGAAGTTGCAGGAGAAGACCCTGAGCAGCAGCTGGTTGGTGAAGGCAAGTGTCCTCTGACCTATCTATGTCCTACTCATTTTATAACTCATCTCACCGCGTTTACACAATTAATACCTAAAGATTTACTAGTATTTTATTCACCATGTCCTTGATTACCTAACTGGGTTAGATTATTTTGGATTAGATTTATGCTAGCGCTCTACTCTAATCAATGAACATGATGAGGTTACTTATGATACAATTTTTAGTTTTGGATATGGTTATGGCATTGTGATATTAAGGGGGTTCGATCTGTTTCTCGAGCGCCTCTCCGTAAGGACTTGTTCGTTGGATGACCACCCGGGATAACAGTACAACCATGAGGGTGGAATGGGACACCCTGTCACACCCGGTTTTAGAAGGCAAACCGAATGCGAACCATGTACGTGCCAGGATCAGCAATTCACGTACACAGCAGTTACATAACATGGACATCATCACACAGTGCTCAAATAGTATTAAAAAGGGAAATAATAGTCGATTACATCATATGTCTGAGACATCCACATAGTCTTCACAATAAATCAAAGTGCGGAAAAGAAACGTAGATAAACGCGGCCTTCACAGGCAGCCGACTGGGGGTTTGCCGCTAACCCACACCTAAAACTCGTCGTAGTCTTGGGACTCCTGGAAGTCTCCTTCCACGGCTTCATCCTCTCCTGAGCAGAGGTTGCAATGCTGACAACCTGGGGGGTTGGTGTGTAGAGCAAGGGTGAGTACACATCAACATACTCAGCAAGTATCCTGTTTGGCTGTAGTGGACTAGCTTTATGTGGGGGTAAGTCAAGCAGTTGCTTTTAGTTGGTCAGATTATTATTACTAGTAGAGAAAGCCAAGTTTTAGATTTAACCCACGTTATTAACCCAAATGTACTCCTTTCCAAACGGAAAGAGTACCACTTACCATTACCAGAGTCAATTCCAAGAACCATCAATCTCATTGCCACCTGCAAATCCGAACATCTCTGATCAAGTACCACTAATCACTGGAGCTCCCTTGGCCGCTCATAACCGTGAGCACGGCTGATATATCAGTTTTCTAACACTCTACAGAGGTTGTGCACTTTACCCACAAGCCGTGATTTCCCTTTCTGCCCGGAGATCATGACTCTCCATTGATCACTACCAAGGTGACCCAGCAGGATATCACTACGTAGCCTTTACAAAGATTCCCCGGGGCTGTAGCCGCCCGTTAGGTTTCCTAAATGTACCGCACTCCTCCCCAAGGGACAAATCAACCTTGGCAGAGCGAGCCGCATACACCGAGCCCCATTGACAGCACGACGGCTAAGCAAACTACACCCCAGTTCCTCTAATTATTCAGCTAAGGGCGTCCCACTCCACCCTCATGGTTGCACTGTTTTCCTGGGCGGTCATCCAATGAACAGGTCCTTACGGAGAGGCACTCGAGAAACCGCTCGAGCCCCCTTGAAGGTCACAAGTATAACATCATAATAAAAGAGGGGAAAACAGCGTATCATTGATAATTCTCATCATGTTCATTGATTAGAGTTGAGCAATAGCATAAGACTAAGCAATAATAATCCAACCCAAATAGGTAAACAAGGACATGGATAACAGAAACTAGTAAAACCTTAGGTATAAATGTGTAATGCGGGAGGTGAATTAAAGAATGTATAGGACAGAGATAGGTAAAGGGACACTTGCCTCCACCAACCGACTGCTGCTCAGGGGCTTCTCCTGCGAGTTCTTCGGGCTCTCCGACCGGATCGTTCTCTATGCGAGCGCGAACATACATACATCCACATGTTTAATACAAGAGAACAGTACACCATACAATAGAATGCAATAGATGAATAGACGTTCCACGCGGGGCTCGCAATTACGGTTAAGAGAGAAAGATGAAAAGACAGTCGATTTTACGATCGAGAAGCGATCACGTTACGTAATTATAAATTAAACCACTCGCTTAACAGAAGGGTATTAATTTGGCCACTGCGTTGAGCATAAAGTAAAGTCATGTTCTACATTTAATCATTATAATTAAATAAGGGGAATGAAAGGAAGTGGTCGCACGGCGAGACGCGCGACACAACATTTAAATTAAATTAAGAAATAAATGACTCGCTGCGCGACAGAGCGCGCAACAGGATTCTTGCATTAATTAAAGACAAACGATAAGCGTTGCGCGACAAAACGAACGACGGCTTACGTCAACAGAGCTGCACTTAAAACGAATCGTCGCGCGACGAAGCGCGCGATGCAGCACTTGTAATAAATATAAATTAAACGAACCATCACGCGACGAAGCGCGCGACACAACACATTAATAAATATAAATTTAGGAGGGCCGTCGCGCGATGAAGCGCGCGACGCAGCGCATTAATAAAGATGAAATGAGAATAATCCGTCGCGCGGCGAAGCGCGCGACGCAGCACATCGACTAAACAAATTAAAATGGATTAGAAGAGAGTTAAATGCAGCGCGAGCACGGTCGCACTCGTGGGAGCGCGCTGCGTGTGCCGGGGGCACGCGAATGTGTCAGCGCGCGGGACGCGAGTCACCGAGGCACAGGCGCGGACAGGGGCGCGGCCGAGGGCGCGGCCAGGGCGCGAGACATGGGGCGCGCGACGCGGCCACCGGCGCGCGGCCAGGGCACAGGGCTCGCCAGGGCAGGGGCTCGGCCGGGGCGGGCGCGGCCGCCGGGGCGCAGGGAGGGCGCGGCCGCCGGGGCAGGGGCTCGGGGGAGGGGCTCGCCGGGACGCGGCCAAGCGCGCGGGGGCTCGACGGGGCGCGGCCGGGCGTGGGGAAAGGGGGCAGGGGAAAGGGGCGTGGGGAAAGGGGGCAGGGGAAAGGGGCGTGGGGAAAGGGGGCGTGGGGAAAGCGGACGGGGAGGGCGCGGCCGGGCTCGCCGGCGCGCGGGACAGGGAGAGCGCGGCCAGGCTCGCCGGCGCGCGGGACGGGGCCCGCAGGGGCACGCGCGACGGGGTCAGGGGAGGGCGCACGGGAAGAAGAAGGGGAGGGGAAGGAGAGAGAGAGGGAGAGGGAGGGGAGGAAAAACTCACCTCCGGGGATCCAAATTCCGGCGATCTCGACTCCAAACCCTAGGGCACCACGGGGAGAGAGAGGTGGAAGAGGGAGAGGGAGGTTGCTGCGCGGGAGAAATCAAATGAGCCAAACAGATCTGGGGAAGGGGGGGCACGCATGGGGGTGGGCTGGGGCGCTAGGGGCACGCGGGCCGAACCGGGCCGGGCTGGGCCTGTCGGTGTTTTGGGTCCGACCGCGCACCTGGGGTTACCCCTCAAGGTGCTTCTAGGAGTAGGACGGTGTTATCGACTGTAGCTCGATGGTTCGTGCCTGATGCATGAGAAACATTAGACAATGGTTTACAGGTTCGGGTCGCTTTGAGATGCGTAACACCCTACGTCCTATCGAGAGTGTTTTATGTGGCGAGTTACAAGAGGATTCTCTAGCATAGATAGTTGGGTGGGAGGCTAAGTAGTGAGTCTCTGATCTGAAGGGGTGCTCCCTAGGCCTTATATATTCGACCGTGGGGCGGTACATGTGGATATTTCAGCGACGCGCGCCTAAGAAATAGTGAACCAACTGAGTCTATCCTCCTATAATCCTGCCGACCCATTCTCGCTTGGTTCTGTTGCATGGGGCTCCTGCACGGGGAGGTCGGGCCTCTGTTGTGATTACTGCTCGAATTCGTTGGGTCGTCTTGGGCTTGTCCTGTTACAGCCTTGTGTCGATTCGCTTCATCAATCGTTCTTTCCCAGGCCCATGAGGGGATGACCTTACAAATTATGGGGCCCTTGGGCCTTTCGTGAGGTCTTTTATCCTTCTGGTGGACCCGGGGGATATCTGTCCCCCACAAGCCCCTGATCTTTGGGTCGATTCTGAAACAAACGGCACAAGGATCCTAGGTCCAGCTTGCAGTTTTTGACTTTAACATGGGATGCTTTGGAAATAAGCTTGCCGGTCCACTGCTTCTAAATTCTGAATGATCCGGTAGAAACACTTTTCCACTGTCTTTTCCTGCCTTTATTACTCGAAATTAGGTGTTCTGTCTCAGACTCATGCTTCGGAAGTCAGCATCTTTATACCATAGGGCTTCAAATTTCACTGGGTGTAGCCCCCGAGCTTCGAGCGGATTTTTGCAAATAATCCGCTCGAAGGTCTTTACTTCGAGTATTATCAGAGATCATTTTTATCTTCTTCTTGCGCTTTTTCAGAGGTTAGCCTTGTCTTGATCTTGCCTTATGCTTTAGAGGTCAGCACTTTACTTCTTCGGGGCTGATGATCTATTGGGTGCACCGAAGGTGCACCCAATGGGTGTAGCCCCCGAGCTTCGAGTGGATTTCTGAAAATAATCCACTCGAAGGTCTTCATTTCATGTCTTTTTCTGGGAATCATCCTTCCTCTTTGCTGAATGCCTTGGAGATCAGCATTATATTGTTGATACTATGCTTTAGAGGTCAGCGTACATTTTTGTCTTGGTGGCCGGGTATGCGAACTGCCCATATCTTGATAGGTTTTGCCATTTATTTGATCTGCGACTGATTGGACGTTCGATAGATGGCCCTTGGCTAGTCTTCATGTCACTTCGTGCTTTGATGCTTCTGTCGATTAGACTTGTACCTCATCGGCTATATTTGGCTTTGCTTTGATCCCTGCTGATATCTTTCTTCTGTCTTGAAGTATTCATTGCACATACTGTTCGGATGTGACAGTGTTGAAAATATACTGATAATTCCTAGGCGTCCCCCCAATGGGTGTAGGCAAGGGATGGCTTGGTACGCTGAGCATTTAGCAAACTGCTTCTGAGTAGTAACTTGATGTGACCGCGAGCGTAATCATATCGCCCGCGCAGTTGACTGGAGTCCTAATGGGTGTCGTGTTACGTGAAACGACGTCAGCCGCCTGACGTGTCTTCAGACGGTTTGAATTGCATATTGAATTTTTGCGACTGTTCAGTGGCCGTGGTAGGAGGTGAGCGGTTGCCTCCTTCTTCTATAAATAGTGCTCTTGCTTCTCCGGCATTTTCACATCTCTTACTGCTGCTTGTTGTTTACCCTCCTCTTCTTCCTTCCTTTTCCAACATGGGCAAAAGTAAGAAAGGTGGTAGTTCCTCACATCGCTCTGGTGACAAACGCAAGCGCGAGCGGACTCCTCCCTCGGAGGACTTCGGCGACTCAGAGTACTCGGAGGAGGAGTTCTCTTCCGAGTCCGAGGGCTCTCCGGCTCCTGCCTCTCCCCCGGCGTCGTCTGATGATTCAGACGACGCCCAGGGGATTGCCGCAGAGGTCTGGACTTACATCCGGTCTGTCGAGCGCGCCGGGCTTGGATGAGTCAGAGTACTCCTCGGACGAGGAGAACTCCTCGGACTCGTCCGAGGAGGGTGGTGGCAACGGCGATGGCGGTGACGGCGACGGCGACGGAGGCGACGGCGACGGCAGTGGTGACGACGGCGAAGGCGATGGCGACGGCGGCGGCAGGGGTGGCAGCGGCGACGGCGACGACGGCAGCAAGGGTGGCAGCAGGGGCAGCAATAAGGGCAGCAACAAGGCCAGTGGCTAAATGCCACTTGTTTTAATTATTAGTATAGATTAGTAGTAGTATAATGAAATAATGTAGTAGTAGTTAGTAGTATAGAGTAGTGAAGTATAGTGTAGTAGTAGGGAGGTCATCAACTCATAATGAGTTGAATTGTAAGTTTAGTAATGCTTCCCTTATAATGAAGAGTGGTTTCGCCTCACTTTTGTGCACTTTTGTTTTGCTTTCTTGTCAGTCGTCGCTCTCATTAATGCCCGAGGGATGTTTGAAATCAACGAATCACGCTTTTGACTGTTTTCTTCGCGATGTCGACACTTCGGCGATGGTAGCCGAGTCATCTAAAATCATGTCGTTGCTTTAGGAGTGACAGCCGAGTTATTACTGGCGATGTTGGCACTTTTTGAAGTAATGGCTGAGCGGTAGCGACCACGCCAGTGTTTTAAAAATAACGACCGAGCGGTTACTGGTGATGTTGGAGGTAACAGCCGAGTGATCGATGGCAACGTCGGCGTTTTAGAGGTAACAGCCGAGTGATCGATGGCAACGTCGGTGTTTTTTAGAGGTAACAGCCGAGTGATAACGAGCCACGTCGGCCACTTTGGAGATAGTGGCCGAGTGGAGTCTGGTAACGTCAGCGTTCTTAGAAATAACTGCTGAGTTAGAATGGACCGCGTCAGCCGTTTTGGAAATAACGGCCGAGTGATGATGTGGCATGCCCGCGCTTTAGAAATAACGGTCGGGTGATGACGTGGCACACCAGCGCTTTAGAGATAGCAGCTGGGTGATGACTGGGCGCTTTTTAGATTCAGTATCTGGCTTCGGAAAACCCTATATACACTGTACTGTCGTGCGCCTCCACATTCTGTGCCCTAGTTCTTGCTTTTCTGCACCCAGGCCTTCTCCGCTTTCTTGCAACGCTGCTTCCGCTCCATTCGCCGGTGAGGTTGAAATGGCGCCCAAGCGGAAAGCTTCGAGTTCGTCCGTCGTGGTCATCCCTCCCATCGACCCCGATAGTCAGTTGCCTTTTGCAGGTAACCATATGTCTGTTGTCTCTGAATCTGACCTTCTCCATCTTGTATCTATCGGGGTTCTTCCTCCGAAGGAGCTCTGTTCCTGGCGGATCTGCCGTGGGGTCACTGTTCCGACAGAGGACACTCACGAATCCGTCATCTACGTTCCTTTTCTCCTCCGCGGCCTTGCTCTTCCCATTTCTCCTTTTTTCCGCGGTCTCCTTGATTTCTACCGCTTGAATCTAACCCATCTGAATCCCAATTCCGTTCTGCAAGTCTCTATCTTTGTACATTTATGTGAAGCTTTTCTTGGAGTTCTGCCACACTTTGGCCTGTGGAAGTATTTGTACCACTGTCGCCCTGGGATGGCCGGAGGGCAACACCAGCTGGTGGGGGGCGCGAGCTTGGAGATGCGCCGTGGGAGGAAGGCTGATTACCTCGACATCCCACTCAAGGATAGTATCAAGGGATGGCATCTGGAATGGTTCATCGTGGAGAATCACAGGAATTCTCTCCCCCCATGGTCAGGAAGACAGCCAGACGTCCGCACCCCGAGCTGGACCGAATCCCCCACAGACCAGGAAGTAACCGAAGCAGGGGCTTTGCTAGCTGAAGTTGGATTACTGAAAGAAAGGGGTCTGACTGCAGAAGCTGTGGTCGCTGACTTTGTTTTCAAGAACATCCAACCGCTGAAAGACAGAGCATATCCAGCCTATCTGTATCGAGGCTTTGTTGATTCGACTCGGGTAACCAACAGAAGAATTCCTGTCGTGGACTTGGTGGGCTGGCTCGAGATGATACTCAGAGGCAAGGTGTCAAACGTCGGCGCTCCTGTTGCATACTTGGCTTGGAATCTGCCTCCTTCCAAGGCCTTTACCAGTTTTGTGTCAAATCCTCCTACTGGTGATAGCGGTTTGGGCCTTAGAGTGCGACCTTCTCTTGAAGAGGTTAGTGCTTTGGTTGTCTCACTTGAAGAAATTCCTGTCGACGAGAGGCAGGTTCATTTTGAGGTGCCTTTAAATCCGAGTGATGCATAAACAAGTGCTATGCTGGATATGTTAGCTGAAGATTCTTCTGATGCAGTCCCTACTGAAACACTGGCGGTAGCGCCCATCCCAGAGGATAGTGAAGCTTTAGATATTCAGAAGTCTGACAACGTTCGTCCGAAGCGTTCTCGTCGAGCTACTCAGCCTGCTTCTCCAGCTGGTAGGAAGAAACAGAAGAAGAGACATCTTCGTCGAGTGTCTAGTTTGGATCAGGATGCTGGTCCTTCTGTTCCTGTTGCTGAAGAAGTGCCGGTGCCTACATTTGCTGAAACTAATCCCGATGGGTGTAGCCTGCCTGCTATTAACCCTAGTGGGTGTGACCTAGATGACGCTGACCCCAATGGGTGTAACCTGGATGACGCCGACCCCAATGGGTGTACTGTCCGCTTTGTTGATGATGGTGAGGAGGAGGAGGATGAAATCCCTCTAACTCAGAAGAACAGCCGACGCTATATCGCCAGTGGCGAAAGCAGTGGTGTTCCTTCTCCAGCCCTGTCTGCTCTTGTTGGTCTACAAGAATTGTCTCTGCCTCTCTGGCCAACTTTGATCAGGCTCTTGAGGATATGGTCCCAGAAGATCTGTTGTCCGAATCAGCAGATGGTGGCATGATGGATGTTTGCCCTGATGTGTCTGATGTTGGGCTGGAATTGTCTCGGGCGGTGTCCCGCATCTCGTCGACCTTGGAGCACAGTCTTAAGGGTCAGGAGGCCGGCCCGGATTGCACTGTTCCTATGGAAGTGGTCGAGGGTCCTTCGGCCTTAGAGGTGGCTGCCTCGGAGGGCTCGGCCCTCAAAAACAGCGCTGGTGCTTACCCAGCCCCCGAGGGTGTTGCCGGGGATGATCCGGCTCAGATGGGTAGCGCGAGCGATGACCCAGCCCCCGAGGGTGTTCGAGTTGGTTCCCCCTCTAACACTTCCATGGATGTTCACGTGGGATCTTCTCCTCCGCACTCTGATTGTATGGCAGCAGTACGAGTTTCGTGTCGAGAGGTCATTTTAGAGGTCAACGTTCCTGATGACAGAGTTCTGACTTCTGCTGGTGACACTGACTTGGTTCCCAATGATGCATTGCGGGTTGTTCCAGTTGATGACCCTTCAGCAAGCCATCAGTTGATTTCCCACGACTTGGGGGTTCCCTCATTCTTCTCCAACCTCCAGGTATCTTGGTCTCTTCTACTCTGACTTTTACTTCAGGTAGGCTGTTGTTATTATGCTCATATGTTTTTATCGTCAGGCATTGGTGGATGAAATGGCTAGCCAGTTGAAATCACAGGGGACCTCTGTCCCAGAAGGGGCTTTGTCCCTAACTCATTGGAATCCAGTGTTACTTCAGCGGCGAGTATCTGACTTGGAGATGGCAAATGCTGGTTAGTGCCCTTTTTGCCTTCATTGGCTATTTGAGTAATCTGCTTTATAGATGAACACCCTTGCTTGACTGTTTCCTGACAGACATGGCCCGGCGATATTTTGACCTTGAAGAAAGGTATTCTCAAAGTTAGGCTGCACTAGCCCAGGATTCTGCCTCTCTGAATGATGCTAACTCCACCCTCCATGCTCAACTTGATTCTGAAAAGGTGGCTACTGAATTGAACTTCCGCTTGCCCTTGTCTGCTATGCTTTTGGTGCTTGCTTGACGTTGGACAAACCGGCTCTTGTCTGCAGGAAGAGAAACGTGCTCTTGCTTCTTCTCGCGACAATTTGGAAAAGCTATACCGTGATGCCAGCAACTCGTTGACTATTTTGGAGAGGAGTCATCGTTTTACCATGGAGGACTTAGATAACCATCGCTACAAGCTGCAAGAGTCTCTGGATGATATGATTCGCCTCAGGCAATTGGTGTCGAACAAGGATACTGTCATCAAGGATCTGCGTGCTTCCAAAAAGTCGGTAGTCCGGGAGCTAGAGGCCGCTCGTTTGGCTGTTAAGGCCGCTAAAGATACTTCTGCTACTCTGAAGGCCTAGCGCGACAAAGCCATGGACAAAGCCGTTCGCGCGGGGCGAATTCTGATGAGGAGACCTGGCGTGGTTGTTCCCGACGACATAGTGGCGGATGTGAATGCCGCTCCTGATTCTTCGAGTCGTCCTTCCTCGTCGGTTGCTCCTGAGAAAAACATTTCCAGATATAAAACACTGAATGCCTTGAGTATATGGTTAGTGTGCTCGGATGTTTCGTTAGAAAACACTTTTCGGTACCGAATACTGTTATTGTTTTCCCGTTGTTAGAGTTCAACGGTATCTACAATCGTAAAAGTAAGTGCATTATGATGGTTTTGAATTTTTTTCGTGGGGCATAGAGATCGCCCTAGGATGAATAGTTGCGGACGTGTCGAATGTGCCGCGCCAATTTAAGTCGTTGCCAACTTAAATCGATCGTTCCGCTGCCAGGGTATAGTGATCACCGATCTAAACCGATTGCTCCGTTGGCAGGGTATAGTGGTCACCCTAAGTAAGCGTGAGCATGTCGCACCGTCTTAAGTCATCGTCGACTTAAGTCGATTGCTCCGTTAGTAGGGTATAGTGGTCACCCCGAGTTAAGTAAGCGTGAGCATGTCGCACCGTCTTAAGTCATCGCCGACTTAAGCCGATTGCTCCGTTAGTAGGGTATAGTGGTCAACCCAAGTTAAGTAAGCATGAGCATGTCGCACCGTCTTAAGTCATCGCCGACTTAAGCCGATTGCTCCGTTAGTAGGGTATAGTGGTCACCCCGAGTTAAGTAAGCATGAGCATGTCGCACCGTCTTAAGTCATCACCGACTTAAGCCGATTGCTCCGTTAGTAGGGTATAGTGGTCACCCCGAGTTAAGTAGTCGTGAGCATGTCGCACCATCTTAAGTCATCACCGACTTAAGTCGATTGCTCCGTTAGTAGGGTATAGTGGTCACCCCGAGTTAAGTAGTCGTGAGCATGTTGCACCGTCTTAAGTCATCGCCGACTTAAGCCGATTGCTCTGTTAGTGGGGTATAGTGGTCACCCCGATTTGAGCAAGAACGCAAAACGAAGAATTCCTGAAGCCTTTTTATTGATGATGCGTTTCCCGGTTTACAGAATATATTGTCGCCCCAATAGCTTTTGAAATATAGCTAAGGATAAAACTTCCAGAGATGTTCTATGTTCCATGAGTTCCCAACTTCTGTGCCATCCATCTGTGTGAGTCGATATGATCCAGGCCGAGTGACTTCAGCTACTATGAATGGTCCTTCCCATAGAGGTGACAATTTGTGTCGCCCTTCCCCCGTTAGAATTCGGCGGAGGATGAGATCTCCCACTACGAAGGATCGATGTCGTATGGCCTTATCGTGATAGCGCCTCAGAGTTTGCTGATACCGTGCTGATTGAATCACTGTGTTTAGTCGTTCTTCTTCGAGTACATCGACATCCTCCAGCCTAGTAGCCTCAGCTTCTGCTATGTTTTCAAAGATCAACCTTGGTGCCCCAAACTTGAGATCAACAGGTAGCACTGCCTCCGAACCATAAACCATAAAGAAAGGAGTGTTTCCATGCAGGGCTCGACTAGGCTGAGTTCTCAGGCTCCAAATGACGTACGGCAAATCCCTGATCCACTTTCCTGTGAACTTTTCATTTTTGTCGAAAACTTTCTTTCTGAGCGCCTCCAATATCATCCCGTTGGCTCTTTCTACTTGCCCGTTGGCTCTTGGGTGTGCCACGGAGGCATATTTGATCTGAATGCCCTTTTGCTCGCAGAAGTCGAAGAACTCTGAGCTTGTGAAGTTGGATCCCAGGTCGATGATGATGTTGTTTGGTATTCCAAACCTGAATATTATGTCTTGTATGAATTCCACTGCCTTGGCTGAAGTTAAGGAAGCAATGGGTTTGAATTCTATCCACTTAGTGAACTTGTCAATAGCAACCAGTACATGAGTGTATCCTCCTTGAGCTTTTTTGAAAGGTCCAATCATATCCAATCCCCAGCATGCAAATGGCCAAGTTACGGGTATGGTTTGTAGTTGCTGTGCCGGTAGATGCTGCTGTTTCGACAAGTATTGGCAGGCTTCGCACCTCTGAACTAACTTGGCTGCGTCACTTTTTGCTGTTGGCCAGTAGAAACCCGACCTGAAGACTTTCCCAACCATGGTCCTGGTTGCTGCATGCACTCCACATTGTCCAGCATGGACCTCGTCTAGAAGTTGCTTTCCAGTATCTGATGGAATACACTTCATGAGGACTCCTGACGTGCCCCTTCTGTATAGCGTGTCCCCAATGAGCGTATAGTGAGCTGACTGCCTTGCGATACGCTCGACTGTATTTTTGCCATCTGGTTCCTCTTCATTCCTTATATATCTGATGATCGGCTCTCTCCAGTCATTAGGATTTGATTCTGGTTGGCTCAGAGTATTGCATTCTTCTACCCGATCCGTCGAAATGCTCGGGTGCGGCACTTCTTGGACAAAAACTCCAGGCGGGACCTGAGTCCGACTGGACCCTACCTTAGACAATGCATCAGTCGCTGTGTTGCGGTCTCTCTCCACATGATGAAACTCCAATCCTTCAAATTTATCTTCTAGTTTCCGGACAGTGGTGCAATATTTTCCCATGGAATCATTCGAGCAATACCATTCTTTGTTTATCTGACTTATGACCACCAGAGAGTCTCCATACACCATCAGTCTCTTGATGCCCAGCGATACTGCAATGTTCAGCCCGTGAATCAGAGCTTCGTACTCGGCTGCGTTGTTAGATGCTGGGAATAACAATTGAAGAGCGTACATAAGTTGTTCGCCTTCAGGTGCAATAAAGAGGATCCCTGCACCTGCTCTTTGCAGCTTCAATGAGCCGTCGAAATACATTTGCCATACTTCTGCGATTTCCGGGTTATCCGGTACTTGTTGCTCGGTCCACTCTGATACGAAGTCAACCAGTGCTTGAGTTTTGATAGCAGTGCGAGGTCGAAATTCGATGTCATGAGACCCCAATTCGTAGGCCCACTTGGCTACTCTTCCGATGGCTTCTTTGTTGTGGAGAATATCCCCTACTGGAAATCCAGTGACTACTATGACTTTGTGGTCATCGAAGTAGTGCCGAAGCTTGCGTGCAGTTAGAAGTACTGCATACAATAGCTTTTGAACCTGAGGATATTTCTTCTTTGAAAAGCCCAGAACTCCACTGATGAAATAGACAGGGTGTTGTACTGGGTATGCATGCCCTTCTTCCACTCGCTCGACTACTAACGCGGTGCTCACCACGTGAGTCGTGCAAGAGATGTACAATAACAGATCTTCTGTCGGTTGAGTCGGCGTGGCTCGGCGTGGCGGTTTCAGCACTGGTGGTGTCGTCAAGAATTTTTTCAGCGTGTCTAGAGCTTCTTGTGCTTCTGAAGTCCACTGAAATTTTTCCACCTTTTTGAGTAATTTATAGAATGGTAAGCCTTTTTCTCCCAGCCTTGATATGAACCTGCTTAGGGCTGCCATACACCCGGTGAGTCTTTGAACTTTGTTTTGTGATCGTGGTGCTTCCATCCTCATGATAGCTTCGATCTTTTTTGGATTGGCTTCAATTCCCCGGTGGCTAACAATAAACCCTAGCAACTTTCCTGCCGGTACTCCGAAAACGCACTTTTCGGGATTAAGCTTCCATCTGTATCGTCGCAGACTATTGAAGACCAGCTATAAATCTTCGATGAAATTTTCTGAATCCTCTATCTTGATCACCACGTCGTCCATGTAGGCTTCTACACGCTTGCCCCAGTGATCGGCTAAGCATGTCTGAATAGCCCTCTGATAAGTCGCTCCAGCGTTTTTGAGGCCGAACGACATGGAGGTATAGCAGAAGGCTCCAAACGGGGTGATAAATGCCGTTTTTTTTCCTCGTCTTCTTTTGCCAAACTGATCTGATGATACCCAGAGTAGCAATCCAAGAAAGACAGCATAGAGCATTCGGCAGTCGAGTCCACCACCTGGTCGATTCTAGGAAGCCCGAAGGGATCCTTCGGACAGTGTTTGTTGAGATCCGTATAATCAACGCACATGCGCCAATCCACTTTATTCTTTTTAAATACAAGAACAGGGTTGGCCAACCATTCAGGATGTAACACCTCTCTAATGAATCCGGCCGTGACCAAGCGAGCCAGCTTAGCACGGATGGCTTCTCTCTTGTCGGGCGTAAAGTGACGTAATTTTTGGCGTATTGGCCTCGCCTGGGGGTAGACCTTCAATTTGTGCTCGGCCAGCTCTCTTGGGACTCCCGGCATATTCGTAGGTTGCCATGCGAATACGTCTCAGTTATCTTGCAGAAACTGGACAAGCGTGCTTTCCTATTTGTTGTCCAGGCTGGAGCTGATGATGGCGGTTCTGCGTTCATCGGCGAACCCGAGGTTGATCCTTTTGGTTTCTTCAGTCGGCCGCATAGAGGTCACGGCTTGTGCTTCGTTCACGGGGACCGCGAGGTCTTCCTCAGGCTTTGAGTTTGCCCGTGCAGAGGAAATCACCAAAGGTTTGGTGGAGAGGGCCACCTGAATAGCCACTCGGAAACATTCTGCAGCGCCTTGGAAGTCGACGCGCACAGTTATGATCCCTTGCGGTCCAGGCATCTTCAATATCATGTACGTATAATGTGGAATAGCCATGAACTTTGCTAATCCGGGCCTCCCGATGATGGCGTTGTATCCACAGTCAAAGTTTGCCACCTCGAACCTTAGGAACTCGGTTCTGTAGTTTTCTGGAGTTCCGAAGGTGACTGGCATGTAGATGTGGCCCAGCGGGTACTCTCCTTCAGTCGGCACGATGCCGAAGAAGGGTGTGTCCGACTCGTGGAGCTCTTTGAGGGGAACTCCCAAGCCTTGGAGCATCCGAGGGAAGGTGACGTTGATGCTGCTTCCCCCATCCACTAGTACCTTCTTTACCCTGCTCTCTCAGATCACCGGATCGACGAGGAGTGGGTATTTGCCTGGGTGGTCGAAGTTAAGCCATTGGTCTGCCCGGGTGAAGGTGATCGGGTGCTCAGACCATCGGTACGGGGCGGGAGGACCGGTGGCTGCCACCAGTATCTGACGATCGTTGAGCTTTTGTTGTCTCTTGCTTTCTTGTGACCCGTGTCCGCTGAAGATGATGTTGACTTCTCCGTCGACGCGCGGGAAGGCTCCTCCTCTTCCCTCCTCCTGCTACCGGGGTTGTTGCGGTTCTCCCGGTCCTCCTCGTGGCGGGGGAGGAGGTAGAGGTTGAAAAGGTCGACCGTGCCCGACGGAGTGTTTGAAATCCCTGCAGTTCCGGAGGGTGTGGCGCATGTCCTTGTGATATGGGCATTGGGCGTCGAGGATGTCGTCCAGCCTGCGCTCGCCTCCGCGAGGTCCTCCTCGGGCGCGAGAGGCGGGTGGTCCGGAGGCGTGGACCTCTTCACGAGGCCTCTTCTCCCAGCCCTTGTCGGGTTGCTGGTTCGTGTCGCGTCGTGGCACCGCTGGTGCAGGTTTCGCTCCTCCGATGAGGTCCTGAGCTCGTTCGTCCGCGGTGATGTAGAGGTCAGCCTCCCGGAATAGTTGCTCGGAGGTAATCGGCGCCTCTGTAATATGGCTTGAACGAATGTCGAGTCATTGGATCCCCTGTAGAAGTCCTCGATCACTACCGCTTCCGCGACCTCGGGGATACGATTTCTCATGGTCTGGAATCTTTTTAGGTACGACCGAAGAGTTTCGTCCCCTTGGCGCTTGATGGATTTGAGGTCCCATGGTTGCGCTGGTTTGTCGGAGAGAGATTGAAAGTTGGTGGTGAAGCGCCGACTGAAATTGCTCCAGTCGTCGATGCAGTGTCGGGGTAGGTGTCGCAGCCATTGGAGCGCGTCTTGCCCGAGGACAATAGGCAAGTACGCAGTCATCACGTCCTTGGTTGCCCCAGCTGCCCGAGCAGCAGTGGTGTAGACGGCCAGCCAACCTCCCGGATCCTGCTTAGGTTCGTATTTGTCGACGTTGGAGACCTTGAAGTTAGGAGGCCATTGAATGGCCCTAAGGCGCGGAGTAAGTGCCGATACTCCGCACGTGCTCTCCTGTCGTTGGTGATGATGCCGGTCCTGGGGAGGAGTGTGGTTGTCATGGTGCCTCGACCGTCCCCGAGTGGTGCCACCAGTTGAAGCCATGGTCGACTCGGTCCTGATAGCCTGACTTCGCGCTGGGACGCCGTGATCCCGGTCGTACTCTTCTCGGCGACGAATTTCGTTCTCGTGTCGTCGTTCGCGCGAAGCATTGATGGAGCTCCGTGCATCCCGCCAACTGTTGATGGCGTGTCGTAGATCGTTCAGCGGGTGAGCGAGGGGCAGGAGATGATTAGCTGCTTGAGTAAACAGCCGCCGATAGCCCTCAGCGTCGGGAGTCCGTGGGAGGCCATCCGCTATCCGAGCCAATACTCCACCAACTTCACTCGGTGTGTTCATGGCTTGAGCAAAATCGGGGTTCAGGTTGCGTTCGAAGAGTGGATTTTCCTGGCATTGCCTCGTTTCCTTCTCGGCCTGTTCTTGAGCCCACCGACGATCGCGTCGTCGGGAATTCCTTCTCTCCCTGAAGACACGTTCCTCTGGAGTTTCTCCTATCTCTGAGACCTCGTCTCGTGATACAGGTTGCGCTGGATCCAGTTCTCTGGCCTTGTGGTGTCGTCGGATATTCCGGCGTCGGTTCCTTCGTCGGCGGGACTCTCGCTGAGGAGGTTCCTCTCTAGGTACGGTCGGCTCGTTGTCGGAGATGGGGGGCGACTCTGCCCTTCCAATGAAGAGGATGTTGGGGTAGAATGGAACAGTTGTCGTGGCGACCCTCTTTCTGCCCTCCTTTGAGGACGAAGGTGCAGAAAGGCCAGCTTGCCACCTTTCGATCTCATTCGTTTCTTTCTTCCTCGTGATCCGTGTCCATTCTCCTGTCGGAGAGGTGGGCAACGGCGTTCTCTGGGTTGATGTAACACCCTGAATTTGGGGGTATAAAATTTCTTTGCTCATATTCACAAATTCAGGTGTTACTTCCCTTTTCTCATCCTTCCCCAATCTTCTCTTTCTCATTTCTATAGGAGAAAAGTGGTTATTTTATTTGTAACTATAGTCTAGTAGCTCAAACTCCAAGGGAGTATGAATTGTTGCATCATGTTGAACCCTAGATTTCACTTTTGTTTGGTGCATAATTCTTAGAAAGTCTAATTTGAATTTGTGGCTTATTTGAATTTGAATCAAATAGAGAAAATAAAAAGAAAAGGGAAAACAATTGCTGGAATAAAAGAAAAAGGAAAAAGGCCCACACCCTCGCCCCCCTCGGCCTTTCGGCCCACCAGGCCCAATCCCGCGCGCGCCGCTTCCCCCCGCTCTCTCTGCTCGCCCGGCCCCACCCGTCGGCGCAGCCGCTTTCCCCGCGCCCGCGCCCGCTTTCCCCTCTCTCTCTGCCCGTGGGCCCCGGCTGTCAGCCCCGTCGTCTTCGCGTAACCGCCGCCCCGGTCCGCGCGTGCCGCGGACTCCGCGCCCACGCCGCGCGTGGGGCTCGCCACCACCTCGCCCTCGGCCACTTGAGCTCAGGACCTCGCTCGCCATCTCCCCCTCCCTCATTTGCGCACCTGCAGACCCCTCTCTCGCCTCCCCCTCGCTGCTCACACGCCAGAGCGCCGCCGCCATTAAACCGCCGCCGCCCGAGCTCGTTCCTCCGTCGCCGTTGGAGCCCCGCCGTGCCTTCTGCCACGGTGAGCTCCGCCCCGACGTCCGCAACCCGGGACGCACCCCAATTTCCCCTCTCCCTCCCCGAATCCCTCCGCCCGCGCTCACCCGCCGTTCGCCGTGCAGCCGCCGGGGTCCGCCACCGTCGACCCGGGCCGTCGTCGCGCCATTGCCGCCACCGAGGAGTCCCCGGAGTTCGCCTTGAGGTAAGGAACCTCCCATGCCCTCTCCCTTCCCCTCTATTGCACTCTGTCGCGCTTAATTCCTCGTCAGAGTTGCTTAACGCCGCCGCTGAGCCGCTTCGCCGTGAACCGCCCCCCTCCGGTGCCCCTGCCCCGACCCAGTCCCCACCAGAAGACTCCCCGCGCCCTCCCCAACCTCCCCGGCCATTCAGGTCGCCCCAAGGACCCGCAGGGCCCCCGCGCCCCTCGTCTCCGGCGAGCTCCTCCGCCGCGGGGACGGGCGCCGCCGCCTCAGCTGGCTGGGGAAGGAGACAGAAGCCAGCCGCCCCATCTCCGCCGTCCATCCTAGATCGGACGGCCCTGTTTCAAATAGCCCGAACCCAACCTCAGCCGTTCGCTTGAGATCCGACGGCCCATAGCCGTTTCCTCCGCGCCCCGCCTCCCTGCCAATTGGGCCCCGCCTGTCAGCCCGCCTGCGCCCCGTGCTGCCCGCCCGGTCCCGCCTGTCAGCCGTCCGCCCCGCGCTGCTCGCCCGACCCCGCCTGTCAGCCCGCCTGCGCCCCGCGCTGCCCGCCCGGTCCCGCCTGTCAGCCGTCCGCCCCGCGCTGCCCGCCCGGCCCCGCCTGTCAGCCGCTCAGGCCGCCGCGCACTCGCGCGCCCGCCCGCGATCTAATCTCGGGCGTTGATTTGAGATCCAACGGCTATGAAGGCCCGATACCCCTTCGCCCGCGCAAATTCTTAAAGAGACCCCCGGTTTTCTGTAAATTGACCCGCCGTCCCTGGATCTTCGCAGTTAGGTCCTCGGACCTTTTATTTAATTCAAAATAAGTACTTAGGGTATATTTTTAACCCCTAAACTTGTAAAATTCATAACTTTGCCATATGAACTCCAAATTAGGTGCTTCAAATTGCAAAATGTTCATAATATTATTATCTATCTGTTTAAGCAATGTTTCCCTGCTGTTTCCATGTCCCAATTGATGGTTAATCATTAGGATAGGATTAAGGTTATTGGAACCTTATTTGAGATAATTAGAAGTTGGTAGACTTTAATAAAAGTTGGAGCACTTAAGTTTATGGACTTAAACACCTAAGTTTAGGAACTTAAAACCAGATAATGATTTAATCCCACCACTGACTTAAACCTGATTAGTGGATAATGAATCACTTTGTATAGTCCTCTACCCCAGACCTAGAGAATACCAGAGTGCCTATCCCTTTTCTATTATGAACTTGTGATCCCTCTGCTGCATATGTTTGGTATATTGCTTTTGTTTGTTACTTCCCAAGTGCATAGTGTGAATGATTACTTTACGTAGACAACGAGCAGTCTGTGTTTCCCGAGGAAATTGCAGAGGAAGTCCCTGATCAGCAGTTTGGTGAAGGCAAGTGTCCTCTGACCCATTATGTCCTATTCATTTATAACCTACTACCCCGCATTACTTACTTGAAACCTAAGGATTGACTAGCTTTACACTTTACTTTATCCTTGATGACCTTATGGGCTGTTATGGTTAGCATTCTGCTATTGCCTTAACTTAATCAATGAACATGATGTGAATATTTATGATACTGTTATCCTGATGATGTTGATGATCTTGTGATACTCTAGGGGGCTCAGGCTGTTTCCTGAGCACCTCTCCGTAAGGACCTGTTCGTTGAGAGACCACCCGGGATAACAGTGCAACCATGAGGGTGAAATGGGGCGCCCTTAGCTAATTAATTAGAGGAACTAGAGGTGTAGTTGCTTCGCCGTCGTGCCGTCAATGGGGTCCAGGCACAGTGCTTGCTCTGCCGAGGCTGAGTGCCGAGGTTCTTTCGTTTTGCTTTTTGTTAGTCACTCTCCTGCGGGGAGGGGTACTGTGTATATCAAACTGGAGAAACCTAACGGGCAGCTATGATCTCTAGGGAATCTTTGTAAAAGCTACGTAGTGATACCCTGCCGGACCACCTAGGTAGTGGTCAATGGGGATTAGCTCTCCCCGGGCAGAAAGGGAATCATGACTCATGGGTAAAGTGTGCGATCTCTGCAGAGGGTAGTGAAACTGATATATCAGCCGTGCTCACGGTTATGAGCGACCTTGGGATCCTCTTTGATTAGAGATACAGATGGTTCGAGATACAAGGATTATGTTATGGTTTTGGTTCGAATATGATGATGTTGTTCCTCGATGAGGAAATGGTTCATGGGTTCGTTAATGCTAAAATCTGGCTTCTACTAATGATAAATACCTGACCAACTAAAAGCAACTGCTTGAGCCTAACCCCACATAAAGCTAGTCCACTTCAGCCAAACGGGACATTTGCTGAGTACGTTGATGTGTACTCATCCTTGCTTTACCACAAAACACCAGGTTGTCCGCATTGTAACCACTGCTCAGGAGAAGGCGAAGCCGTGGGAGGAGACTTCCAGGAGTTCCAAGACTACGACAAATTCTAGGTGTGGGTTGGCGGCAACCCCCAGTCAGCTGCCTGTGAAGGCCTTATCTTTACTGCGTTTCGCTAGCACTTTGATTTATCTGTTAAGTTGATGACTATGTGGATGTCTATGACTCTGCGATGTAATAAGTTAATACTCTCTTAAGTTATTATTCGAGCAATGTGCATTGATGTTCATTTATGTAATCGCTGTGTATGTGAGTTCTGATCCTGGCACGTACATAGTTCGCACTTGGTTTGCCTTCCAAAACCGGGTGTGACATAAGTGGTATCAAAGCCATGCTGACTGTAGGACCGCTGACCTAGAGTAGCACTGGTCGTACTAAGGACTATTGACCTTCCCCCTCACCTTGACCTCTGATGTTACTTCAAAAGTCGGTCACCTCGACCAACCCTATGTTTTACTACATATATATACTATATTATACCTTGTTAAAATTTTTATCTTGTTCTGTCTATGGTTTATTCACTTGTCATATTAGTTCTGCTCTTACTCTTATGCTTACGGTGTCTTTTGTAGATGGCTCGTCTTAGACACACTGCACGTAAGTCGGTGATTCCTTTCCTGCCGTCTCGACTTGCGGAGCGTCCTCTGCACCGTACCGTGTCCGGTCAGTCGAGTCACCTGGAGAGACTGCACCACCGCCTGCGTGAGGAGCAGGAACGCCGGCGCCAGCACAGAGAGCAGCAGGGCTCTTCCTCCCCGCTCCAGCAGGAGGTGGAGTCTGTGAGGCCCCGTTCCTCTGTTGCCCAGCTGGAGGCACCCCCTGCACCACCGCGGGACGCCCCGGCTGTTGGAGGAGCTACCGGAGGAAGTCCTGGAGGAGACCCCGACGACGACTCAGACCACAGCACGGAGTCTTCGGAGCCGCAGGAGGCGGAAGGATGGGTCGCCCGACCCATCACCCGTGATGCCGCTCGCGGTTGTCACTTCCACGACGCACTCGACACCTTGCTGCACCAGGCTTTTGACCGGCACACCTGGTCGATCGAGTATCGTTGTGTAGTCTACCAGCACAGTCGCGGGAGGTACCCGGACCGCTGGGAGGCTACCTGCCTAGTTCGCCGTCCGGAGGATGACCTCCGGGGTGCGGAGGCCGTTTCGGAGCACTATTCCATCTCCGAGAGGGACACTGCAGAGGCGGCTATGCAGGATGCAGCACGACGTGCACTCTCCCAGTACTGTTCTTTGTTCGGTGGCGTGGCCGACGGTCTTAACCTTCGGTACTACCCCCGCCGCCCTACTGGCAGCACGGAGAGTGTGGTTGTCTCCCCTGTTGGTGAGGCTAACCCTAGGTTGAGCAGCACAGTCAACCTAGTCGCAGTGCTTAACACTGAGCTGGATCACTCTCTGGACATAGTTTAGTTTGCTTATCAGTTGCTTGCATGCTTGTTATGATGAACTTGTGCTGGATTTGAATCTTTGTAATGACTGTCGCCAACCTGTGGGTTCCTCCTGCAGTTTGGCCTAGCTATAATGTTAATAAAGTCAGTTATTTAGTTGGGAAGCCATTTACTTCTACTTTCCTTCTTATCTGAGAAGCTGTGTTGAATCGTAATGAGGATCAGTGAAGCTCTTTGTTCACTCAGTGTCATGAAGAATTCTGTATTCTCTTTTCTTATGCTGGAGGGTTGTAAGATCAATGCTGATGTATGAATGTCTTCCACAGATGTCTGACAACAGGCGCCGATGCAACAGGCGTGCTCAGCAAGAGCAGCATGACCAGCAGGAGGAACAACAGAGGCAGCCTCCCCCGCCACCCCCGATGACAGTGGAGCAGATGTTCTTGATGTAGACTCAGGCAGTGCAAGCCATTGGGCAGACTCTGGCAGCCATGCAGCAGGCTCAACAGCAACCCCAACCCCAATTGCAAGTGCAGATGCCCCAGATGCCACGGGATAAGCGTGGTGAGTTCATGAGAGGGCACCCTCCTACCTTCGCCCATTCTACCGACCCCATGGATGCAGAAGACTGGCTGCGCGTAGTGGAAAGAGAACTGCGCACCGCCCAATGCAACGACAGGGAGAAGGTTCTGTATGGTCCCCGTCAGCTAAGGGGAGCAGCCCAGTCCTGGTGGGAGTCCTACCTCGCCACCCATGCTGACCCCGAAGCCATCACCTGGGAAGAATTCAGCGAGAGTTTCCGCAGGTACCATGTGCCGGAGGGACTGATGATCGTGAAGAAGGAGGAGTTTCTGGCTCTGAAGCAGGGACCCCTGTCTGTTAGTGAATACAGAGACAAGTTTCTGCAGCTATCTCGTTATGCACCTGAGGATGTCAACACTGATGCTAAAAGGCTGTACAGGTTCATGAGGGGTTTGGTGGATCCCCTGCATTACCAGCTGATGAATCACACCTTCCCCACCTTCCAGCACCTGATCGATAGGGCAGTTATGACCGAGAAGAAGCGTAAGGATATGGAAGATCGGAAGCGCAAGATGAGTGGACCCCAGACCGGAGGCATCAGCCGTCCACGTTTCTCAGGCAGTTCATCTCAGCAAGGCAGGCCTGGTCACCCACAGGGATATCAGAATCAGAATCAGCGTCCGCATCAACAGCAGCAGCAGCAGTATCGTCAGCACAGCCAGCAAGGAGGTAATCAGTATCAGAAGCAGAACAACCAGGCACCTCGCCTTCCTGCCCCAGCAACAAACCAGAGCAACCAAGCAGCTCCATCACAAGGAGGAGGCAGAGGATGTTTCCACTGTGGAGAACAAGGCCACTGGGCGATGCAGTGCCCGAAGAAGATGGCACAGCAGCAGACCAACCCCAATGCTCCAACAAGGCAAGGAGTACTGCAGCCAACAACAGGCAATCGTAACCAAGCGTACAACCGTGGAAAGGTGAACCACTTGGAGGCCGAAGCGATCCAGGATGCACCAGATGTGGCAGTAGGTATGTTCTCAGTCGAATCTCATCCCACGAAAGTGCTATTTGATACTGGTGCAACTCATTCATTTGTCACTGCAACCTGGGTAGAATTGCATAACATCTCAGTAGAGGCAATGATGCCGCCCATGAGGATTAATTCAGTTGGTGGCAAGGTGCAAACAGATAAAATATGCTCAAATATAAGGGTGGAAATAAGGGGGATAGGATTCCCCAGTGACTTAATAGTAATAGACACCCCGGGATAGATGTTATTCTAGGGATGAATTGGTTAATGAAGTATGAAGCAAATGTTAGTTGTGACAAGAGGACCGTAACATTGAAGTCCCCACTCGGAGAGAAAGTAGTGGCTGAGCTAAGGATGCCTAAATCAGCGGAGGGAGATTGTCACCAGATTTCAGTTGATAGTAAGGAGCCCAACCCGCTCGAGGCTATCAAGGTTGTGTCGGACTTTCCGGACGTATTTCCCGAGGAGCTAACGGGCATGCCACCCGAGAGAAAAGTCGAATTTGCCATAGAGCTTATCCCTGGTACCGCCCCCATTTCCAAAAGAGCCTACCGAGTGTCTGGACCAGAATTGGTGGAACTCAAGAAGCAGATAGATGAGATGTTAGAGAAGGGTTACATCAGACCAAGTACCTCGCCTTGGGCCGCTCCGGTATTGTTTGTAGAGAAGAAAGATGGTACCAAAAGGATGTGCATAGATTACAGAGCCTTGAATGAAGTCACTGTCAAGAACAAGTACCCCCTGCCAAGGATAGAAGATTTGTTCGACCAGCTCAGAGGTGCCAGCGTATTCTCGAAGATAGATCTGAGATCAGGTTACCATCAACTCAGAATCCGACCCTCGGACATACCGAAGACAGCATTCATCACCAAGTACGGGTTATATGAATTCACAGTTATGTCCTTTGGTTTGACAAATGCGCCAGCCTTCTTTATGTACCTGATGAACAGTGTGTTCATGGATTATCTGGACAAGTTTGTGGTAGTGTTTATCGATGATATTCTCATATACTCTCGAAGTGAGGAAGATCATGTAGAGCATTTGAAGATGGTATTGCAAAGACTTCGAGAGCATCAGCTGTATGCCAAGCTGAGCAAATGCGAGTTCTGGATTCATGAAGTCCTGTTTCTGGGTCACATCATAAATCAAGATGGGTTGGCAGTGGATCCAAAGAAAGTAGCAGATATCCTAAACTGGAAAGCACCAAAGGATGTTCGTGGGATCAAGAGCTTCATTGGAATGGCTGGGTATTACAGGCGTTTCATCGAAGGCTTCTCAAAGATTGCTAGACCAATGACAGCGTTGCTAGCGAAGAAAGTTGAGTTTAAGTGGACCCAAAAGTGTCAGGAAGCATTTGAAGAACTGAAAAATAGATTGACTACAGCTCCGGTGTTAGTCCTGCCTGATGTTCACAAACCATTCTCAGTGTATTGCGATGCTTCTTACACCGGATTGGGATGTGTGCTAATGCAAGAAGGAAGAGTGGTAGCATATTCATCTTGACAGCTGAAGATTCATGAGAAAAACTATCCCACACATGACCTGGAGTTGGCAGCAGTAGTTCATGCTTTGAAGACCTGGAGACATTACCTGTATGGGCAGAAGTGCGACATTTACACAGACCATAAAAGTCTGAAGTACATATTCACCCAGTCAGAGTTAAACATGAGACAGCGAAGATGGTTGGAATTGATCAAGGACTATGAGTTGGAGATACATTACCATCCAGGCAAAGCCAATGTGGTTGCAGATGCTCTGAGCAGGAAGAGTCAAGTCAATATGATGGCCACGTACCCAATGCCATATGAGTTAGCCAAGGAGTTCGACAGACTGAGTCTCGGTTTCCTGAACAGTACGCAAGGAGTAACAGTGGAATTAGAGCCCACCCTAGAGCGGGAGATCAAAGAAGGGCAGAAGGATGATGAAAGCATCAACAAGATCCGGCAGCTAATTTTAGAAGGAAGAGGCAAAGACTTTCGAGAGGATGAAGAGGGAGTGATATGGTTCAAGGACCGATTGTGTGTCCCCGACCTCAAACCTATTCGGGAACTGATCCTCAAGGAAGCTCATGAGACAGCCTACTCCATACACCCGGGAAGTGAAAAGATGTACCAGGATTTAAAAAGGAGGTTTTGGTGGTATGGCATGAAAAGAGAAATCGCAGAATATGTCGCCATCTGTGATAGTTGTCAAAGAACCAAAGCAGAGCATCAAAGGCCCGCCGGATTGTTGCAGCCATTGCGGATTCCTCAGTGGAAGTGGGATGAGATCGGGATGGATTTTGTAGTTGGCCTACCCCGTACCTGGGCCGGTTATGATTCCATCTGGGTGGTTGTGGACCGCTTAACAAAGGTGGCCCATTTCATACCTGTGAAGACCACATACACCGGAGCAACGTTAGCTGAGTTATACATGTCACGGATAGTCTGCCTTCATGGTGTGCCGAAGAAGATAGTGTCAGATCGAGGAACGCAGTTCACCTCTCATTTTTGGCAGCAGCTACAAGAAGCTTTGGGCACACACTTGAACTTCAGCTCGGCTTATCACCCGCAGACAGACGGTCAGACTGAAAGAACTAATCAGATCCTAGAAGATATGCTGAGAGCCTGTGCGTTGCAAGACAAGTCAGGATGGGACAAAAGGTTACGTTATGCAGAATTCTCCTATAACAATAGTTACCAGGCCAGCTTGAAGATGTCGCCGTTTCAGGCACTCTATGGGCGGAGTTGTAGGACCCCGCTGCATTGGGACCAGCCTGGAGAGAGACAGGTGTTTGGCCCCGACATTTTGCTTGAAGCCGAAGAGAATATCAAAATGGTTCGGGAGAACCTGAAGATAGCCCAGTCAAGACAGCGAAGCTATGCGGACAGAAGGAGAAGAGAACTGAGTTTCGAAGTGGGGGATTTCGTCTATCTGAAGGTGTCACCTATCAGGGGAGTCAGAAGGTTCGGAGTTAAGGGCAAGTTAGCACCCCGGTATGTTGGACCATATCAGATTCAAGCAAAGCGTGGAGAAGTGGCTTACCAACTCAACCTACCAGAAAGTTTGTCAGCAGTGCACAATGTGTTCCACGTGTCGCAATTGAAGAAGTGTCTGCGAGTACCAGAAGAACAGTTGCCAGTGGAGGGTTTGGAAGTCCAGGAGGATCTGACATACATAGAGAAGCCAACGCAGATTCTGGAGTTTGCAGACAGAGTCACCCGGAGGAATATCATCAGAATGTGCAAAGTCAGATGGGGTCACCACTCGGAGGAAGAAGCAACCTGGGAACGAGAAGATGATCTGAAAGCCAAATACCCTGAACTCTTTGCTGACCAACCCTGAATCTCGGGGCGAGATTCTTTTAAGGGGGATAGGTTTGTAACACCCTGAATTTGGGGGTATAAAATTTCTTTGCTCATATTCACAAATTCAGGTGTTACTTCCCTTTTCTCATCCTTCCCCAATCTTCTCTTTCTCATTTCTATAGGAGAAAAGTGGTTATTTTATTTGTAACTATAGTCTAGTAGCTCAAACTCCAAGGGAGTATGAATTGTTGCATCATGTTGAACCCTAGATTTCACTTTTGTTTGGTGCATAATTCTTAGAAAGTCTAATTTGAATTTGTGGCTTATTTGAATTTGAATCAAATAGAGAAAATAAAAAGAAAAGGGAAAACAATTGCTGGAATAAAAGAAAAAGGAAAAAGGCCCACACCCTCGCCCCCCTCGGCCTTTCGGCCCACCAGGCCCAATCCCGCGCGCGCCGCTTCCCCCCGCTCTCTCTGCTCGCCCGGCCCCACCCGTCGGCGCAGCCGCTTTCCCCGCGCCCGCGCCCGCTTTCCCCTCTCTCTCTGCCCGTGGGCCCCGGCTGTCAGCCCCGTCGTCTTCGCGTAACCGCCGCCCCGGTCCGCGCGTGCCGCAGACTCCGCGCCCACGCCGCGCGTGGGGCTCGCCACCACCTCGCCCTCGGCCACTTGAGCTCAGGACCTCGCTCGCCATCTCCCCCTCCCTCATTTGCGCACCTGCAGACCCCTCTCTCGCCTCCCCCTCGCTGCTCACACGCCAGAGCGCCGCCGCCATTAAACCGCCGCCGCCCGAGCTCGTTCCTCCGTCGCCGTTGGAGCCCCGCCGTGCCTTCTGCCACGGTGAGCTCCGCCCCGACGTCCGCAACCCGGGACGCGCCCCAATTTCCCCTCTCCCTCCCCGAATCCCTCCGCCCGCGCTCACCCGTCGTTCGCCGTGCAGCCGCCGGGGTCCGCCACCGTCGACCCGGGCTGTCGTCGCGCCATTGCCGCCACCGAGGAGTCCCCGGAGTTCGCCTTGAGGTAAGGAACCTCCCATGCCCTCTCCCTTCCCCTCTATTGCACTCTGTCGCGCTTAATTCCTCGTCGGAGTTGCTTAACGCCGCCGCCGAGCCGCTTCGCCGTGAACCGCCCCCCTCCGG
The DNA here is from genome assembly GCA_029449295.1 of Zea luxurians. Lineage (NCBI taxonomy): Eukaryota > Viridiplantae > Streptophyta > Magnoliopsida > Poales > Poaceae > Zea > Zea luxurians. Next base: position 431,770 of record JAOPSE010000081.1, read on the forward strand.
TGCCCCTGCCCCGACCCAGTCCCCACCAGAAGACTCCCCGCGCCCTCCCCAACCTCCCCGGCCATTCAGGTCGCCCCAAGGACCCGCAGGGCCCCCGCGCCCCTCGTCTCCGGCGAGCTCCTCCGCCGCGGGGACGGGCGCCACCGCCTCAGCTGGCTGGGGAAGGAGACAGAAGCCAGCCGCCCCATCTCCGCCGTCCATCCTAGATCGGACGGCCCTGTTTCAAATAGCCCGAACCCAACCTCAGCCGTTCGCCTGAGATCCGACGGCCCAGAGCCGTTTCCCCCGCGCCCCGCCTCCCTGCCAATTGGGCCCCGCCTGTCAGCCCGCCTGCGCCCCGTGCTGCCCGCCCGGTCCCGCCTGTCAGCCGTCCGCCCCGCGCTGCTCGCCCGACCCCGCCTGTCAGCCCGCCTGCGCCCCGCGCTGCCCGCCCGGTCCCGCCTGTCAGCCGTCCGCCCCGCGCTGCCCGCCCGGCCCCGCCTGTCAGCCGCTCAGGCCGCCGCGCACTCGCGCGCCCGCCCGCGATCTAATCTCGGGCGTTGATTTGAGATCCAACGGCTATGAAGGCCCGATACCCCTTCGCCCGCGCAAATTCTTAAAGAGACCCCCGGTTTTCTGTAAATTGACCCGCCGTCCCTGGATCTTCGCAGTTAGGTCCTCGGACCTTTTATTTAATTCAAAATAAGTACTTAGGGTATATTTTTAACCCCTAAACTTGTAAAATTCATAACTTTGCCATATGAACTCCAAATTAGGTGCTTCAAATTGCAAAATGTTCATAATATTATTATCTATCTGTTTAAGCAATGTTTCCCTGCTGTTTCCATGTCCCAATTGATGGTTAATCATTAGGATAGGATTAAGGTTATTGGAACCTTATTTGAGATAATTAGAAGTTGGTAGACTTTAATAAAAGTTGGAGCACTTAAGTTTATGGACTTAAACACCTAAGTTTAGGAACTTAAAACCAGATAATGATTTAATCCCACCACTGACTTAAACCTGATTAGTGGATAATGAATCACTTTGTATAGTCCTCTACCCCAGACCTAGAGAATACCAGAGTGCCTATCCCTTTTCTATTATGAACTTGTGATCCCTCTGCTGCATATGTTTGGTATATTGCTTTTGTTTGTTACTTCCCAAGTGCATAGTGTGAATGATTACTTTACGTAGACAACGAGCAGTCTGTGTTTCCCGAGGAAATTGCAGAGGAAGTCCCTGATCAGCAGTTTGGTGAAGGCAAGTGTCCTCTGACCCATTATGTCCTATTCATTTATAACCTACTACCCCGCATTACTTACTTGAAACCTAAGGATTGACTAGCTTTACACTTTACTTTATCCTTGATGACCTTATGGGCTGTTATGGTTAGCATTCTGCTATTGCCTTAACTTAATCAATGAACATGATGTGAATATTTATGATACTGTTATCCTGATGATGTTGATGATCTTGTGATACTCTAGGGGGCTCAGGCTGTTTCCTGATTACCTCTCCGTAAGGACCTGTTCGTTGAGAGACCACCCGGGATAACAGTGCAACCATGAGGGTGAAATGGGGCGCCCTTAGCTAATTAATTAGAGGAACTAGAGGTGTAGTTGCTTCGCCGTCGTGCCGTCAATGGGGTCCAGGCACAGTGCTTGCTCTGCCGAGGCTGAGTGCCGAGGTTCTTTCATTTTGCTTTTCGTTAGTCACTCTCCTGCGGGGAGGGGTACTGTGTTTATCAAACTGGAGAAACCTAACGGGCAGCTATGATCTCTAGGGAATCTTTGTAAAAGCTACATAGTGATACCCTGCCGGACCACCTAGGTAGTGGTCAATGGGGATTAGCTCTCCCCGGGCAGAAAGGGAATCATGACTCATGGGTAAAGTGTGCGACCTCTGCAGAGGGTAGTGAAACTGATATATCAGCCGTGCTCACGGTTATGAGCGCCCTTGGGATCCTCTTTGATTAGAGATACAGATGGTTCGAGATACAAGGATTATGTTATGGTTTTGGTTCGAATATGATGATGTTGTTCCTCGATGAGGAAATGGTTCATGGGTTGGTTAATGCTAAAATCTGGCTTCTACTAATGATAAATACCTAACCAACTAAAAGCAACTGCTTGAGCCTAACCCCACATAAAGCTAGTCCACTTCAGCCAAACGGGACATTTGCTGAGTACGTTGATGTGTACTCATCCTTGCTTTACCACAAAACACCAGGTTGTCCGCATTGTAACCACTGCTCAGGAGAAGGCGAAGCCGTGGGAGGAGACTTCCAGGAGTTCCAAGACTACGACGAATTCTAGGTGTGGGTTGGCGGCAACCCCCAGTCAGCTGCCTGTGAAGGCCTTATCTTTACTGCGTTTCGCTAGCACTTTGATTTATCTGTTAAGTTGATGACTATGTGGATGTCTATGACTCTGCGATGTAATAAGTTAATACTCTCTTAAGTTATTATTCGAGCAATGTGCATTGATGTTCATTTATGTAATCGCTGTGTACGTGAGTTCTGATCCTGGCACGTACATAGTTCGCACTTGGTTTGCCTTCCAAAACCGGGTGTGACAGTTGACGAGCCCTGGACTCCTAGTTTACTGAAGGTGACCTTTTTCCGGGGCGCTGGAGGTTGCGCCTTTTCCCGATTTGCCCCGATATTCCCGGGGATTTCTGAGGAAGATTTTCTCTCCGGTGGATCCGTGATGCGATGTAGAGTTCCCTCCTCATCTGCTACAAATGAGATGGTTCCGAAGAAGAATGTGGACCCAGGACGGAGGATGATCTTGTGCTGGAAGGTGATGGCCATTGAGCTAGCTTGGATTGATGACACACCCCCTACCTGGCGTGCCAGCTGTCGGTGTTTTGGGTCCGACCGTGCACCTGGGGTTACCCCTCAAGGTGCTTCTAGGAGTAGGACGGTGTTATCGACTGTAGCTCGATGGTTCGTGCCTGATGCACGAGAAACAGTGGACAATGGTTTACAGGTTTGGGTCGCTTTGAGATGCGTAACACCCTACGTCCTATCGAGAGTGTTTTATGTGGTGAGTTACAAGAGGATTCTCTAGCGTAGAGAGTTGGGTGGGAGGCTAAGTAGTGAGTCTCTGATCTGAAGGGGTGCTCCCTAGGCCTTATATATTCGACCGTGGGGCGGTACATGTGGATATTTCAGCGACGCGCACCTAAGAAATAGTGAACCAACTGAGTCTATCCTCCTATAATCCTGCCGACCCATTCTCGCTTGGTTCTGTTGCATGAGGCTCCTGCACGGGGAGGTCGGGCCTCTGTTGTGATTACTGCTCGAATTCATTGGGCCGTCTTGGGCTTGTGCTGTTACAGCCTTGTGTCGATTCGCTTCATCAGTCGTTCTTTCCCAGGCCCACAAGGGGGATGATCTTACGAATTATGGGGCCCTTGGGCCTTTCGTGAGGTCTTTTATCCTTCTGGTGGACCCGGGGGATATCTGTCCCCCACAGGGCCGGGCTGGGCCAGGCCACTTCGCAGATCGAAACCCACGACACGCACGACCATCAAACAGACTCCAATCACAAACCGAAAACCGAGACAGAACGAGACGAACACGCAACATCAGACAAAGAAATGTGCTTTGGCATGATGCAACACCAATGACACTTAGGTTTTGGTTTATACATGACACGGACACTTATCACCATACTGGTTTGAAATTGGGAAGAAGGAGCGAAACAGGAAGAGAAAAGAGAGTAACGCCCGAATTTGGTGAGAGAAAAGAAGAAAAAAATTCCACCCCCAAATTCAGGGCGTTACAAACCTATCCCCCTTAAAAGAATCTCGCCCTCGAGATTCAAGGTTGGCTAGCAAAGAGCTCAGGGTATTTAGCCATCAGATCATCTTCACGCTCCTAGGTTGCTTCTTCCTCAGAGTGGTGATTCCATTTGACTTTGCACATTCTGATGGTCTTCCTTCAGGTGACTCTGTCGGCAATCTCAAGGATTTGTGTTGGTTTCTCTGTGTAGGTCAAGTCCTCCTAGACTTCCAGACCTTCAACTAGCAACTGCTCCTCTGGCACATGCAAACACTTCTTCAATTGAGACACATGAAAGACATCATGCACAACAGACAGTTTTTCTGGCAGGCTGAGCTGATAGGCCACTTCTCCATGCCTTGCGAGAATCTGATACGGACCGATGTAGCGGGGTGCTAGCTTGCCTTTGACTCCGAATCTTCTGACTCCTCTAATCGGTGACACTTTCAGATAGACGAAGTCTCCAACTTCGAAACTCAGCTCTCTTCTTCTTGTGTCTGCATAGATCTGCTGCCTTGATTGTGCTATCTTCAAATTCTCTCGGACCATCTTGATGTTCTCTTCAGCTTCAAGCAAAATGTCTAGCCCGAACACTTGCTTTTGTCCAGGCTGATCCCATTGCAACGGAGTTCTACAACTCTTTCCGTAAAGCGCCTGAAATGGTGACATCTTCAAGCTGGCCTGGTAACTGTTGTTATAGGAGAACTCTACATAAGGCAACTTCTTGTCCCATCCGGACTGATCTTGCAACGCATAGGCTCTCAACATGTCTTCAAGGATTTGATTGATTCTTTCAGTCTGACCATCTGTCTGCGGATGATAGGCTGAACTGAAATTCAGATGTGTACCCAAGGCTTCATGCAATTGCGGCCAGAAATGAGAAGTGAACTGCGTTCCTCTGTCTGACACTATTTTCTTTGGCACACCATGAAGACAAACGATCCGAGACATGTACAACTCTGCCAAGACTGCACTGCTATAGTTGGTCTTGACAGGTATGAAGTGGGCTGACTTGGTCAAGCGGTCCACTACTACCCAAATGGAATCGTAGCCGGCTCGAGTGCGAGGCAATCCGACTATGAAGTCCATACCGATTTCATCCCATTTCCACTGAGGAATTTGCAACGGTTGCAACAATCCAGCTGGTCTCTGGTGCTCCGCCTTGATCCTTCGACAACTATCACACATAGCCACATGCTCTGCGATTTCCCTCTTCATTCCGTACCACCAGAATATCTTCTTCAGATCCTGATACATCTTCTCACTACCAGGGTGGATCGAATAAGCTGTCTCATGAGTTCCTTGAGAATCAATTCTCGAATAGACTGGACATTGGGAACACACAAGCGGTCTTTGAACCATATCACACCTTCTGCATCTTCCCAAAAATCTTTGCCTCTGCCGTCTAGAATCAGTCGTCGGATCTCACTGATCTTCTTATCATTCTTCTGCGCTTCTTTGATTTCCCGCTCCAGGGTAGGTTCCAACTCAATTGTGACTCCTCGCGTGTTATTCAGAAATCCGAGACTCAACCTGTCAAACTCTTTGGCCAACTCATAAGGCATCGGACGAGCGACCATCAGATTGACTTGACTCTTCCTGCTCAAAGCATCTGCCACTACGTTTGCTTTGCCTGGATGGTAATGAATCTCCAACTCATAGTCTTTGATCAGCTCTAACCATCTTTGTTGCCTCATATTCAACTCTGTCTGAGTGAATATGTACTTCAGACTCTTGTGGTCTGTGTAAACATCACATTTCTGTCCATACAGATAGTGCCTCCAGGTCTTCAGTGCGTGAACCACTGCTGCCAACTCTAGGTCATGGATTGGGTAATTCTTCTCATGAACCTTCAGCTGTCGGGACGAGTAAGCCACAACTCTTCCCTCCTGCATCAACACACATCCCAAACCGATGTAACAGGCATCGCAATACACCGAGAAGGGCTTGTGCACATCAGGCAAGACTAAGACAGGCGCTGTAGTCAACTTCTCTTTCAGCGCTTTAAAGGCTTCTTGACATTTCTGGGTCCACTTGAACTCAACTTTGTTGCCTAGCAAAGCTGTCATTGGTTTCGCAATCTTTGAAAACCCTTCAATGAATCGCTGATAATATCCGGCCATTCCAATGAAGCTCTTGATTCCTCGAGCATCTGTTGGCGCTTTCCAGTTCAGAATGTCTGCCACTTTCTTCGGATCCACAACCAATCCTTCTTTGTTGATTATGTGACCCAAGAACAGGACTTCACTGATCTAGAACTCGCACTTGCTCAATTTTGCATACAACTGGTGCTCTCGCAATCTCTGCAATACCATCCTCAAATGACTTGCATGTTCTTCTTCGCTTTGAGAATAAATCAGAATATCATTAATAAATACCACCACAAACTTATCAAGATAGTCCATGAACACACTGTTCATCAAGTTCATGAAGAAGGCTGGTGCATTTGTTAGACCGAAAGACATCACAGTGAACTCGTACAACCCATACTTGGTAATGAATGCCGTCTTCGGAATGTCTGAAGGTCGAATCCTGAGCTGATGATAACCTGACCTCAGATCTATCTTGGAGAACACGCTAGCTCCTCTCAACTGGTCGAACAGATCCTCTATTCTAGGCAAGGGGTACTTGTTCTTAATTGTGACCTCATTCAGAGCTCGATAATCGATACACATCCTTTTGGTGCCATCTTTCTTCTCCACAAATAGGACAGGGGCGACCCAAGGCGAGGTGCTTGGCCGAATGTAACCTTTCTCTGATAGCTCATCAATCTACTTCTTAAGTTCAACCAACTCTGGCCTGGATATTCTGTAAGCTCTCTTAAAGATGGGAGCGGTGCCAGGAAGAAGCTCTATAGCAAACTTAACTTTCCGTTCTGGTGGCATCCCCGGTAAGTCCTTTGGAAACACATCTGGGAACTCGGACACAACCTTGATGCTCTCAATTGGGTCTGCTTCACTGCCTTCGACAGCCATCTAATAACAACTTCCTTTCTTCGGCTCAGGCGGGACTAACTCGGTCACCACTTCCTCTCCTAGTGGGGACACCAACTTGATTGTCCTCTTATCACAACTGATAACTGCCTGATACTTATCTAGCCAATTCATCCCTAGGATGACATCTATTCCCAGAGTACCCATTACTATGAGGTTAGCGGGAAACGTTATCCCCCTTATTTCCACACTTACATTCAAACAAATGCTATCGGCTCGAATTCTACCACCGGCTGAGTCAATTTGAATGGGGGTTGACATGGTAGTTATTGGAAGACTATGTGCTTTTACCCATGATGCAGTAATGAAAGAATGCATTGCTCCAGTATCAAATAACACTTCTGCAATATGGGAGTCGACTGGAAACATACCTACTATCATGCCGGGGGTCTCCTGAACTGCTTCAGCCTCCAAGTGGTTCAGTCTCCCATGGTTATAGCGCGGCTGAGAGCGGTTGCCTGCTCTAGGCTGAGACACATTCTGCTTTGCTGGGGCATTGGGGCCTGACTGCTACTGGGCTACCTTCTTCGGACATTGCATCACCCAATGGCCTTGCTCTCCACAGTGGAAACATGCTCTATTTCCAACCTGAGCTGGTGCTGCCTGACTGTTCTGCTGGTTTGCTGGGGCAGGAAGACGAGGTGCCTGCTGATTCTGCCTCTAGAACTGACCTCCTCCTAACTGATTGCTCTGGCAATTCTGATGCTGATGCTGATGCTGATGCTGAGGAAACTGCCTTTGAAACTGCTGCTGCTGAGGTGGACGCTGGTTCTGCCTGAACTGCTGAGGTTGATTGCCTGAAAAACGAGAACGATTGCTGCTTCCAGGCTGGGGTCCACTGATCTTGCGCTTGCGATCCTCCATCTCTTTGCGCTTCCTCTCCGTCATGATTGCTCTGTCAATCAGGTGCTGGAATGTCGGGAAGGTGTGATTCATCAACTGATACTGCAGAGGGTCAACCAAGCCTCTCAGGAAACGGTACTGTCTCTTGGCGTCGGTGTTGACATCTTCAGGAGCATAGCGAGACAACTGCAGAAACCTGTCCCGGTACTCACTGATAGACGATGACCCTTGCTTGAGGGTCAGAAACTCCTCCTTCACGGTCATCAGACCTGCAGGAACATGGTACTGACAAAAGCTACCTCTGAATTATTCCCAGGTGATGGTATCGGGATTGGCATGGGTGGCGAGATAAGACTCCCACCATGACTGAGCTGCTCCTTTCAACAGACGAGGACCATACAAGACTTTCTCCCTGTCATCGCACTGAGCGGTATGCAACTCTCGCCCCACAGTGCGTAGCCAGTCTTCAGCATCCATGGGGTTAGAAGAGTGAGCAAACGTTGGGGGATGACCTCTCATGAATTCAGCACGCTTGTCCCTGGGCATCTGAGGCATCTGAGGCTGAGGTAGTAGTTGTTGTTGCTGCTGCTGAATGGTGGCCAGAGTCTGACCAATGGCTTGAACTGCCTAAGTCTGCGTCAGGAACATCTGCTCGATGGACATCGGGGGTGGGGGCGGCTGCTGCTGCTGCTGGGGTGCCTCATCCTGCTGAGTTGCCTGCTCCTGCTGAGCACGCCTTCCTCCTCTGCGCCTGTTTTCTGACATCTGCAGAATGCAACCACACATCAGAACTGATCTTGCAAATCTTGCAGCATAAGAAAAGAGTATAGAATTCTCCACAACACTGAGCAGATGAGCATCTTCACTGATCTCCAACACAGACCAACATAGCTTCTCAGATAAAGAGGAAAGTGGAATAAAAGGCTTCCCAACTAAATAGCTAACTCCTTTAACATTTAACAGGTAAACCAAAATGCAAGGGATACCCACACTCTGGTGACAGTCATTACAAAGATCCAAATCAACCATAGTTCATCATGACAAACATAAATGCAGAGGATATAGCAAACTACCCTGTCTAACTAAGACTAACTAAAAGTGAGACTAACGCTAGGACTATAGCTTCTATGTAGGTATTTCGTATTAATTACAAGATCCGACTCTGACGATCTATGGTTCTAAATTTATCTTGGTCTTGCAGTCGGGATTGCCATAAGGCTGGTGTCCACGCCGAGGTGAGCGGTACGGGTGCTGAGTCCCGACGGGAGCGGGGGAACCATCATCCAGGTGACGACGTTCCGCGCGCTCAGCCCGCAGCTGGGCGATCTCAGCACGAGCCCTACTCAGCTCATCTAATGCATGGTCCAGCTCCGTGTTTAGCACAGCGGCTAGGTTGACTGTGCTGCTCAACCTAGGATTGTCCTCGCCCACAGGTGAGACAATCACGCCTCCTGTGTTGCTAGATGGACGGCGGGGGTAATACTTCAGGTTGAAACCATCAGCTACCCCATCGAGCACCGAACAGTAGTGCGAAAGCGCACGCCGTGCAGCATCTTGCATGGCCGCCTCAGCTGAGTCCCGCTCAGAGATGGAATAGTGCTCTGAGCAGACCTCAGCACCCCAGAGACTGTTCTCCGGACGACGCACCAGGCAGGTCGCCTCCCAGCGGTCCGGGTAGACCCCGCGACTATGTTGGTAGACCGCACAGTGATACTCGATAGACCAAGTACGCCGGTCAAGTGCCCAACGTAGCAGGGTGTCGAGCGCATCATGGAAGTGACACCCGCGAGCAGCGTCGCGAGTGATGGGTCGAGCAACCCATCCTTCCGGCTCCTGGTCAGCAGAAAAGTCGATGTCGTGGCTCGAGCTGTCGTCGCCACCTCCGTCGTCTGGGTCTCCTCTAGCAGCTACTCTAGGGGCTGGGGCGCTCAGTGGTGGTACAGGGGGCGCCTCCAGGGGAAGCACGGGGGAGCAGCTCCTCACAGACTCTATCTCCTGCTGGAGCGAGAAACAAGAGCCCTGTTGCTCCTGCTCCTCATGCATGCGGTGGTGCAGCCTCTCCAAGTGGCTAGACTGACCGGCCACGGGACGGCGAAGCGGACGCTCCGCAAGATGAGAGGGTAAGAAGGGGATGACATACTTCCGTGCGGTGTGTCTAAGACGAGCCATCTACAAAAGACATCGCAAGCATAAGAGTGAGAACAGAACTAGTATGACCAGCAAGTAATGAACCATAAATAAATGAAGGATTAGAATAAAACACAATTTTCAGCAAGGTATAATATATAGTAGAACATAGGTTTGGTCAGTATGACCAACTTTTGAAGGGATATCAAAGTCAAGGCAGGGACAGAGGTCTATAATCCTTAGAACGACCATTCTACTCTAGGTTAGCGGTCCTACAGTCAGCACGGCTTTGATGCCACCTATGTCACACCCGGTTTTATAAGGTAAACCGAATGCGAACCATGTACGTGCCAGGATCAGCAATTCACGTACACAACAGTTACATAACATGGACATCATCACACAGTGCTCAAATAGTATTAAAAAGGGAAATAATAGTCGATTACATCATATGTCTGAGACATCCATATAGTCTTTACAATAAATCAAAGTGCGGAAAAGAAATGTAGATAAACGCGGCCTTCACAGGCAGCCGACTAGGGGTTTGCCGCTAACCCACACCTAAAACTCGTCGTAGTCTTGGAACTCCTGGAAGTCTCCTTCCATGGCTTCATCCTCTCCTGAGCAGGGGTTGCAATGCTGACAACCTGGGGGGGTTTGGTGTGTAGAGCAAGGGTGAGTACACATCAACATACTCAGCAAGTATCATGTTTGGCTGTAGTGGACTAGCTTTATGTGGGGGTAAGTCAAGCAGTTGCTTTTAGTTGGTCAGATTATTATTACTAGTAGAGAAAGCCAAGTTTTAGATTTAACCCACGTTATTAACCCAAACGTACTCCTTTCCAAACGGAAAGAGTACCACTTACCATTACCAGAGTCAATTCCAAGAACCATCAATCTCATTGCCATCTGCAAATCCGAACATCTCTGATCAAGTACCACTAATCACTGGAGCTCCCTTGGCCGCTCATAACCGTGAGCACGGCTGATATATCAATTTTCTAACACTCTACAGAGGTTGTGCACTTTACCCACAAGCCGTGATTTCCCTTTCTGCCCGGAGATCATGACTCTCCATTGATCACTACCAAGGTGACCCAGCAGGATATCACTACATTGCCTTTACAAAGATTCCCCGGGGCTGTAGCCGCCCGTTAGGTTTCCTAAATGTACCGCACTCCTCCCCAAGGGACAAATCAACCTTGGTAGAGCGAGCCGCATACACCGAGCCCCATTGACGGTATGATGGCTAAGCGAACTACACCCCGGTTCCTCTAATTATTCAGCTAAGGGTGTCCCACTCCACCCTCATGGTTGCACTGTTTTCCTGGGCGGTCATCCAACAAACAGGTCCTTACGGAGAGGCACTCGAGAAACGGCTCGAGCCCCCTTGAAGGTCACAAGTATAACATCATAATAAAAGAAGGGAAAACAGCGTATCATTGATAATTCTCATCATGTTCATTGATTAGAGTAGAGCAATAGCATAAGACTAAGCAATAATAATCCAACCCAAATAGGTAAACAAGGACATGGATAACAGAAACTAGTAAATCCTTAGGTATAAATGTGTAATGCGGGAGGTGAATTAAAGAATGTATAGGACAAAGATAGGTCAAGGGACACTTGCCTCCACCAACTGACTGCTGCTCAGGGGCTTCTCCTGCGAGTTCTTCGGGCTCTCCGACCGGATCGTTCTCTATGCGAGCACAAACATACATACATCCACATGTTTAATATAAGAGAACAGTACACCATACAATAGAATGCAATAGATGAATAGACGTTCCACGCGGGGCTCGCAATTACGGTTAAGAGAGAAAGATGAAAAGACAGTCGAGTTTACGGTCGAGAAGCGATCACGTTACGTAATTATAAATTAAACCACTCGCTTAACAGAAGGGTATTAATTTGGCCACTGCGTTGAGCATAAAGTAAAGTCATGTTCTATATTTAATCATTATAATTAAATAAGGGGAATGGAAGGAAGTGATCGCACGGCGAGACGCGCGACACAGCATTTAAATTAAATTAAGAAATAAATGAATCGCTGCGTGACAGAGCGCGCAACGGGATTCTTGCATTAATTAAAGACAAACGTTAAGTGTTGCGCGACAAAACACACGACGGCTTATGTCAACAGAGCTGCACTTAAAATAAATCGTCGCGCGATGAAGCGCGCGATGCAGCACTTGTAATAAATATAAATTAAACGAATCATCGCGCGACGAAGCGCACGACACAACACATTAATAAATATTAATTTAGGAGGGTCGTCGCGCGACGAAGCGCGCGACGCAGCGCATTAATAAAGATGAAATAAGAATAATACATCGCGCGGCGAAGCGCGGGACGCAGCACATCGACTAAACAAATTAAAATGGATTAGAAGAGAGTTAAATGCAGCGCGAGCACGGTCGCACTCGCGGGAGCGCGCTGCGTGTGCCGGGGGCACGCGAATGTGCCGGCGCGCGGGACGCGAGTCACCGAGGCACGGGCGCGGACAGGGGCGCGGCCGAGGGCATGGCCAGGGCACGGGACACGGGGCGCGCGGCCAGGGCACGGGGCTCGCCGGGGCAGGGGCTCGGCCGGGGCGGGCGCGGCCACCGGGGCGCGCAGGGAGGGCGCGGCCGCCGGGGCAGGGGCTCGGGGGAGGGGCTCGCCTGGACGCGGCCGAGCGCGCGAGGGCTCGATGGGGCGCGGCCGGGCGCGGGGAAAGGGGGCAGGGGCGGGCCGCCACCGGGGCGCGGCCGGACGTGGGGGAGGGAGGCTCGCCGGGGCGCGCAGGGCGTAGGGGAGGCTCACCGGGGGCAGGCGCGGGGGAGGCTCGCCGGGCGCGGGCGCAGGAGAGGCTCGCCGGGGGCGGCTCGCCGGCGCGTGGGATGGGGAGGGCGTGGCCGGGCTCGCCGGCGCGCGGGACGGGGCCCGCAGGGGCGCACGCGACAGGGTTAGGGGAGGGCGCTGAAAGTCGCCTAGAGGGGGGGTGAATAGGCAAAACCTAAAATTTAAAACTTTATCCCCCAACTAGATCCCTTAATTAGTGGTTAGAACAAGATATACAAATATAGGAGTATACAAACTAAGTTCTTGCTTGAAAAGAGTATTGCTAAATAATGCGGGAGTGATAAATCAATACAACTAATAAGTTATAGAATAACAAAGCAAGAAGCCTTAGATGAGAAGAGCACTAGGACAAGTTCCTTCTTGCAACGTGTTGCTTAACTAAATGGGAATTGAACTTGAAGCAACGCCAAATGATATTAGCAAATAATGGAGCAAGAAAACTTAGAGCAAAGGAAAACAAACAAATCACAAGCAATAAACACAATGGACACGGGTGATTTGTTTTACCGAGGTTCGGCCCTCGAAGGCCTAGTCCCCGTTGAGGAGTCCACTTAAGGACGGGTCTTTTTCAACCCTTTCCCTCTCTCCCCCGATCACACAAGGATCGGTGAGCTCTTCTTCTTCTCAAGGATCACTCTCGATCCCACAAGGACCACCACACTCTTTGGTGTCTCTTGCTAGCTTTTACAAGCCTCCAAAACTTTGGAGGAAGTTCGATGGGAGTCAATACTCCACGCACAAATGAACACAAAGATGTAGCACACACTATCTCTCAAGGAATCTCACAAGGCACTAGCGCTAAACTAAAATGAGTAGCTCTTTTTTGCTTGCTCTCTCTTTTGTGGCACTTGTGTTGGTTGTAGTGGTCTAAATCTTGTGTATAGGATGGATCAATGAATGTATGTGGTTGGGAGGGCTTGAGTATGTCAACTAGATGACTTGGAATGTTGCTTGGGCTCCCACACATTGAAATGTCCGGTTGGGGTTGTATTTATAGCCACCAACCAAAAACTAGCCGTTGGAGAAGTCTGCTGGCGAAGGGCGCACCAGACAGTCCGGTGCACACTGGACATGTACGGTGCGCCAGCCACGTCACCCGACCGTTAGGGTTCTGACCGTTGGAGCTCTGACTGCTGGGCCCGCCGGGGTGTCCGGTGGCGCACCTAACATGTACTGTAGAGTGTCCAGTGCGCCGGCATGGGCGTGTCTGACTTCTGCGCGCGCTGGCGCGCATTTAATGTGCTGCAGGTAGCCGTTGGTGCCTGAAGTAGCCGTTGCTTCGTCGTTACATCGGACAGTCCGGTGTACACCGAACATGTCCGATGAATTAAAGTAGACTAGCCGTTGCGGATTCCCGAAGCTGGCGAGTTCACAGTCGCGTCCCCTTGGAGCACCAGACACTGTCCGGTGTACACCGGACAGTCCGGTGAATTATAGCGCGACGACTCTGAGAATTCCCGAAGGTGCGAAGTTCAGCTTGGAGTTCCCTGGTACACCGGACACTGTCCGGTGGTGCACCGGACACTGTCTGTGGCACACCGGACAGTCCGATGCGCCCGACCAGGGTGCCTTCGGTTAACCCTTTACTCCTTTGTTTGAACCCTTTCTCTTGATCTTTTTATTGGCTTATTGTGAACCTTTGGTACCTGTAGATCTTATAGACTTGGGAAACTAGTTAGTCCAATTATTTGTGTTGGGCAATTCAACCACCAAAATTAGTTTAGGAAATAGGTGTAAGCCTAATTCCCTTTCAATCTCCCCCTTTTTGGTGATTGATGCCAACACAAACCAAAGCAAATATAGAAGTGCAGAATTGAACTAGTTTGCAAAATGTAAGTACAAAGGTTACTTGGAATTTGAGCCAATAAATATTACTGTCGGGGACCATAATTAGGGGTACCCTCAAGGCTCCTAATTCTCAGCTGGTAACCCCCATCAGCATAAAGCTGCAAAGGTCTGATGGGTGCGATCAAGTCAGGGATCAGTCCATTCGAGGGACTCGATCACGCCTCGCCCGAGCCTAACCTCGGACAAGGGCAGCCAACCCCGGAGGATCTCCGCCTCGCCCGAGGCCCCCCACCAGCGGCGAACACGTTCCCGGCTCGCCCGAGGCCCTATCTTCACCAAGAAGCAACCCCGACCAAATCGCAGGAGCATTTAATGCAAAGGTGGTCTGACACCTTTATCCTGATGCATGCCCCTCAGCTGACAGAGCCGAAGTGACCGCCATCACTTCGCCGCTCCACTGACTGGTCTGGCAGAAAGATAGCGCCGCCTGCGCCACTCCGACTGCGGTGCCACTTGACAGAGTGAGGCTGACAGGCAGTCAGGCCCGGCCGCACACCATAGAAAACTCCGCTCCGCCCGACCCAGGGCTCGGACTCGGGCTAAGCCCCGGAAGACGGCGAACTCCGCTCCGCCCGACCCAGGGCTCGGACTCGGGCTAAGCCCCAGAATACGGCGAACTCCGCTCCGCCCGACCCAGGGCTCGGACTCGGGCTAAGCCCCGGAAGACGGCGAACCCCGCTCCGCCCGACCCAGGGCTCGGACTCGGGCTAAGCCCCGGAAGACGGCGAACTCCGCTCCGCCCGACCCAGGGCTCGGACTCGGGCTAAGCCCCGGAAGACGGCGAACTCCGCTCCGCCCGACCTAGGGCTCGGACTCGGGATAAGCCCCGGAAGACGGCGAACTCCGCTCCGCCCGACCCAGGGCTCGGACTCGGGCTAAGCCCCGGAAGACAGCGAACTCCGCTTCGCCCGACCCAGGGCTCGGACTTGGGCTCGGCCCCAGAAGACGAACTCGGCCTCGACCTCGGAGGAGCTTCCACATCGCCCCACCTAGGGCGCGGACCAGCCACGTCAACAGGAGGCGCCATCATTACCCTACTCCAAGCTGACTCAGGCTACGGGGAACAAGACCGGCGTCCCATCTGGCTCACTCCGCCAGATAGGCGGTGATGGCGCCCCGCACGCTCCCTGACGATGGCGGCTCTCGGCCCCCTTACGGAAGCAAGAGGACGTCAGCAAGGACTCGACGGCCCCGAAGCTGTCCCTCCGCTAGGCTCCAGCGCTCCTCCGACGGCCACGACATCACACAAACCGGGCGCCAAGATCTCTCCGGCCGCCACGATGGCGTGTACTTAGGGCGCTAGCTCTCCTCCGCTAGACACGTAGCACTCTGCTACACCCTCCATTGTACACCTGGATCCTCTCCTTACGCCTATAAAAGGAAGGACCAGGGCCCTCTTAGAGAGGGTTGGCCGCGCGGGGACGAGGACGAGACGGGCGCTCGCGTGAGGCCACTCGCTCCTTCCCCCGTGTGGACGCTTGTAACCCCCTACTGCAAGCGCACCCGACCTGGGCGCGGGACGAACACGAAGGCTGCGGGATTTCCACCTCTCTCACGCCCATCTCCGGCCACCTCGCTTTCCCCCCTTCGCGCTCGGCCTCGCTTCGACCCATCTGGGCTAGGGCACGCAACGACACTTCACTCGTCGGCTCAGGGACCCCCCGGTCTCGGAACACCGACAGTTGGCGCGCCAGGTAGGGGCCTGCTGCGTGTTGACGAACAGCTTCCCGTCAAGCTCCAGATGGGTAGTCTCCAGCAACCTCTCCGGCCCGGGATGGTGCTCCGTTTCGGGAGCCTTGAGTTCATGTCCCTCGACGGCAGCTACGACATGATACTCTTTCCACCGCCGGGCGACAGCGACAGTGGCGGCCGACAGTCCGCCCGCCGGCGGCAGGATCGACGACGTCTTCCCCGCGTGGTGGAAGAACAACCTTCGAGCTCACCCCGTCCTCTTCCCCATCGACGGAGGGGGAGGAGGCGGGGCAACCAAGGCCAAGCAGGAGGCGGCGCCTCGTCGACCGTCGAGCGAGTCGACAACGCCAGCACTCCAACGGGCGGCGCGCCGGGCATCGGCCCCGCGCTTGAGACGAAGACGAGCGTCGTCTCCCCGCGACACGTCAATCCCGAGCAAACGGACGACGCCAGCACGCTCGCGAAAGGCTTGCTGGGTGTCACCCTCGTACCCGAGACGACGGTGCAGTCAGTCCCCGACGTGACTTCATCACCGCCCGTCGACCAAAAGGTACCGACCGATTCCCATCCCACGCCTCTCGGATTTAGCCTCGACCCGCCTAGCGGCTCTGCTTTGGCGGACGCTTTCGTGGAGGCGAATCCGAACCCTCTGGGATCTCGTATGCGGTCGCCTTGGGACCGGCTGACGGACGTCTCGACCTATGGGCCCTCCGGGTCCGAGGAAGACGACGAGCCCAGCTTCTGTTGGGATTTCTCCGGACTTGGCAACCCCGGTGCCATGCGGGACCTCATGACCGCATGCGACTACTGCCTTTCCGACTGTTCCGACGGTAGCCGTAGCCTCGGCGACGAGGACTACGGCCCGAGCCGCGAATGTTTCCACGTCGATCTAGGGGGTCCCTCCGAAGGCAACCATCTCGGCATGCCAGAGGACGGTGATCTCCCTCGGCCGGTGCCTCGCGTTGACATCCCGCGGGAGCTAGCTGTGGTCCCCGTTCCGGCGGGGGGTCACGACCCACAACTCGAGCAAATCCGCGGGGTGCAGGCCAGGCTCGACGAGGGAGCAGGAGCGCTCGAGCCAATCCGCCGGGACATCGGGCAGGCATGGGCGGGCCAACCTCCGACCGGAGAAATGCGTCATCTACCCCAGGGTTTCCAGCACCGCATCGCCGACGATGTCAGGGTCAGGCCGCCACCCACATCCAGTGGGGTCGGCCAGAACCTGGCTGCAGCAGCAATGCTCCTCCGCGCAATGCCGGAGCCATCAACCACCGAGGGGCGGCGAATCCAGGGAGAGCTCAAGGATCTCCTGGAAGACGCCGCGGTCCGGCGGGCCGAAAGCTCCGCCTCCCGAAGGCAGGGGTACCCCTCGGAACATCATGTCGCGACTTCCTGACTCATGCGGGAAGCCTCGGTCTACACCGGGCGCACGCGCAACACAGCGCCTGCGGCCCCGGGTCGCCTCGGCAACGAGCACCATCATCGCGATCGTCGGGCCCACCTCGATGAGAGGGTGCGCCGAGGATACCACCCCAGGCGTGGGGGACGCTACGACAGCGGGGAGGATCGGAGTCCCTCGCCCGAACCACCCGGTCCGCAGGCCTTCAGCCGGGACATACAACGGGCGCCGTTCCCGACCCGGTTCCGACCCCCGACTACTATCACAAAGTACTCGGGGGAGACGAGACCGAAACTGTGGCTCGCGGACTACTGTCTAGCCTGCCAACTGGGTGGAACGGACGATGACAACCTCATCATCCGTAACCTCCCCCTATTCCTCTCCGACACCGCTCGCGCCTGGTTGGAGCACCTGCCTCCGGGGCAGATCTCCAACTGGGACGACCTAGTCCAAGCTTTCGCCGGCAATTTCCAGGGCACGTACATGCGCCCCGGGAATTCCTGGGACCTCCGAAGCTGCCAACAGCAGCCGGGAGAGTCTCTCCGAGACTACATCCGACGATTCTCGAAGCAGCGCACCGAGCTGCCCAACATCACCGATTCGGATGTCATCGGCGCGTTCCTCGCCGGCACCACCTGCCGCGACCTGGTGAGCAAGTTGGGTCGCAAGACCCCCACCAGGGCGAGCGAGCTGATGGACATCGCCACCAAGTTCGCCTCCGGCCAGGAGGCGGTCGAGGCCATCTTCCGGAAAGACAAGCAGCCCCAGGGCCGCCCATCGGAAGATGCCCCCAAGGCGTCAGCTCAGCGCGGCGCCAGGAAGAAGGGCAAGAAGAAGTCGCAAGCGAAACGCGACGCCGCTGATGCGGACCTTGTCACTGCCACCGAGCACAAGAACCCTCGGAAGCCCCCCGGAGGTCCCAACCTCTTCGACAAGATGCTCAAGGAGCCGTGCCCCTATCACCAGGGGCCCATCAAGCACACCCTTGAGGAGTGCGTCATGCTTCGGCGCCACTTCCACAGGGCCGGGCTACCCGCGGAGGGTGGCAGGGCCCGCGACGACGACAAGAAGGAAGATCACCAGGCAGGAGAGTTCCCTGAGGTCCGCGACTGCTTCATGATCTACGGCGGGCAAGCGGCGAATGCCTCGGCTCGGCACCGCAAGCAAGAGAGTCGAGAGGTCTGTTCGGTGAAGGTGGCGGCGCCAGTCTACCTAGACTGGTCCGACAAGCCCATCACCTTCGACCAAGCCGACCACCCCGACCATGTGCCGAGCCCGGGGAAATACCCGCTCGTTGTCGACCCCGTCATCGGCGACGTCAGGCTCACCAAGATCCTCATGGACGGAGGCAGCAGCCTCAACATCATCTACGCCGAGACCCTCGGGCTTCTGCGTATTTATCTGTCCTCGGTCCTGGCGGGCGCTGCGCCTTTCCATGGGATCATCCCTGGGAAGCGCGTCCAGCCCCTCGGACGACTCGATCTTCCCGTCTGCTTCGGAACGCCCTCCAACTTCCGAAGGGAGACCCTGACGTTCGAGGTGGTCAGGTTCCGAGGAACCTACCACGCGGTATTGGGGAGGCCCTGCTACGCGAAGTTCATGGCCGTCCCCAACTACACCTACCTCAAGCTCAAGATGCTGGGCCCCAACGGGGTCATCACCATCGGTCCCACGTACAAACAGGCGTTCGAATGCGACGTGGAGTGCGTGGAGTACGCCGAGGCCCTCGCCGAGTCCGAGGCCCTCATCGCCGACCTAGAGAGCCTCTCCAAGGAGGTGCCAGACGTGAAGCGTCATGCCGGCAACTTTGAGCCAGTGGAGACGGTTAAGTCCGTCCCCCTCGACCCCAGCAGCGACGCCTCCAAGCAAGTCCAGATCGGCTCCGGGCTCGATCCCAAATAGGAAGCAGTGCTCGTCGACTTTCTCCGCGCAAACGCCGAAGTCTTCGCGTGGAGTCCCTCGGACATGCCCGGCATACCGAGGGAAGTCGCCGAGCACTCGCTGGACATCCGAGCTGGAGCTCGACCCGTCAAGCAGCCTCTGCGCAGATTCGACGAGGAGAAGCGCAGAGCCATAGGCGAGGAGATCCACAAGCTAATGGCGGCAGGGTTCATCAAAGAGGTATTCCATCCCGAATGGCTTGCCAACCCTGTGCTTGTGAGAAAGAAAGGGGGGAAATGGCGGATGTGTGTGGACTACACTGGTCTGAATAAAGCATGTCTGAAGGTTCCCTACCCTCTGCCTCGCATCGATCAGATCGTGGATTCCACTGCTGGGTGCGAAACCCTGTCTTTCCTCGATGCCTACTCAGGGTATCACCAAATCAGGATGAAAGAGTCCGACCAGCTCACGACTTCTTTCATCACACCCTTCGGCATGTACTGCTATGTCACCATGCCGTTCGGCTTGAGGAATGCGGGCGCGACGTACCAGCGGTGCATGAACCATGTGTTCGGCGAACACATTGGCCGCACGGTCGAGGCCTACATCGATGACATCGTAGTCAAGACGAGGAAAGCCTCTGACCTCCTTTCTGACCTTAAAGTGACATTCCGATGTCTCAAGGTGAAAGGCGTCAAGCCCAATCCCGAAAAGTGTGTCTTCGGGGTGCCCCGAGGCATGCTCTTGGGGTTCATCGTCTCCGAGCGGGGCATCGAAGCCAACCCGGAGAAGATCGCAGCCATCACCAGCATGGGGCCCATCCAAGACTTGAAAGGTGTACAGAGGGTCATGGGATGTCTCGTGGCTCTGAGCCGCTTCATCTCACGCCTCGGCGAAAGAGGTCTACCCCTGTACTGCCTCTTAAGGAAGGCCGAGCGCTTCACTTGGACCCCTGAGGCCGAGGAAGCCCTCGGGAACCTGAAGGCGCTCCTCACAAAGGTGCCTATCCTGGTGCCCCCAGCTGCCGGAGAAGCCTTCTTGGTCTACGTCGCCGCGACCACTCAGGTGGTTAGCACCGCGATTGTGGTCGAGAGGCAAGAAGAGGGGCATGCATTGCCCGTTCAGAGGCCAGTCTACTTCATCAGTGAGGTACTGTCCGAGACCAAGATCCGCTACCCACAAGTTCAGAAGCTGCTGTACGCGGTAATCCTGACGCGGTGGAAGTTGCGACACTACTTCGAGTCTCATCCGGTGACGGTGGTGTCATCCTTCCCCCTGGGAGAGATCATCCACTCCCGAGAGGCTTCGGGTAGGATCACGAAGTGGGCGGTGGAAATCATGGGCGAGACGATCTCGTTCGCCCCCCGGAAGGCCATCAAGTCCCAGGTCCTAGCGGACTTCGTGGCTGAATGGGCCGACACCCAGCTCCCGACGGCTCCGATCCAACCGGAGCTTTGGACCATGTTTTTCGACGGGTCGCTGATGAAGACAGGGGCTAGCGCAGGCCTCCTCTTCGTCTCGCCCCTCGGGAAGCACCTACGCTACGTGCTACGCCTCCACTTCACGGCGTCCAACAATGTGGCGGAGTACGAGGCTCTGGTAAACGGGTTGTGAATCACCATCGAGCTAGGGGTCCGACGCCTCGACGCTCGCGGAGACTCGCAGCTCGTCATCGACCAAGTCATGAAGAACTCCCACTGCCGCGACCCGAAGATGGAGGCCTACTGTGATGAGGTTCGGTGCCCGGAAGACAAGTTCTACGGGCTCGAGCTCAACCACATCGCCTGACGCTACAACGAAACTGCGGACGAGCTAGCTAAAATAGCCTCGGGACGAACAACAGTTCCCCCGGACATGTTCTCCCGAGACCTGCATCAACCCTCCTTCAAGATCGGCGACACGCCCGAGCCTGAGGCACCCTCGGCCCAGCCCGAGGTACCCTCGGCACAGTCCGAGGCACCCTCGGCTCGGCCCAAGGCACCCTCGGTTCAGCCTGAGGTACCCTCGGCCCCCGAGGGCGAAACGCTGCGCGTCGAGGGGGAGCAAAGCGGGGTTACGCCTGATCAAAACTGGCAGACCCCGTACCTGCAATATCTCCACCGAGGAGAGCTACCCCTCGACCGAGCCGAAGCTCGGCGGTTGGCGCGACGCGCCAAGTCGTTCGTCTTGCTGGGAGAAGGGAAGGAGCTCTACCACCGCAGCCCTTCAGGCATCCTCCAGCGATGCATCTCCACCAGCGAAGGTCAGGAACTCCTCCAAGAAATACACTCGGGGGCTTGCGGCCACCACGCGGCACCTCGAGCCCTTGTCGGAAATGCTTTCCGACAAGGTTTCTACTGGCCAACGGCGGTGGCCGACGCCACTAGAATTGTCCGCACCTGCGAAGGGTGTCAGTTCTACGCAAGGCAGACCCACCTGCCCGCTCAGGCTCTACAGACAATACCCATCACATGGCCCTTCGCTATGTGGGGTCTGGACCTCGTCGGCCCCTTGCAGAAGGCACCCGGGGGCTACACGCACCTGTTGGTCGCCATCGACAAATTCTCCAAGTGGATCGAGGTCCGACCCCTAAATAGCATCAGGTCCGAGCAGGCGATGGCGTTCTTCACCAACATCATCCACCGCTTTGGGGTCCCGAACTCCATCATCACCGACAACGGCACCAAGTTCACCGGTAGAAAGTTCCTGGACTTCTGCGAGGATCACCACATCCGGGTGGACTGGGCTGCCGTGGCTCATCCCATGACGAATGGGCAAGTAGAGCGTGCCAACGGCATGATTCTACAAGGACTCAAGCCTCGGATTTACAACGACCTCAACAAGTTCGGCAAGCGGTGGATGAAGGAACTCCCCTCGGTGGTCTGGAGTCTGAGGACAACGCCGAGCCGAGCCACGGGCTTCACACCGTTCTTTCTAGTCTATGGGGCCGAGGCCATCTTGCCCACAGACCTAGAATACGGTTCCCCGAGAGCGAGGGCCTACACCGACCAAAGCAACCAAGCCAACCAAGAAGACTCACTGGACCAGCTTGAGGAGGCTCGGGACATGGCCTTACTACACTCGGCGCAGTACCAGCAGTCCATGCGACGCTACCACGCCTGAGGGGTCCGGTTCTGAGACCTCCAGGTGGGCGACCTGGTGCTTCGGCTGCGACAAGACGCCCGAGGGCGGCACAAGCTCACGCCTCCCTGGGAAGGGCTATTCGTCATCGCCAAGGTTCTGAAGCTCGGAACATGCAAGCTGGCCAACAGCCAAGGCGAGGTCTACAGCAACGCTTGGAACATCCAACAGCTACGTCGCTTCTACCCTTAAGATGTTTTCAAGTTGTTCATATACCTCGCTCTCACGCAAAGTTTAGTCATCAAGGAAGGGTCAGCCTTGCCTCGGCAAAGCCCGACCCTCCCTCGGGGGCTAAAAGGGGGGAACCCCCTCTGCGTCGAAATTTTCCTCGAAAAAAGATCTTCTCCGCCGGAATGTCTTTCGTGCTTTTCGACTACTTCGAAAGTGGATCCTGAAAACGACGGGATACACGTAAGCAGCCAAGGCTGACCGAGTCGAGGGACTCCTATGCCTCCGGGATACGGATACCTCACTCATCACCTTCTGCCATAAGTAACTCACGTTCGGATAAGTGATTCCGCGGACCGAACAAGTCTTCACGTTCGGAAGCTCTTCTGCCGGAGCGATTCTTCGAACTTTCTCGACTGCGTCGGTGACAGAACCCCATGGACGGGTAAGAGTGCGCATAAGCGGCAAGGCCGACCGAGCCGAGGGACTCCTACGCCTCCGGGATACGGATACCTCACTCATCACCTTCCGTGAGAAGCAACTCTTGCTCGCACAAACAGTTCTGTTACCGACAAAAAAGTCCAGATACTCGAAACAAGAGGAAAGGAGACACGGCTTTACAATACGGCAAGGGTGTGTTTCAGCCTCGGCGGCCGCAGAAAACACACGCTACAAGATAATCCGATCCTGCAGGCTCGGATCTTGACGGCTGAAGTGAGCAGCAGCACCCTCGGCGTCAACTACACCTTCGGCGGGGTCTGACCTAGCCTCGGACGGCGACGCGGTCCAAGGGTCTCCGCTCTGAAGGACGACGTCATCACCAAGCCCGGGCCATCGCCGCCAGGGTCTTCTCCAAGGATCCGGCCCGAGCAGGCGGCTCGACCGGTCACCCCGGGGCCTCGGCTAGCTGTCCCCCAAGGACATCAGCCCGGCCCGAGGCCTCGGCAGGTCAATTCCGGCGTCAGTCCCGCTAACGGATGACTCGGCCAGGCTCCGGCCGACCTGGTCTTCTTTTCGAGCCAACTCTACCTCTGTTCGTGCTGGCACCGCTACCCCTGGCCTCGGCTCATCGAAGAGCGGCCAAGGGTTTCCTCCAACTAAGCAAGGGAAGCCTCGGACAACAAGGCTGACCGAGCCGAGGGACTCCTACGCCTCCGGGATACGGATACCTCACTCGTCACCTTTACACGGGGCAACTCATGCTTGGTGAAGTGGTTCAGACAACCAACAGGCGAGTCTTAGTGCTCGAAAATGGGGAAAGAACACGGCTCCGCGCCGAATTTACATACATGTTCAGGCCTCGACAACCACAGTGAACAAAGACAATGGCATTCGAAGTGCCATTACAAACGGAACTCCGGTTCCACCTCCGCAGGTACGAACAACCCCACTCGACGAGGGAGGGGCCTGCGGAGCAACAGAAGACCGACGAACGGCTCGCCGCCGCCCACCCCAGCAGCGGCGACGATGAAGACTTCTGCTCCGGGGGGCCGAACAGCAGCAGCGATGACCTCAGGGCGGATGCTGCTGTCAGGAGGCCCCCGCCCGTGCCCAAACTCGAGAGGCAAGGACGGGCAGAAGGCCGTAGAGTTGGAGGTCGGTCCGCGGGTGGCGCCGGCAAGCTCGTCGGCGGCGGAACCTCTTCCAGCTGCCGTGGCGGGAGGCGGCACCGGGAGCGGCGCCGAAGCCGCTCGGCTCAGAGAGCCGGGCACGGTGCAGCTGCCAGTGCCACGGACGGCTCCCACCCTTCCCCCCGATCACTGAAGGAAGGGGCGGGCCACCGCACACGCAGGGGGCCGACCCCAACTCAGCACACTCCCCTCCCCAGCCCTGGTGATGAAAATCCTTGAGGCTGAGGGAGGGGCAGAGGTCGCGGCCCGGTTCGCTCTCCCCCGCCATCAAACTGGAGGTCACCATCTTGGGTGACCACCGGCGGAGGGGTGCAGCCGGGCTGCATGATGAAAATCCTTGAAGCCGAACGACGGCTGAAAGGTACCAACTCCCGCAGAGTTGCGTTCCTCCAACGACGAAGCGGAAAGACGGTGGATATCCCCCATCTGGGGGCTTGGAAGATGGAAAGACATGATGCATAAGGGAGCGCGAAGACACGGTCGCCTTCCAAGAGGCTCACCCTCCTTTTAAAGGCGACTCTCCCTACTTGTGTCCCCAGCCGTCGTGGGCTGAGTCTTCTCCAACACGCTCCAAGGTCCTCCCCCCACGGCGCGGGGGCTGGGTCCCACACGTCGTGCAAGCTGGCCCAGAGCAGAAGAAGCCAAACCGCCGCGCGTGGTGCGTGCGACCGCCCAACGGTTACAAGCGGCTCTCCACTTTTGCCCAGACCAGCGGGCGAGAGGGCGGGCAGCCATGCAGGCGGCATGCAACCGTGCCAAGTGGGCGCGCTTCTCCGACTCCCAACACGCCCAACATGGAGGCCTAGATCCACGCGTAATGCAACTGGCGCGCCGAGTGCTTCGCGCCTGCAACTGCACCGCCACCTGCGCCACCACCGCGCCTCCTCGACTGCGGAACCGATACCGCGACTCGAGGCGACCCAGCGCACGACCCAGCGGTTCTAGCCTGACGCGACGGTCAATACGACCGAAAACGGGCCGGCAGTAATGGCGGTGGCAGGCGGGCAGGAGCAGCGGTCACGTCGTCAGCCAAGCTTACGTCCCATCCGGGGGCAGCAAGAGGACCCTCTCTCACGGCGTGAAGACAACGCGCCCGAGACCCGTTCCTCGAACGGCTCGCGCACGCGCAACGGCTACCCCGCGAACCACTCGCCCTGTCGCATTAACTCCGCGGCGGGACAGGCGGTGCCTCTGGCAGGAGAAGCGAGCGACATTTCGCCTTCGCCATAATGACCGCGTCAAAAAAGGTACGCCGCGTCGTTCGATTTCGTATCCTTTTCCTTTTTTCCTCTTCCTCTCTCTTGCAACAGGGACCGGGAAAGGGGGATACCCCGAAAAGGATCCTTCCCTGTGAAGGAACCAGGCTCCGAGCCTCCCTACTGATCAGAGGTTCGAAGGCTGGCCCCTTGGAAGGGTTCAACAGCCGCCTCAGAGCATGTGGGCTCCACACCCACTACTGGTCAGAGGTTCGAAGGCCGGCCCCTCGGAAGGGTTCAACGGCCGCCTCAGGCTACTCGGGCTCCGCGCCCCCTACTGATCAGGGGTTCGAAGGCTGGCCCCCGAAGGGTTCACAGCCGCCTCAGACACAGAGCGAGGGATGACCATGGGTACGTTCGATACATAACCAAGGCTCGGGCTGCGCTCCCGAGGTACCCTAGGACATTTTCGAGACCAGCGGGAACGATCTTGTAACGGAATCCCATCAGAGGGAGGCATCGAGCCCTCGGACCCCGTCGCCAGGGGACCGGGTCCGGCAGATCACCCGCAGGTACTTTTGGACGCGCCTCTGGGCCCCTAGCCGACCCCTAACGAATGGGGCACGGACGTCCACTCGGATCACCCGCCTGCAGCTCACCGGAGACACCATGTTCGGCGCCCGCCGAGGGCAACATGGCGCTCTCCCCCCCTCCTCCTTGCGGAAAGGCGACGCAGGGGTGTATGTAAAAAAGTTGAGTCTGTCCCTGATCGCCCTCTCGCCCTGTGCAGAGGCTCGGGGGCTGCTCTCGCAAACCCGGCTCTGGCCAAACCGTTGACAGCGTCAACATACCAGCCCGAGAACTTGGGACCCGACCGTACACCCGGGCTACGGCCAGCTCGCATGAGGGAACGACCAGACCGGCCGAAGCATTGCGCGAGGCGATAAGACCTCGGAGGAGTCAAACCACTCCTCCGAGGCCTCGGGGGCTACACCCGGCGGGTGCGGCGCGCGCACCCACCGGAACAAAACGCAACCGAGAAAGGCTGGTCCCCTTGCAAAAAAGTGCGACGAAAGCCTCCAAGAGAGTGCTAACACTCCCTTCGAGGCTCGGGGGCTACTGTCGGGGACCATAATTAGGGGTACCCTCAAGGCTCCTAATTCTCAGCTGGTAACCCCCATCAGCATAAAGCTGCAAAGGCCTGATGGGTGCGATCAAGTCAGGGATCAGTCCATTCGAGGGACTCGATCACGCCTCGCCCGAGCCTAGCCTCGGACAAGGGCAGCCAACCCCGGAGGATCTCTGCCTCGCCCGAGGCCCCCCACCAGCGGCGAACACGTTCCCGGCTCGCCCGAGGCCCTGTCTTCGCCAAGAAGCAACCCCGACCAAATCGCAGGAGCATTTAATGCAAAGGTGGCCTGACACCTTTATCCTGACGCGCGCCCCTCAGCTGATAGAGCCGAAGTGACCGCCGTCACTTCGCCGCTCCACTGACTGGTCTGGCAGAAAGACAGCGCCGCCTGTGCCACTCCGACTGCGGTGCCACTTGACAGAGTGAGGCTGACAGGCAGTCAGGCCCGGCGGCACACCATAGAAAACTCCGCTCCGCCCGACCCAGGGCTCGGACTCGGGCTAAGCCCCGGAAGACGGTGAACTCCGCTCCGCCCGACCCAGGGCTCGGACTCGGGCTAAGCCCCGGAAGACGGTGAACTCCGCTCCGCCCGACCCAGGGCTCGGACTCGGGCTAAGCCCCAGAAGACGGCGAACTCCGCTCCACCCGACATAGGGCTCGGACTCGGGCAAAGCCCCGGAAGATGGCGAACTCCGCTCCGCCCGACCCAGGGCTCGGACTCGGGCTAAGCCCCGGAAGACGGCGAACTCCGCTCCGCCCGACCCAGGGCTCGGACTCGGGCTAAGCCCCGGAAGACGGCGAACTCCGCTCCGCCCGACCCAGGGCTCGGACTCGGGCAAAGCCCCGGAAGACTGTGAACTCCGCTCCGCCCGACCCAGGGCTCGGACTTGGGCTCGGCCCCAGAAGACGAACTCGGCCTCGACCTCGGAGGAGCTTCCACATCGCCCCACCTAGGGCGCGGACCAGCCACGTCAACAGGAGGCGCCATCATTACCCTACTCCAAGCTGACTCAGGCTACGGGGAACAAGATCGGCGTCCCATCTGGCTCGCTCCGCCAGATAGGCGGTGATGGCGCCCCGCACGCTCCCTGACGATGGCGGCTCTTGGCCCCCTTACGGAAGCAAGAGGACGTCAGCAAGGACTCGACGGCCCCGACAGTTGTCCCTCCGCCAGGCTCCAGCGCTCCTCCGACGGTCACGACATCACACAAACCGGGCGCCAAGATCTCTCCGGCCGCCACGATGGCGTGTACTTAGGGCGCTAGCTCTCCTCCGCTAGACACGTAGCACTCTGCTACACCCTCCATTGTACACCTGGATCCTCTCCTTACGCCTATAAAAGGAAGGACCAGGGCCCTCTTAGAGAGGGTTGGCCGTGCGGGGACGAGAACGAGACGGGCGCTCGCGTGAGGCCACTCGCTCCTTCCCCGTGTGGACGCTTGTAACCCCCTACTGCAAGCGCACCCGACCTGGGCGCGAGACGAACACGAAGGCCGCGGGATTTCCACCTCTCTCACACCCATCTCCGGCCACCTCGCTTTCCCCCCTTCACGCTCGGCCTCGCGTCGACCCATCTGGGCTGGGGCACGCAGCGACACTTCACTCGTCGGCTCAGGGACCCCCCAGTCTCGGAACACCGACAATTACTTACTAGATATGCATGGATTGTTTCTTTATTTTTAACATTTTGGACCACGCTTGCACCACATGTTTTGTTTTTGCAAATTCTTTTTGTAAATCCTTTTCAAAGTCCTTTTGCAAAATAGTCAAAGGTAAATGAGTAAGATTTTGCGAAGCATTTTCAAGTTTGAAATTTTCTCCCCTTGTTTCAAATGCTTTTGCTTTGACTAAACAAAACTCCCCCTCAATAAATTCTCCTCTTAGTGTTCAAGAGGGTTTTAAGATATCATTTTTGAAAATACTACTTTCTCCCCTTTTAGAACACAATAAGATACTAATTTGAAATTTTCAATTTGAGAAATCATTAATTTTAAAATTAGGGTGGTGGTGCGGTCCTTTTGCTTTGGACTCATACTTTCTCTCCCTTTGGCATGAATCGCCAAAAACGGATACTTTGAGTGAGATATAAGCCCTTGGCTTTCTCTCCCCCTTTGGCAAACAATTGAAATACCAATTGAAATAGAGATATGAGTGAAGATTATACCAAAGTGGAGAACTATGCGGAATACCGGCAAAGAGTGGATAATACCGAAAGAGTTGAGTGGAAGCGTCGTGTTTGTCGAATATTTCATTTCCCTTTCAATTCTATGACCAAGCATGAGAATACACTTGAAAACACATTAGTCATAGACATAAAAGAGATATGATCAAAAGGATATATCAATTTAAGCATGATCATAGTTCTATACAACATAGATTGCTCCCCCTAAGTATGTGCATGGAGAGGAACACATATTTTGGCCTTAAATGCCAATTGCACATAATTAGGTTAATGAGAACATATCTATATCATACAGATTGTGAAGTACATTGTGTCATAGTATAAGTGTGATGCTCATGACAATTTATGCACTTATGAAAGCATGTTGTAAACAATTTAAGCATTTTCCCTTAAGGATTTCAAAGAGACTTAAGGACCATCCACCTTTGAAACAAAGGCAGCTTATCCTTGTTACAAGGTTAAGCTTTAGGCTCTTTGACAATAAAAGTACTTCATCTAGTTTTACCAGAGATGCACTAAAGCAGGAATGAATTTTGGGAAATTAAACTAGGTATGAAGCAGGGATAATGCATGGACATGCTTTCTCTTCCTTTTATACAAGATATGCAAAGAATGTATAGAAAAAGAAGATTTAGGTACAAGTTTAAATGAAGAGAAATAGTTTTACCCTTTTGTACCTTCACATAGAGATGCTCTCTTCATTGTGCTTTGTCCTTAGTCTTTAGATGCTTAAGACCTATACTCAATGACAATATATGGAAATATTTTGCACAAGAGAGAGTTCTACAACTAGTGATCCTTTTCCAAGTTACTGTAAGCATATATCAAATGGATCATTAATTGCATAAACGTATCATGAATTCTCCTTTTAACTTAGTGCACATCAAGAGAGATATTGATTAATAGAATATACGGCACTAAGAAGCATGAATGTTTAATTGAAGTCATTCACTGATCAAACAAATAACATATGTGATCAAAAGAACAACATACGCATTAGATTATCAATTAAGCTTAGGGTAGGAGAATCCAGCAAATACTTCATGAGAAACTCATTCTCATAAAAGAGACTATATGAAATTACTAAGATAAAGTAATAGTCTCAACATAATCAAGATATAGAAAGAGGCTCCCCCTAAAGATATGCATCAAGTATTTGAATGAATTGAATGGATGCATTTACTTTAAAGACAAATAGAGAGAAGCATTATACATCTTGATCAAGGCTCATTAAATTTGCAATAAACAACTTGAGCCTGGTATTCTCATTATGAAAGGATTTAGAATACTCACAACCACACCATTGATTGTTTCGTAGAAGTAGGTGGTGTTGTTCTTGATGTTCTCCTCTTTCATTTGAGAGTCCTCCCTTTGCAGTGGCTTCTTTTTCCTTTCAAACTTATTGAAAATACTCAAGAAGGATGTTAGTAACACAAGGGAGTATATAATGAAGGATGATTTCTTTTATATAGGAAATAAGCATAATTCATCATCCATAAGTCACACAGACATGAAGTAAAATCCTTAACATTAGTGCACTTATACTTGAAAAGAGGAACATGCACTATTTAACAATTTGATCACTCATAGGAATTTACTTCTTCATATTGAACTTTATTATCATGACTTAGAAGCGCATCAATATGAGAATGGATATAGCAAAGGCATGAATTAGATTCTAATGGACAAACGCATTTATGAATATGATATTGAATGCATACTTAGTTATTTTAGGTCCAATAAAGAATCTATTCCTCACAAGGGTAGAATATGATAATTTAAATTAAATACCCATTGAGATGGGAACCAAACTTAATTTAGAAGATGAGTTCCCATACCTTTGCTTTTACCTTTCTTCCTTTGGGTGAAGATCAACACATGAGGCTTGTGCACTTTCTCTCTTGTAGATTTTCATAATTGAACTCAAGAGAAATGTTAGTAGCAACACAACCACTAGTTTCCCTCTTTTGTAATCATTTTTGATGAGGAATGAAAAGTGCATTACTAAAGCATGGAAACTTTATAATATGAACTAGATCATTCCTTGAAGTATGCTTAGTTTTAACTTATGGAACAAGCATAGTAAGTTCTTTAGGATTATGGAAATAAATCTAATTCACAAGATGGAGAGCGATGAATGAAGAAGAATCATATCCAATATAGGCAAGAAGCAAAACAACATAAATCATTGGATTGATTTTTCTTTATATGTTAGATTACACGCTTCCAAAGAGAAACTTATTCTCTACAAGTGAGACTACTTGGGTTACTTAGATAAAATCATTAGTCTCACTATTCTAGTTATAGAGAGAATTTTTCGTTTAAAAGTGTCCTAAGGATTTGAATTCCTTACATGACACCTAATTCTTTTAAGAACATGAAATATATCTCTATATCTAGAATCATGGCAATAATAAGATAATTAGTGTAAAAACATGCCATGAGACTTGCAATAATTTAAAGCAAGTAGATTGCCATAGGATGGAAATGATGGGTATGCAATCTACCATATGAGAGGAAATTCTTCAAAGAATGGTGATATGAATTTAAAGACATTTGAAGCGCTACACATTTCTATGTGACTACACAAGACACATAATAAAATACTTGCACTTTAAAAGCATAGAGGTTACCACCCTTTGACTTTTCTCCATGTTGTAGGCCTTGATTTTTCCGCATAAGATAATTCTTTATTTCCTACAACATCAATATCTTCCTCGAGATGATATGAGTTTAAGATGTAGTAAATTTGAAGAATAACCTTGGGTCAATCATGGATAAAGATCATTGAAGATTTGATAGCTTGAGTTAAATTGAATTAACTTTCTCAAGCACCCCAAGGCTTTATATCATATCCTTTTCCTACAAAGCTTGTCAAGGATGTTTTGGTACCCATCGCTTGATGGGTCCATCATGGTTAGTCAACAAAGATCTAGGAGCCCAAATGTCCTTTGTGTTAGCACTAGGTAAACTCATTACCTTTCTAGCACAAGTTGCAATTTTGGGTTGCCTAGTTACATGAGAATTAATTGACAAGCTAGGAGTAGGATTGTTACCAATGGGACAATCCTTGCATTGATGTCCCTTCTTACGACATGTGTAGCATAGGTGTTTTTTAAGTTTTGAAGCTTTCTTCTTTCCTTGTTTGTTGCTTGCTACATGGTTAGTAAAAACTTTCTTTTCTAACCCTATGCCATTTTGTTTTAAATGGGGACAAGATCTAAGTAAGTGTCCCTTCTTGGAGCATTTAAAACAAAGTCTATCATCCATGTTAATAATCAAGCCCTTTTTAATGTAGGGACATGACCTAATCAAGTGCCCCTTTTCAAAGCATTCACTACACCTCTTAATGTGAAGTGTGGCTTGATCATTACCTTGGATGTTACCTTGCATGGAGGCATGGTTGAGGCTTTTGGAAGAGGTGTTGATTTTCTTCTTTTGTTCCCTCCTCTTTGCAATCCTCAAGTCCTTGACATTTTCTTCAAGGGTTTTAATGCATGCCACGGTTGTTCCCGTCTCAAGCTTCTTCACCATGTGATCATGGTTATCTTGAGAAGGTTGGGCAATGCATTTCCCTTTTAGTTGTGTCAAGCCAATCTTTAGCCTCTCATTTTCTTCTTTGAGCTTTTGATATATATCATCATTTGTTCCTGCAAATTCTAACTCAAAGGAAGATTTGCTTGTCGACGGACAACAAGCATTAGCACATGGTAATATAGTATCAATTTGAATACATGTGCATGAGTGAGGTTGTTGAGATTTTAAGTTTTCTATCATAACCTCATGAGCAATGTTTAATATGATATGATCATCCATAAGATTTTCATGAGAACATAGAAGCATATCATATTTTTCTTGAAAAGCTAGATTTTCAACTTTTAGCTTTTCTACTTGGTCCTTAAGCAAGGTATTCCTATTTACTAATTGAGCGATACAATGTAAAGCGTTATCTTGCTCTATTGAAATAGTTTCATACCTTTGGACCAAATCAACATGAGAGCACTTTAGCTCCTCATGTTCTTTAGTCAACTCGTCAAAGTGTAGCATTTCCATGGAGAGAATATCTTCTAGCCTTTGACGAGCTTCGCTTTGCTCTCTCGCTCTTTCTAGTAGTTTGAGCATGACCGCCTTATCTTCTTGGCTTAGGCGAGCGTAGAGTTGCATGAAGCTTCTTTCTTCCTCCTCATCCTCATTTGTCCTTCCGCTATCATTTTCATTAGCCACACAACATATGTGGGAATCGAAATGGGAAGACAAACCTTTTGGAGAGGTGGATTCATCGTTTGGTCTCCATCATTCATTTTCTTCTTCTTCCTTGCAAGGGTTAGTATCACAAAGACCAAAGGAAGTAGAAACACAAAATGAACTATCATGTTTGGACTCATTAAATTTGCTTTTAATTCTAGTCCAAATATCATGCGCATCACGAATAGATTCATTATAATTCATTATAAAGGCATGATAATCTTCTTTGCTAAGAGAATTACTTAAGATGTCATAAGCTAGATAGTTTAAGCGTATACATCTTTGATCTTCCTCGGAAGCATTTTTCCTATCATAACTAGGAGGAATGATACTCTTGTCTAAAATTTGTTCTAATTGTGGGTCTACCGCTCTAAAAGCATTTATCACTCTAGTAGACCATGAATCATAATTAGAACAATCGGAAAGTAATATCTCAAGAGTTACCTCCTTGTTCTCCTGGGTCTTCTTGTTCTTTTGGGATCTTCTTCGAGCCATCACTTCGAGTTGTTAGACTCAAGATGAAGTGCCTAGCTCTGATACCAATTGAAAGTCGCCTAGAGGGGGGGTGAATAGGCAAAACCTGAAATTTAAAACTTTATCCCCCAACTAGATCCCTTAATTAGTGGTTAGAACAAGATATACAAATATAGGAGTATACAAACTAAGTTCTTGCTTGAAAAGAGTATTGCTAAATAATGCGGGAGTGATAAATCAATACAACTAATAAGTTATAGAATAACAAAGCAAGAAGCCTTAGATGAGAAGAGCACTAGGACAAGTTCCTTCTTGCAACGTGTTGCTTAACTAAATGGGAATTGAACTTGAAGCAACACCAAATGATATTAGCAAATAATGGAGCAAGAAAACTTAGAGCAAAGGAAAACAAACAAATCACAAGCAATAAACACAATGGACACGGGTGATTTGTTTTACCGAGGTTCGGCCCTCGAAGGCCTAGTCCCCATTGAGGAGTCCACTTAAGGACGGGTCTTTTTCAACCCTTTCCCTCTCTCCCCCGATCACACAAGGATCGGTGAGCTCTTCTTCTTCTCAAGGATCACTCTCGATCCCACAAGGACCACCACACTCTTTGGTGTCTCTTGCTAGCTTTTACAAGCCTCCAAAACTTTGGAGGAAGTTCGATGGGAGTCAATACTCCACGCACAAATGAACACAAAGATGTAGCACACACTATCTCTCAAGGAATCTCACAAGGCACTAGCGCTAAACTCAAATGAGTAGCTCTTTTTTGCTTGCTCTCTCTTTTGTGGCACTTGTGTTGGTTGTAGTGGTCTAAATCTTGTGTATAGGATGGATCAATGAATGTATGTGGTTGGGAGGGCTTGAGTATGTCAACTAGATGACTTGGAATGTTGCTTGGGCTCCCACACATTGAAATGTCCGGTTGGGGTGGTATTTATAGCCACCAACCAAAAACTAGCTGTTGGAGAAGTCTGCTGGCGAAGGGAGCACCGGACAGTCCGGTGCGCCAGCCACGTCACCCGACCGTTAGGGTTCTGACCGTTGGAGCTCTGACTGCTGGGCCCGCCGGGGTGTCCGGTGGCGCACCAGACATGTACTGTAGAGTGTCCGGTGCGCCGACATGGGCGTGTCTGACTTCTTCGCGCGCTGGCGCGCATTTAATGCGCTGCAGGTAGCCATTGGCGCCTGAAGTAGTCGTTGCTTCGTCGTTACATTGGACAGTCCAGTGTACACCGGACATGTCCGATGAATTATAGCGGACTAGCCGTTGCGGATTCCTGAAGCTGGCGAGTTCACAGTCGCGTCCCCTTGGAGCACCGGACACTGTCCGGTGTACACCGGACAGTCCGGTGAATTATAGCGCGACGACTCTGAGAATTCCCGAAGGTGCGAAGTTCAACTTGGAGTTCCCTGGTACACTGGACACTGTCCGGTGGTGCACCGGACACTGTCCGGTGGCACACCGGACAGTCCGGTGCGCCCGACCAGGGTGCCTTTGGTTGACCCTTTACTCCTTTGTTTGAACCCTTTCTCTTGATCTTTTTATTGGCTTATTGTGAACCTTTGGTACCTGTAGATCTTATAGACTTGGGCAAACTAGTTAGTCCAATTATTTGTGTTGGGCAATTCAACCACCAAAATTAGTTTAGGAAATAGGTGTAAGCCTAATTCCCTTTCAGGCGCGCAGGGGAAGAAGAAGGGGAGGGGAAGGAGAGAGAGAGGGAGAGGGAGGGGAGGCGAAAACTCACCTCCGGGGATCCAAATTCCGGCGATCTCGACTCTAAACCCTAGGGCACCACGGGGAGAGAGAGGTGGAAGAGGGAGAGGGAGGTTGCTGCGCGGGAGAAATCAAATGAGCCAAACATATCTGGGGAAGGGGGGGCGCGCATGGGGGTGGGCAGGGGCGCCAGGGGCGCGCGGGCCGGACCGGGCCGGGCTGGGCCGGGCCACTTCGCGGATCGAAACCCACGACACGCACGACCATCAAACAGACTCCAATCGTAAACCGAAAACCGAGACAGAACGAGACGAACACGCAACATCATGAGAGCACCTAGAGGGGGGGGTGAATAGGTGATCCTGTAAAAACTTCAAACTTAAGCCACAAAAACTTGTTAAGCGTTAGCACGATTATTGCCAAGTGGCTAAGGTGAAGTCTCAACAAAACACAATACCACAAGAGATCAAGCACAGAGGTGACACGGTGGTTTATCCCGTGGTTCGGCCAAGCCAATGCTTGCCTACTTCCACGTTGTGGCGTCCCAACGGACGAGGGTTGCAATCAACCCCTCTCAAGCGGTCCAAAGACCCACTTGAATACCACGGTGTTTTGTTGTTCTTTTCTCTATCCCGTTTGCAAGGAATCTCCACAAATTGGAGTCTCTTGCCCTTACAAGTATATGATCACAAAGAAAGCACAGAGTAAGGGAGGGAAGCAACACACACAAATCCACAGCAAAAGCGCACACGCACGGCCAAGACTCGAGCTCACAAGAGTATCACAAAGTTCTCACTAGAACGGAGCTCGAATCACTTAGAATCACAAATGAACGCGCAAAGACTAAGTGTGGATGATCAAGAATGCTCAAGAGTTGCTTGTATATCTCCTCCATGCGCCTAGGGGCTCCTTTTATAGCCCCAAGGCAGCTAGGAGCCGTTGAGAGCAAATCCGGAAGGCCATCCTTGCCTTCTGTCGTCGGGGGCACCGGACAGTCCGGTGCACACCGGACACTGTCCGGTGCCCGATTTGTTTCCTTTTCTGGCGCTGCCGACCGTTGCAGCCCGTTGGAGATCTGCGAGCCGTTGGCGCACCGGACAGTCCGGTGCACACCGGACAGTCCGGTGCCGTCTTCCGACCGTTGGCTCGGCCACGTGTCCCGCGCGGATTGCGCGGCCGACCGTTGGCCCTGGCCGACCGTTGGCTCACCGGACAGTCCGGTGCACACCGGACAGTCCGGTGAATTTTAGCCGTACGCCGCCGGCCAATTTCCCGAGAGCGGCCAGTTTGAGTCGAGGCAGCCTGGCGCACCGGACACTGTCCGGTGCACACCGGACAGTCCGGTGCTCCAGACCGAACTGGGTCTTGGCTGCACACAGCCAAGTTCATTTCTCCTCTTCTCTTTTCTTCTTCTTCCTGTTTCTAACACTTAGACAAATATATTAGCACACTAAACCAATGTACTAAGGCTTAGAAACATACCTCTATCTCATGATTTGCACCTTGTTCATCCATGTACATAAATTCACAATTAAGCACATGTGTTGGCACTCAATCACCAAAATACTTAGAAATGGCCCAAGGGCACATTTCCCTTTCAATCTCCCCCTTTTTGGTGATTTATGCCAACACAACATAAAGCAAATAGAACAAGTGCAAACTCACTTCAAATAACACTTAAATTTATTTTGAATCAATTTTGGCATATATGGATCATCCTTTGCCACCACTTGGTTTGTTTTTGCAAATCAAACTCAAATCTCTATCTCTAAGTTAAACACACATGTTGAAGCATAAAGAGAGTCATTCCAAAAGAGATTGATCAAATATTTTAAAAACTCCCCCTTTTTCCCTTAATTACTACTTCTCCCAAAAGAAGCCATAGGAGAGACACAAGAGACAACAAAAGAGTTTTAACAAACCAAAAACTCTATTCTACTATTTTCAAAATCTCAAGTGGTAGCTGATCCATTTATTGCTTTGGCCTTTATTTTCTCCCCCTTTGGCATCAAGCACCAAAACGGGATCAATTGTGGCCCTTTAACCCCATTGCCTCACAAAATCTTCAATTAAGAGCAAATGGCAATAAGAGTTAATGAGATGGACTTGGAATAAGTTACCCTCTCATCGGAGTGCAGTGGAAGTCTTGCATGGTCCAAGTCCACCTTTTCCCTTTCAATTCTTCATTGAGACTAAATCAAACAAACTCAAGCATATGGTTAGTCTCAAGGGATCAAGTTGTAACACATCTCCCCCTAAACATGTGCATCACTTTGCAACGGACTTGTGAGGTCCAGGGAGTGTTTGTACAACTTGAGCACCATAATAAGCAACAAGATGCAAAAAGGAACATGATCAAAAGCATGAATACATGTATGCTATAATTCAAGCCAAGTTCCGCGAATCTAAGACATTTAGCTCACTACGCAGCCTGCAAAAGGTCTTCTCATCTAAAGGCTTGGTAAAGATATCGGCTAGCTGGTTCTCGGTGCTAACATAAAACACTTCGATATCTCCCTTTTTCACTAGAATGTAGCACTTGCTCCCAAATACACGAAAGTACGATACATTGGGTTTGTTACCGGTTAGTAGCTCATACGAAGTCTTCTTGAGGAGTCGATGAAGATAGACCCTGTTGATGGCGTGGCAAGCCGTGTTCACGGCTTCCGACCAAAAGCACTCGGGGGTCTTGAACTCTCCAAGCATCGTCCTCGCCATATCGATTAGCGTCCTGTTCTTCCTCTCTACCACACCATTTTGCTGTGGTGTGTAGGGAGCGGAGAACTCGTGCTTGATCCCTTCCTCCTCAAGAAACTCCTCCACTTGAAGGTTCTTGAACTCGGACCCGTTGTCGCTCCTTATCTTCTTCACCTTGAGCTCAAACTCATTTTGAGCTCTCCTGAGGAAGCGCTTGAGGGTCCCTTGGGTTTCAGACTTATCCTGCAAAAAGAACACCCAAGTGAAGCGGGAAAAGTCATCAACAATAACTAAACCATACTTACTTCCTCCTATGCTTAGATAGGCGACGGGTCCGAAGAGGTCCATATGCAGCAACTCCAGAGGTCTCGACGTGGTCATCACATTCTTGCTGTGATGCGCTCCTCCCACTTGTTTACCTGCCTGACAAGCTGCACAAGGTCTATCTTTTTCGAAATGCACATTTGTTAGACCTATCACATGTTCTCCCTTTAGAAGCTTGTGGAGGTTCTTCATCCCCACATGTGCTAAGCGGCGATGCCACAGCCAGCCCATGCAAGTCTTAGCCATTAAGCATGCATCTAGACCGGCCTCTTCTTTTGCAAAATCAACTAAATAGAGCTTGCCGTCTAGTACACCCTTAAAAGCTAGTGAACCATCACATCTTCTAAAGACAGACACATCTACATTTGTAAATAAACAATTATATCCCATTTGACATAATTGACTAACAGATAGCAAATTATATCCAAGACTCTCCACTAAGAATACATTTGAGATAGAATGCTCATTAGAAATTGCAATTTTACCTAACCCTTTTACCTTGCCTTGATTCCCATCACCGAATATAATTGAATCTTGGGAATCCTTATTCTTGACGTAGGAGGTGAACATCTTCTTCTCCCCCGTCATATGGTTTGTGCATCCGCTGTCGATAATCCAGCTTGAACCCCCGGATGCATAAACCTGCAAGGCAAATTTAGGCTTGGGTCTTAGGTACCCAACTCATGTTGGGTCCTGCAAGGTTAGCACAGATATCTTTAGGGACCCAAATGCAAGATTTATCTCCCTTGCATCTAGCCCCTAATTTCCTAGCCACTACCTTCTTACCCTTTCTACAAATAGCAAAGGGAGCATTACAAGCATAATAAATGATAGAAGGTTCATTCACTACTTTCCTAGGAGCATGAATAACATTCTTTCTAGGCACATGAGCAATATTTCTCCTAGGCATATCCCTATCATGCTTATAAGAAGAACTAGAAGCAAACATAGCACGAGAATCATGAACATGTGAATCAAAATCATCATAAACATTTCTAGCATTTCTCCTATCATAATACATAAAAGCATGGTTCTTTTTAGCATTACTAGCCATAGGGGCCTTCCCTTTCTCCTTGACAAAGATGGGAGCCTTATGGTTTGTTAAGTTCTTGGCCTCTTTCTTGAAGCCAAGACCATCCTTAATTGAGGGGTGTCTACCAACCGTGTAGGCATCCCTTGCAAATTTTATTTTATCAACTTCATTCTTGCTAGTCTTAAGTTGAGCATTAAGACTAGCCAATTCCTCATTTAATTTGGAAATTAAAACTAGGTGTTCACTACAAGCATTAACATCAAAATCCTTACACCTAGTACAAATTTCAACATGTTCAACACAGGAATTTGATTTACTAGCTACTTCTAGTTTAGCACTTAAATCAATATTAACACCTTGTAAAACAGAAATGGTTTCATGACAGGAAGATAATTCACTAGAAAGCACTTCATTTCTTTTAACTTCTAAAGCATGTGATTTTTGTGCCTCTACAAATTTATCATGTTCATCATACAATAAATCTTCTTGCTTTTCTAAAAGCCTATCCTTTTCATTCAAAGCATCAATCAATTCATTGATTTTATCTATTTTAGATCTATCTAAGCCCTTGAACAAGCAAGAATAATCTATGTCATCATCACTAGACTCACTATCACTAGAAGAATCATAAGTGGAGTCTTGAGTACTCACCTTCTTCTCCCTTGCCATAAGGCAAGTGAGACGCTCGTTGGGGAAGAGAGCCGATTTGTTGAAGGCAGTGGCGGCGAGTCCTTCGTTGTCGGAGTCGGAGGAGGAGCAGTCCGAGTCCCACTCCTTTCCTAGATGCGCCTCGCCCTTTGCCTTCTTGTAGTGTTTCTTCTTCTCTCTTTTGTTCCCCTTTTCCTGGTCACTTTCATTATCAGGACAGTTAGCAATGAAATGACCAAGCTTACCGCATTTGAAGCATGAGCGCTTCCCCTTGGCTTTGGTCTTGCTTGGTTGTCCCTTGTGACCTTTAAGCACCGTCTTGAATCTTTTGATGATGAGAGCCATCTCTTCATCATTAAGACCAGCCGCCTCAATTTGTGCCACCTTGCTAGGTAGCGCCTCCTTGCTTCGTGTTGCCTTGAGAGCAAGGGGTTGCGGCTCGTTGATTGGACCATTTAAGGCGTCGTCCACATACCTCGCCTCCTTGATCATCATTCGCCCGCTAACAAATTTCCCAAGAACTTCTTCGGGCGACATCTTGGTGTACCTGGGATTTTCACGTATATTGTTCACCAAGTGAGGATCAAGAACGGTAAATGACCTTAGCATTAGGCGGACGACGTCGTGATCCGTCCATTGCGTGCTCCCGTAGCTTCTTATCTTGTTGATAAGGGTCTTGAGCCGATTGTATGTTTGCGTCGGCTCCTCGCCCCTTATCATTGCGAACCGTCCAAGCTCGCCCTCCACCAACTCCATCTTGGTGAGTAAGGTGACGTCGTTCCCCTCATGAGAAATCTTGAGGGTGTCCCAGATTTGCTTGGCGTTATCCAAGCCGCTCACCTTATGGTATTCATCCCTGCACAAGGAAGCTAGAAGAACAGTAGTAGCTTGTGCATTCTTATGAATTTGTTCATTAATGAACATGGGACTATCCGAACTATCAAAGTGCATTCCATTCTCCACAATCTCCCAAATACTAGGATGGAGAGAAAATAGGTGACTACGCATTTTGTGACTCCAAAATCCGTAGTCCTCTCCATCAAAGTGTGGGGGCTTGCCGAGTGGAATGGAGAGCAAATGAGAATGTGAACTTTGTGGAATACGAGAGTAATCAAAAGAAAAGTTCGAATTAACCGATTTTCTCCTCTCGTAGTCGTTGTGGTCCTCGTCCTTTTGGGAAGAAGTAGACTCGTCGCTGTCGTAGTAGACGATCTCCTTGATGCGCCTTGTCTTCTTCTTCTTCCCTTCCTTTCGCCTATGACCCGAGCCGGAGTCGGTAGGCTTGTCGTCCTTCGGCTCGTTGACGAAGGTCTCCTTCTCTTTGTCGTTGATCACTATACCCTTCCCCTTAGGATCCATCTCTTCGGGCGGTTAGTCCCTTTGTGAAGAGAACGGCTCTGATACCAATTGAGAGCACCTAGAGGGGGGGTGAATAGGTGATCCTGTAAAAACTTCAAACTTAAGCCACAAAAACTTGTTAAGCGTTAGCACGATTATTGCCAAGTGGCTAAGGTGAAGTCTCAACAAAACACAATACCACAAGAGATCAAGCACAGAGGTGACACGGTGGTTTATCCCGTGGTTCGGCCAAGCCAATGCTTGCCTACTTCCACGTTGTGGCGTCCCAACGGACGAGGGTTGCAATCAACCCCTCTCAAGCGGTCCAAAGACCCACTTGAATACCATGGTGTTTTGTTGTTCTTTTCTCTATCCCGTTTGCAAGGAATCTCCACAAATTGGAGTCTCTTGCCCTTACAAGTATATGATCACAAAGAAAGCACAGAGTAAGGGAGGGAAGCAACACACACAAATCCACAGCAAAAGCGCACACGCACGGCCAAGACTCGAGCTCACAAGAGTATCACAAAGTTCTCACTAGAACGGAGCTCGAATCACTTAGAATCACAAATGAACGCGCAAAGACTAAGTGTGGATGATCAAGAATGCTCAAGAGTTGCTTGTATATCTCCTCCATGCGCCTAGGGGCT
The DNA here is from genome assembly GCA_029449295.1 of Zea luxurians. Classification (NCBI taxonomy): domain Eukaryota; kingdom Viridiplantae; phylum Streptophyta; class Magnoliopsida; order Poales; family Poaceae; genus Zea; species Zea luxurians. The sequence continues at coordinate 473,730 of JAOPSE010000081.1, forward strand.
CCTTTTATAGCCCCAAGGCAGCTAGGAGCCGTTGAGAGCAAATCCGGAAGGCCATCCTTGCCTTCTGTCGTCGGGGGCACCGGACAGTCCGGTGCACACCGGACACTGTCCGGTGCCCGATTTGTTTCCTTTTCTGGCGCTGCCGACCGTTGCAGCCCGTTGGAGATCTGCGAGCCGTTGGCGCACCGGACAGTCCGGTGCACACCGGACAGTCCGGTGCCGTCTTCCGACCGTTGGCTCGGCCACGTGTCCCGCGCGGATTGCGCGGCCGACCGTTGGCCCTGGCCGACCGTTGGCTCACCGGACAGTCCGGTGCACACCGGACAGTCCGGTGAATTTTAGCCGTACGCCGCCGGCCAATTTCCCGAGAGCGGCCAGTTTGAGTCGAGGCAGCCTGGCGCACCGGACACTGTCCGGTGCACACCGGACAGTCCGGTGCTCCAGACCGAACTGGGTCTTGGCTGCACACAGCCAAGTTCATTTCTCCTCTTCTCTTTTCTTCTTCTTCCTGTTTCTAACACTTAGACAAATATATTAGCACACTAAACCAATGTACTAAGGCTTAGAAACATACCTCTATCTCATGATTTGCACCTTGTTCATCCATGTACATAAATTCACAATTAAGCACATGTGTTGGCACTCAATCACCAAAATACTTAGAAATGGCCCAAGGGCACATTTCCCTTTCACATCAGACAAAGAAATGTGCTTCGGCATGATGCAACACCCATGACACTTAGGTTTTGGTTTACACATGACACAGACACTTGTCACCATACTGGTTTGAAATTGGGAAGAAGGAGCGAAACAGGAAGAGAAAAGAGAGTAACACCCGAATTTGGTGAGAGAAGAGAAGAAAAAATTCCACCCCCAAATTCAGGGCGTTACACACCCTTAGCTAATTAATTAGAGGAACTGAGGTGTAGTTTGCTTCGCTGTTGTGCCGTCAATGGGGCTCGGTGTATGCGGCTCGCTCTGCCAAGGGTGGTTTGCCCCTTGGGGAGGAGTGCGGTGCATTTAGGAAACCTAACGGGTGGCAACATCTTTGGAGAATCCTTGTAAAGGCTTCGTAGTGAATCCCTAGCCGCTCACCTCGTGTGTGAACAAGGGTCTTGCAAACCCTGGCTAGAGAGGGAATCACGGCCTGTGGGTAAAGTGTGCGACCTCTGCAGAGGGTTAGAAACTGATATATCAGCCATGCTGACAGTTATTAGCGACCTTGGGAGCTCCTTTGATTAGAGATACTATGATTACAGATGATGATGATGATGACAATGGTTCTAATGGTGATGATTTTAATGGTGATGATTATAACTATAGATTATGGCATTCTCCTTTTGGAGGGAGTACCTTTGGGTTAATAACTTGGGATTATTGCTAAAACTTGGCTCTCTACTAGTAATAATTATCTGACCAACTAAAATCAACTGCTCTGAGCTTCACCCCGCATACAGCTAGTCCACTTTAGCCAAACGGGACATTTTCCCAGTATGTTGATGTGTGCTCATCCTTGCTTAAAACACCAAAACACCAAGTTGTCCGCATTGCAACCCCTATTCAGGAGAAGATGAAGGCGTAGCGAAGGATTTCTAGGAGTTTCAAGGTTGATGAGTTCTAGGTGTGGGTTAGCGGCGAACCCCCAGTCGGCTGCCTGTGAAGGCCTTATATTACTACGTTTCGTTTTTGCACTTTGATCTATGTTTAAGACTATGTGGATGTCTCGGACATCATGGTTGTCGATGTTTGGACCGAGGGTCCTTAACTAACCAGTAAATGTGCCACGTGGCCAGCTCTAGATGGTGTGCGAGATGACACAAGCGATTATCCTGGTTCGAGCTACTCGTGGCCCTACTTTCAGCAGAGGGGATGAGGCTTATATTACTCACACCTTGGTGCCTGTAGTAGAGGTTTACAAGCGAGAGGGAAGTCCCTAGGTCCCTAGAAATGATTGAGGCGAGTGCCAATATCTAATACAAAGTGAAAAGCAAGAACTCGTCTATAGGTGCTGCTCTGTGTAGATGTCGATCGATCCCCCATTCGTGGAGGGTCCCTTGCCCTATTTATAAGCCCAGGGGAGCGTCCTTGGTGAAGCTAGGTCTTGTATTCAAAGGAGAGATGCCCTGACGCCTGATGTGACGGTGGACTGTGCAGTAGATTCGCGCCTGCTGACTTCCCATAGAGAGCCAAAGCCAAGGGGTCGTTCGTACGCCCGAGCTCCCGAGGGAGAGGCCGCCCATGCCGTAGTGGTTGTAACAGCCCGGGATATGGGCTAAGGGCCGCTTACGGGGTACATCATCATCCTAGCACGTGATGACATCGAGATTATCTGCAACATTCATTGAGATAAGATCCTTTTTAGTTGATGCAGAAGTCTTCCCGAGGCGCTAGCCGAGCCATCTCTCGACGTGCGCCACAGTCGGGCGGAGTGGCTGTCTGCGGGATTCGTGGCATAGTAGTTGGCCAAGGCAGAGAGCTTGTTCGAGGGCTGAGCTTAGGTCGGGCGAGGCGGATTCCCCAAAGACTCGTCCGCTCGGCTTGTCGTATTTAGGCGTCCCATCGGAGGGTGCCAGGCGGCGTGTGCGCACTGTTTGGCATAGGTGTAATCATACCGCTACGCTTAGATGTGATCACTGTCTTATCCACCACTGTGCTCTGCTGCCACGACGCGGTTTAGCACATGCATTAAATGCGCTTGTCCCCTACCTGTTTCCGAGCGCCCTTGTCTTATCTACACGAGACCAGCTCGGGCAAGACAGACTGGGCTGAGGTGACCTCGGGCAAAGCGACCTCGGGCGAGACGGAGTGAGTGGTGTCGTCCTCAGGCGAGGCAGAGTGCCGCTCGAGGGGGATGTCTCGGCTTTTATAGGTGGCTCGGCTGTCACCTATTGGGAGTTTAGTCCTTATCTCTCTGAGTGTGTTTGTTAGGGGATAATTTGGGTGTCCCTAATTATCGCCCCCGACAATGATGTATTCAAATTAATCTCTTTACGTTATTAATTGAGCACTGTGTGATATGTCCAGCTATATAATTGTTGTGTATGTGAATTTTTTATCCTGGCACATACATGGTTCGCATTCGGTTTGCCTTATAAAACTGGGTGTGACAATATCTGTCATTAAACAGTATCGTCATTCATCGGTTTGTGAGACCCCACCTCGTGATCAATGCAGTTTTGATTGTATTCTTCCTGTTCTTGCTTGTGTTCTTGATTGCACTTGCAGGGATAAGCCTTCATGGTGAGGTCATTCATGTGTCACGGGTGATAACCAACGGAGCAATGGTTTAGTAATTGCGAGGATCTATTCACTCGGAGCCTTGGATCATCAACGTCGAGATTTCCACCCAATCAAGTTATCGTACCACATGAAAGATTGGGCCTCGCCTTCTATCAGTCGGAGACAGGCAAGCCGAGATTGTGGAGGGAGACTGTCATGCGCTTCATCCGACGACAATACTCATTGATGGAGAGAGGTCTCCCTGAGAGAACATGTGGAATAAGGCATCAAGGCGGAGATTGTGGGCCTCCTGGTTGCCGAGAAACTAGGCCTTGAGGGCAACCTAGGCCTAGTGACCTGTGCCCCCCACTCACGGACGATGTCCTAAAGCTCGACTTTGAGGGTGCCGATGAGCCAGGATGAGGACAACATTATCCATCTGGTGCTAGGATGGAGACAACGATGCGATAATGTCGTCGAGGATGTGGTCGTCGAGGGCATAGCGTTGTAGCGTGTGGAGCGCTTGATCACACCAGTGGGCATAGTGGGGGATGTTTTATCTAGCACAGTAGACACTAAAGACTAGATGTTGAGAACCTCGACCGCCTGAGCATGAAGAGCGGCGATGGTGGCGACGTTGGGCCTGGAGGTGGGGCATGGTAGTGCAGTCACCGAAGGAGGCGCATCGATGTGATCGAGAAGGAGGCACTGAGCTTCGGCCATCTGAGTTGTCAACCACCATGTCGCGCTCGTGCTCACAAGTGAGGGATGCAACATGTTCATGGTCCCGAGCAGCACCGACCTAGACTGTGGCGAGAGACGCAACCAGAATGGGCAAGGCTATAGTCGCGGTGTAGGTGAAGGGACCAACGAGGGCGTGTCGAGCTCGAACGGAGTGGTCAGAGCCCACGCGGGTTCAGGGAGCGGAGGACAGTGGGCGAGGAAGCCGAGGAGGGCTCTCCAGGCGTGGTGTAGGGTCCGGCCCTGCATGCGAGGGTAGGTGTTGGCGGGATAGAGGACACTGTCGTGGATCGTAGGGGGTGCGAGGCTAAGCGTAGCCATGCGTGAGGTCGCTGCAGTGAGCCGACAGCGACAGTGGTGGCAATGACGACAAGGGGGAGCCGGACAGAGGGCCAAGGGCAGCGATGAAGGGGGGGCATCCACAGCGGCAAGCCCGGTGGAGAGGGGTGTAATGGGTAGGGGATGATGGCTGACGGAGATGTGGAGACCATCGACTGCGGCGTCAGAACCTGAGGTAGGGGCAGGTGCTGCCATGGAGACGTGGAGGCGACTCATGCTGCACGGTGGAGCGGGCCTGCGGCAGGGAGGAGCACAGGCGGCGTGGCCAGGAGCCGAGGCGTGCGGGCCGCGACGGGGAGGGGCCTAGCGACAGCGAAGAGGGAGTCACAGGGCCGGCGGCTAGTGTGGGAGGAGTAGCCGGTGTGGAGTGGGAGGGAGGGAGAGAGAGACTTGGCTCTATACCAGAGTATATGAAATTTTAACCCTAGTCGTGGGTTGGAAGTGTATTATGTAGAAGAGTTAAGTGGGCCAAAGCCCATTACAGTAAGGGTAAATAGAGAAATATAGAAAAACCCTAACAAAACAAGCATGAGACTTGATCTTTGTAATATTTTGACATAGGTGTAATTTCTCTTCTTCATACAACATGAGAAAATCTGCAGGAACAGTTTGTCAATCACTGCATTGAATGAAAGACTTAAAATAATTCAACATCTCTTTCCAAGAAGGATCATCTGCTTTTCAAAATGCCATCTCAGCACTAAGGAAGTAGGTGCTTTGCAATCAGACCTCCGAACACAACAAGATCAAATACAGAATGATCATTATCAAACTTGTTCTTCAAAGTTGCTAAGAATATGTCCTTGTCTTCCTGTGGAGATTTGCACTAAATCCCTTATACAATACAATGGAGATATACAAGAATACATAGATATATACATCTAACACTTTCATCGTTAGCCTACAGCAGTGGCTGCAACGCGCAGCTAGCACGACCTGACCTGACCCTTGATTAAGGCCTCCTCGGCCTTCAAATATTTTGTCCAGTCCTGGATAAGTTGGCAACTACTTGCGCCTTTAAAACGAAAAACTGTTTCTGGTCCAAGTTTATTTTCGGTCCAACTATAGTTATCGCCGAAAAGGAAAAGAAAAAAAAAATGGTAGATGCATGCAAGGGCCACAGTCTTTTTCAAGGTGAACTGTATATAGCCTACTATAGGTGACAGGTGAGTGTCATCCGGGCGGGGCATGTGCATGTACCGCAATAATTGCAAGAAATGGTTTTGTGGTCTCGAGTACTGGCCAAGCAAGAGAGCAGACACAGTGATTTAAGGAAGTTTATAAAAGGTAGGCATTATATATATATACTTCCTCCGTATAGGATTTAGAAGTCGTTTAGTATACGATTGTACATACCAAGAAATGATTAGTTAGAGTGGAGTTTGCCATGTTTGCCCTTATTGAAACAATGTGACTCTGTTGGTTATTGAGCATCTCCGAGGACGTTTTGGCTGTTTTGCTCCGCTGCATACAAGTGGAATAAAATGTGTTAAAGACGACATCGCTTGCTTGCGAAGCAGCAGGGGTAAATCAGTCCCATACTATATATGCAATTCGCTGCGACTTCCATTCTACAAACTTATATAGGTCCTTAAAATGACTTCTAAATCTTATATGGAGGAGTACTTGTCCCCTCCAACAATGCATTTTGTGGGGGCACTTAATAAAAGGCACTGGTGTGGAACTGTCGGGAGTTACGTTAGAACTGATCCCAGATTGGAGAAAACAAAAAACCCTTTCATTAGGTATAAAGCTCAGCATTATGCTGCTTAACAGAGCCTTAAGTTATAACGCCGTTTAAAAATTAGAAGCTGCCGGCCGCCCGGCGGCATCTAGCAGGAAGAATACTAGATGTGGCGGGTCGGCGGGGCGCGCAGCCACGTGAAACCGAGTACGCGACGGCTTTGGTTGGACCTGGACGTTATATATTAGAGCGCAAGTTCTGCGGCCCGTGCTGGAGCTAGTGTGATGATGTGCTGGCCTCGGGAGATGCTTTCAGATGAAAAAATCACGTAGGGGTCCCTCCCATCCCCCCAATCATTTTGGTTATTATCCAAATAATATTATCAGACGAGCGTCTTCAGGCGGCACAAATGATAGTGACCAGTACTTTTGTACTTTATGAAAGTGTCAGCTGCGTGCTTTTGCGCCACTGAGCAAATGCGATTTGTGAGTGTACCTTTGCAGCGTAGATAACACGAGGGAATAAAGGACATCGAATTATCTGTAGATGATCGAACTTGTGAAATTTTGATCAATGTAGTCATTTTTTTTTCTTGAAGAAATACTCTCTCTATTCCAAACTAGTTAACGCTTTAGCTATGAATTTAGATAAATGCAAATAGTTAACGCTTTAGCTATAAATTTAGATAAATGCTTGCTCAGGTCAACTATTCCTGGGATGGAGTGAGTCTATGTGAGATTCGAGCACTTCAAATAGCTCCACAAAAACAAGCAACAATCAGCTTCTCGAAGACTGGTGTAGTTAGGGCCTTTTTGGAACCGCTTTGTTATACGTTCTTTTCAACTTCGCTTCATAGTTTTTAGCCACACAATGCAAGTCTAGATCCACAAACTCACTTCAGAAAAAAAAAACAACTAGAATTATAAGACCGTCTAAAGAAATGCTCAAAAAAATTTAGTTTCAGTAAAATTTGTAACAGTCCTAAACATGCCCATAAATAAAGGTCAGTTAGCAAGACCGAAGCTATATGCTAGTATAGTTTTCCCTTTATTTTCTTTTGGGGTTGATCTAATGCTATGGTTCGGATAGATGTTTGGAAGTCACGTTGGGTCTGTTTGGTTCAGTTTTTTGTTGACTATCTCTTTTGAGAATTTGACTGTGCGAAGAATCTGATTGTGTAAAGAATCTGAGTATAATGAGGATTACGTGCGAAGAAAGATAAATGTGTTCCTAAGGTTCAGTGTTTAGAAAGTGATGGATTCATACTATTGTAAAGACTCGGTGAATTATGTATTTATGTTGATTTTATATGGTTTTTATCAATCGATTTTTATAAAAATTGGCTGAAAAACTGAGTGTTTGACAGTTCGTAATAGTTTTTGATAGTTCAAAAGCTGAAAAAAAATTGAAACAAATTGGTTTACTGCCTAACTTGCCACACTTTGCCTAACTTTTCTGCTTAAGGTTAGTTCTTTAATTCGAACGCCTAACCTTAGGCAAAGTGTGGCGCAGTTAGCCACGAACCAAACAGGCCAGTGTGCAAAAAAGTGTGGCAACCTAAGGTGATACCATGTGAGGCTTTGTAGCACCAGTGGCGTATCTATCTAGAATTCTGCTATATAGCGTGGCATACCAAAAGTTTTATATATAATAGGGTAAGATTCATTTGGAAAATCAGTAAAAAAAACATTAAGTTTGTCTCGCAAATCAGTATTCAAAGCGAAAAGTGGCATGATAGTTTTTAAGAATCCGTTTGGTTGGGAAGTGAGGTGACATGTAGGGGCAGATATCGAGTCAGCTCGTCTCCACCGAGTTTAAGCTGTTTAGTTAAGCTAACGAGTTGGTTCGGTTCGGCTCGTTAACCTAACGAGCCATAAAGTCGGCTTGGTCTAGCTCATTTAGCTCGTGAGATAGAGTAGAAAGAAACAATATTTATAATAATCAAATTCTAGTTAATTCGAAATTAAATATAACAATAGAAAATAGTAATTATACTCATTGTTTCATAGATTAGTGTAACACCAAATTAATACAACTCCTCGCTCATCAATTCACAATTCACGCACAATAGAAAAAACCAACTTTTTGTCACCTAAATTAAATTTTGTGAGTCTCTAAAAATCTACGTAAATTGACTAGTTTCTATCAGCTGAGAGACAGCCGATAGTGTTGTCGTGATAATTGGTATCCATAGCCTTCTGGTTTGCGGGAGACCTTTTTTTTTTATCCGCGACGGTCATCTTCGCGCTGCCGCCGAAGCTGAAACCCTCCAGTTTTCAGCAAGAGATGACGACTTATATCGATGACCTCAACACATATCCATGGAAGCGATGGCGAACCAGCAGTTCGCCGGGTTTCAGGAGATGATGAAGACGACGCGGGATACGTTGAGCGACCTCGAGGCTTGGTGCACGATCACAGAGACATCGATGATGCAGCAATCGAAGGAGACGACAGCGCGCGTTCAGCAACCGGAGACAACCCGGCGCAGCGTTTCGACTCCAACCTCCGCCCAGGTGGATCGATTTGAACGCCGCGCCATTGCTGTCGCGGCCGGGCTGGGCATGGCCTGCACAACGACTACCGGGCAGGCTGCTGGCGTCGGAATCCTCTGATCCTCGCCGACACACACACAGCCGGCCACAGGTATGCCTCACGACCATCCTGCTCCTGGCTTACTTTCTCGTGACACGGATTCTGCCATGTTTTCCAGATCTGTGCCCGTGCCGAAACTGGAGTTTCCCAAGTTCGATGGTGATAATGCGAGACTATGGCGTGATCGTTGTCTGATGTTTTTCCAGGTTTATAGGATTCGTCCGTAGATGATGTCTATTCGTGACAAAAATTCGTGGCAAGCCTCAACGAGGAGATCCGAGCGGCATTTACTCTTAAAAATGTCGACACTGCAAGTGCATTGAGCTGGCATTGCTTCAAGAGGATGGACTTTCTCCATCCAAACACAAGTCATCTGGGCGGGCTTTAATTTCACTAAAAGCTCCGATCGCATAGTTTCAGAAAGAAAAAAAAAACAGGATTCAGTGTACAAGGAGATAAACTGAAGAGCAAGCCACAGCGTTCAGATGTGGATGACAAATTGGCTTCAATGAAACAGTACCGATGCAAAACGGGCTATGTTTCAATTGTGGTGGTAAATGGAGAACCAATCATTCTTGTGCACAACGCATTCCTCTTCTTCACGTGTTGGAGGAGCTTTGGGAAATAAAGCAACCATCGCTACGAGTGAAGATGAGTTTCTCGCTCTTTTTCGCTAGATCTACTATGTGGACATGTTTTTATTTGCTACATATAATTTATACATTGTTTATGTTCTAATTATTTTAGAAATTAACTTAATATGAAAATATTCGCTCTTCTTAACAGATTTGAGCTACCAGTCCAGAGGTGGACTATAAAACAAAAGTTATGCGGATTACATATCAGGGACATCGGACTGCTTTAGAGGTAGTTAAGGTTCAGATACATGAGTGTGTACTGACAACAGTACCCAAGTTGCAGGGTCTGAAGAGAGCGAGTGGCATTTTTTCTTGTGTGCAGTGGAATAATTTTTGTACAGGAAAAGGCTGTAGGGAAAACCTCCACATCACGAAAAATATTTTATTACTATAAGAGAAAAAAATGTACAAACCGAGCATTGTAGTGTACAAGAACTTAGAAGAAAAGCCTAAGAGAGATAGGGAGGGAGCAGTGGAACAATATTGTCATGGCAGATGGAGTGTCGGATGAGCTACAGCTACAGTGCCTGTGCACTTCAAGTTGTGGCAGATGGGGGGTTGAATACAAGGCTGCCTTTTGCACACATCAAGGTTTCTACGAGGTCATGGTGATGTTGTTTGGACTTTACAAACGGTTAGGCTATATTTTAGAGCTTGGTGAACAATATTTTTGTAGCATTGCTCCACCGGAGTGTATTGATCTTCATGGAATGCATTCTTGTGAATAGCACAACAATGGAAGAACACGTATGAAAGATCGAAACAAGCGTTCGAACAGAGCGAATTAGAATCAATAAAAAAAATCTTTACACAAGGCGATCTTAGTCTACTTCTCAAATCTTCACCAGCACATCCCCATTCTCTCTCGCCCCACTGACCGTTCTGGTGATTCTAAAGACGAAGATTATGATGCTTTTTATGAGATGTAGTAATCATACTTTTTATACGCTGCGTTTGGTCACCAGTAATGAAGTTATTTTGCATGTATAAGAATGTATCACCTGGTTTTGTACTTTAAAATCGAGCGGTGTGACAATTCATCTAGTGTTGCATACTTCTCAGCTGAATAAACACATTTGCATGCATGGATTGGTGTTTAAGGATTTGGCGTCTGTTTGCTAGGAGCCGGATCGAGTTTTGCTACCAAAGATACTGGCTCGACGCCTGATTCACGTAGGTGGGAGATCATGAGGCAGAACTCGGTGACACACAAAATCTCATCGCGGGACTCACACCAGCCTGGTTGTCAAGGACGGGAGAGGGTAACGGTATAAACACTTGTCAGGTGTGCCATCGTGGTCAGGTCGCGCGGCGCGGTTGCCTGCCTGCCTGTCTGGCCACAGCTGATGTCTTGGACCGGCAGAATATTGTAAGCTTGAGTCAGGGATAACGAAATCTATAACTGAAACTTCCAACGGATACTGCGGTTGCACTTCTATCTGGCAACGGAGCCCGATTCACTTGTGTTGCCCAAATTCGTGCTATGTCATGTCATTTCTTCTGAATGTTATCGTAACCCCATGTCCAGGCCACGACGACCACGACGCAGGAAAAAGGCAAGCGAGCACGAAAAGCACAAGGGCAACTCTCGCCCCAAAGGGCGGCGCCACGGGGGGGGGGGGGGGGGGGGTCGATTCGTCGTCGTCGGGCGCCTCGGCAGATCCATCCAAACCTTCTCGCGAAACCCTCAAAAAGAAAGAAATAAACAAACAAAAGCCAGGCGAAGAGAGAGAGAAAAGGAGGAGGAGTTGATCAGTGAGAGGGAGAGAGAAAAATATTGGCAGCTTGGGTAGGGAGAGAAGTGGGCGCGTGTGGGCCCCGCATCCCCCGCGGGTTTTACTTTTTGAGCCGGCCGGTTTTGTCGTCTCCTCCGTCCGTCCGTCCGCCTCCGCCCGCCCCCGCTATTAGACTGGCCGCAGCGCCGCACGCTACGGCGCGCGCTCGCTTGCATGCCGGCTACAGCGCACGCGCTATCGCCCGCAGCGCAGCACGCTAGCGCTCACTCTACCGCGCGGGACTCTTCTCTCTCCCCTCAGCTGCAGCGCGACGCTCTCTCTCCCCCTTGCACTGTTCGTGTGGGCCCGGTTTGAATTAATAGTAGTAGAAAAATTGATAGTAAATAAAAAGTAGGTATAGAAAATAATATTTTATATTGTAGTGGGGTATAGGGGGAGTATTTAGGGGGAAGCGCTGCGGGAGATGAAAAAGTAGGGGATAAACTATTGATGATGTGACCCAGAAAAGTGATATAGGGGGAAAAATTTAGAGGGAACCGCTGCGGATAGCCTTACCCCCCTTCCCCTCCTTCCTGTTGCCCTCCATCTCTCCCTCGCCCCCTGTGCCCGCCTCACACCCCACAGCCTACAGCGCTTCTGCTCCAGCGCCCGCCTCGCCTCTTCTCCTCGTTCTTCCGCCCGCGCGCGCCAGCCTGGTGCTCGTTCCCCTTCTTGGCTCGTCGAGCCCAGAGGTTGGTGGCGTCAGGGATTTGTATTGGAGCGGAGGAGAAGGGGGCTTTGCCCCGAGGAGATCGGGGACGCGGGAGGGCGCGGCGCTCGAGCCGGGCTCGGTTCAGCGGGATCACTTGGCGTGGCCGGTCCTCCGGGGCCCATGCCGTGAGCAAAGCCAGGCTTTGTTGCCCGGGGGAGAGATCTTGCGCTTGCAAGCGGCGCCCGCCCACCGCCATGGCCGGCAGCGACGAGGTCAACCGCAACGAGTGCAAGGTGCGCGCGATGCTGCCGTTGCTTCCTTCCTTGGGCTTCCATCTTGTACTGATACTAGTTTGGCGCGGGCATGTGCTCCGCCGTCCTTGCGTCCGGCTCCCGCCTCGGTTGCGCGTTTGGGGGGCGTTCTTCTGTAGGGGTGCGCCAGGGCTGCGGCTCCCGATTTGTGCCGCCGCTTTATGATTGGGTGGACGGTGGATTGGGGCCAGCGCTGGCCGGCGATTTCCCGGTCAATCGCTGCCTTCCTTTCCCCTTTGGGCTCAACCCCCAATTTTATCCTCTTCTCGCTTGCCCCCGTTGTTTTGGGAGTTTGGGAGGGAGTGGCGATGGATGCCCACGGAAATGGCTACCTAACAAGACGGTAGCGACCAAAGCTTCCATCTTTTCTGGCAAGAGGAGGCCAAAGATCGCAGCTCTCGTTGCCGTTCTTACCCATGCCAGGAAACTGCAAAAGGAATAGGGGGGGCTGAAACTGTTGTTGATGTTGGTTTCCTTCTTGTTGTACAGGGTGCGGTGCCGATCCACACATGGGTGCTCATCTCCAACTTCAAGTTGGCGTACAACATGCTCCGGCGGGCCGACGGCACCTTCGACCGCGACCTCGCCGAGTTCCTCGACCGCCGGGTGCCACCCGACGCGCGGGCCCAGGAGGGGGTCTCCTCTTCTGACCACGTCATCGACACGTCCACTGGCCTGGAGGTCCGCATCTACCGCGCCGCCGCTAACAACGGCGGCGCGGGCGCGGCGGCGGTCACCCTGCCCATCCTGGACTTCCTCGGCGGCGGGCCGTCTCCGGACCCGTTCCCGGTGATCCTCTTCTTCCACGGCGGCAGCTTCGCCCACTCGTCCTCCGGCACGGCCATCTACGACAACCTGTGCCGGAGGTTCGTGAAGCTGAGCAAGGGCGTGGTGGTGTCCGTGAACTACCGGCGCGCCCCCGAGCACCGGTACCCGTGCGCCTACGACGACGGCTGGGCCGCGCTCAAGTGGGCCATGTCGCAGCCCTTCCTCCGCAGCGGCGGGGACGCCCGGCCCCGCGTGTTCCTGTCGGGCGACAGCTCGGGCGGCAACATCGCCCACCACGTGGCCGTCCGCGCCGCCGACGCCGGGATCAACATATGCGGCAACATCCTGCTGAACGCCATGTTCGGCGGCACCGAGCGCACCGAGTCGGAGCGGCGGCTGGACGGCAAGTACTTCGTCACGCTCCAGGACAGGGACTGGTACTGGAAGGCGTACCTGCCCGAGGACGCCGACCGGGACCATCCGGCGTGCAACCCGTTCGGGCCGAACGGGCGGCGGCTCAGGGGGCTCCCCTTCACCAAGAGCCTCATCATCGTGTCGGGCCTGGACCTCACCTGCGATCGGCAGCTGGCGTACGCCGAGGGCCTCCAGCAAGACGGCCACCATGTGAAGGTCGTGTACCGTGAGAAGGCCACCGTGGGTTTCTACCTGCTGTCCAACACGGACCACTACCACGAGGTCATGGAGGAGATCGGCGACTTCCTCGCGGCTAACCTCTAGCAGCACATGCACACATCGTCTCCCACACAAACTTCACATGTTATAGCAAGAAGATGGTGGTAAGCTTGACTTTATAGTTGTACCGATCTGCTGCTGCTTGGGGGGTGGTGGGCTTTGCTGCTGATAAAACTCTATCTAGGAAAGAAACCACAGTGACTTTTTTCTTTTGTTTCGTCGTCGGGTTGCTGATCACAAAGCTGCTTGATGATCTGCGTCGTGGTTGATGGAGGGAAGCCTATAATTTCGCCGTCAATCATCTAACAACATTCTGTGTACAGTGGTGGACTGATGGACCAACAAGGAGGTGGACGGCCTTTTTTGTTGCTGTGTCTGATGTAGTATTTCTCATCTTTTTATGGATTGGATGGGATGGTGCCTACCTTTCATTCTATGATGAATCGTACTGTCTGTCTATCTATCTATCTACCCAATGCCGTCGTGGAACATGTTTCCAATCTAGTACTACTACTACTAGGCTAGATGCAGAGGCATAATAAAATGTGCTCTACTACACCTCTACTGCTGGTGTGGCTTTTGTCTCCTTTCTTGTCCATCTCTGTATACAATGCTGAACTACTGCTAAATATATTGTTGTAACCTTGAATGCCTCTGGTTGGATGTCGGTGAAATGTGATGAGACCATTGATGAAGAGGGGATGGCACTGCCACTCGACCCCCAGGCCCGCCTGATCTCGGTGCTCTGGTGACTGTGTGTCCTTGCGCCCATTCCATTGCCATGTGTCATTCCATATCGCCTGTACTTGCAACGGAGGCGTCTGTCGGTGCAAGGAGAAGGGTTGCGATCCTAGGGGGGGACGGGAGGGTGTACGACCCAGATCACGTCCCGTGTCAGTGACATTTCCATGCTCCTTTCGCTGTAGGCGCATGGATCGTGTCGTTTCGTCCGTTTTCAGTATGATTCGGGCGGGGGAATGGATTTGGCTCCAGTCTGTCTCGTCCCAATCCTCGCTTCTCCTGACCTCCCCTCCCTGGCTGCTGCTGCGGATGGTTCCACCTTGTTTCTGATGTGGGCATGCATGCGTGCTGATGGTATTTTTCTCAAATCAAATTTCAGATTTCCATTGGATGGATAAGAAGCCTTGCCAAAGACCATCGGAGTATAGTATAGATGGAGATTTGGAAGTCACCGTCTCAAAATTATCTGCACAACCGGATTGCGGGCACCGCCCGTATTTCATTTGTAATGATGACCCTCCGCAATCCAAGCAAACAAATTCTCCGCGGAAGATCTTCCACTTGATCCCGGAGTGCACCACCACCCGCGTTCGTCTTTCCGCAGCCGCCGGCTGGCTATACCTCTCATGAAAAAAAAAGGCCGAGACTTTCTCGTGAACACCAGCACTTGCCAAAAGCCGCTCACGGCCGGGACAGCGCAGGCTGAACGAATGGAGTATCTCGTCGGCCACAAGCCTTCCACAAAAAGACAAGCGGAGCCGAGCCGAGCCGAGTCTAGGGGCTGACCGGCCGGCTCGCGTTTCTATATCTCATCTCTAGCGGAACCGCTAGCTCCGGCTCCGGTCTGTGCGCGTAAAGTCAAAAATATTATATACTGCTCGCCTGGCCGAGTGCTGTCCTACTCCGGTCCAGTGCTGCTGTCGCCACCAGCCTGGTGTCACTTGTCCCTCTAGTAGTAGCAGTAGGCCGTAAATTGTACAGGGAAAAAAATTTTTGGAGGTGGCGTACCGTATCAAAACTGTCATAATTGTGAACATGCGTTCGGTTTTTTTGGTTTAGGGTGGGATGGATCAGTGGCATCCTTGTTTGGGACAGGCAGATTAGCGTCCTGGTTGACAAGCTGTTAGATCAGCATCGAAACGGTCAGCGACGCGCTCCAAGCGCCTATGGCTGCGTTTTGTTATTTTGCATGATTCCAGTTTCTAGTAAAAGTCACGATTCCAGTTTCTAGTAAAAGCCATGATTAACGCGCTGACAGGGACCTTTGAGAATTACTCCTCCGTAAGTACCTGCCTGCAACTTACACAGACCTAAGGGTCCGATCCGGCCCCATCATATAGATCCTGGCACTGATTGACTATGCGCTGTTAAATCACCGGTACGATCGCAAACAATCGGTAACGAGCAAAGGAGCAGCTGCAGTTCTTTTTTTTTAATATATATAGCTCTTGTCGTCACCTGCTACGTCGTCCTGTGGAGCATGGGAGTACGTAGTAGGGATGCGAAATTGTGCTTCTTTTTTTTTTGGAGGGCAGGAGGAGTACGGGCTATCCGGCACCCGCAAATAGTGCGCAATGTTTGTGTCCCATTGAGGCTTAGTTTGGATACTCTGGGATTAGAGTGTTTTGGAGGGATTGGAGAGGGTGTAAATCCCCAATAGATCAAATAATCTCTCAATACATCTCAATCCATTTCAATCCACCTCATTACTAGAGTATCCAAACTATGCATGACGCGGCGCAACACAATTATGTGCAAGGAAGGACCCCTTTCATCACGTTTCACCTTTCCGCGCGCGGACCGTACGGGACGAAGGGAAAATCCCAGGGCAAGGAAAGGAAAGGAAAGAGGCCGGCCGGCGCAATGGCATCACATGTGTTAAACGATGTGTCCTGTGCCCGGCGGACCTACGCCCAAGCTCATTCATTAAAATTCGGGGCGCGCGTACACTGCCGAAAGGCGACACACACCTTTGCCCTGATTGAACGGATGACGGCGACGGACGCCTCCCGCCCGTTTCGAGCAGAGGCCGAGAAGCGGACAGACAGGCAGGCGGTACGGAGCCTGGCGAGCGGTGAGCCAAACGTTTCGTCTACTACTACCGCTCCCACCACCGCCACCTCCCGCGTTGTTCGTTGCGGCACGGATCCGCCAGTTTTATTTTTTCATTTTTCCCTTCCTTATTACTACCCTGGTGGCCTGGCCTGTCTGTACCGTTTTGATAGTGCCATGATATCAGACGTCCTGGCGTGGCGTGCGCGTGGGTGGGTTGTCCGTTCCGTTCCGTCGCGACACGTCTTTGTTCGCACCCACCGGCATCCGCGCGACGGGATATCTGTATTCGTGGACACGTCTTTGTTCACCGTCCGCCATACGTTTGTAGAGTCGCATGAGAGGTGATATGCACTAATTTCTCTCTCTCTCGTGTTCTTACGCTGGTCACGAGAGTTAAACGTGTTGTTGTTTACTAAAAGAAGACAGGCACCGCTTTGATCGGTCGGTCGTGTTGATCGGTCGGTGGCTACTACTATAGGTGCTTGTTTGGTCGGTCGTCGCACACCAGACGCATCCTTTTACACAGTAGTACTAGTGCTGGCACAGCAGCGCCCATCGCGCGCGGGCACAGTCGCACAGAGACCGAGCAGCGAGGTCAACCTTGTCAATGGATTTTTGTTTTCTGTATAAAAGATGGCGCGAGCCGAAGCCCAGCGGTCCATGACACCGCCATTATCCTCTCGGTTGATCGTTATCTGACCCAGCGACGACGCGCGATAAAACAAAAACTCTTGTGTTCTGTCCTATACGTGTGCGGCCGGCTCGGCGCGGCGGACGCTGGTGGGCAATAGCAGTACACGTATAGCGATCAAATCAAGCGACCAGCTGGTGCCTTGGTAGTGCTCGCGTCCACGTGACGGAGCGTGGGAGGCCAGGAGGGGTGCGTCGGCACGGAGGTGCTGCTGGCGAGACGGGGGTTGGTTGTCTGCCTGGCTACTTCTACTTGGCGCGCCGCCGGCACGCACGCGACGCGAGTGAGGATGGCTGTCTGGCCGCGCTGGGCCTGCCCCGCCTCGCCTTTGTTTTTTTTTTCTTTTCTTTTCGGGAGGGTTTTTGTTGGCTTGTGGTGGGGGGAATCCGCGTCGCCGTAGCCTTCCCATAGGCTTTTGGCGCCTTGCGCCTGGTCGCTGCTACGTGTTTGCTTCCTCCGCCCGCCTGCCCGTACCCCTCCCCCATCCCACTCATTTCACACCCGTTCTTCTTCTTCTTCCCAGCGGATAGGATCCTTTCCTTTCCTACACTACATGGCAATTAATGCTGAGCGGCACGCCCCACGCACCCACCTCGTTCGTTCCCTTCCAGAGTTCCTCCCTCCCTCCAGGCCAGCCAGCCCTCGCTCGCCCGCGCGCTTTGACTTGTTGTCCACCGCCGCTGGCGCTGTTCTGTCCACCGATTGGGGGGAGCCCACACCGGGGGGGCGCTAGTCCTGGTCCTGGATTTATTTATGGACTGCTTCAGGCCCCCCCGTTGGACGCATGCAACTCGGAGCCTCTGTACTTTTTTTTTCTTCCGTGCTGTAGCTCCTCCTAGCTTGGTCCTTGACTGCTCGCGTCGCGCCGCTAGGCCGCCTACTTTTTTTCACCGCGCACGCACATGGCAGAGAGAAGAAGCTTGAGGGCAGGCAAGGCACCACCACCGCACCGCGCACCACTCACGGTCACGGGCAGCACAGCGGTAAAAAGTCCTCTCGTACCGTACGTACGTACGTGTAAAAAAACTCGCCATCACACACACACACACACACTCAGGCACGGGCGGGGAGCTTTTCCGCGTGGTTCGTTCGTTCCTTCCTTGTAACGCCGGCCCCGATTCGGTCGTGCAGCGGCTCCGGACAAAAACCCCGGCGGGCGGGCGGGCGAGAAAGTCAAAGCAGCTCCGCATCCCGGCACAGTGCCAGTGGCCGACGCACCTGACGGACGTGCTGGTGTGGTGCTGGACTGGAAAAGAGAAGAAAACCCGGGGCGATGGCCGATGGGCATGTGACAAAAGCGGTGCCGATGGCTGGCGTGCTGGTGCCGCCCGCGTCTCTTCCACCTCCGCGTTTTATTTTTTTTATATATATCTTTGCTGTCTGCGGCACCGCACCGTCGATTGGGCTGCTGCTGCTGCAGCTGGGTGCTTGGCATCATTTGGGTTGGACGGAGTAGTAGTAGTAGAGAAAAAGGGCGGCCGGATCTATGCCTTGCCTCCCTCTCCACCTGTTGCGGGTGATAATGGCGAGGCGCGGGTTGGATGGATGATGCGCTACGCCGAGGGGATGGATAGCTTTGAACAATTGAACCGGTCGCGCCACGCCCACGTTGACGTCGTGTCGCTTCTGGAGCGCTCGGCATAAAATCCTCCTATAGCCTGCCTCGCTCCTTCTTTAAATAAATCCACTTGGTTAAAGAGAACATATAGTCTGTGTGAGCGCGAGTACTCCTTCCATCCTAGAATAATTAGGCTATATACAACACAATTAAATGAGAAATCTTTAAGGGCTGACTGAAAAAAAAAATCAAAAGACGTGCTCTACAGGACTCTATACATGTTGTGTCTTAACTGTATTTATTATCTAAAGTCTCAGGGCTGATTTGGTGACAAGGAAATCACGGGGGATTGGAGGAGATTGAGAGAGAAATGAACTAATTTCCCTCTCAATCCCCTCCAATCCCCCCGTGATCTCTGGTCACTAAATGAGCCCTCATGGTTGTATCACGTAGTATCTTGGTTGTCTCTTATATTTAAAAAATAATTCCAATGACTTAGGGTTGTACATGCCCTTATATTTTCAGAGTTTAATATTTTTTGGACTTCACCCCCTTTACTGACCGTTCTGACAGAAAAAACAGCGTTGTTCACCCCGCTCCAGCAACTGTGCCAGCCACCAGGGAAAGACTAACAAACTCGCGGCCTTCCCGAAGTTCGGCCTTGGGCGCAGCAGCGAGCTCCGCCTCGCCCGACCCCAGGCCTCGGCCTCAGCCTCGGCCTCGGGAGAAGGACTCCGCCTCGCCCGACCCCAGGCCTCGGCCTCGGCCTCGGGAGAAGGACTCCGCCTCGCCCGACCTCAGCCTTGGCCTCGGAGGAGTCGTTGCCTCGCCCGACCTCAGCCTCGACCTCGGAGGAGTCGCCGCCTCGCCCGACCTCGGCCTCGTATCAACTACGCTACTGGCGATCCGTTATTACCCTATCCCTAGCTAGCCGCCTCAGGCTACGAAGGAACAAGACCGGTGTCCCATCTAAGTTACTCCGGTAACAGGTAATGATGGTTCCCCGCGTGCGCCCGTGACGTCGATTGCTCTCAACCCCCTACGGAAGCAAGGAAACGTCAGCAGGATCCATGCCGCACCGCCAGATATGCTTCTATAGGGCTCAAGGCACTTCTCCGACGGCCACGTTGGTACACCTATAGGGCTCAAGGCACTTCTCCGACGGCCACGTTTGTACATGTATAGGGCTCAAGGCGCTTCCCTGCCAGTCACATTAGCTCATAGCTACACCACCATTGTACAGCTGGGCATCTCCTTGTATCTATAAAAGGGGATGTCTAGAGCCTTCCAACACAGGGGGGAGGGGGGACGACAGACACACAAAAAGGCGGAAAAAAGGAGAAGGACGGGTGAGAGACGCGCGCACGAACACATGGACGCACGACGCAGACGAGCGTAGGCAGGCAGAGTAGGAGAGACGCGGTAAAGGCAGCCTCAGACGGCTCGCCTCAAGGCCGAACCCTCTCCTTCTCTCTCTCTCTCTCGTTCTCGCTCTCTCACAACGCTTGTAACCCCTACTACGAGCACCCCGGTGCAAGATAACATAAGCCGCATTTCCCTCTTGTGTTCCATGTTGCATCAACCCATCTGGACAGGGGCACGCGACACTAAAATTCACTAGTCGGCACGCAACACTAGCTGCCAAGCGAAAGCCAGAAGCCTGAAGATGATCTTTGAGTAGCCAGAATCAGCGTTTGCAATCGGCAACCAGATGCTCCTCCAAGACCAGATTTTGTTGAATTTCCATCTCCTCGAATAGTCTTGTCGGTGTTTTGAAACCCGGGGGGTCCCTGGACCGACGAGTGAATTGTCGCCGCGTGCCCCAGCTTAGATGGGTCGACGCGAGGCGGAACGCGAAGGGGGGAAAGGAGGCAGCCGGAGGGAGGCAGGCGTAAGAGAGTGGATCCCGCGGCCTTCGTGTTAGCCCCGCGCCTGAGTCGGGTGCGCTTGCAGTAGGGGGATACAGCGTCCACGCGGGAGTGGGAGCGAGCGGCCTTGCGCGAGCGCCGTCCCGTCCTTCTTCGCGCGGGCCAACCCTCTGTAAGAGGGCCCTGGTCCTCCCTTTTATAGGCGTAAGGAGAGGATCCAGGTGTACAATGGGGAGTGTAGCAATGTGCTAACGTGTCTAGCGGTGGTGAGCTAGCGCCCTAAGTACATGCCATCGTGGCAGACGGAGAGGTCTTGGCGCCCAGTTCGCGTGGTGTCGTGGCCGTCGGAGGAGTGCTGGAGCCTGGCGAGAGGACAGCTGTTGGGGCTGTCGAGTCCTTGTGAAAAGGAATTAGGCTTACACCTAGTCCCTAATTAATTTTGGTGGTTGAATTGCCCAACACAAATATTTGGACTAACTAGTTTGCTCTAGTGTATAAGTTATACAGGTGCCAAAGGTTCACACTTAGCCAATAAAAAGACCAAGTATTGGGTTTAAACAAAGGAGCAAGGGACAACCGAGGGCACCTCTGGTCTGGCGCACCGGACTGTCCGGTGTGCCACCGGACATGTCCGGTGCACCAGAGGACTCCAACTCAAACTCGCCACCTTCGGGAATTTCCAAAGGCAACTCCGCTATAATTCACCGGACTGTCCGGTGTACACCGGACATGTCCGGTGCTCCAGGGAAGAGCGGCCTCCGGAACACGCCAGCCTCGGGAATTCATTGAAGCTGCTCCGCTATAATTCACCGGACTGTCCGGTGTACACCGGACTGTCCGGTGTAACAGCGGGGCAACGGCTATTTCGGCGCCAACGGCTACCTGCGACGCATTAAATGCGCGCGCTGCGCGCGCAGAGGTCAGGCACGCCCATGCTGGCGCACCGGACAATATACAGTGCATGTCCAGTGCGCCACCGGACATCCAGGCGGGCCCAGAAGACAGAGCTCCAACGGTCGGAACCCAACGGCTTTGGTGACGTGGCTGTCGCACCGGACATGTCCGGCGTGCACCGGACTGTCCGGTGCGCCATCGAACAGACAGCTCCACCAAACGGCTAGTTTGGTGGTTGGGGCTATAAATACCCCCAACCACCCACCATTCATTGCATCCAAGTTTTCACACTTCCAACCATTTACAAGAGCTAGGCATTCAATTCTAGACACACCAAAGAGATCAAATCCTCTCCAAATTCCACACAACGCCCTAGTGATTAGAGAGAGAGATTTGCTTGTGTTCTTTCGAGCTCTTGCGCTTGGATTGCTTTCTTCTTTCTTGATTCTTTCATTGCGATCAAACTCACTTGTAATTGAGGCAAGAGACACCAATTTTGTGGTGGTCCTTGTGGGAACTTTGTGTTCCAAGTGATTGAGAAGAGAAAGCTCACTCGGTCCGAGGGATCGTTTGAGAGAGGGTAAGGGTTGAAAGAGACCCGGCCTTTGTGGCCTCCTCAACGGGGAGTAGGTTTGCGAGAACCGAACCTCGGTAAAACAAATCCGCGTGTCACACTCTTTATTCGCTTGCGATTTGTTTTGCGCCCTCTCTCGCGGACTCGATTATATTTCTAACGCTAACCCGGCTTGTAGTTGTGTTTATATTTGTAAATTTCAGTTTCGCCCTATTCACCCCCCTTTAGGCGACTTTCAATTGGTATCAGAGCCCGGTGCTTCATTAGAGCCTAACCGCTCGAAGTGATGTCGGGAGATCACACCAAGAGGGAGATGGAGACCGGCGACAAGCCCACTACGAGCCAAGGGAGCACTTCATCGGAAGAGTCCCGCACCAAGAGGAAGGAGAAGAAGAAGGACTCCTCCAAACGGAAGGAGAAAAGATCTTCTTCCTCACACCACAAAGAGAAGAAGGAAAAATCTTCTTCCCACAAGTCGCATCGGAAAGGCGACAAGCACAAGAGGATGAGGAAGGTGGTCTACTACGAGACCGACACTTCATCAACATCGACCTCCGACTCCGATGCGCCGTCCGTAACTTCTAAGCGCCAAGAGCGCAAGAAGTTTAGTAAGATCCCCTTGCACTATCCTCGTACATCTAGACATACTCCATTACTTTCCGTTCCATTAGGCAAACCGCCAACTTTTGATGGCGAAGATTATGCTAGGTGGAGTGATTTAATGAAATTTCATCTAACCTCACTCCACAAAAGTATATGGAATGTTGTTGAGTTTGGAGCACAGGTACCATCCGTAGGGGATGAAGACTACGATACGGACGAAGTGGCCCAAATCGAGCACTTCAACTCTCAAGCTACAACCATACTCCTCGCCTCTCTAAGCAAGGAGGAATACAACAAGGTGCAAGGGTTGAAGAATGCAAAGGAAATTTGGGACCTTCTCAAGACCGCGCACGAGGGTGATGAACTCACCAAAATCACCAAGCGGGAAACGATCGAGGGGGAGCTCGGTCGCTTTCGTCTTCGCCAAGGGGAGGAGCCACAAGATATGTACAACCGGCTCAAAACCTTGGTGAACCAAGTGCGCAACCTCGGGAGTAAGAAGTGGGACGACCACGAGGTGGTTAAGGTTATTCTAAGATCTCTTATTTTCCTTAACCCCACTCAAGTTCAATTAATTCGTGGAAATCCTAGATACACACTAATGACTCCCGAGGAAGTAATCGGGAATTTTGTGAGCTTTGAATGTATGATCAAGGGCTCAAAGAAGATCAACGAGCTTGATGAACCCTCCACGTCCGAAGCACAACCGGTGGCATTCAAGGCGACGGAGGAGAAGAAGGAGGAGTCTACATCGAGTAGACAACCAATTGACGCCTCCAAGCTCGACAATGAGGAGATGGCTTTAATCATCAAAAGCTTTCGCCAAATCCTCAAGCAATGGAGGGGGAAGGACTACAAACCCCGCTCCAAGAAAGTGTGCTACAAATGTGGTAAGCCCGGTCATTTTATTGCAAAATGTCCTATGTCTAGTGACAGTGACAGGGGCGACGACAAGAAGGGAAAGAGGAGGGAAAAGAAGAAGTACTACAAGAAGAAGGGTGGCGATGCCCATGTTTGCCGGGAGTGGGACTCCGACGAGAGCTCCACCGAGTCGTCCTCCGACGAGGACGCCGCCAACATCGCCGTCACCAAGGGACTCCTCTTCCCCAACGTCGGCCACAAGTGCCTCATGGCAAAGGACGGCAAAAGGAAGAAGGTTAAATCTAAATCCTCCACTAAATATGAATCCTCTAGTGATGATAATGCTAGTGATGAGGAAAATAATTTGCGTACCCTTTTTGCCGACCTAAACATGCAACAAAAGGAAAAATTAAATGAATTGATTAGTGCTATTCATGAGAAGGATGATCTCTTGGACTCTCAAGAGGACTTCCTTATTAAGGAAAACAAAAAGCATGTTAAAGTAAAAAATGCTTATGCTCTACAAGTTGAAAAATGTGATAAATTGTCTAGTGAGCTAAGCACTTGCCATGAGACTATAGACAACCTTAGAAATGAAAATGCTAGATTAATTGCTAAGGTTGATTCTCATGTTTGTGATGCTTCAATTCCCAATCTTAGAAATGATAATGATGATTTGCTTGCTAAGATTAAAGAATTGAATGATTCTCTTGCTAGCCTTAGAGTAGAAAATGAAAATTTGATTGCTAAGGCTAAAGATTTTGATGTTTGCAATACTATTATTTCCAACCTTAGAACTAAGAATGATATGTTGCATGCTAAGGTTGTAGAATTAAAATCTTGCAAACCCTCTACATCTACCGTTGAGCACACTTCTATTTGTACTAGATGTAGAGATGTTGATATCAATGCTATTCATGATCACATGGCTTTAATTAAAGAACAAAATGATCATATAGCATTATTAGATGCTAAAATTGCCGAGCATAACTTAGAAAATGAAAAGTTTAAATTTGCTAGAAGTATGCTCTATAATGGGAGACGCCCTGGCATCAAGGATGGCATTGGCTTCCAAAGGGGAGACAATGTCAAACTCAATGCCCCTCCTAAAAATTTGTCTAACTTTGTTAAGGGCAAGGCTCCCATGCCTCAGGATAACGAGGGTTACATTTTGTACCCTGCCGGTTATCCCAAGAGCAAAATTAGGAGAACTCATTCTAGGAAGTCTCACTCTGGCCCTAATCATGCTTTTATGTATAAGGGTGAGACATCTAGCTCTAGGCAACCAACCCGTGCCAAGTTGCCTAAGAAGAAAACTCCTAATGCATCAAATGATCATAGCATTTCATTTAAGACTTTTGATGCGGCTTATGTTTTGACTAACAAATCCGGCAAGATAGTTGCCAAGTTTGTTGGGGGCAAACACAAGGGCTCCAAGACTTGTGTTTGGGTACCCAAAGTTCTTGTTTCTAATGCCAAAGGACCCAAAACCGTTTGGGTACCTAAAGTCAAGAACTAAAATTGTTTTGTAAGTTTATGCATCCGGGGGCTCAAGTTGGATACTCGACAGCGGGTGCACAAACCACATGACAGGGGAGAAGAAAATGTTCTCCTCATATGAGAAAAACCAAGATCCCCAACGAGCTATCACATTCGGGGATAGAAATCAAGGTTTGGTCAAAGGATTGGGTAAAATTGCTATATCACCTGACCATACTATTTCCAATGTTTTTCTTGTAGATTCTTTAGATTACAATTTGCTTTCTGTATCCCAATTATGTCAAATGGGCTACAACTGTCTATTTACTGATGTAGGTGTTACTGTCTTTAGAAGAAGTGATGATTCAATAGCATTTAAGGGAGTGTTAGAGGGTCAGCTATACATGGTAGATTTTGATAGAGCTAAACTCGACACTTGCTTGGTTGCTAAGACTAACTTGGGTTGGCTCTGGCACCGCCGACTAGCCCATGTTAGAATGAAGAATCTTCATAAGCTTCTAAAGGGAGAACACATTTTGGGACTAACAAATGTTCATTTTGAGAAAGACAGGATTTGTAGCGCATGCCAAGCAGGAAAGCAAGTTGGGTCTCATCATCCACATAAGAACATTATGACTAGTGACATGCCACTGGAGCTCCTACACATGGACCTATTCGGCCCGATCGCTTACATAAGCATCGGCGGGAGTAAGTACTGTTTAGTTATTGTGGATGATTATTCTCGCTTCACTTGGGTGTTCTTTTTGCAGGAAAAATCCCATACCCAAGAGACCTTAAAGGGATTCTTGAGACGGGCTCAAAATGAGTTCGGCTTAAGGATCAAGAAAATTAGAAGCGACAATGGGACGGAGTTCAAGAACTCACAAATAGAAGGCTTCCTTGAGGAGGAGGGCATCAAGCATGAGTTCTCTTCTCCCTACACTCCACAACAAAATGGTGTAGTGGAGAGGAAGAATCGAACTCTTTTGGACATGGCAAGAACCATGCTTGATGAGTACAAGACACCGGATCGGTTTTGGGCTGAGGCGGTCAACACCGCCTGCTACGCCATCAACCGGTTATATCTACACCGAATCCTCAAGAAGACATCCTATGAACTCCTAACAGGTAAAAAGCCAAATATTTCATATTTTAGAGTTTTTGGTAGCAAATGTTTTATTCTTATGAAAAGAGGAAGAAAATCTAAATTTGCTCCTAAAACTGTAGAAGGCTTTTTACTAGGATATGATTCAAACACAAGGGCATATAGAGTCTTTAACAAGTCCTCAGGACTTGTTGAAGTTTCTTGTGACGTTGTGTTTGATGAAACTAACGGCTCTCAAGTAGAGCAAGTTGATCTTGATGAGATAGGTGAAGAACAGGCTCCATGCATCGCGCTAAGGAACATGTCCATTGAGGATGTGTGTCCTAAGGAATCCGAAGAGCCTCCACATGCACAAGATCAACCATCCTCCTCCACGCAAGCATCTCCGCCAACCCAAAATGAGGACGAGGTTCAAGTTGATGAAGGAGAAGACCAAAGAGATGAGCCCCCTCAAGATGACGGCAACGATCAAGGGGGAGATGCAAATGATCAAGACAAGGAGGATGAACAACCAAGGCCGCCACACCCAAGAGTCCACCAAGCAATCCAACGAGATCACCCCGTCGACACCATCCTCGGCGACATTCATAAGGGGGTAACCACTCGATCTCGTGTTGCACATTTTTGTGAGCATTACTCTTTTGTTTCCTCTATTGAGCCACACAGGGTAGAGGAAGCGCTACAAGATTCGGATTGGGTGATGGCAATGCAAGAGGAGCTCAACAACTTCACGAGGAACGAGGTATGGCATTTAGTTCCACGTCCTAATCAAAATGTTGTAGGAACCAAGTGGGTCTTCCGCAACAAGCAAGATGAGCATGGTGTGGTGACAAGGAACAAAGCTCGACTCGTGGCCAAGGGGTATTCACAAGTCGAAGGTTTGGATTTTGGTGAAACCTATGCACCCGTAGCTAGGCTTGAGTCAATTCGTTTATTATTAGCCTATGCTACTTACCATGGCTTCAAGCTTTATCAAATGGACGTGAAGAGTGTCTTCCTCAACGGACCAATCAAGGAGGAGGTCTATGTTGAGCAACCTCCCGGCTTTGAAGACAGTGAGTATCCTAACCATGTCTATAGGCTCTCTAAGGCGCTTTATGGGCTCAAGCAAGCCCCAAGAGCATGGTATGAATGCCTTAGAGATTTCCTTATTGCTGATGGCTTCAAAGTCAGAAAGGCCGATCCTACTTTATTCACTAAAACTCTTGACAATGATTTGTTTGTATGCCAAATTTATGTTGATGATATCATATTTGGGTCTACTAATGAATCTACATGTGAAGAATTTAGTAGGATCATGACACAGAAATTCGAGATGTCGATGATGGGGGAGTTGAAGTATTTTCTAGGATTCCAAGTCAAGCAACTCCAAGAGGGCACCTTCATTAGCCAAACGAAATACACTCAAGACATTCTAAGCAAGTTTGGAATGAAGGATGCCAAGCCCATCAAGACACCCATGGGAACAAATGGGCATCTTGACCTCGACACGGGAGGTAAGTCCGTGGATCAAAAGGTATACCGGTCGATGATTGGTTCATTGCTTTATTTATGTGCATCTCGACCGGACATTATGCTTTCCGTATGCATGTGTGCAAGATTCCAATCCGACCCTAAGGAATCCCACCTTACGGCCGTAAAACGAATCTTGAGATATTTGGCTTATACTCCTAAGTTTGGGCTTTGGTACCCTCGGGGATCCACATTTGATTTGATTGGTTATTCGGATGCCGATTGGGCGGGGTGTAAGATTAATAGAAAGAGCACATCGGGGACTTGCCAGTTCTTGGGAAGATCCTTGGTGTCTTGGGCTTCAAAGAAGCAAAATTCGGTCGCTCTTTCTACCGGCGAAGCCGAGTATATTGCCGCGGGCCACTGTTGCGCACAATTGCTTTGGATGAGGCAAACCCTGCGGGACTATGGTTACAAATTAACCAAAGTTCCTCTTCTATGTGATAATGAGAGTGCAATCCGCATGGCGGATAATCCTGTTGAGCATAGCCGCACTAAGCACATAGCCATTCGGTATCATTTTCTTCGGGATCACCAACAAAAAGGGGACATCGAGATTTCATACATTAACACTAAAGATCAATTAGCCGATATCTTTACCAAGCCACTTGATGAACAATCTTTTACCAAACTTAGGCATGAGCTTAATATTCTTGATTCTAGAAATTTCTTTTGCTAGTTTGCACACATAGCACATAAGTATACCTTTGATCATGTCTCTTTGATATATGCTATGACTAATGTGCTTTCAAGTGTATTTCAAACCAAGTCATAGGTATATTGAAAGGGAATTGGAGTCTTCGGCGAAGACAAAGGCTTCCACTCCACTCTACTACTTATCCATCGTCGTCGCTCCACTTCACTCTCCATCTTTGGTATAATCTTCACTCATATGTTTTATTTGCCAAAGGGGAGAAAGTAGTTAGTCAAGGGCCTATATTTCATTCCAAGTATCCGTTTTTGGCGTTTCATGCCAAAGGAGGAGAAAGTATTGGCCCAAAGCAAAAGGACCGCACCACCACCCTAATTTTAAAAATTAATGATTTTCAATTAGTAAATTTCAAATTGGTATCTCTTTGTGTTCTAAAGGGGGAGCAAGTAGTATTTTCAAAACTTGATATCTTAAAACCCTCTTGAACACTAAGAGGAGAATTTATTTGAGGGGGAGTTTTTTTGTTTAGTCAAAGGAAAAGCATTTGGATCAAGGGGAGAATTTCAAATCTTAAAAATGCTTCTCAAATCTTATTCATTTGCCTTTGACTATCTTGCAAAAGGATTTTGAAAAGAATTTACAAAAGAGTTTGCAAAAACAAAAATTGTGGTGCAAGCGTGGTCCAATATGTTAAAAACAAAGAAACAATCCATGCACATCATGTAAGTATTTATATTGGCTCAATTCCAAGCAACCTTTGCACTTACATTATGCAAACTAGTTCAATCATGCACTTTTAGATTTGCTTTGGTTTGTGTTGGCATCAATCACCAAAAAGGGGGAGATTGAAAGGGAATTAGGCTTACACCTAGTCCCTAATTAATTTTGGTGGTTGAATTGCCCAACACAAATATTTGGACTAACTAGTTTGCTCTAGTGTATAAGTTATACAGGTGCCAAAGGTTCACACTTAGCCAATAAAAAGACCAAGTATTGGGTTTAAACAAAGGAGCAAGGGACAACCGAGGGCACCTCTGGTCTGGCGCACCGGACTGTCCGGTGTGCCACCGGACATGTCCGGTGCACCAGAGGACTCCAACTCAAACTCGCCACCTTCGGGAATTTCCAGAGGCAACTCCGCTATAATTCACCGGACTGTCCGGTGTATACCGGACATGTCCGGTGCTCCAGGGAAGAGCGGCCTCCGGAACTCGCCAGCCTCGGGAATTCATTGAAGCTGCTTCACTATAATTCACCGGACTGTCCGGTGTACACCGGACTGTCCGGTGTAACAACGGGGCAACGGCTATTTCGGCGCCAACGGCTACCTGCGACGCATTAAATGCGCGCGCTGCGCGCGCAGAGGTCAGGCACGCCCATGCTGGCGCACCGGACAATATACAGTGCATGTCCGGTGTGCCACCGGACATCCAGGCGGGCCCAGAAGACAGAGCTCCAACGGTCGGAACCCAACGGCTTTGGTGACGTGGCTGTCGCACCGGACATGTCCGGTGTGCACCGGACTGTCCGGTGCGCCATCGAACAGACAGCTCCACCAAACGGCTAGTTTGGTGGTTGGGGCTATAAATACCCCCAACCACCCACCATTCATTGCATCCAAGTTTTCACACTTCCAACCATTTACAAGAGCTAGGCATTCAATTCTAGACACACCAAAGAGATCAAATCCTCTCCAAATTCCACACAACGCCCTAGTGATTAGAGAGAGAGATTTGCTTGTGTTCTTTCGAGCTCTTGCGCTTGGATTGCTTTCTTCTTTCTTGATTCTTTCATTGCGATCAAACTCACTTGTAATTGAGGCAAGAGACACCAATTTTGTGGTGGTCCTTGTGGGAACTTTGTGTTCCAAGTGATTGAGAAGAGAAAGCTCACTCGGTCCGAGGGATCGTTTGAGAGAGGGTAAGGGTTGAAAGAGACCCGGCCTTTGTGGCCTCCTCAACGGGGAGTAGGTTTGCGAGAACCGAACCTTGGTAAAACAAATCCGCGTGTCACACTCTTTATTCGCTTGCGATTTGTTTTGCGCCCTCTCTCGCGGACTCGATTATATTTCTAACGCTAACCCGGCTTGTAGTTGTGTTTATATTTGTAAATTTCAGTTTCGCCCTATTCACCCCCCTCTAGGCGACTTTCACCTTGCTGACGTCCTCTTGCTTCCGTAAGGGGGCTGAGAGCCGCCGTCGTCACAGGGCATGCGGGGCGCCATCATTACTCGCATGATGGAGCGAGCCAGATGGGACACCGATCTGGTTCCCCGTAGCCCGAGTCAGCTCGGGGTAGGGTAATGATGGCGCTTCCTGTTGACGTGGTTGGTCCGTGCCCTAGGCTGGGCGAGGTGGTGGCTCCTCCGAGGTCGAGGTCGAGCCCCCGGGTCGGGCGAGGCGGAGTTCGTCGTCTTCCGGGGTTGAGCCCATGTCCGAGCCCTAGGGTCGGGCGAGGCGGAGTTCGTCGTCTTCCGGGGTTGAGCCCATGTCCGAGCCCTGGGGTTGGGCGAGGCGGAGTTCGTCGTCTTCCGGGGTTGAGCCCATGTCCGAGCCCTGGGGTCGGGCGAGGTGGAGTTCGCCGTCTTCCGGGGCTGAGCCCGAGTCCGAGCCATGGGTCGGGCGGAGCGGAGTTCGCTGTCTTCCGGGGCTGAGCCCGAGTCCGAGCCCTGGGGTCGGGCGAGGCGGAGTTTCCTATGACGCCCGAGGCCGGCCTTGGCTGCTATCAGCCTCACTCTGTCGGGTGGCTCAGCAGTCGGAGCGGCGCAGGCGGCGCTGTCCTCTTGTCAGACCGGTCAGTAGAGCGGCGAAGTGACCGCGGTCACTTCGGCTCTATCGACTGGTGGGCACGCATCAGGATAAAGGTGTCAGGCCACCTTTGCATTAAATGCCCCTGCGATTTGGTCGGTCGGCGTGGCGATGTGGCCAAGGTTGCTTCTCGGCGAAGACTGGGCCTCGGGCGAGCCGATAGTGTGCCCGTTGCTGGAGGGGGGGTCCTCGGGCGAGACATAGGTTCTCCGGGGTTGGCTTCCCTTGCCCGAGGCTAGGCTCGGGCAAGGCACGATCGTGTCCCTTGAATGGACCGATCCTTGAATTAATCGCACCCATCAGGCCTTTGCAGCTTTGTGCTGATGGGGGTTACCAGCTGAGATTTAGGGGTCTTGAGGGTACCCCTAATTATGGTCCCCGACAGTAGCCTCCAAGCCTCCAAGGGAGTACTAATACTCTCTTGGAGGCTTTTGCCGCACTTTTTTGCAAGGGGACCAGCCTTTTTCGGTTGCATTCTGTTCTGGTGGGTGCGCGCGAGCGCACCCGCCGGGTGTAGCCCCCGAGGCCTCGGAGGAGTAGTTTTACTCCTTCGAGGTCTTAGTGCGTTTCGCAACACTTCGGCTGGTCTAGTTGTTCCCTCATGCGAGCTGGCCGTAGCCCGAGTGCACGGTCAGGTCCCAAGTTCTCGGGCTGGTATGTTGACGCTGTCAACAGTTTGGCCGGAGCCGGGTTTGCGAGAGCAGCCCCCGAGCCTCTGCACAGGGCGAGAAGACGGTCAAGGACAGACTTGTCGTTTTTACATACACCCCTGTGTCGCCTTTCCGCAAGGAGGAGGGGGGAAAGCGCCATGTTGCCCTCGGAGGGCGCCGAATATGGTGTTTCCGGTGAGCTGCTGGCGGGTAATCCGAGCGGACGCCCGTGCCCCATTTGCTAGGGGTCGGCTAGAGGCCCGGAGGCGCGCTCCAAAAGTACCTGCGGGTGATCTGCCGGACCCGGTCCCCTTTGACGGGGTCCAAGGGCTCGATGCCTCCCTCTGATGGGATTCCGTTACAATAATGCTCCCGCTGGTCTCAGAAATGTCCTAGGGTACCTCGGGAGCGTAGCTCGAGCCTTGGTTATGTATCAAACGTACCCAGGGTCATCCCTCGCTCTGTGTCTGAGGCGACTGTGAACCCTTCGAGGGCCAGCCTACGAACCCCTGATCAGTAGTGGGCGCGGAGCCCGAGTGGCCTGAGGCGGCCGTTGAACCCTTCAAGGGGCTGGCCATCGAACCTCTGACCAGTAGTGGGCGCAGAACCCAATCGATCTGAGGCGGCCGTTGAACCCCTCCGAGGGGCCGACCTTCGAACCTCTGATCAGTAGGGAGGCTCGGAGCCTGTTTCCTTCACGGAGAAGGGTCCTTTTCGGGGTATCCCCCTTTCCCGGTCCTTGTTGTAAGAGAGAGAAAGAGGAAAAGGAAAAGGATGCGAAGTCGAATGACGTGGCGTACCTTTTTCGACGCGGTCATTATGGCGAAGGCGAAGCGTCGCTTGCTTCTCCCGCCTGAGGCGCCGCCTGTCCTGCCGCGGAGTTAATGCGACGGGGCGAGCGGTTCGCGAGGCGGTCGTTGCGCGTGTGCGAGCCGTTCGAGGAACAGATCACAGGCGCACCGTCTTCACGCCGTGGGAAGGGCTCCCTTGCTGCCCCTGGATGGGACGTAAGCTTGGCTGACGACGTGACCGCTGCTCCTGCCCGCCTGTCACCGCCATTACTGCCGGCCCATTTTTGACCGCATTTGACCGTCACGCTTGGCTGGCACTGCAGGGTTGCCTCGAGTCGCGGTATTGACTCCGCAGTCGAGGAGGCGTGGTAGTGGCGCGAGTGGCGGTGCAGTTGCTCGCACGTAGCAACCGGCGTGCTGGTTGCATGACGCGTGGGCCTGGACCTCCATGCTGGGCGCGTTGGAGTCGAAGGGGCGCGCCCACTTGGCACGGTTGCATGCCGCCTGCATGGCTGTCCGCCCTTTCGCCTGCTGGTCTGGGCGAAAGTGGAGGAGTGCTTGTAACCGCCGGGTGGTTGCATGCACCGCGCGCGTGGTGGGTTGGCTTCTTCTCCCCTGGACTGGCTTGCATGACGTGTGGGACCCAGCCCCCACGCCGTGGGGGGGGGGAGAATCTGGGAGCGTGTTAGAGAAGACTCAACCCGCAACGGTTGAGGGCGCAAGTGGGGAGAGTCGCCTTTAAAAGGGGGGCGACCCCTTTGGAGGGCAACCATGTCTTCGCGCTCCCCTCATGCATCGTGTCTTCCCACCTTCCGAGCCCCCAGGCGGGGGACGCCCGGAACCCTTCCGTCTTGTCGTCGGAGGAACGCCACTTCGTAGAAGTTAGTACCTTTCAGCCATCATTCGACTTCAAGGATTTTCATCAGGCAGCCCGGCTGCATCCCCTCGCCGGTGGTCACCCAAGACGGTGACCACCAGCTTGATGGCGGGGAGAAGCGAACCGGGCTGCAGCCTCCGCCCCACCCTCGGCTTCGAGGATCTTCATCATCCTTGCTGGGGTGGAGGATGAGGCGAGTTGGGGGGCTGCCTCCGCGTGGGTCGGTAACCCTTTTCTTCCCCAGGCGTCTGGGGGAGAAAGGCATCTCCCAGCTCCGCGGAGGCTTCCCTCAGCCACGTCGGGGTGGGCGGACCGCCGCTGCTCAGCCAGGGTGCAACATTACGTCCTTCGTCCGGACGACGGTCGCGCCGCGGACGGGGCGGCCATGTCAAGGCCTTCCTTGCGCCGGCGGCCGCATCAGTGGGTTGCCCAGCATGTCGCGTGCCGCGAGGGCGGCGCTCATGTTCTGGGTGGTTCCGGCAAGGGCGAGGATCTACCGGCGCGCTTTGAGGCGTCCGGTGCCTGTTGGCGTGGTGTTGAGGCGGTGGCAGCCGAAGAAGGCTTCTCTACCGACGAGATTGCCAACTCCGCCCGCACCCCTAGGCCTCCGTCTTCCGGCTTGAATGGCTGGCTCTCGTCCTCGGTGAACGAGAGCCCTCCTGCTGTAGCACCTGCCCCGAAGCCGTTGCTGAAGCTGCTTCGTCGCCCGGGGCAGAGGTCGTTGTCGCTGTTGCCGGATCGGGCGGCGGCGAGCCACCCGTCGGCCCTCAATTGCTCCGCGGGTCCCCCAATCTTGGGGGGTTGTTCGTTCCCGCGGAGTCAGAACCGGAGCTCCGTTTGTAATGGCACCTTGAGTGACGGCGTTTTGTTCATTGCGGCTGTCGAGGCCTGAACATGTATGTATTTTCGGGGAGCCGTGTCTTTTCTTCATTTCGAGCACTAATACTCGCCTTATCGATTATCTGGACCGCTTCACCGAGCGTGAGTTGCCTCGTGTAAAGGTTACGAGTGAGGTATCCGTATCCTGGAGGAGTAGGAGTCCCTCGGCTCGGTCGGCCTTGCAGTCTGAGGCCCCTCTTGCTTAGTTAAAGGAAACCCCTCGGCCGCTCTTTGACGAGCCGAAGCCGGAGGTAGCGGTGCCAGCACGAACGGAGGTGGAGTTGGCTCGAAAAGAAGACTTGGTCGGCCGGAGCCTGGCCGGGTCGTCCACTGGTGGGGCCGACGCTGGAGTTGAGTTGCCAAGGCCACAAGCCGAGCTGATGTCTTTGGGGGACAGCTGGCCGAGGCCTCGGGGTGGCCGGCCGAGCCGCCTACTCGGGCCGGATTCTCGAAGAAGACCCTAGCGGCGATGGCCCGGGCGTGGTGCTGATGCCGTCCTTCAGAGTGGGGGCTCTCCGACTGCGTCGCCATCCGAGGCTAGGTCAGACCCCGCCGAAGGTGTAGTTGATGCCGAGGGTGCTGCTGCCACCTTCGGCTGTCGATGTCCAAGCCTGCAGGATCAGGTTGTCTTGTAGTGTGTGTATGTTTTCTGCGGCCGCCGAGGCCTGAAACACACTGTCGTCGTGTTGTAAAGCTGCGTTTCTTTTCCTGTTGTTTCAAGTATCCGGACTCATTTGTCGGTAACAGAATTGTTTGTGCGGGCGAGAGTTGCTTTTCACGGAAGGTGATGAGTGAGGTATCCATATCCCGGAGGCGTAGGAATCCCTCGGCTCGGTCAGCCTTGCCGCTTACGCGCGCTCTTACTCATCCATAGGGTTCTGTTACCGACGCAGTCGAGAAGGCCCAAAAAATCATTTCGGTAGAGGAGCTCTCGAGCATGAAGACTTGTTCGGTCCGTGGAGTCACTTATCCGAGCGCGAGTTACTTATCGCAGAAGGTGATGAGTGAGGTATCCGTATCCCGGAGGCGTAGGAGTCCCTCGGCTCGGTCAGCCTTGGCTGCTTACGTGTACTCTGTCGTTTTCAGGATCCACTTTTGAAGTAGTCGAAGAGCACGAAAGGCATTCTGGCGGAAAAGATTTTTTTCTTTTTTCGAGGAAAATTTTGACGCAGAGGGGGTTGCCCCCTTCTAGCCCCCGAGGGAGGGTCGGGCTTTGCCGAGGCAAGGCTGACCCTTCCTTGACGACCAGACTTGGTGTGTGAACGAGGTATACGAGCAACTTGAAAGCATCTTAAGGGTAGAAGCGACGTAGCTGTTGGATGTTCCAAGCGTTGCAGTAGACCCCGCCTTGGCTGTTGGCCAGTTTGTATGTTCCGGGCTTCAGGACCTTGGCGATGACGAATGACCCTTCCCAGGGAGGCGTGAGTTTGTGCCGCCCTCGGGTGTCTTGTCACAGCCGAAGCACCAGGTCGCCCACCTGGAGGTCTCGGGACCGAACCCCTCGGGCGTGGTAGCGTCGCAGGGACTGCTGGTACCGCGCCGAGTGTAGTAAGGCCATGTCCCGAGCCTCCTCCAGCTGGTCCAGTGAGTCTTCTCGATTGGCTCGGTTGCTTTGGTCGGTGTAGGCCCTCGCCCTCGGGGAACCGTATTCTAGGTCTGTGGGCAAGATGGCCTCGGCCCCATAGACTAGAAGGAACGGTGTGAAGCCCGTGGCTCGGCTCGGCATTGTCCTCAGACTCCAGACCACCGAGGGGAGTTCCTTCATCAAACGCTTGCCGAACTTGTTGAGGTCGTTGTAGATCCGAGGCTTGAGTCCTTGCAGTATCATGCCGTTGGCCCGCTCCACTTGCCCATTCGTCATGGGGTGTGCCACGGCAGCCCAGTCCACCCGGATGTGGTGATCCTCGCAGAAGTCCAGGAACTTTCTGTCGGTGAACTGGGTACCGTTGTCGGTGATGATGGAGTTTGGGACCCCAAAGCGATGGATGATGTTGGTGAAGAACGCCACCGCCTGTTCGGACCTAATGCTGTTTAGGGGTCGGACCTCGATCCACTTGGAGAATTTGTCGATGGCGACCAACAGGTGCGTGTAGCCCCCAGGTGCCTTCTGCAAGGGGCCAACGAGGTCCAGACCCCACACAGCAAACAGCCAGGTGATGGGTATGGTCTGCAGAGCCTGAGCGGGCAGGTGGGTCTGCCTCGCGTAGAACTGACACCCTTCGCAGGTGCGGACAATTCTAGTAGCGTCGGCCACCGCCGTCGGCCAGTAGAATCCTTGTCGGAAGGCGTTTCCAACGAGGGTTCGAGGTGCTGCGTGATGGCCGCAAGCCCCCGAGTGTATCTCTTGCAAGAGCTCCTAGCCTTCGGCGATGGAAATGCATCGCTGGAGGATGCCTGAGGGGTTGCGGTGATAGAGCTCCTTCCCATCTCCCAGCAAGACGAAAGACTTGGCGCGCCGCGCCAACTGCCGAGCTTCGGCTTGGTCGGGGGGCAGCTCTCCTCGGTGGAGATATTGCAGGTACGGGGTCTGCCAGCTTTGATTAGGCGTGACCTCGCTCTGTTCCCCCTCGACGCGCAGTGCCTCACCCTCGGGGGCCGAGGGTACCTCGTGCTGAGCCGAGGGTACCTCAGACCGTGCTGAGGGTACCTCGGACTAGGCCGAGGGTGTCTCGGACTGAACCGAGGATACCTCGGACTCAGCCGAAGGTGCCTCGGGCGGAGCCGAAGGTGCCTCGGGCTCGGGCGTGTCCTCGGTCTTGACGGAGGGTTGATGCAGGTCTCAGGAGAATACGTCCGGGGGAACTGTTGTTCGTCCCGAGGCTATTTTAGCCAGCTCGTCCACAGTCTCGTTGTAGCGTCGGGCGATGTGGTTGAGCTCGAGCCCGTAGAACTTGTCTTCCAGGCGCCGAACCTCATCGCAGTAGGCTTCCATCTTCGGGTCGTGGCAGTGGGAGTTCTTCATGACTTGGTCGATGACGAGCTGCGAGTCACCGCGAGCGTTGAGGCGTCGGACCCCTAGCTCAATGGCGATTCGCAACCCGTTTACCAGAGCCTCGTACTCAGCCACGTTGTTGGACGCCGGGAAGTGGAGGCGTAGCACGTAGCGTAGGTGCTTCCCGAGGGGCGAGACAAAGAGGAGGCCTGTGCCGGCCCCCGTCTTCATCAGCGACCCGTCGAAAAACATGGTCCAGAGCTCCGGTTGGATCGGAGCCGTCGGGAGCTGGGTGCCGGCCCATTCAGCCACGAAGTCCGCCAAGACCTGGGACTTGATGGCCTTCCGAGGGGCGAATGAGATCGTCTCGCCCATGATCTCCACCGCCCACTTCGCAATCCTACCCGAGGCCTCGGGACTGGATGATCTCTCCGAGGGGGAAGGATGACACCACAGTCACCGGATGAGACTCGAAGTAGTGTCGCAACTTCCGTCGTGTCAGGATCACCACGTACAGCAGCTTCTGGATTTGTGGGTAGCGGATCTTGGTCTCGGACAGTACCTCACTGATGAAGTAGACTGGACTCTAGACAGGCAATGCATGCCCTTCTTCTCGTCTCTCAACCACGATCGCGGCGCTAACCACCTGGGTGGTTGCGGCGATGTAGATCAAGAGGGCTTCTCCGACAGCGGGGGGCACCAAGATGGGCGCGTTCGTGAGGAGCGCCTTCAGGTTCCCGAGGGCTTCCTCGGCCTCGGGGGTCCACGCGAAGCACTCAGCTTTCCTTAAGAGGCGGTACAGAGGTAGACCTCTTTCGCCGAGGCGGGAGATGAAGCGGCTCAGAGCCGCGAGACACCCCGTGACCCTCTGTACGCCTTTCAAGTCCTTGATTGGCCCCATGCTGGTGATGGCTGCGATCTTCTCCGGGTTGGCTTCGATGCCCCGCTCGGAGACGATGAACCCCAAGAGCACGCCTCGGGGGACCCCGAAGACACACTTTTCGGGATTAAGCTTCACGCCTTTTGCCTTGAGACATCGGAATGTCGCTTCAAGGTCGGAAAGGAGGTCGGAGGCTTTCCTCGTCTTGACTACGATGTCATCGACGTAGGCCTCGACCGTTCGACCGATGTGTTCACCAAACACATGGTTCATGCATCGCTGGTACGTTGCCCCCGCATTCCTCAAACCAAACGGCATTGTAACATAGCAGTACATGCCGAAGGGTGTGATGAATGAAGTCGCGAGCTGGTCGAACTCTTTCATCCTGATCTGATGATACCCTGAGTAGGCATCGAGGAAAGATAGGGTTTTGCACCCAGCAGTGGAATCCACGATCTGATCGATGCGAGGAAGAGGGTAGGGAACCTTCGAACATGCTTTGTTTAGACTAGTGTAGTCTACACACATCCGCCATTTCCCCCTTTCTTTCTCACAAGCACAGGGTTGGCAAGCCATTCGGGATGGAATACCTCTTTGATGAACCCTGCGCCAGTAGCTTGTGGATCTCCTCGCCTATGGCTCTATGCTTTTCTTCGTCGAATCAGCGCAGAGGTTGCTTCACGGGTCGGGCCCCAGCTCGGATATCCAGAGAGTGCTCGACGACTTCCCTCGGTATGCCGGGCATGTCCGAGGGACTCCGCGCGAAAACGTCGGCGTTCGCGCGGAGAAAGTCGACGAGCACTGCTTCCTATTTGGGGTCGAGCTCGGAACCGATCCAGATCTGCTTGGAGGCGTCGTTGCAGGGGTCGAGAGGGACGGACTTGACCGTCTCCACTGATTCGAAGTTGCCGGCGTGGCGCTTCACGTCGGGCACCTCCCTAGAGAGGCTCTCCAGGTCAGCGATGAG
Organism: Zea luxurians; assembly: GCA_029449295.1. Taxonomy (NCBI): domain Eukaryota; kingdom Viridiplantae; phylum Streptophyta; class Magnoliopsida; order Poales; family Poaceae; genus Zea; species Zea luxurians. Next base: position 512,521 of record JAOPSE010000081.1, read on the forward strand.
GGCCTCGGATTCGGCGAGGGCCTCGGCGTACTCCACGCACTCCACATCGCATTCATACGCGTGTCGGTACGTGGGCCCGACGGTGATGACCCCGTTGGGGCCCGACATCTTGAGCTTGAGGTAGGTGTAGTTGGGGACGGCCATGAACTTGGCATAGCATGGCCTCCCCAGCACTGCGTGGTAGGTTCCTCGAAACCTGACCACTTCGATCGTGAGGGTCTCCTTTCGAAAGTTGGAGGGCGTCCCGAAGTAGACGGGTAGGTCGAGTTGTCCGAAGGGTTGAACGCGCTTCCTGGGGACGATCCCGTGGAAAGGCGCAAAGCCCGTCCGGACCGAGGACAGATCGATCCGCAGGAGCCCGTGGGTCTCGGCGTAGATGATGTTGAGGCTGCTGCCTCCGTCCATGAGGACCTTGGTGAGCCTGACGTTGCCGATGATGGGGTCAACAACGAGTGGGTATCTCCCCGGGCTCGGCACGTAGTCTGGATGGTCGGCCTGGTCGAAGGTGATGGGCTTATCAGACCAGTCTAGGTAGACTGGTGCCGCCACCTTTACCGAGCAGACCTCCCGACACTCTTGCTTGCGGTGCCGAGCCGAGGCGTTCACCACTTGCCCGTCGTAGATCATGAAGCAGTCGCGGACCTCGGGGAACCCTCCTGCCTTGTGATCTTCCTCCTTTGCATCGTCGAGGGCCTTGCCACCCTCCGCGGGTGGCCCGGCCTTGTGGAAGTGTCGTCGAAGCATGGCACACTCCTCAAGGGTGTGCTTGACGGGCCCCTAATGATAGGGGCATGGCTCCTTGAGCATTTTGTCAAAGAGGTTGGCACCTCCGGGAGGCTTCCGAGGGTTCTTGTACTCGGCGGCGGCGACAAGGTCCGTGTCGGTGGCGTCGCGTTTCGCTTGCGACTTCTTCTTGCCCTTCTTCTTGGCACCGCGCTGAGTTGACGCCTTAGGAGCATCTTCCGGTGGGGGGCCCTGGGGCTGCTTGTCCTTCCGGAAAATGGCCTCAACCGCCTCCTGGCCAGAGGCGAACTTGGTGGCGATGTCCATCAGCTCGCTCGCCCGGGTGGGGGTCTTGCGACCCAGCTTGCTCACCAGGTCACGGCAGGTGGTGCCGGTGAGGAACGCGCCGATGACATCTGAATCGGTGATGTTGGGCAGCTCTGTGCGCTGCTTCGAGAATCGCCGGATGTAGTCCCGGAGAGGCTCTCCCGGCTGCTGGCGGCAGCTTCGGAGATCCCAGGAGTTCCCAGGGCGCACGTACGTGCCCTGGAAATTGCCGGCGAAGGCTTGGACCAGGTCGTCCCAGTTGGAGATCTGCCCCGGGGGCAGGTGCTCCAGCCAGGCTCGAGCGGTGTCGAAGAGGAACAGGGGGAGGTTGCGGATGATGAGGTTGTCATCGTCCGTTCCACCCAGTTGGTAGGCCAGCCGATAGTCCGCGAGCCACAGTTCCGGTCTCGTTTCCCACGAGTACTTTGTGATAGTAGTCGGGGTTCGGAACCAGGTCAGGAATGGTGCCCGTCGTATGGCGCGGCTGAAAGCCTGCGGACCGGGTGGTTCGGGCGAAGGACTCCGATCCTCCCCGCTGTCGTAGTGTCCCCCACGCCTGGGGTGGTAGCCTCGGCGTGCCCTGTCATCGAGGTGGGCCCGACGGCCGTGATGATGACGCTCGTTGCCGAGGCAACCCGGGACTGCAGGCGCTGTGTTGCGCGTGCGCCCGGAGTGGACCGAGGCTTCCCACATGAATCAGGAAGTCGCGGCGCGATGTTCCGAGGGGAACCCCTGCCTTCGGGAGGCAGAGCTTTCGGCCCGTCGGACCGCGACGTCCTCCAGGAGATTCTTGAGCTCTCCCTGGATACGCCGCCCCTCGGTGGTTGATGGCTCCGGCATCGCGCGGAGGAGTATTGTCGCTACAGCCAGGTTCTGGTCGACTCCGCTGGAATCCGGCGGCGGCCTCACCCTGACGTCGTCGGCGATGCGGTGCTGGATGTCCTGGGGGAGATGACGCGCTTCTCCGGTCAGGGGTTGGACCGCCCATTCCTGCCCGATGTCCCGGCGGATCGGCATAAGCGTTCCTGCTCCCTCGTCGAGCCTGGCCTGCCTCTCGCGGATTTGCTCGAGATGTGGGTCAGGACCCCCCGCCGGGACGGGGACCACAGCTAGCTCCCGAAGGATGTCGACGCGAGGCGCGGGCCTAGGGGGATCACCGTTTTCCGGCATACCAAGATGGTTGCCTTCGCCGGGACCCCCTAGATCGACGTGGAAACATTCAAGACTTGGGCCGCGGTCCTCGTTGTCGAGGCCGCGGCTGCCGTCGGAACAGTCGGAAAGGCAGTTGTCACATGCGGTCATGAAGTCCCGCACGACACTGGGGTTGCCAATTCCAGAGAAATCCCAACAGAGGTCGGGCTCGCCATCTTCCTCGGACCCCGAGGGCTCATTAGTCGAGTCGGCCGTCAGTCGGTCCTAGGGTGACCGCACACAATACCCCAGAGGGTTTGGACTCGTCTCTATGAGAGTGCTCACCGAAGCGGGGTAGCTTGGTGGGTCGAGGCCGAATCCAAAAGACACGAGATGGGAATCGATCGGTACCTTTTGGTCGACGGGCGGTGACGAGGTCGCGTCTGGGACTGACTGCATCGTTGTCTCAGGTACGAGGGTGACGCCCAGCAAGTCCTTCGCGAGCGTGCTGGCGTCGTGCGTTTGCTTGAGATTGGCGTGTTGCGGAGAGGCGGCACTCATCTTCGTCTCTGACGCGAGATCGATTCCCGCTTGGCCTTGGTTGCCCCGCCTCCTCCTCTGTCGGCGGGGGAGGGGACGGGACAAGCCCGAATGTCGTCCTTCCACCACGTGGGGAAGGCGTCGTCGATTTCCCCGCCGGCGAGCGGGTTGTCGACCGCCATTGTCGCTGTCGCACGGCGGGGGAAGGAGTATCATGTTGTAGCTGCCGTCGAGGGACATGAACTCAAGATTCCCGAAACAAAGCACCGTCCCGGGCCGGAAATGTTGCTGGAGACTGCCCATCTGGAGCTTGACGGGAAGTTGTTCATCAACACGCAGCAGGCCCCTACCTGGCGCGCCAACTGTCGGTGTTTCGAAACCCGGGGGTCCCTGGACCGACGAGTGAATTGTCGCCGCGTGCCCCAGCCCAGATGGGTCGACGCGATGCGGAACGTGAAGGGGGGAAAGGAGGCAGCCGGAGGGAGGCAGGTGTAAGAGAGTGGATCCCGCGGCCTTTGTGTTAGCCCCGCGCCTGAGTCGGGTGCGCTTGCAGTAGGGGGATACAAGCGTCCACGCGGGAGTGGGAGCGAGCGGCCTTGCGCGAGCGCCGTCCCATCCTTCTCCGCGCGGGCCAACCCTCTGTAAGAGGGCCCTGGTCCTCCCTTTTATAGGCGTAAGGAGAGGATCCAGGTGTACAATGGGGAGTGTAGCAATGTGCTAACGTGTCTAGCGGTGGTGAGCTAGCGCCCTAAGTACATGCCATCGTGGCAGCCGGAGAGGTCTTGACGCCCAGTTCGCGTGGTGTCGTGGCCGTCGGAGGAGTGCTGGAGCCTGGCGAGAGGACAACTGTTGGGGCTGTCGAGTCCTTGCTGACGTCCTCTTGCTTCCGTAAGGGGGCTGAGAGCCGCCGTCGTCATATGGCATGCGGGGCGCCATCATTACTCGCATGGTGGAGCGAGCCAGATGGGACGCCGATCTGGTTCCCCGTAGCCCGAGTCAGCTCGAGGTAGGGTAATGATGGCGCTTCCTGTTGACGTGGTCGGTCCGTGCCCTAGGCTAGGCGAGGTGGAGGCTCCTCCGAGGTCGAGGTCGAGCCCCCGGGTCGGGCGAGGCGGAGTTCATCGTCTTCCGAGGTTGAGCCCATGTCCGAGCCCTAGGGTCGGGCGAGGCGGAGTTCGTCGTCTTCCGGTGTTGAGCCCATGTCCGAGCCCTGGGGTCGGGCGAGGCGGAGGTCGTCGTCTTCCGGGGTTGAGCCCATGTCCGAGCCCTGGGGTCGGGCGAGGCAGAGGTCGCCGTCTTCCGGGGCTGAGCCCGAGTCCGAGCCCTGGGTCGGGCGGTGCGGAGTTCGCCGTCTTCCGGGGCTGAGCCCGAGTCCGAGCCCTGGGTCGGGCGGAGCGGAGTTCGCCGTCTTCCGGGGCTGAGCCCGAGTCCGAGCCCTCGGGTCGGGCGAGGCGGAGTTTCCTATGACGCCCGAGGCCGGCCTTGGCTGCTGTCAGCCTCACTCTGTCGGGTGGCTCAGCAGTCGGAGCGGCGCAGGCGGTGCTGTCCTCTTGTCAGACCGGTCAGTAGAGCGGCGAAGTGACCGCGGTCACTTCGGCTCTGTCGACTGGTGGGCGCGTGTCAGGATAAAGGTGTCAGGCCACCTTTGCATTAAATGCCCCTGCGATTTGGTCGGTCGGCGTGGCGATGTGGCCAAGGTTGCTTCTCGGCGAAGTCTGGGCCTCGGGCGAGCCGATAGTGTGCCCGTTGCTGGAGGGGGGTCCTCGGGCGAGACGTAGGTTCTCCGGGGTCGGCTTCCCTTGCCCGAGGCTAGGCTCGGGCGAGACACGATCGTGTCCCTTGAATGGACCGATCCTTGACTTAATCGCACCCATCAGGCCTTTGTAGCTTTGTGCTGATGGGGGTTACCAGCTGAGATTTAGGGGTCTTGAGGGTACCCCTAATTATGGTCCCCGACAAGTCTGCAAAGTGAAGATATGTAGCTGAAGTAAAGTTATACCCATAAACCTTCTAAGCCGAATCTCAAGGATGAGATTCCTTTTAAGTGGGGTAGATTTGTAGCATCCCAAAAATTCAAATCTTGGAATTTTCTCAAACTCGCTCTAAATTCAAAATGAATTTCAAATTTCATTTCAAAATGTTTGTTTGCGAGTTGATATCAACAAATAAAATTATAGTGGTCTATATTCTCTCTAAAATCTCCTCAAAATATCCTACAAATATATCCCCAGTGATCACCCTCAAACTCTTTCAGAAATACTGCCCAAATATTCCACCGATATATGTCCAAGTATTTTCTTCTTGAGAAATACCTTCAGAATCATTTTTCAAGTCCCTACAAATATTTTCTCCATAACTTTCCTCATGCTCATATGTATACGTATGCCTCCGGTGTCATACTGTGAGCTCTACAAGCTAATTACACTCATATAAGACAAATCCATGCTAATCTCCCACTAATCCTCTCATCCTCCCACTAATCCCCTCATCCCTCCCCCTAATCCCCCACCATGGCTATAAATAGAGGGGCAAGGGCCTCCTCTCATCCCACCCCAAGCCATTTCATGGAATCTCCCTCTCCCCCCACACGCCCACTCCCACTCCACTTCCCACATATGCACACACTAGCACAAGGATCGTTCGGTCGTTCTTCGATCATTCGTCCACCTGTTCTTAGTTTGTTCGTTCGTTCGTCCGATCGTTCATGGTTCGTTCGTCCGTTCGTCCGATCGTTCGTCCGTCTGTTCGTCTAAATAATCTTTTTCCTGTCGTTATGCTGCCGAAATTCCGATCGTTCGTTCGTTCGATCATTCGATCGTTCATCGTTCGTTCATAGTTCCTATTCATCGTTCATCGTTCGTTCATCATCACTATTCATCATTCATCGTTCGTTCATACGAACTATTCACCATCACTATTCATCGTTACTATTCATCGATCATCTGATTACCCTAAATTTCAACTACTCAACCGTCATGTTGTCCAGTCCACCTAAGACCAGCCAGACCCATATTGCAGTCATACGAACTCCGGTGACTGTGATTTTCCTTCCAGTAGGGAACTTCCCATCTGGTCACCCATCCTAGATTTCTCCAAGTTGAGCACGCTTAACTTTGGGATTCTTTCAAGCCAGACTTCCAAAAAGAAAGGCAAACCATGTTTGTATCGACACGTCTTCAATCCTATAAAACCTCTGCCCAAGAAAAGCCCAAAAATAATTCCTCGCACCCCGCTCAAAAATACATTTGTATTTTTGATTTTCCAAATATCTCTAAATATTCAAATTATAGAATATTCCAAGAATATTCCTTTTCTTTTTCTTCCTATGATTATAAAATCCAAAACTCCTCCATCCAAACTCAGATTCCAGTCATTCTTGTTTCTAAATTCTTGTCAAATTATTCCCTATCCAACCATGTCATACCTTAAGCATGGTTCATATTCCAGAAAACTCCCAAAATACTCTTGTTCCATATCCTGCCTATAATTTCCCTGTTCAGACTAAGTCAGACGATTCATTCGTCACTATTCCCACCAACAGTGAACTTCACTGTGCTACACCACATACACCCAGCTATAAATACACCCAGCTACCCTCTCCCACTCCACACACTCAACACCCTCAGCCAAGGCAAACACCCCACCCACTCAGTTACTCCGCTCTGCCGGCTACACGCACAGTGTCGCTTCGCCTCCAGTCCACCCTCCTGGTAAGCACCTCCGCTCCACCACTAGTAGTACCTCAACACCACATGACACAGATTCTACTCAAGACTCTACCCATCCATATATCGCTATTCTGACCACTATACTAAATATTTGTTGGTATACTTGTTGGTTTGTATGTTTGCTTGTTTATGTTGCATAGTTACAGGAGCGTTTGTGCCGTCTCGTGGAGGCCAGATCTGCAAGTCTACGCCAGGTAGTGGAGCTAGACGCCAGTTCCGCGAGCTCCTCTTCCCCCTTCGCCGGATAAGCACGGCAAGCTCACTGGATCCCTTTGATGCATAAATTACCTAAGATTTTTCAACCACAACCCTCAGCCTGTTATTTTATGCATGATATGATTTTGAGACAAGTTATTATGGCCACCCAAGCCGCTTGCCGCAATCAATCCCTGATATAATTGTTACAAAAGATTTGAGGAAAGGTGTGAGTTTTCAAAAGAAAATGCTTTTCAAAATGTATTTGATGAAGGGTTTTCACCCTTATCACCTTTGAGTAGGGATGATCAGGGACTCCCTGGTTTAGGGGAGGGCCTAAGGTGATGGCTCAGCTGGTTTAGGCGTGAGCAGAAGGATTGTCCCCTCATATAAGGACCGGTTTGTCATCCTTCACTACCTGTACTCATGATAAGTACAACCACTCGAGACTGTGTGGGCAGTCACTCAATCTGAACTCGTACGGTCCAACCCCAGGATTATGAAGGCTGGGGAGCACCGGGAGGATAAGGAGGGGAATGTTTTATCCGGTTTGGGCATGGCGGTGGCCTGACTCCTTCCGGTATAACCGTTAAGGTTAGGACATGCGAGGAAAGAAAGAGATTCGGCATTCAGGTCTCATGACGGTGAGATCGCAGAAACCGGACTAGTGGGTAAAGTGTACCCCTCTGCAGAGTTTGAAAACCTCTTCGAATAGTCCGTGTCCACTGGTATGGACGAGTCTGGTATGGTATGGCAATTAATGTTTTGTTTTCAAAAAAGGGTGCGTTTGAGAAAAGTGGTTTTTAAAAGGTTCGGCGGTTTAGCCGTGAGCTATGGTGGACAGGAAGTCCAGTAGCTGTGTTTGAAAATGAAAACCAGTGGGAAACTGCTAAGATACCTGGATGGTTTAGTCCAGGGGATTTCGTTCTATATTGAAAAACTTCATGCTCCTTTTGGAGAGGATGCGCTTTGCAAAATACAAAATGCTTTTCAAAACAACCCCGCATAAAATATTGTTGTTTCTGCAAATATCCTGAGCTCCACATATTCCATGCATTCTATCTGATTTCCCCATTCCGTGGGTGAAGGTGGGCTGCTGAGTACGTTTGTACTAACCCTTGCTTATTTGTTGTTTTTCAGAAAAAGGAGATCGGGTAAGAGTTACGCCTGTTCCCAACCTTGCCTGTGGCTGTTGGACCGCTGAATTGCTTCACTGCGTATATCGGGCTGCTTCAGCCCCACTCTGATGATATGTTCCGAGTTGTGTACCAACTCTTAAAGTTGATCGCCACCTTTATAGGTTTGTCTCGTTTAAGCAGATCTGGAATCATCTAATGTATAAATGTGTTTACTAGCCTCCTGGGACTAGTAATTGTATCACATTTGAGTCCCAGAGGATTGGGGCGCTTCAGGTGGTATCAGAGCTGTTAGGTTGGCCGCAGGACGTAACCCTTAGCCCGATCCAAAAGTTTTTGAGTCAAAACTATTTTCTTAAAAAATTTCTTGCTCTTATCCCTTCATTTCAAAAATGGTTTCCTCCTTTCCTTCTCTCAGAAGTCAGATGGAGGTTCGCTGCCAAATCAGCTTTTGTCAGAATGAAGATGGTTTTCCCAAGTTGTTGAGAGCATGCACAGTCCGCCTCGGAATCAGGAGCCAGCCAGAGTATGATGGTCGTGAATTCGTCGAGCATGGCACGGAGAAGTGTGTCGTGACTGTATACATTGGATCCAGTCCGCACCATGTGGAATGGAGTGTCACTGCTGCTGGGCACAGATTTAAAGACACCTGCCAAGTCGTCGCTCGCAAGGCATTGAGGGCCCTGTGTCAGATCTATGAAGAAGAAGTGGCCGACACCCCGCTTAGATTCTTTCTGCCCTTTCAGAGAGATCGTCCAGTCTGGATGGCCAGGATGCGTGCATTGGAAGGGCAGCAGCTGCTTGAGGATGACCCCACAGTCGTGTACCTCACCGCATACCTGCTCACCCTGGATGCACAGTATGATTTCTTGGCTCGGCACCACCGTCAGATGATTGCCCGAGCAGAAGATGCAGAGAAGCTCAACTGTAAGCTCCATGTGGATCTCACCACAGCTCAAGCCCATGTAGCTGCCTTGGAAAGTCGTGAAGTCATTGCTGTTTAAGCCCTGAAGCAAGCCAAGGATGAGCACGTCTAGAAGTTGACGAAGGCCTACTTGGTAACCCATAACCAACATAGAGCCCTACGGATCCAAGAGCCCGCTTCATCCAACCCAGTTCAACCCATCAGAGCTGAAGACCCCCAGATTCTTGAAGGTCACCCAGTCTCTATCAGAGGAGAGAATACGGCTTGGGAACTACCGGAACGAGCCATAGTCTTGGAAGGAATTCCAGTCTTCCCTCAGGCTATGGATAAGCAAGACCACCCTGAATCCTCCCAAGATCCCACGTCAGAGTTGTTTGAGCCCCTCACCATGAAGAAGATTCTAGCACCGTCCCGTGAGATCAAAGAAGAAGCTGCGAGCACCCCGCTAGCACCGTCGTCCTCTGAGGAGCTACAAGAGTCAGTCCCGCTTGAAGAAGAGTTCAACCCCATGTTGCCATCTCAGTGGCCGCCAGAAGAAGTCATCAACATCAGCTCCCTCTTAACCCATCCAGGAGATGCCTCAGATTGAAGTTGTGCGCCAGCCTTGCTAGAAGAGAAGCTGTCTGGTCTGAAGTTAGTTATGCCTAGTCCTCTGCATGCATTGGGTAGTGAAGTTTTTCTTCACTTTGGATAGAGCCCTGCATGTATGAGAGGTAATCGTGTAGACTCGTGTTTTGCAAAACTCTATTTGTGTGGCCCCCTAGGGCATTTCAAAATTAATTTCGCTTGATGTTTTCTCCCCTTTTGAGTGCATATGTGATGCCTTAACGTTAGTGCTCATAAGATGCATTTAACATAGTTCTCAATTCAGGAGCCAAGCAATAGTAGTTATGCTTAGCCCCCGAATCTGAGTAGTCCGTGCTTTGGAAAAACTCTATTCTTCCCTTATTCAAAACATTTGATTTGTTTGTGCTTATCATTGCTGAGCTTGTGTGTTTTCTTTCTTTTTAAGAAAGGTTTTCTCTGAAAACATAGATCACAAATTAGAGCTAATCCTCACCTTATGCTTCCATTCTCATCTTAACCCATATCAAAAGAAAAGCGCCTTACCCAAGAAGATACCGAGAAGCTTACCCTTGAAGCCTGGAATAAGCTACAGAAGAAACCTATCCATCCGCTCAGTCAAAAGGACCGACCATGAGAACCAAAGCACTGCCCCTGAGTCAAAGTAAATAGAAAAAGAGGACAAAAGGAGTTATTACCATACAGAGGCAAATATTCTTGGAACCAGAGACCACAAACATCAGGGTCATTGACCCCACCACTCACCCATGCCCCCCTCATACGTGCCCTGCCTCCATGCGCACTACCACCGCCCCCACACCCCCTTTGCAGCGCACTACCGCCGCCCACCCCCCTTTTGCAGCACACCCACCACCATTACCGCCAGCAACACCACCCCCCTCCATCGCACTTGTTGCCTTGTGGCACCTACTCCATCACTGCCACTCCGCACCCGAGCACCACCTCGCATGCTGCTCGCCTATAAAACTCCCCCACCAACTCCCTCAACTCCCATCTCACTCAAAGCAAAGCACACTCTAGATAAAACCCCCTCTGCCAAATCGCAAGCAACCCCATTTCCCACTCCCTCGCCCCTAAGATCACAATGCTTGGTGATTCTTGGGTTGAAGACTGTTGTACATGGTTCAACATCTTCGGTTTCCTCCTCTATATGATGGTAATACTGTTTGATAGAATCCTCCAGTGGGAAGAGCAAAGGGAAAGAAAGGGCCAGTGAAAAGAAAATAGTGAAGAGAAGATGAGAAGAAGGTTGCCCCAAAATCAACTCTATGTCAGTCATTTCTCCGCAGCCTGCTCAAGCAGCAACATCAGAAGAAGGCCCCGTAACACCCTTGTTATGAGGTATTTCAATGAGTTCAAATCTTCAAAATTCAAGAGTTCTACCTTCATTCTTTTTAAGTGGGGTAGTGTTCCAGCAAGGTTCCTGCTATGGAGAAAAAGGCCTGTAGCAAGCTTGTGGAAGACCAGATCATTGAAGCTTATAAGTTTCTGGATGAGAAGTGGTCACCCAAGTTCCATTGATGAAGCATCAAAAGACCAATCAAAGAAGAAATCCATGTGGAAGTTCGCAAGAGAAAGGTTTGCGTGTTGGCATCGATGTTTCTTCAATAAGCTAGCTGCCAAGCGAAAGCCAGAAGCCTGAAGATGATCTTTGAGTAGCCAGAATCAGCGTTTGCAATCGGCAACCAGATGCTCCTCCAAGGCCAGATTTTGTTGAAGTTCCATCTCCTCGAAGAGTCTGCAAAGTGAAGATATGTAGCTGAAGTAAAGCTATACCCATAAACCTTCTAAGCCGAATCTCAAGGACGAGATTCCTTTTAAGTGGGGTAGATTTGTAGCATCCCAAAAATTCAAATCTTGGAATTTTCTCAAACTCGCTCTAAATTCAAAATGAATTTCAAATTTCATTTCAAAATGTTTGTTTGCGAGTTGATATCAACAAATAAAATTATAGTGGTCTATATTCTCTCTAAAATCTCCTCAAAATATCCTACAAATATTTCCCCAGTGATCACCCTCAAACTCTTTCAGAAATACTGCCCAAATATTCCACCGATATATATCCAAGTATTTTCTTCCTGAGAAATACCTTCAGAATCATTTTTCAAGTCCCTACAAATATTTTCTCCATAACTTTCCTCATGCTCATACGTATACGTATGCCTCCGGTGTCATACTGTGAGCACTACAAGCTAATTACACTCATATAAGACAAATCCATGCTAATCTCCCACTAATCCTCTCATCCTCCCACTAATCCCCTCATCCCTCCCCCTAATCCCCCTACCATGGCTATAAATAGAGGGGCAAGGGCCTCCTCTCATCCCACCCCAAGCCATTTCATGGCAACTCCCTCTCCCCCCACACGCCCACTCCCACTCCACTTCCCACACAAGCACACACTAGCACAAGGATCGTTCGGTCGTTCTTCGATCGTTCGTCCACCAGTTCTTAGTTTGTTCGTTCGTTCGTCCGATCGTTCATGGTTCGTTCATCCGTTCGTCCGATCGTTCGTCCGTTCGTTCGTCCAAATAATCTTTTTCCTGTCGTTATGCTGCCGAAATTCCGATCGTTCATTCGTTCGATCATTCGATCGTTCATCGTTCGTTCATAGTTCCTATTCATCGTTCATCGTTCGTTCATCATCACTATTCATCATTCATCGTTCGTTCATACGAACTATTCACCGTCACTATTCATCATTACTATTCATCGTTACTATTCATCGATCATCTGATAACCCTAAATTTCAACTACTCATCCGTCATGCTGTCCAGTCCACCTAAGACCAGCCAGACCCATATTCCAGTCATACGAACTCCGGTGACTGTGATTTTCCTTCCAGTAGGGAACTTCCCATCTGGTCACCCATCCTAGATTTCTCCAAGTTGAGCACGCTTAACTTTGGGATTCTTTCAAGCCAGACTTCCAAAAAGAAAGGCGAACCATGTTTGTATGGACACGTCTTCAATCCTATAAAACCTCTGCCCAAGAAAAGCCCAAAAATAATTCCTCGCACCCCGCTCAAAAATACATTTGTATTTTTGATTTTCCAAATATCTCTAAATATTCAAATTATAGAATATTCCAAGAATATTCCTTTTCTTTTTCTTCCTATGATTATAAAATCCAAAACTCCTCCATCCAAACTCAGATTCCAGTCATTCTTGTTTCTAAATTCTTGTCAAATTATTCCCTATCCAACCATGTCATACCTTAAGCATGGTTCATATTCCAGAAAACTCCCAAAATACTCTTGTTCCATATCCTGCCTATAATTTCCCTGTTCAGACTAAGTCAGACGATTCATTCGTCACTATTCTCACCAACAGTGAACTTCACTGTGCTACACCACATACACCCAGCTATAAATACATCTAGCTACCCTCTCCCACTCCACACACTCAACACCCTCAGCCAAGGCAAACACCCCACCCACTCAGTTACTCCACTCTGTCGGCTACACGCACAGTGTCGCTTCGCCTCCAGTCCACCCTCCTGGTAAGCACCTCCGCTCCACCACTAGTAGTACCTCAACACCACATGACACAGATTCTACTCAAGACTTTACCCATCCATATATCGCTATTCTGACCACTATACTAAATATTTGTTGGTATACTTGTTGGTTTGTATATTTGCTTGTTCATGTTGCATAGTTACCGGAGAGGATGCGCTTTGCAAAATACAAAATGTTTTTCAAAACAACCCCGCATAAAATATTGTTGTTTCTGCAAATATCCTGAGCTCCACATATTCCATGCATTATATCTGATTTCCCCATTCCGTGGGTGAAGGTGGGCTGCTGAGTACGTTTGTACTCACCCTTGCTTATTTGTTGTTTTTCAGAAAAAGGAGATCAGGTAAGAGTTACGCCTGTTCCCAACCTTGCCTGTGGCTGTTGGACCGCTGAATTGCTTCGCTGCGTATATCGGGCTGCTTCAGCCCCACTCTGATGATATGTCCCGAGTTGTGGACCAACTCTTAAAGTTGATCGCCACCTTTATAGGTTTGTCTCGTTTAAGCAGATCTGGAATCATCTGATGTATAAATGTGTTTACTAGCCTCCTGGGACTAGTAATTGTATCACATTTGAGTCCCAGAGGATTGGGGCGCTTCAATATATATCAGTCATCCGTCAAAATCGACGATGCGCCTGAGCCCAAGGAGGCCTCGGCCCAGCCCGAGGTACCCTCGGCTGCCGAGGGTGAGGCCCTGCGTGTCGAGGTGGAGCGAAATGGGGTCACACCGGTCCCAAACTGGCAGACCCCGTACCTGGAATATTCTCCTCCGAGGAGAGCTACCCCTCGACAAGGCCGAAGCTCGGCGACTGGCTCGGCGCGCCAAGTCGTTCGTTTTATTGGGTGATGAAAAGGAGTTGTACCACCGCAGCCCCTCAGGCATTCTCCAACGGTGCATACCCATTGCCCAGGGACAAGAGCTGTTACAAGAAATACACTTGGGGGCTTGTGGTCACCATACAACACCTCGAGCCCTCATGGGAAACGCTTTCCGACAAGGTTTCTACTGGCCAACCTCAGTGGCCGACGCCACTAGGATTGTACGCTCCTGCCGGGGGTGTCAATTCTACGCGAGACAGACGCACCTGCTCGCTCAAGCCCTGCAGACCATACCTATCACTTGGTCGTTTGTCGTGTGGGGTCTGGACCTTATCGGTCCCTTGCAGAAGGCACCCGGGGGCTTCACGCACCTGCTGGTCGCCATCGACAAATTCTCCAAGTGGATCGAAGTCCGACCCTTAACCAGCGTCAGGTCTGAGCAGGCGGTGGCGTTCTTCACAAATATCATCCATCGCTTTGGGGTCCCAAACTCAATCATCACCGACGATGGCACGCAGTTCACTGGGAAAAAGTTCCTGGACTTCTGCGAGGACCACCACATCCTTGTGGACTGGGCCGCCGTTGCGCACCCAATGACAAATGGGCAGGTGGAACACGCCAACGTTATGATTTTGCAGGGACTAAAGCCGAGGATCTACAATGACCTTAACAAGTTTGGCATGCGGTGGATAAAAGAACTACCCTCGGTGGTTTGGAGTCTGAGGACGACGCCGAGCCGGGGCACGGGCTTCACGCCGTTTTTCCTAGTCTATGGGGTCGAGGCCATCCTACCCACGAACTTGGAATACGGTTCCCCGAGGACAAAGGCTTACGACGACCGAAGCAACCAGGCCAGCCGAGAGGATTCATTGGACCAGCTGGAAGAGGCTCGGGACATGGCCTTACTACACTTGGCGCAATATCAGCAGTCTCTACGACGCTACCACGCCCGAAGGGTTTGGCCCCAAGACTTCCAAGTGGGAGACTTGGTACTTCGGCTATGACAAGATGCCCGAGGGCGCCACAAACTTACCCCTCCCTGGGAAGGACCCTTCATCATCGCCAAGATTTTGAAGCCCGGGACATACAAGCTCGCAAACGATCAAGGCGAGGTCTACAGCAACGCTTGGAACATCGAACAGCTACGTCGCTTTTATCCTTAAAATGTTTCAAGTCGTTCAAGTATCTCGCTTTCTTTACATGCATAAATAAAGTCTAACCATCAAGGAAGGATCAGCCTTGCCTCGGCAAAGCCCGACCCTCCCTCGGGGCCTAGAAGGGGGGAACCCTCTCTGCGTCAAAATTTTCCTCGGAAAAGTCTTTTGCCAGAACGTCTTTCGTGCATTTCGACTACGTCAGTAGCGGAGTCCTAATGACGAGCGAGAGAGACCTTGAACGGTAAGGCCGACCGAGCCGAGGGACTCCTACGCCTCCGGGATACGGATACCTCACTCATCACCTTCCGTGAAGGGTAGCTCACGCTCGGATAAGCGATTCTGCTACCGAACAAGTCCTAACGCTCAAAAACTTTTCTATCAAGACGACTTTTCGTGCTTTTCGACTATATCGATAACGGAATCCTAAAAACGACGAGAGAACACGTAAGCGGCAAGGCCGACCGAGCCGAGGGACTCCTACGCCTCCGGAATACGGATACCTCACTCATCACCTTCTGCGAGAAGTAACTCATGCTCGAATAAGCGATTCTGCTACCAAACAAGTCCTAACGCACGAAACAAGAGGAAAGAAAACACAGCTTTATAATCCGACAATGATAATGTCTAGGCCTCAGTGGCCGCAAAAGACATATGCATACTTAAAACAAACTGTTCCTGCAGGATCAGACATCGGCAGGGGGAGGAACAGCACGCTCGGCGTCATTTCCACCCTCGGCAGAATCTGGCCCGGCCTCAGGCGGCGACACGGACGGAAGGATCTCCACCTCAAAGGAGGAAGCCAGCACCGCGCTTGGGCCCTCGACAGCTGCGTCAAGCCTCTGGACCTCGGCTAAGGTAGCCTCCTCTTCATCGGGTAAGCAGTACCCCTCGCTGACCCGCTCCAGATCCACGTCGTAGTGGGAAGCGAGCACGGCGAAGGCCCGCCTAACGCCATGGTGCAGCGCCCCGCGGAGTCTGCTGCGCACATGGCTGCCCAAGGCCCGCAGGTGACTCCAGGGGGAGCTACCCGAGGGGACGTCGTCGAGGCCAAAGGCCTGGCAAAAAGCCGAGATGGCCCCAGACATGGCCACACGGTTGGCCTCCTTCTGCTCAGCCGCCTGAGTAAGCGCCTTGCAGTTCTTGACGGACTCGTCAAGGGCCGTCTCGAACCCTGCAGACAGCAGGACAACATTCTTCAGACACAAGGAGAAGAATGGAGACAAAAACAAACTCACAGAGAGGGCAAAACATACCTTCGGCCCGGACACGCTGCTGCGAGGCCTTAGCTTGGGCGGACCAAGCAGACCTGAAGGCCACGGCCAGACCCTCCGCAAGGGTCCCGGCCCGAGCGGTCACCTTGCGGTCCGGAAAGAGGGAGCACCCTCTGCGCCGAAAACTTTTCTCGGAAAAGTTTTTCCACCAAAACGACTTTTGTGCATCTCGACTATGTCAGTAGCGGACTCCTAAAAACGAGCGACTGAGACCTTGAACGGCAAGGCCGACCAAGCCGAGGGACTCCTACGCCTTTGGGATACGGATACCTCACTCGTCACCTTCCAGGGCTCACGCTCGAACAAGTGATTCTGCTACCGACGGACAAGTCCTAATGCTCGAAACAAGAGGAAAGAAGCACGACTTTATACCCAAATGTTCAGGCCCCAGCAGCCACAAAGAACAAACACACGTACTTGGGATAACTATGCTACGTAGATGTCGGCAGCACCCTCGGTGGCTTTCCCGACCTACAACAGATATCTCAGCACTTGGAGCAATTACATCTTTGCTCTTACATTCCCTTACAAACGGGACTCCAGCTCCATTCCCACAGGAATGAACTACCTCCACATCGGAGGGGCTACAAGATAACAAGCTCCCAGCGGCTCACCGGCGACCACTGCGCTAGCAGCGACAGCGACCTCCGCCTCGGGCGGCTAGACAGCAGCAGTGATTGCCTCAGGGCAAACACTACTGAGAAAAGGCCCTCGTCCCCGTCCCCCATCCGAGGGGCAAGGACAAGCCATTAAAGCCAGAAGGCCGGAGGTCCAGATCCAGGCGGCGCTGACGATCTCATCGGCAGAGGCACCGCTTCGGCAGAGGAAGCCTCGCCTATGGCGATCACCACCTCAGCACCGACGACAGCGGCCACCTGCCCACCAACACCGCACTGCCGAACGGCGGCCGCCCCAAAGTGCACCGGCAGGTCCTCACTCCCGTCCTCGCCAAGGTTGTCCCAAAACACGAGTACCGCTCTCGCGGCGTACGACGTGTTGTGTGACCCCCCGGTGCGGCCGACGGCGCAAGGAGGACCTAGACATAGCCGGCCCGCGCACAGCGCGACCGACACTCGTGCGGCGGACGGGCAGCCACGCTCCTCCCCAGCGGTAGGAGGAGGCACCAGAAGCAGCACCGGAGCTGCTCAGGTCGGGGAGCCAGACACGCGGCAGCTGACAGCGCCATGGGCGGCGAATGCCCTTATCCTCCGATCACTGAGGGAAGGAGCGGGCCGCTGCCCACGCGGAGGTGGGCCCCGACCTGGTGCACCCTCCTCCCCAGCACGGATGACGAACATCCTTGAAGCTGAGGGTAGGGGGGAGGCCACGGCCCGGGTCGCTCTTCCCCGCCACGAGGCCTGCGGTCATCATCCTGGGTGACCGCCGGTGGGGGAATGCAGCTGGGCTGCGTGATAAAAATCCTTGAAGCCGAAAGATGACTGGAGAGTGCCAACCCCGGCCCCACGGGGTCACGCTCCTCCAACAGCAGCAAGAAGAAGGCAACACAGGTGCACCCCATCTGGGGGCTTGGGAGAGGGAAAGACGCGATGAATGCGAGGGGTGTGAAGGCATGGCTACCGCCCAGGGGTCGATCCCTTTTTAAAGGCAGATCTCCTCACTCGCACCCCAAGCGTCATGAGCAAAGTCTCCACCGACGTGCTCCAGGGTTCCCTCCCTACGACACGGGGGCTGGGTCCCACACGTCATGCGAGCTGACCCGAAACGCGAAGAAGGCGAACCGCTGCACGCGAAGCATGTAACCGCCCTACGGTTATAAGCGTACCCTCATCATCGCTGAAACCAACGGTCGAAAGGGTGGGCCGCCACACAGGGAGCATGCAACCGCACCACGGTTGTGCACCCTTTCGGCTTCGTCGCATCTAGTGGTCTAGCATGGAGGCCCGGGCCCACATGTCATGTAACCGGCGCGCCGGTCACTATGTGCAAGGAAACCGCACCGCCACTCGTGCCAATGCTACGTCTTCTCGACTGCGGAACCAGCACAGCGACTCAAGGCAGCCCTGCGCGTGACCCAACAGTGCCCAGTAAGTGCGACGGTCACGGGTCACTCAGCCACAGAGATAGGCACGGCGGTCGATATGATCAGAGGCGGGCCGGCAGTAATTGTAGCAACAGGCGTGCGGAAGCAGCGGTCCAATCACCTACAGGTTCGCATCCTCTCCCGAAATGGCAGGGTAGCCCTCTCCCACAGCATAAAAGACAACGCACCCGTGTTATGTTCCTCGAACGACTCACGCACGTAGACGCCCCGCGAATCGCCCGTCTTGTCGCATTAACTCCTTGGTAGGACAAGCGACACCTCCGGCAGGCAAAGAGGGCGCCGTTTCGTCTCCATCATGATGACCGCGTCATAAAAGGTGTGCCACATTATTTAAATTTATATCCTTTTCCTTTTCCTCTCTCTCTCTCTCTCTTGCCACAGGGACTAGGAAAGGGGATATTGCGAAAAGGATCCTTCTCGGCGAAGGAAACAGGCTCCGAGCCCTCCTACTGATCAGGGGTTCGAAGGTTGCGCCCTCCGGGGTTCGGCAACCGCCCCAGAGCACTCGGGCTCCGAGCCCATTACTGATCAGGGGTTCGAAGGCTGGCCCCTCGGAAGGGTTCGACAGCCGCCCCAGAGCACGCAGAGTCAGGGATGACCCTGGGTACGTCCGTTACATGGCCGAGGCTCGGGCTACGCTTCTGAGGTACCCTAGGACATTTCCGAGACCAGCGGGAATGATTTGTAATGGAATCCCACCGGAGGGAGGCACCGAGCCCTCGGATCCTATCGAATGGGTCCGGGTCCAGCAAATCACCTGCAGGTACTCTTGGAGCGCCCCTCTGGGCCACTAGTCGACCCTTATCGAACGGGGCTCGGGCGTCCACTCGGATCACCCGTTAGCAGCTCACCGGAAACACCATGTTCGGTGCCCTCCGAGGGTAACATGGCGCTTCCCCCCCTTCCTCCTCGCGGAGAGGCGACGAAGGGGCGTACAAAAAGTCGAGACGGTCCTTGATCGTCCTCTCGCTCCGTGTAGAGGCTCGGGGGCTGCTCTCGCGCCAGGCTACGGCCAAACTGTTGACCACGTCAACAAGCCAGCTCAAAAACTCGGAGCCTGACCATGCACCCGGGCTGCGGCCAAGCCGCATGAGGGAACAACAAGGCTGACCGAGGCATCACAAAAAGGATTAAGACCTCAGAGGAGTCAAACCACTCCTCCGAGGCCTCGGGGGCTACACCCGGCGGGTGCGCTCGCGCGCACCCGTCAGAACAAAATATAACCGAGAAGGGCCGGTCCCCTTGAGAAAAATCCGGCAGAACCTCCAAGCGAGTACCTACACTCCCTTGAAGGCTCGGGGGCTACTGTCGGGTACCGTAATTAGGGGTACCCCCAATGCTCCTTAATCCGGCTGGAAAACGTCTTTAGAACAAACCATCAATGACTGATAAAGCGCAGGCCTCATCTACCAAGGGATGCGACCTCATCCGAGCCCAGCCTCGGGCAAGGACGGTAGTCCTGGACAAATTCAAGCCTCGACCGAGGGTCCCCTCAGTCAGCAGACGCACCCTCGGCTCGCCCGAAGTCCAGCGCAGGCAAGCTTTGTCGTGCAGCGACCTCGTCCGAATCGCCTTACCAACCGACCCTATCGCATGCACATTTAATGCGGGGATCGCCTGACACCTTATCCTGACACACGTGTCTCAGTCGGCAAGGTCGAAGTGACCGCAGTCACTTCGCCACCTTTACTGACCGTTCTGACAGAAAAACAGCGTTGTTCACCCCGCTCCGGCAACTGTGCCAACAACCTGGGAAAGACTAACAACAGTCGCGGCCTTCCCCGAAGTTCGGCCTCGGGCGCAGCAGCGAGCTCCGCCTCGCCCGACCCCAGGCCTCGGCCTCAGCTTCGGCCTCGGGAGAAGGACTCCGCCTCGCCCGACCTCAGCCTCGGCCTCGGAGGAGTCGTCGCCTCGCCCGACCTTAGCCTCAACCTCGGAGGAGTCGCCCCCTCGCCTGACCTCGACCTCGTGTCAACTACGCTAATGGGGATCCATCATTACCCTGCCCCTAGCTAGCCGCCTTAGGCTACGAAGGAACAAGACCGGTGTCCCATCTAAGTTACTCCGGTAACAGGTAATGATGGTTCCCCACGTGCGCCCGTGACGTCGGTTGCTCTCAACCCCCTACGGAAGCAAGGAAACGCCAGCAGGATCCATGCCGCACCGCCAGATATGCTTCTACAGGGCTCAAGGCACTTCTCTGACGGCCACGTTGGTACACCTATAGGGCTCAAGGCACTTCTCCGACGGCCACGTTTGTACATGTACAGGGCTCAAGGCGCTTCCCTGCCAGCCACGTTAGCTCATAGCCAGACCTCCATTGTACAGCTGGGCATCTCCTTGTATCTATAAAAGGGGATGTCCAGGGCCTTCCAACATGGGGGGGGGACGACAGACACACAAAAAGGCGGAAAAAGGAGAAGGACGGGAGAGAGACGCTCACACGAACACATGGACGCACGACGCAGACGAGCGTAGGTAGGCAGAGTAGGAGAGACGCGGTAGAGGCAGCCTCAGACGGCTCGCCTCAAGGCCGAACCCTCTCCTTCTCTCTCTCTCTCTCTCTCTCTCTCTCTCTCTCTCTCTCTCTCGTTCTCGCTCTCCCGCAACACTTGTAACCCCTACTATGAACACCCCGGTGCAAGATAACATAAGCCTCATTTCCCTCTTGTGTTCCATCTGGCATCAACCCATCTGGACAGGGGCACGCGGCACTAAAATTCACTAGTCGGTCCGGTTGAGGGTCCCTCGGGTCCGAAACAACGACAGATCTAAAGTAAACTCTAAAGAAAATATTTCCTTTGATGGGAAATGCAAAAATATGCAAAAAAAAGAAGAAGTTGGTTGTTGACGGATATTATCAAAATGGTGCTCATAAAGACAAACGATCAAATTGCTAATATTTTTATAAAGAGTTTGAACAAGTCAAAGTTTGAGAAGTTTTGTGGAGCTCTTGATATGATCTAAAGTAAACTCTAAAGAAAATATTTCCTTTGATGGGGAATGCAAAAATATGCAAAAAAGAAGAAGTTCACTCAAATATTTACCAGGCAAGAAACAGAGCCAAGTTTCTAGAAACTTCTATAATAATCATGACAAATCATAGCGATGTAGGGAACAAGACAACTTCTAACATATTATACCATAATCGTAACAAATCATAAAGACATGCAAGAAACAATAAAAACCTTATAATTAACCATACAATATGCATGAAATAAGGCAAGATTCTAGAATCTTCTATGACAACTATGACAAGCCATGAAGCTTAGATATTTATTTGTTGCTATGGTAAATTAGCTTTAGATTTAGATATTTGTTGAGATGTGTATAAGTGGCAGTCATCCATAGCTCATGTGTTCCTATATAAGAAAAATCCTACCATTATGATATACATCACAACACACCATACCACTCCACCCCACACACATAGAAATGAGCATAGGTAGATTATGTAGAGTCTGTGTTAGCTACCTTAAAACAGTTCAATTGTGTTGTGATATATTAAATGTGTTCTTGTTGTAAGTGTTAGTCTCCTGGTTAGAATGTATAGTTTATAATTACTTACTACATATGCTATGATTAATCAAAAAGTTTTAATAATGTGTTTTCTTTCACTAGTGATAACTTCATCCAATTATCTGTGCTAGAACACATCACATATATCAACATTAGCATTATAAACTCTTGTGCAGTAGGAGTGATTATTTATTGTACGACTAATATCTACATACTTATGAAGAACTTTTTAAAAAAACAAACTACAAGTGCATATCAGCTAAAATGTAAGGAAATATCAGTAAGAAACGCATAATTTACCACAAAAATAGAAGAAATGTATATATAAGTAT
Organism: Zea luxurians; assembly: GCA_029449295.1. Taxonomy (NCBI): domain Eukaryota; kingdom Viridiplantae; phylum Streptophyta; class Magnoliopsida; order Poales; family Poaceae; genus Zea; species Zea luxurians. The sequence goes on from JAOPSE010000081.1 coordinate 534,492, forward strand.
AAGAAATGATAGTGTTATTCACTCTTCTTTTGATGATTAAGAAAAACAGTTATAAATAAATTCAAACATAATTAACATAAGAAAAAATGTAAAAACTAGGCAAATATTGCATGGGTTTCTGATACACTGAAAAACATTAGCATTTAGTAAAAAGTTGGTACTTTAAAACTGATTTGGGTATTGGGACACTATATATACGACGTCGTCACTAACCTATCTAAAATAGAATAATCATAAGTAGAAGTTTTGCCTAGAATAATTTGTCATTGATGCAGTCTTAAAAGTGATAGATGCTTGGAACAGACTCAATTGTATGTCACACATGAAGACCACGAACGGACTGATGTATTAGAAGGGTCCGCCATAATAGCAAATGAGTAAAAAACCATACCAATAAAGTTTAAGTTTATAATTGTACTTTTAGATTAAGTAAACTCAAACAAATCAATACATGTCGAGTCCACATAATCACTAAGAAGACTCATCCGAAAAATCTTACCACAAACTTGTTAAAAGAAATCTTATAACATTTTTAGAATATCCCTTCTATTCACGGATTCACTACCGACACGCTAACTGAAGACATGCAGGGTGACGATGACATGAACTCTTGGTTGAGCTGAGGTTCTCTAGTTTTCTTAGTCGCTCCTTTACAACCTCTATTTTTTATCTTTCTCGACATGGCAGCATCTCTCTCTACCTACATCTCCGCCTCCACCGCGACATTGGACTTAACCCGTATCGTTGTCTCCGCTATGTTGGTTGTGACCTACACTGACACCATTGTTGCCTCCTGCCGCACTTAACTAGAGATTAAAGAAAACAAAATAAATTATTTACATTTTTTTGTTATTGGATAGGAATGCGTTAGCGTTTTGTTAGTGGCGGTAACATAAGATGGTGTAGCGAGAAGGAGGATACGGGGTGGAATGTTTATCGGTCTACTAATACATGCATATTTAGTGTTAGATAAAGTGGATGTTTTAATGAAATTTTACCGTATCAAACGTATAATTAAAAAACAATTATGTAATATAAATAAAATAAAATATAAAAAATATGTATCACTAAAAACAACATCAGACCCATCATACTCCACCTCTTTCTCATTTTTATTGTCACCTAATTTTAATTGTTTAAGTCATTTTTAAATTCAATCTGTGAGCTTGTTTTAAATCATACTTTATATTGACGGTGAATTGTTCTAATAACTTTGTAAACTATACAAATTGATTGATTTAACTTGTCGCTGGACTTGTAGAGCTTGTTGGTCTCTTCTCCACGATAGAGAAATCACTATTTTGTATACTTAACCTATCAGTGACAATAGAGTATGTCCGTCTCACAATGTTTGATGATTAATGGTTAATAGCGAAGAGCAGGAGTAGGAAGTGTTTTTGACTTAGAGATCGTGAATAAGCGACCGGTTGATCTGGAGACCACGGAGAAGTGAGCGGTAGTGACATGCTTTCTTAAAGCTCTCAACATATATATAGAGCGTGTGGATAAGAGGCCGAGAGACATTAGAGAGAAATGTAAGTTTTATTTTTGTTGGGCACCAAATTGAGCTGCGGACGGTCCAGCCCTGAGGCCGGACGGTCCACGGTCTAGACGGTCCGCGCCTGTGGGCCGGACGGTCCGCGCGTGCGCAGAACAGATTAGGGTTCCGAGTTTTGTGCTACGGTTGTTAGCTAGATTCGTGTAATTAACTTGGAAATTAGTTTGTAAAGGGTCCAGCCCTCCTCCTCTATAAATAGAGAGGTATACGGCCGATTTAGATAAGGAATCGAACCTTCAATCAAAACAATTTACATTTATTCTTAGGAGTAGTTCTAGTCTAGTTCTAGTTTAGCCTTCCAATCTCCAAATTCTTCGCTTCTCTTCGACTATACGTCGATTAGAGGAGTCTAGGTCGGCCTACCCGAGCCTAGACACCACCAAGGATCTCTACTCCCCGACGGGGTCCCTCCCGGGAGCGAGATCCAGGCGCCGCCGGCGATCTTCCGCCGCCCTTGCGCACGCGCGGACCGTCCGGCCGTCAGGTAGAAAACCCTAGCCTCGCGCCAGGTCATGGACCGTCCGGCCCCTGGCCGCGGACCGTCCGCGCCTGTGTAGAGAGCACCACCGCCGGTTCTTGTTGAGTGATTGGCGCCCCAAAAAGGTGCCAACATACTTTTTGGCGACTCCGCTAGGGACAACACATCTAGACCCATCAAATCGACCCTCAATGGTCGGTTCAAGGGATAGTTCTGAAGTCTCCCCCAGCAACATTATAGAGCCGACTTGGGAAACCTTGCCGGCCGACGAACAGCTTCAGTTCGAGGAGCACAAGGAGCGGATGATCCAGGAGGCAAAAGCAAAGTTCTTGGACAACTTTAAAGTGGACAGGAACAACAAGGTCGTCCGAAAACAGGCGACGGATCCGGCTTTGCTCCGACCCACACCAGATATCCCCAATGTAAGTAATATAAATGAACTGCAATCTCTTAATAATTATGTAGATGAACAACGAGAACAAATGCAAAATATCATAGGGGGTATGCAAAACGACTATAGGAGACTAGTACGTGCATTTGATAAATCTAATATTGCAAATTTTCCTTCGCATGAGGTTGAATTAGGGGGTAACACGCGTAATGCATCGGCTATATGTTGTCACGACCAGTCACAACCACTTTATGGGATGTCGATGGACACATACCCTGAGCAACCGCAAATCGGCAGTAAATCAGTCGATCTGCACATGCTCGGACCGTCCGGGCCAGCCATGGTCGGGCCTATTTTAAATGAGTTACCCAGACATGCACCTGAGCCACAACATATGGCACAAAATCTAAACTACCCAGTCGGACGGTCCGCATACAATGACAGACGGTCCGCATATGATCACGGACGGTCCGAGCCAATGTCCAGACAGTCCACGCATGACTTTTTGAGGAGGATTGTTACCTAAATCCTCACCCGTCCCAGCAACACTTCCCATCACACTATGTAATGCATCAACCCATTAATACAAAATCCAAAGCCCAGGAAAGCTTTCCGGCCCCGCCTAGAAAGCCGAAAAGGAACGATCAATCCTATGAGCCATATAGGGCAAATGGCAATGCACCACATAGCTCAAACCAATGGGGGAAGACAACATGCCAATATCCAACCAACCCCACCTATGTTTGACCAGAGAGCCGGTGGTCTCGCACCGGCTGCCATTGATATAGTGAGGGAGGAAATAGCTGGGGCATTCCGAGATAAGCTCGAAGTAAGTATGGTCCCTTAGGGGAAATCATATCGGAGACCTTATGACAGCCGATTTGATCACCACCCATACCCACAGGGAACCAGGATACTCGAATTCTCAAAATTTTCGAGTGACCAAGGAAAAAAACACGCGCGAACACATAGGCCAGTTCCTAGCATAATTAGGAGAATTGGCCGACACAGAAGCATTCCGCGTGCGTTTATTTTCATTATCTTTAACAGGAACCGCGTTCGCGTGGTACGCCACTTTACCTCCTAATTCTATTTTGTCATGGGGGGAGTTAGAGCAAAAATTCCATCATCACTTTTTTTCTGGTGACTATGAGTTAGATTTAGTAGACTTAGTGGCCTTGCGACAAGCGAAAGATGAATCGGTTAATGATTACATCCGGAGATTCTGGGATACAAGAAACCGATGCTTCCAAATTAATTTACCAGAAAAACAACTAGCAGGATTAGCCTTTAATGGTCTGCGATATTATTTAAAACAAAGATTAGAAGGCATCCAATTTTTTACGCTAGCACAATTACACCAAAGGGTTTTGGCCTGTGAAAGCCGAAGTAAAGAAACTGCTAAAACAATTCGTCATAACGTGCAGATAGTAGAGTGCGACCAAAGTAGCTCGGATGACGAATCAATGGAAGTGTATGCTACTGAAATGGTTTGGCCAAAGCAGGCCAAATCTTCGGCTTGTTCCTCCTTACATCCGGTTCAAAAGAAACGACAAGAGGAGGTTAAATTTACATTTAATGTTGGTAAATGTGATAAAATATTTGATGAATCACTCAAAAATGGCAACATTAAAATAAATCATAATGTTCCATCAGCCGACGAGCTAAAACGTCGTGCATACTGCAAGTGGCATAACTGAGAGCACCTAGAGGGGGGATGAATAGATGATCCTGTAAAATCCAAAACTAAATAGCCACAAAACTTGGTTAAGTGTTAGTACGGCTAAGTAGCGAGCTCTTGCAAACACACAAGTAATTACAGAAAAGCAATCACAAGAGACATGCGAGTTTATCCCGTGGTTCGGCCAAGTAATACTTGCCTACTTCCACGTTGTGGCGTCCCAATGGATGAGGGTTGCACTCAACCCCTTTCAAGTGATCCAATGATCAACTTGAATACAACGGTGTTCTTGTTTCTTAGACTTTCTCCCGTTTGCGAGGAATCTCCACAACTTGGAGCCTCTCGCCCTTACAATTGATGATCACAAAGAAGCACGAAAGTAAGGGAGGGGAGAGCAACACACACAAGACTCAAAACGAGAGCACAATCACGCACACAAGTCACAACTCGAGATCAAAACACAACTCAAGGAGTTCTCAACTCAAATGGAGCTCAAGTCACTATCTCAAAGAATCGAATGCGTGAGAATGGAGTCTTGGAGTCTTAGGATCTTTCTTGTAAGCTTGGGTAACTCCTCCATGTGCCTAGGGTTCCCTTTTATAGCCCTAAGGCAGCTAGGAGCCGTTGGAGATCAACAAGGAAGGCCATTCTTGCCTTCTATCGGGTGGCGCACCGGACAGTCCGGTGCGCCACCGGACAGTCACTGTAGACGGTCCGGTGCGGATCTCCTTCCTTTTCTGGCACAGACGACCGTTGCACCTCGGCGTCGGTTGGCGCACCGGACACTGTCCGGTGCACACCGGATAGTCTGGTGCCCCTTCCGACCGTTGGTGCGGGCCACGTGTCGCCCGTCGATTTCGCTGCCGATAGTTGCGCAGTCGATCGTTGGCTCACCGGACAGTCCGGTGCACCACCGGACAGTCCGATGAATTTTAGCCGTACGCCGTTGAACTTTTCCCGAGAGCGACGATTTTGCCGCGGACGACTCACCGGAAGTTCGATGCACCACCGGACAGTCCGGTGAATTATAGTCGTACGCCACCGTCGAGTTCCGAGAGCGGCCGATTCATCTTGGACTCGTCTGGCGCACCAGACACTGTCCGGTGTACCACCGGACAGTCCGGAGCACCCTCCAATCTATTTTCTCCTGTTTCTAGCACTTAGACACAATACATTAGTATCCAAATCAATGTACTAAGTCTAGAAACGTACCTTGTTACATGATTTGCACTTCTTCAATCTTTGGCACAAATTAACACTTAGAGGATATGTGTTGGGCACTTAATCACCAAAACACTTTAGAAATAGCCCAAGGGCACATTTCCCTTTCAATCTCCCCCTTTTTGGTGATTTATGCTAACACATCCAAAAGCAACCAAAAGAAGTGCAATATCAATGCAAAAGAGAACCAAATTGTTTTTGACTCTAATTTGGCATATTTGGATCATACTTTGCCACCACTTGGTTTGTTTTTGCGAATCAAATTCATTTTCCTATCTCTACAACAAACTCACATGTTTGGGCACAAAGAGAGATAATCCAAGAGTAAAATTGATTAAGAGCCAAAAACTCCACCTTTTTCCCATAGTCATAAATTCTCCCCACAAGAGACTAAATTTTGCAATAAGAGTGTTTTGGACAAATCAAAAAGTTCTAACTCTACTCTTTTCGAAATTTCACAAGTGGTAGCTGATCCATTTGCTTTGGCCTTAATTTCTCCCCCTTTGGCATTAAGCACCAAAACGGGATCATTCTTGGCCCTTTAAACCCATTGCCTCACCAAAATTGTCAATTAAGAGCAAAAAGACAATAAGAGCATAGATATGAACTTGGAGTTAATACTGGAGTGCAGTGCAAGTCTTTGCATGGTCCAAGTTCACCTTTCCCTTTCAATTCACTTTTGAGACTAAATCAAGTAAACTCAAACACAAAGGTTAGTCTCAAAGGGTCAAGTTGTAGCATGCCTCCCCCTAAATAAGTGCATCACTTGCAAATGGACTTGTGAGGTCCGGGGATCATGTGTACAACTTGAGCACCACAAATGAACAAAAATAGATTAAAATGCATAAATTAACATGATCAAAGGCATAAAACACATGTATGCTATAGATCAATCCAAGTTACGTGAATCTAAGACATTTAGCTCACTACGCAACCTGCAAAACCTTTTCTCATCTAAAGGCTTGGTGAAGATATCGGCTAGCTGGTTCTCAGTGCTAATATGGTTGTCGGGTACCATAATTAGGGGTACCCACAGTACTCCTAAACGTGGCTGGAGAACATCTTTAAAACAAATCGTAAAAACTGGTAAGCACGGTTCAAGTCAAGGCCTCGTCTACCAAGGGACGCGGTCCCGACTCACCCGAGCCTAGCCTCGGGCAATAAAAGTAGTCCCGTATAGATTCACGGTTCGCCCGAGGGTCCCCGCAGGTAAGGGGCGCACCCCCGGCTCGCCCGAGGCAAAACTCGGGTGAACTTTGTCGTATAGCGGCCTCGGCCAAACTGCCTTACCACCGACCGTATCACGTGCGCATTTAATGCAGGGATCACCTGACACCTTATCCCGACACACGCGCTGCAGTTGGCAAGGTCGAAATGACCGCAGTCACTTCACCCTTTTACTGATCGTTCTGATAGGATAACGACACTATTCACCCCGTTCCGACAACTGTGCCAACCACCGGGGTAAGACTAAGAACAGTAGTTACCGCCTCTCCCGAGTTCAGCCTCGGGCGCAACAGGGAGTTCCGCCTCGCCTGACCCCTGCCTCAGCCTCGGGAGGAATCGGCACGATGCTCGAACACAGGCTCGGCCTCGGGATGAATCTCCGCCTCGCTCGACCCAGGCCTCGGCCTCAGCCTCAGCCTCGGGAGGATATCTCCTCCTCGCCCGACCCAGGTCTCGGCCTCAGCCTCGGCCTCGGGAGGAGATCTTCGCCTCGCCCGACCTAGGCCTTGGCTTCGGGAAAAAACACCGCCTCGCCCGAGACGGCCTCGGACCGACTACGCGAACAGGGAATACAACACTATTCTTCCCCTAGCTAGCCACCTCGGCTACGAAGGAACAGGACCAGTGTCACATCAAATTACTCCAGTAACAGGTAATGATGATCCCCGGCGTGCGCCCATGCCGCCGACCGTCCTCAGCTCTCTACAAAGTCAAAGAAACGTCAGCAGGGCACATACTTCAAGGCCACCTCGACAACTAGGCCATATCACCGGCCACAGCGCTACAGAGCTCGGCTTCAACTCAGCGGAGTCGACCGCACCGCTACAGGGGTCAGGACTTGGGGCCGCGCCGCCGACCACGCTTCTACAGGGCTCAGGCACATCTCCGTCGTCCACATTAGTGCATAGCTACACCCCCACATGTATAGCTAGGTCACCTCCTTGTACCTATAAAAGGAGATGCCCAGGGCCTTCCCAAGGCAAGCTTTTGGAAGCGCTGAAGCTCTTTAGGTTCTTTAGGGCTGATAAGTTCACAACTATCGAACACTTGACACCATACGCATTCACCACCCGTACGGCTCATACAACACCCACAAAAAACACTTCAGTGCAAACCTTCTCTCCACAACACTAGATCTCTCAAGAGACCCGGGATCCGTTCCCTCTCTCGCAAAGCTTGTATCCCCTACTACAAGCACCCCGGTGCAAGATAATATAAGTCTCATCCTCCCTCTGCTGGAAGTAGGGCCTTCTTAGCCCAAACCAGGATAAACCTTGTGTTTCATCTTGCATCAATCCATCCGGGCAGGGACACGCAACATAAAATTCACTAGTCGATTGAGGGCCCCCCGGGTCTGAAACACCGACAGTTGGCGCGCCAGGTAGGGGATCGCTGCGTGTTGACAATACTTTCCCGTGAGGTTCCAGATGGACAATTTTCAGTAGCCTCTTCAGCCCGGGACGGTGCTCCACTTTGGGAGTCTTGAGTTCATGTCCCTCGACGGCAGCTATGACATGATACTCCTCCCACCGCAGCACAACACCAACGACGGTCATCGGCTCGCCCGGCGGAGGCAAACCCGACGACGTCCTCTCCCCAGGGCAGAAGAGGGACACTCGGGTCTACCCTGCCATCCTCCTCGCCGAAGGAGACGGAGACGGGGCAACCATGGATAGGCAAGAGGCAGCACCTCGCAGCCCCTCAGGAATTCTCCAACGATGCATATCCATCAGCCAAGGACAAGAGCTGTTACGTAAAATATACTCGGGGGCTTGCGGTCACCATGCAGCACCTCGGACCCTTGTAGGAAACGCTTTCCGACAAGGCTTCTACTGGTCGACCGTGGTAGCCGACGCCACTAGGATTGTACGCTCCTGCCTAGGGTGTCAATTCTATGCGAGACGGACACACCTGCTTGCTCAGGCTCTACAGACAATACCTATCACTTGGTCGTTTGTTGTGTGGGGTCTGGACCTCGTCGGTCCCTTGCATAAGGCACCCAGGGGCTTCACGCACCTATAGGTCGCCATCGAAAAATTCTCCAAGTGGATCGAAGTCCGACCCTTAACCAGCATCAGGTCCGAGCAGGCGGTGGCGTTCTTTACAAATATCATCCACCGCTTCGGGATCCCAAACTCCATCATCACTGACAACGGCATGCAGATCACTGGGAAAAAGTTCCTAGACTTCTGCAAGGACCACCACATCCGTGTGGACTGGGCCGTCGTAGCTCACCCGATGACAAATGGACAGGTGGAGCGCGCTAATGGCATGGTTTTGCAGGGACTAAAACCAAGGATCTACAACGACCTCAACAAGTTTGACAAGTGGTGGATAAAACAGCTACCCTCGGTGGTTTGGAGTCTGAAGACAACACCGAGCCGAGCCACAGGTTTCTCGCCATTTTTTCTGGTCTATGGGGCCGAGGCCATCCTACCCACGGACTTAGTACGGTTCCCCGAGGGCAAAGGCATACGACGACCAAAACAACCAAACTAGCCGACAGGATTCATTGGACCAGCTGGAAGAGGCTCGGGACGTAGCCTTGCTGCACTCAGCGCGGCATCAGTAGTCTCTGCGACGCTATCACGCCCAAAGGATTCGACCCCTAGGCTTCCAAGTTGGAGACTTGGTGCTTCGGCTACGGCAAGACACCCAAGGACGCCACAAGCTTACTCCTCCCTGGGAAGAGCCGTTCATCATCGCCAAAGTATTGAAGCCCGGGACATACAAGCTGGACAACGATCAAGGCGAGGTCTACAGCAACGCTTGGAACATCGAACAGCTACGTCGCTTTTACCCTTAAATGTTTCAAGTCGTTCATGTATCTCAATTCCTTTACATATATAAATAAAGTCTAACCGTCAGGGAAGGATCGGCCTTGCCTCGGCAAAGACTGACCCTCCCTCGGGGGCTAGAAGGGGGAAACCCCCACTGCGTCAAAATTTTCTTTCTGTGTCACCCTTTTCTTTCCTCGGAAAAGTTTTCTACCAATACGACTTTCGTGCCTTTCGACTATATCGATAACGGAATCCTAAAATGAACGAGAGAGACCTCGAACAGCAAGGTCGGTCGAGCCGAGGGACTCCTACGCCTCCAGGATACGGATACCTCACTCACCACCTTCCGCGAAGGGTAACTCACGCTCGGGTAAGTGATTCCGCTATCAAACAAGTCCTAATGCTCGAAACGAGAGGAAAGAAACGCAAGGGCACTCGTGACTTCGGATCTGCTGCACGCGAAAATACTGAATGATCCAGGGACAACCCTAAAACGATAAGGCCAGCCAAGCCGCGGGAACTCCTACGCCTCCGGGATACGGATACCCCATTCACCACCTTTTCATCTAGGGGATGCCTCGGGTTCTAACGGTGATGCCACAAAAAAAGCAAGCCGAAAACATGACTCAAGAGCAACACAGCTTTAGACATCCAAATGTTCAGGCCTCGGTAGCCTCACAAAACATACACATACTTAAATAATCGTTCTACACAGGTTCAGGCGTCGACAGGGAGAGGAGCAGCACCATCGGCGTTGTTTCCACCTGCGGCAGACGAAGCAACCTCGTTGGCAGGGGTGGCAGAATGTGGCCCGGCCTCGGATGGTGACACGGGCAGAAGGATCTCCACCTCAAAAAAGGAAGCCAGCGCCGCGCCTGGACCCTCGGCAACCGCATTAAGCCTTTGGGCCTCGACCAAGGCAGCATCCTCGTCATCGGGAAGGCAGTAGCCCTCACTGACCCGCTCCAAATCCACGTTGTATTTGGAAGCGAGGACGGCGAAGGCCCGCCTAACATCGTGATGCAGCGCACCACGGAGTTTGCTGCGCACGTGGCCGCCCAAGGCCTGCAGGCGACTTTGGGGGGAGCTGCTCGAGGGGACGTCGTCAAGGCCAAAGATCCGGCAAAAGGCCAAAATGGCCTCGGACATGGCCGTGCGGTCAGCCTCCTTCTGCTCGGCCGCCTGGGCAAGCGCCTTGTAGTGCTTAACGGACTCGTTAAGAGCCGTCTCGAACTCTGAAGACAGCCAGACAATATTCAGACACGAGGACAGGAGTTAAGCTAAAGCAAAATCACAAAGCAGGCAAAACATACCTTTGGCCCGGGCACTCTGCTGTAAAGCCATAGCTTGGGCGGACCAGGCTGACCCGATGGCTATGGCTAGGCCCTCCAAAAGGATCCCGGCCCGAGCAGTCGCCTCAGCTAGCCGCTCCGTGACCTCAGCCAGCTGTCCCTTAAAGGTCTCAACCTAGCTTGCGGCCTCAGCAGCTTGGCCCCGGAGTTGGTCCCGCTCGCTAGTGACCTGGCCAAGCTCCAGCTGCCGCTGCTGCATCTCCTCGGCCTAGGAAGCCACCTGCTCTCGAGTCGACGAAGCCTCCGTCCGTGTCGATGCCACCTCTCTCCGCGCTGCTGCTGCCTCCGACTTTAGCTCCTCACAGAGCAGCCGAAGGTCCGCCGCCTCAGCGCTCTGTTGGTCGAGGCGCTCGTTGGCCTCGATAAGCGCGGCCCCCTGGAGCCACAGCGATTCCCAAATGCTCCTCCGCCGCGGAGGAACAGCGACTTAGCGGTGCTCATGTCTGCGAGCTCCTCAAAAGAAAAATAGAATATCACAAAGAATGCTCTGACCACACAAGGTGTGCGTCTAAATCCTTACCTGGAAGACCCTGGGAATGTCTTGGGAAAAGACATCCGTGGCCGTCTTAAACGACCTCATCACCGCCTCGCTATAGTCACGAAAAACTTTCCGCAGCCTTTCCTCTCCCTCATCATTGAGGGAAAGGAGAGGCTCTGAGGTATCGCGGCCCCAGAACACGAGCGGCTGCACTCCCCACTCATTGGGATTGAGCTACGTGGGGATGAGGCCGCGGCTCCCCACGACGGGCCAAGGATCTGCGCGCCCCGCGACCGAGGCTTCGGGTCCCTCTGCAGCCAACGCATCGGGCCTCTCCTCGGTCAGGGCGCCAGGCCTCTGCTCACCAGCCTCGGCAACAACGGCCGCCCCCTCCCCATGGTCGAAAACTGGGGAATCGGGGATGACCAGGACCGAAGGAGCCGGGGGCAGAGGCACCTCAGCCATCTCGACATCTGCGGCGGCGGGTGGCACCGTGGGCGCACCAGCGGCGGCCCCGGCACAAATCGACGTCGGCGTTGGCGTCGAGGAAGGCGGGCTCAAGGCCGCAGCCGCGTCAACCGCCTCCCCTAGCACGATGGCCGCTCCAACAGGGGGTCGACCTGGGAGGCTTGCCCCATGGCAGCCCGTGCCTCCTGGGCCCCCCGCCGGAGGGCGCCTTGTGCGAAGGCCAACCAAACAGCGCGGCACGCCGCAGCTCCGGCTGAAGAGGTCGGCCCCGTCTTAAGGGCCTTCATGGGGGCCAGACCAGCCGAGCCCTGCCTCCGCTTGCTGAAAGGAAGAAAAGACAAAATCAAGATACACAGAAAAATGGCTGAAACAAGGGTGCCCTCGGATACTTACCGCTCCAGGGCAAAGCCAATTGCGCCTGCGAGGAGACCTCTCGGACCTCAGCCTCCCCAGACGCTGCCGAGGGTTGGCCAGCGGCCGGCTTCGACGCCGCCTCCGCCTCGGACGCCCGAGGCGACGAGGGGCGGCCTGCCCAAGCGATGTCACGATAGCCGAGGGAACAACTTCCCGCACGGCTGGCGCGGGCACTTGCTCTTGGGGGGGCTGCGGGTCGGCCTGACCCCCCGGAGCCACCCCAATTATCTCGGCCAAGGGGTCAAGTACCCCCTCGGCCTGCCTCCGCTCCTCGGACCGGGACCCTGGCGTCCCGGCCCCAAACACTGGTGGTGCCAGCCCACCTGGAGGCTAGCTTGACGACCCCTAGCCCAGCCTCGGATCCGGACTGAGGCCAAGTCGGGCCTCCATGTCGTCGTCCTCGTCGTCATCATCATCGTCGTCGTCGTCGTCGGGCGTGTCCGGCGACGGCTCCAACAGGAGCCCGTCCCTTTCTTGCCCCCAATGACGCTTCTCCAAGGCTTCCCGAGACCGCATCCTCTCGCGAGCTCAGGCCTTTTCCGCATCTTTTTTCTGCTTATCCTTCTCTGCGGCGAGCCTACACGTGGTTCGGCCCACCGTGTCCTCCGAGACCGATGGCCAGGAGGTTTTAAAGTTCTTTAGCCCCTGGGGACGAGCAAAAATCCCAAGGGTAAGAGCTAAAAACGTAAGAAATAAGGCACAAAACAGAGGAAGGGTTGGACACTTACCAGGGACACATACCCATTGTCGGGATGCATCGGGGGCTAGTTAAGGACGCTATCGTCCAGCCTCCCCCACCGTGCACGCTATCCGTCTGAGGAGGTCATCGGTGGAGAGGGGGGTCGGGGACATCCGTGAACCCTCCAAATTGACCCCCGGCTTCATTTCCGAAAGCCGAACCGCCGCTCTGCCAAAGGGAGCACCCTCCGGCGGTGGATAGCGGCAACAACCACCGCGATGGTAAGGCCTTTGGCTTGGAGCTTCTGCATGGCACGGAGATGGGGCCGGAGCTTTTCCTGGTTCTCGCGTGTGGCCCCCAAGCGCCAGTTATCGCCGGCGGCGGTCACCACTCGTTGAGAAAAAGGCGGCAGCACCCCGTCATCATTCCAGAGATAAAACCACCGGTTCTGCCACCCCTTGTTCGAAGACACAAGGGAGGCAGGGATGTACTGTTGTGCGCGCCCTGACCTCAGATGGAGGGTGCAGCCGCCAGCCCACACCGCCATACGGACCTTCTTCACGTCCGTCAACACGGCGGAGAACTCAGCGGAGAAGAGATGGGTCCACAGGTCCTAATGGGGGTCAATCCCCAAAAACCCCTCGCAAACCGCCGCGAAAATGGCCGCCTGCGTGATGGAGTTGGGGTTGAAGTTGTGAAGCTCCACCCCGTAGTAGTGCGGGAGCGCCCGCATGAAGCGGCTCGCCGGCATCCCAAACCCCCGCTCATGAAAAGGGGTGAAGCTGACCACGTACCCCAGCGGCGGAGTCGGGTCGGCCTCGCTCCCGGGGGCCAACCACTCAGGCTGCGGCCCACCGGAGAGAGGACGGAGCAGGCCCTCGGCAACGAGGGTTTGCAGATCCTCTGTAGTAACGGTGGAGAAGGGCCACGGGTCGCGCGGCAGAACGATGGTCGTCTTGTCAGCCATTGCCAACCAGAAGTGGTGGAGGCAAAGGGGACGAGGTGCGCAGTTTTCTCTTCTCTCTGTCTACTCTCAGTTTGCGAAAGCAAAGGCAGAAGGCAAGGGCGAAAGCACAAATAGCAGGGTAAAGAACCGCTGTCGGTCCCTCTCCTAGGTATATAAAGGCCTGGGCAAAATCCACCTAAAACTTCACCCGAACCCCTCGTGAATTTTAAATACGAAATCAAAACGGTTTTTTCCATTCCTCAAATGGCTCGCGCACGCGCAACGGGCAGCCTGCGAGTCGCCCATCCCGTCGCATTAACTCTCTGGCAGGATACGCGTCACCCCCGGCAGGCGAGCGAGCGTCGTTCCGCCTCCGTCAGGATGACCGCCTCAAAAGGTGTGCCACGCTGTTTTAGTTTATTTCCTTTCTTCCTTTCCCCTCTCTCTCTCCCTCCACAGGGATCGGGAAAGGAGATATTTCGAAATAGTCCTTCTCAGCAAAGGAAACGGGCCCCGAGCCCTCCTACTGATCAGGGATTCGAAGGTTGCGCCCTGAGGGGTTCGGCGACCGCCCAGAGCACTCGGGCTTCGAGCCCTCTACTGATCAGGGGTTCGAAGGTTGGCCCCTCGGAAGGGTTTGACAGCCGCCCCAGAGCATGCAGAGTCATGGATGACCCTGGGTACGTCCGTTACATGGCCGAGGCTTGGGCTACGCTCCCGAGGTACCCTAGGACATTTCCGAGACCAGCGGGAACGATTTGTAATAGAATCCCACCAGAGGGAAGCACCGAGCCCTCAAACCCTATTGAATGGGTCCGGGACCAGTGAATCACCACCAGGTACTTTTGGAGCGCGCCTTTGGACCACTAGCCGACCCTTATCGAACGGGGCTCGGGCGTCCACTCGGATTACCCGTTAGCAACTCACTGGAAACACCATGTTCGGTGTTCATCGAGGGTAACATGGCGTGTTCCCCCCTTCCTCCTTGCGGAAAGGCGATGAAGGGGCGTATTATAAAAAGCCAAGACGGTCCTTGATCGTCCTCTCGCTCCGTGCAGAGGCTCGGGGGCTGCTCTCGCACCTGGCTGTGGCTAAATTGTTGACAGCGTCAACAAAACTAACTTAAAAACTCGGAGCCTCACCATGCACCCGGGCTGCGGCTAGGCCGCATGAGGGAACAACAAGGCCGACCGAGGAATCACAAGAAGAATTAAGACCTCAGAGGAGTCAAACCACTCCTCCGAGGCCTCGGAGGCTACACCCGATGGGTGCGCTCGCGCGCACCCATCGGAACAAAATGCTACTAAAAAAGACCAGTCACCTTGCAGAAATCCGGTAGAACCTCCAAGCGAGTGCCTACACTCCCTTTGAGGCTCGGGGGCTACTGTCGGGTACCATAATTAGGGGTACCCACAGTACTCCTAAACGTGGCTGGAGAACATCTTTAAAACAAATCGTAAAAACTGGTAAGCACGGTTCAAGTCAAGGCCTCGTCTACCAAGGGACATGGTCCCGACTCACCCGAGCCTAGCCTCGGGTAATAACAGTAGTCCCGTATAGATTCACGGTTCGCCCGAGGGTCCCCTCAGGCAAGGGGCGCACCCCCGGCTCGCCCGAGGCAAAACTCGGGTGAACTTTGTCGAATAGCGGCCTCGGCCAAACCGCCTTACCACCGACCGTATCATGTGCGCATTTATTGCAGGGATCACCTGACACCTTATCTCAACACACGCGCTACAGTTGGCAAGGTCGAAATGACCGCAGTCACTTCACCCTTTTACTGATCGTTCTGATAGGATAACAGCACTATTCACCCAGTTCCGACCACTGTGCCAACCACTGGGGTAAGACTAACAACAGTAGTTACCGCCTCTCCCGAGTTCAGCCTCGAGCGCAACAGGGAGTTCCGCCTCGCCCGACCCCGGCCTTGGCCTCGGGAGGAATCGGCACCCCGCCCAAACACGGGCTCGGCCTCGGGATGAATCTCTGCCTCGCCTGACCTAGGCCTCGGCCTCAGCCTCGGCCTCGGGAGGAGATCTCCGCCTCGCCCGACCCAGGCCTCGGCCTTAGCCTCGGCCTCGGGAGGAGATCTTCGCCTCGCCCGACCTAGGCCTCGGCTTCGGGAGAAAACACCGCCTCACCCGAGACAGCCTCGGACTGACTACGTGAACAGGGAATACAACACTATTCTTCCCCTAGCTAGCCACCTCGGCTACGAAGGAACAGGACCAGTGTCACATCAAATTACTCCAGTAATAGGTAATGATGATCCCCGGCATGCGCCCATGCCGCCGACCGTCCTCAGCTCTCTACAAAGTCAAAGAAACGTCAGCAGGGCACACACTTCATGGCCACCTCGACGACTAGGCCATATCGCCGGGCACAGCTCTACGGAGCTCGGCTTCAACTCGGCGGAGTCGGCCACGCTGCTACAGGGGTCAGAACTTCGGGCCGCGCTGCCAGCCACGCTTGTATAGGGCTCAGGCACTTCTCCACCGTCCACATTAGTGCGTAGCTACACCCCCACATGTACAGCTGGGTCACCTCCTTGTACCTATAAAAGGAGATGCCTAGGGCCTTCCCAAGGCAAGCTTTTGGAAGCGCTAAAGCTCTTTATGTTCTTTATGCCTGATAAGTTCACAACTATCGAACACTTGACACCATACGCATTCACCACCCGTACGGCTCATACAACACCCACAAAAAACACTTCAGTGCAAACCTTCTCTCCACAACACTAGATCTCTCAAGAGACCCGGGATCCGTTCCCTCTCTCGCAAAGCTTGTATCCCCTACTACAAGCACCCCGGTGCAAGATAATATAAGTCTCATCCTCCCTCTGCTGGAAGTAGGGCCTTCTTAGCCCGAACCAAGATAAACCTTGTGTTTCATCTTGCATCAATCCATCCAGGCAGGGACACGCAGCATAAAATTCACTAGTCGGTTGAGGGCCCCTCGGGTCCGAAACACCGACAATGGTACACCTCGATATCCCCCTTTTGCTGGTGGTCTCTCAGGAAGTGATGACGGATGTCTATGTGCTTAGTGCGGCTATGTTCTACAGGATTATCCACCATACGGATTGCACTCTCATTGTCACATAGGAGTGGGACTTTGCTCAGATTGTAGCCAAAGTCCCAGAGGGTTTGCCTCATCCAAAGTAGTTGCTCACAACACTGTCCTGCGGCAACATACTCGGCCTCTGCGGTGGATAGGGCAACGGATGTCTATTTCTTTGAACTCCAAGACACTAGGGACCTTCCTAGGAATTGGCATGTCCCTGATGTACTCTTCCTATCAACCTTGCATCTGGCATAATCGGAGTCTGAATATCCAATCAAGTCAAAGGTAGACCCCTTTGGATACCAGATCCCGAAGCAAGGCGTAGCAACTAAATATCTAAGAATCCGCTTAACGGCCATAAGGTGACATTCCTTGGGATCTGATTGATATCTAGCACACATGCATACACTAAGCATAATATCCGGTCTACTAGCACATAAATAAAGCAAGGGACCTATCATAGACCGGTATACCTTTTGATCAATAGACTTACCTCCTTTGTCGAGGTCGACATGTCCATCGGTTCCCATTGGTGTCTTTGCGGGCTTGGCGTCCTTCATCCCGAACCGCTTGAGCAGGTCTTGCGTGTACTTCGTTTGGGAGATAAAGGTGTCATCCTTGAGTTGCTTCACTTGGAACCCAATGAAGTAGTTCAACTCGCCTATCATCGACATCTCAAACTTTTGAGTCATCACCCTGCTAAACTCCTCACAAGACTTTTGGTTAGTAGAACCAAATATTATGTCATCGACATAAATTTGGCACACAAACAGATCACTATCACAAGTCTTAGTGAAAAGAGTAGGATCGGCTTTCCCAACCTTGAAAGCATTAGCAATTAAGAAATCTCTAAGGCATTCATACCATGCTCTTGGGGCTTGCTTAAGTCCATAGAGTGCCTTAGAGAGCTTAAAAACGTGGTCGAGATACCAATCATCCTCAAAGCCAGGGGGTTGTTCCACATACACCTCCTCCTTGATTGGCCCGTTGAGGAAAGTGCTCTTCACATCCATTTGAAACAACCTGAAAGAGTGGTGAGCGGCATAGGCTAACAATATTTGAATAGACTCTAGCCTAGCCACAGGAGCAAAAGTCTCCTCAAAATCCAAACCTGTGACTTGGGCATAACCTTTTGCCACAAGTCGAGCCTTGTTTCATGTCACCACCCCGTGCTCGTCTTGCTTGTTGCGGAACACCCACTTAGTTCCCACAACATTTTGCTTTGGACGTGGCACCAGGCTGCAAACTTCATTCCTCTTGAAGTTGTTGAGCTCTTCCTGCATGGCCAGCACCCAGTCCGGATCCTGCAAGGCTTCTTCTACCCTGAAAGGCTCAATAGAAGAGACAAACGAGTAATGCTCACAAAAATTAGCTAGACGTGAGCGAGTTGTTACTCCCTTGATTATGTCACCCAATATCTGATCGACGGGGTGATGTCGTTGGATCGTCGCTCGGACTTGAGTTGGAGGGGCCCGTGGTGCTTCTTCCTCCATAGCTGGGTCGTCTTGTGCTCCCCTTGATCACACGCATCCTCTTGAGGAACCTGTTCATCATCTTGAGTTGGGAGGTGCACCGTTGTTGAGGAAGAAGGCTGATCTTGCTCTTGTTGTTCCTGTGGTCACACATCACCTATCGCCATCGTGCGTATTGCGGTCGTTGGAACATCATCTTCATCTACATCATCAAGATCAACTTTCTCTCTTGGAGAGCCATTAGTTTCATCAAATACAATGTCGCTAGAGACTTCAACCAAACCCGATGATTTGTTGAAGACTCTATACGCCTTTGTATTTGAGTCACAACCTAGCAAAAACCCTTCTACAGCTTTAGGAGCAAATTTGGAATTTCTACCTTTCTTTACTAGAATGTAACATTTACTCCCAAATACACGAAAGTATGAAACATTGGGTTTGTTACCGGTTAGAAGTTCATACGAGGTCTTCTTGAGGAGGCGATGAAGGTAGACCTGGTTTATGGCATGGCAAGCTGTATTCACAGCCTCCGACCAAAACCGCTCGGGTGTCTTGAACTCTCCAAGCATCGTCCTTGCCATGTCGATAAGCGTCCTGTTCTTCCTCTCTACCACACGGTTTTGTTGTGGTGTGTAGGGAGCGGAGAACTCGTGCTTGATTCCTTCCTCCTCAAGGTACTTCTCCACTTGTAAGTTCTTGAACTCGGACCTGTTGTCGCTTCTTATCTTTTTCACCTTGAGCTCAAATTCGTTTTGAGCTCTCCTTAGAAAGCGCTTTAGGGTCCCTTGGGTTTCTGATTTATCCTGCAAAAAGAATACCCAAGTGAAACGAGAAAAATCATCAACAATAACAAGACCATACTTACTTCCCCCGATGTTGAGGTCGGCAACGGGTCCGAAGAGGTCCATATGAAGTAGCTCCAGAGGTCTTGATGTGGTCATCACATTCTTGCTATGATGAGTGCTTCCCACCTGTTTACCTGCTTGCAAGCTGCACAAGGTCTATCTTTTTCAAAAAATACATTGGTTAGTCCTAACACATGTTCTCCCTTTAGAAGTTTATGAAGGTTCTTCATCCCAACATGTGCTAGACGACGATGCCACAGCCAGCCCATGCTAGTCTTAGCAATTAAGCATGCATCTAGATCAGCCTCCTCTTTCGAAAAATCAACTAAGTAGAGTTTGTCGTCTAGTACACCCTTAAAAGCTAATGAACCATCACTCCTTCTAAAGACAGACACATCTACATTGGTAAATAGACAATTATAACCCATATTACATAGTTGACTGACAAACAATAAGTTGTACCCGCGCGATTCAACTAAGAACACATTGGATATGGAATGCTCGGATGAAATGGCTATCTTTCCTAGTCCTTTAACCTTGCCTTGGTTCCCATCTCCAAAGATGATCGAGTCCTGGGAATCCTTGTTCTTGACGTAGGAGGTGAACATCTTCTTCTCCCCCGTCATGTGGTTTGTGCATCCGCTGTCGATAATCCAGCTTGAGCCCCCGGATGCATAAACCTGCAAGACAATTTACACTTGGGTTTTAGGTACCCAACTTTTGTTGGGTCCTACGAGGTTAGTTACAATAGCCTTTAGGACCCAAATGCAAGTCTTGTCTCCCTTACATTTGACCCCCAACTTCCTAGCAACCACTTTTTTATTTTTACATGTGAGTACAAAAGTAGTGTTGCACGCATGGAAAACAGTAGCAGATTCATTACGCATTTTCCTAGGTACATGATGCAAAACATGATTTTTCCTAGGCATATTTGTACCATGCACAAAAGTAGAGCTTGAAGCAATCATAGCATGTGAATCATAAGCATCATAACTCTTATTATAATGAGCATTCCTAGAAAATTTTCTATCATAAATGAAAGCATGATTCCTTTGAATGCTACTAGCCATAGGGGCCTTCCCTTTCTCCTTGTTGGGAATGGGAGCCCTTTGGCTTGTTAAGTTCTTGGCTTCCTTTCGAAAGCCAAGCCCATCCTTAATTGAGGGGTGTCTACCAACAGTGTAGGCATCCCTAGCAAATTTTAATTTATTAATGTCACTTTTGCAAGTCTTAAGTTGGACATTAAGACTTGCCACTTCACCATTTAATTTGGTAATAGAAGTAAGGTGTTCAACACACGCATCAACATCAAAATCCTTACACCTATTACAAATGACAACATGCTCCATACAAGAACTAGATTTATTAACTCCTTCTAGCTTAGTAGTTAATTCATCATTTAAGCTCTTTAGACTAGAAACAGTTTCATGGCATGCAAACAACTTAGAGGATAGAATTTCATTCCTTTTAGTTTCTAGAGCAAGAGACTTTTGTACACTAACAAGTTTGTCATGTTCTTCATATAATATGTCTTCTTGCTTCTCTAACAGTCTATCTTTTTCATTTAAAGCATCAATTAGTTCATTAATCTTTTCTACTTTAGCTCTATCTAATCCCTTAAATAAATCCATATAATCTACTTCATCATCACTAGAATCTTCATCGCTTGAAGTAGTATACTTAGGGGTTTCTCGAACACTTACCTTATTTTCCTTGGCCATGAGGCAAGTGTGGCGCTCGTTGGGGAAGAGTGACGATTTGTTAAAGGCTGAGGCAGCGAGTCCTTTGTCGTCGGAGTCAGAAGAAGAGCAATCCGAATCCCATTCTTTGCCAAGGTGCGCCTCGCCCTTCACCTTCTTGTAGGCCTTCTTCTTCTCCCTCTTCCCGCTCTTTTCTTGTTCCTGGTCATTAGCATTATTGGGACAATTTGCTATAAAGTGACCAGTCTTACCGCACTTGAAGCAGGAGCGCTTTCCCTTTGTTTTGTTCTTGTTGGGGTACTCCTTGCATCCTTTAAGAGCGGTCTTGAAGCGCTTGATGATGAGCGCCATTTCATCCTCGTTGAGCCCGGCAGCCTCTACTTGTGCCACCTTGCTAGGTAGCGCCTCCTTGCTGCTTGTTGCCTCGAGCGCAACGGACTGTGGCTCGTAGATGGGCATTGGGCCGTTTAATGCATCATCAACATACCTTGCCTCTTTGACCATCATGCGCTCGCTCACAAATTTTCCGAGTATCTCCTCGGGCGTCATCTTTGTGTACCTGGGATTTTCACGGATGAGGTTCACAAGATGAGGGTCAATAACAGTAAAAGACCTGAGCATAAATTGGACAACGTCGTGGTCCGTCCATCTTGTGCTTCCATAGCTCCTAATCTTGTTGACCAGGGTCTTGAGCCTGTTGTACGTTTGTGTTGGCTCCTCTCCCCTGATCATCGCGAACCTTCCCAGCTCGCCTTCCACCAACTCCATTTTGGTGATCATGGTGGCGTTGTTTCTCTCATGTGATATTTTGAGGGTGTCCCAGATTTGCTTGGCGTTGTCCAAGCCGCTCAACTTGTTGTATTCGTCCCTGCACAAGAATGCTAGCAAAACAATGGTAGCCTGTGCATTCTTATGAATTTGCTCATTAATAAATACAGGGTTATCCGTACTATAAAATTGCATTCCATTTTCAACTATCTCCCATATACTAGGATGGAGAGAAAATAAGTGACTTCGCATTTTGTGACTCCAAAAAGCGTAGTCCTCTCCATCAAAGTGTGGAGGTTTACCAAGAGAAATTGAAAGCAAATGAGCATTGGAATTAAAAGGAATACGAGAATAATCAAATGAATAATTTGAATTAACCGGTTTCCTTTTCTCGTTGTCGTCGTCTCTTGGTGAAGAAGAAGATTCGTCGCTGTCGTAGTAGACGATCTTCTTGATACGTCTCTTCTTCTTCCCGTCCTTCTTCTTGTGACTCGAGCCAGAGTCAGTGGGCTTGTCGTCCCTTAGCTCGTTGAAGATGGACTCCTTCTCTTTATCGTTGACCACCATCCCCTTTCCCTTAGGATCCATCTCTTCGGGCGATTAGTCCCTTACGTGAAGAGAATGGCTCTGATACCAATTGAGAGCACGTAGAGGGGGGTGAATAGGTGATCCTGTAAAATTCAACACTAAATAGCCACAAAACTTGGTTAAGTGTTAGTACGGCTAAGTAGCGAGCTCTTGCAAACACACAAGTAATCACAGAAAAGCAATCACAAGAGACACGCGAGTTTATCCCGTGGTTCGGCCAAGTAATACTTGCCTACTTCCACGTTGTGGCGTCCCAATGGACGAGGGTTGCACTCAACCCCTTTCAAGTGATCCAATGATCAACTTGAATACCACGATGTTCTTCTTTCTTAGACTTTCTCCCGTTTGCGAGGAATCTCCATAACTTGGAGCCTCTCACCCTTACAATTGATGATCACAAAGAAGCACGGAAGTAAGGGAGGGGAGAGCAACACACACAAGACTCAAAACGAGAGCACAATCACGCACACAAGTCACAACTCGAGCTCAAAACACAACTCAAGGAGTTCTCAACTCAAATGGAGCTCAAGTCACTATCTCAAAGAATCGAATGTGTGAGAATGGAGTCTTGGAGTCTTAGGGTCTTTCTTGTAAGCTTGGGTAACTCCTCCATGCGCCTAGGGGTCCCTTTTATAGCTCCAAGGCAGCTAGGAGCCGTTGGAGATCAATAAGGAAGGTCATTCTTGCCTTCTGTCGGGTGGCGCACCGGACAGTTCGGTGCGCCACCGGACAGTCACTGTAGACGGTCCGGTGCGGATCTCCTTCCTTTTCTGGCGCAGACGACCGTTGCACCTCGGCGTCGGTTGGCGCACCGGACACTGTCCGGTGCACACCAGACAGTCCGGTGCCCCCTTCCGACCGTTGGTGCGGGCCACGTGTCGCCCGCCGATTTCGCTGCCGATCATTGCACAGTCGACCGTTGGCTCACCGGACAGTCCGGTGCACCACCGGACAGTCCGGTGAATTTTAGCCGTACGCCGTTGAACTTTTCCCGAGAGCGACAATTTCGCCGCGGACGACTCACCGGACAGTCCGGTGCACCACCGGACAGTTTGGTGAATTATAGCCGTACGCCGTCGTCGAGTCCCGAGAGCGGGCGATTCACCTTGGACTCGTCTGGCGCACCGGACACTGTTCGGTGTACCATCGGACAGTCCGGTGCACCCAGACCGAGCAGGCCAACTCTTTTCCAATCTATTTTCTCCTGTTTCTAGCACTTAGACACAATACATTAGTACCCAAATCAATGTACTAAGTCTAGAAACGTACCTTGTTACATGATTTGCACTTCTTCAATCTTTGGCACAAATTAACACTTAGAGAAAATGTGTTGGGCACTTAATCACCAAAACACTTTAGAAATAGCCCAAGGGCACATTTCCCTTTCAATTACTCATTTTCTCATGCCACTAATGATTGTAATGTATTCTGTCGATAGATTCAATCGGCCATTAACGAAGGACGATTGAAATTTCAGGAAATGCAGGTGGACACGGAGCTCTTTCCGATGAACATGGTCAATTTTGAGGGTAAGAAAGTCCTGGTTCGGCCAAACACAGCCGATAAAGGCAAAGACAAAGTGATAATCATCGGCAACGCAAGAGAATCCGATGGGAAACAAAAAATTTCTTGCAGGAAAGTGGTGACCGAGAAGACTCCCGATGGAGGGGAGACTCTTAAGGTGACCATCACGACCCCCGGCGCTGGGGGGCAAGCACGGACGAAGGAGCAGGAATCTGTGCTGCGCATCCCGGACGGTTCGACACACAGACGGAGACGGTCTGTGACCATGCTGGACAGTCCGGATAATTCCAGCAGACGGTCCGGCCATACTCAAGACTCGCAACGGCCATGTACCTTCAAACCACGATGACCAGAGATAGGTACGTGGAAAACAAATACATTCAAGGTAGCTGGTTGGTTGGTCAAAACCGGCCTGACTTTCGATCAATTATTGTCTAAATACGTGAAAAAGAAGGTCGGCCCCAGTAACCGCCCAGCAAAGCGACCCCACTCACCCATTCATGAGCAACGCCAGGTAAGGCCGATTGGACCAGCCCACCAATTGGAAGAAATGAAAGGTCATACTGTACAATTGAGACCTAACATACCTACATGGACACCTCCACTCCCATATCCACCTATGCCATATCCATACACATACATACCCCCACATACGTGCCAAATCAAATGTGGGGCATGCCATCATATCCATTTGGGATGCCACAGTACCCCACCTGTGGGGCACCCCAAACATATGTATTCAACAGGTTGGTACCACCAGTACAAGACCGATTGAGCGCCGCTCAATCTGGTCACCAGGCACAAGCCCAACAAGATTGCCGGACTACTCGGCCTCAAAGGCCGACCAATCCAGTAGGGGGGCATATACCTGGAGCGACCGAAAGAACAACGAAGAAAGATATCATCAAAATAAGGACAGCAGATGTTATCATACAGGAAAATAATGAAGGGTCGATGATTTTTGGTGAATCGGACAACATAACCAATAAAGAAGATATGGCTACCATCAAAACAGCCGATCCAAAATACTTCGTGCCTCGATGGTGCCCAGCGGGATTGACACGGTCCCAAAAGCGAAAATTACAACGCCTAAAAGCAAAAGAGAAACAGGAAAAGGAGGCAAAAAAGATATTCAATGATACACATCCACAATACCCACCACCGCAAAAGAAATGGAGACCAAAGGCCGTTGAGGAAAAGCAAATGGCCACAAAAATAGAAAATAAAACAACACTTGTGCAGCACCCTGCAGGTATGGAAGACAACCTGGCTAACAAAGCTGGACAATCTGCACCAGCCGCAGACCGTCCGACCCCTGAGTCCGGATCGTCCGCACCACGCCAGGACACCTCCGACGACATAC
Source organism: Zea luxurians (assembly GCA_029449295.1). Lineage (NCBI taxonomy): Eukaryota > Viridiplantae > Streptophyta > Magnoliopsida > Poales > Poaceae > Zea > Zea luxurians. Next base: position 559,488 of record JAOPSE010000081.1, read on the forward strand.
CGACATCAATGGAGAAGGATGACCTACTAGGAGAAGACTTGGTCGACTACGAGGCTTCTCCAGAGCGCCCAGGTATGGATGTAAATGTTATTACATTTTCCGCCGATTGTACTATTGTCGGCGACGATGAACCTGTTGTTGCCCAGTTTGACTTTGGTCCTAAAGAAGTCATCTTTACTAAACCAAAGGAATCGGTAAATCATTTAAAGTCGCTCTTCATGCGCGGTCACATTGATGGGATACCGATTGCTAAATGTTGGTAGATGGAGGGGCGACTGTAAATTTAATGCCTTATTCATTGTACAGAAAATTAGGTAAACAAGATGACGAACTCGTCAAGACCAACATGACCCTCAGCGGTGTTGGAACCGATAGTTCAATCAAAGCCAGGGGAGTCACGTCCGTTGAATTAACCATCGGGACTAAGACCCTTGCTGCTGCATTCTTCGTCGCCGATGTAGAAGGAAATTATAGTCTGATCCTAGGAAGATATTGGATTCATGCCAACCAACGTATACCTTCTACATTACATTAAATGTTAATACAATGGGTAGGCGATGATGTAGAACAAGTACATGCTGATGTATCGGCCTGTATCGCTGTGGCCGATGCCCCTGTACTCTGGACTTATGAGACTGCTACATGTCTCACAGGAGTAGATTTTTTTGATTATCAGTTCATAAGTATAGATAAGAAGGGTTTCATTCCTGTAATGCTAGAGCTGATGGAGAATCGGCTAAATCCTAAATAAAGTTTAAACAATGAATGCACACAAGATTCATGAGTCCTTGGTCACGGACAGTTCGGCTTCTGAGGCCGGATGGTCTGGTCTTTCACAAAACAGTTCGGTCTTCAAGACCAAACATTTACCACAGTGTAAAGACAGTATCACGGATGATCTAGCCCCCGAGATCAGAGAGTCCTCCATCACACAAAGATCATCTGATTCCTCTGTGGGAGACATGATAGAGGAATTCAGAGATCTCGATAAACTAGGACAGGGGTTTACATCGGCCGATCCTTTGGAGGAGATCGACATAGGAGATGGTAAAACTCCAAGGCCGACTTTTGTAAACAAGACCCTAGAGACTGATCCTAGAAATGAAATGATTGGTCTATTGAAAGAATATTCAGATTGCTTTGCTTGGAATTACACTGAGATATCGGGATTAAGCCGTGAGATCGTAGAACATCGGCTGCCCATTAAATCTGGTTTCAGACCTTTCAAGCAAAAAGCTAGAACATTTTGTCCTGACCTTCTCCCACAAATCAAGGACGAAATTCACCGGCTGCTAGAAGCTAATTTTATTAGACCTTGCAGATACGCAGAGTGGGTATCTAATATTGCCGGTGGAGAAGAAGGAGTCAGGTAAGCTCAGAGTATGCATTGATTTTTGCAATTTAAATAGAGCAACTCCTAAAGATGAATATCCCATGCCCATAGCCGACACATTAATCAATAATGCGTCAGGGAATAGAATTATTAGCTTTTTTGATGGTAATGCCAGATATAATCAGATTTTTATGGCCGAAGAAGATGCGTCTAAAACGACCTTTATATGTCCAGGCTTCATTGGTTTATTTGAGTGGGTTGTAATGACATATGGTTTGAAAAATGCTGGTGCTACTTATCAGAGGGCTATGAATTTGATTTTTCATGAGCTATTGAGAAACACTGTGGAAGTCTACATTGATGATATTGTAGTCAAATCGGTTGAGTTTAGTTCTCATGTAGCTGATTTGCGCAAAGCCTTTGATAAAATGTGTCGGTATGGTTTGAAAATGAACCCACGTAAATGTGCTTTTGGAGTGTCAGCTAGTAAGTTTTTAGGATTTGTCATCCATGAACATGGTATAGCGATAGACCCTGACCGAATTAAGTCTATTCGGAATGTGGGACCTCCGACCTATAAAGTCGAAGTGCAGAAGTTTCTCGGCAAGGTGAATTATTTACGAAGGTTTATTTCTAACCTAGCCGGGAAGATTGATGCCTTCACCGCTATCCTTCGGCTTAAGAATGATGCCAAATTCGCTTGGGGGCAGAGCAGCAGAAAGCATTTGATCTCATTAAAAAATACTTGTCTTTGGCTCCCGTATTAAAAGCACCATGAGCAGGAGTACCATTCTGATTATACATTGCAGCTGAAGATAAGGTCATTGGGGTTGTTCTGACACAAGAAACTGAAGGAAAGGAGCATGTGGTGACATATCTAAGTCGGAGGTTGGTGGATGCTGAAACGAGGTACACTTTTATTGAAAAGTTATGCTTATGCTTGTTTTATGCATGCACCAAGTGTAGATGTCATTTACTGTCTAGTCATTGCACTGTTTCTGGTCAAGCCGATGTGATCAAGTACATGTTGCATAATCCAATTATGAGTGGTAGGATTGGTAAGTGGGCTTATGCACTCATAGAATATGACTTGGCCTATGAATCATTGAAATCTATGAGAGGGCAGGTCGTAGCGAATTTTATTGTAGAACATCGGATTAATGATACTCATAAACTAGACATGTTATACCTCACTATTACTTCTTGGACTTTATATTTTGATGGATCGGTTTGCAATGAAGGGCAAGGAATTGGTATAGTACTTGTTTCACCAAGTGATGTCTCCTTCGACTTCTCTAGCCGATTGAAAACTTATTGCACTAACAATCAAGCCGAATATGAGGCCCTTTTATTCGGCTTGGAACTTTTAAATTGTATGGGAGTAAAACATGTAAAGGCATTTGGTGATTCTCAGCTGGTCATCCAACAGGTGTTAGAAGAATATCAATGTTTTGATGGTATTCTAAATAGTTACCTTGAAAAATGTTGGGACATAATTCATTCTTTTGACGAATTCAGTATTCGGCATATCTCTAGAGTTGAGAATCATAGAGCTAACAATTTGGCATAAGATGCATCAGGTTATCGGATAAGGCGAGGGAGATTTCACAACACTGAAAATCTGGTAACCGGTGCAGGGCCAATTCCCCAGGTCACAGACCGTCCGAGTAAAGACTCCGGACTGTCCGAAGTTACCGGGAAAGTTCTCCTAATTGATTCGGTTGATCATAAAGCCGATGCAATGATTGGAGAACGCCCATAACTATATATTTACGGATTCCCAATATCAGGACAGATTAGAACATTCGGCATACAGCTTTCAAGTATGTTTTAATGAGTGATGAACTCTACCGCCGAATAGTCAACGATGTCCTGCTTAGGTGCTTGGGCCCAGATGATGCTATATTAGCCATAGTCGAAGTACATGAAGGAATTTGTAGTACACATCAATCGGCTTCAAAGATGAAGTGGTCGTTGCGAAGGTCTGGTTTTTATTGGCCTAACATGATATCTGATTGTTTCAAGTACTACAAAGGATGCCAAGTGTGTCAAAAATTCGGCGACCTACAGTTGGTCCCTGCAGCCGAATTACATCCTATCATCAAGCCTTGGCCTTTCAGAGGATGGGGATTAGACTTTATAGGAGAAATTCATCCTTCGTCATCAAAGGGGCATCGGTTCGTGTTAGTTGCCACTGATTACTTTACCAAATGGACTAAAGCTGTTGCTCCGAAGAACATGACACACAAGGAGGTAATTGAGTTCATAACTGAGCATATCATTCATAGATTTGGCATTCCCTAGACTTTAACTACAGATTAAGGAACTTCTTTTATGTCAAAAGAGGTACGTGAATTTGCTGAATTATATAGAATTAAGTTGCTTAATTCATCTCCATATTATGCTCAGGCCAATGAACATGCCGAGTCTAGTAATAGGACATTGATTAACTTGATAAAAAAGAAGATATTTGATAATCCTAAGCATTGGCATAAAATTTTGTCCAAAACTTTATGGGCTCACAGAATATCTAAACATAGTGCTACTAAAGTATCTCCTTTTGAGCTTGTCTATGGACAGGAAGCAGTGTTGCCTGTAGAAATAAGTTTGAATGCTGTCAGGTTCGCCAGACAAAATGATCTAACCGTCACTGATTATTATAATTCAATGATGGATAATATTGATGAGGTGACCGACAAGAGGGTGATAGCTTTGGGAGCAATAGAAAAGGACAAGATCATGGTAGCCAGTGCTTACAACAAGAAGGTCAAAGCAAAGTCATTTCAAGTAGGGGACCTGGTGTGGAAGACCATACTGCCTCTAAGGAATAAAGATCGGAAGTTTGGGAAATGGTCGCCAAGCTGGGAGGGTCCTTATAAAGTAAAACAGGTAATGTCTGGTAACGCCTATTTACTACAAACATTACAAAGCAAGGATTTACCCAAGGCTTTGAATGAGCGTTTCCTCAAAAAGTACCACCCAAGTATGTGGCAAGATGCCTAAGAGAACTGATGTAATCACATCGAGTTAGTTGCTTTTGGTTTGCTCAGCTCCACCAAAAGGCAGGGGGCATATGTTGGGCACCAAATTGAGCTGCGAACGGTCCGACCCTGCGGTCGGACGGTTCGCGGTCCGGACGGTCCGCGCCTGTGGGCCGGACGGTCCGCACGTGCGTAGAACAGATTAGGGTTCCGAGTTTTGTGCTACGGTTGTTAGCTAGATTCGTGGAATTAACTCGGAAATTAGTTTGTAAAGGGTTCATCCCCTTCTCTATAAATAGAGAGGTATACGGCCGATTTGGATAAGGAATCGAACCTTCAATCAAAACAATTTACATTTATTCTTAAGAGTAGTTCTAGTCTAGTTCTAGTTTAGCCTTCCAATCCCCAAATTATTCGCTTCTCTTCGACTCTATGTCGATTAGAGGAGTCTAGGTCGGCCTGCCCAAGCCTAGACACCACCTAGGATCTCTACTCCCCGACTGGGTCCCTCTAGGGAGCGAGATCCAGGCGCCGCCGGCGATCTTCCGCCGCCCCTGCGCACGCGCGGACCGTCTGGCCGTCAGGCAAAAAACCCTAGCCTCGCGCCAGGTCGCGGACCGTCCGGCCCCTGGCCGCGGACCGTCCGCGCCTGTGCAGAGAGTAGAATATATAAGGAAACACAAATGTGTAATATAGGAGAGTAGAATATATTAGATGAATCTCCGCACCGCTATGTATTGCATTGTTGCAGGCACCAAAAAATATAGGAGAGCAGCAAACAGAAACACTTAATGACTGTTTTATTGCCTTCTAATTCCTTAAAATTCGTTGAGGGCTCAATGCCCGGCATGCATACCATTTTCCCCTTGTTCTTCAATTTTATAAACATTTGCACTTGCACTAATAATGAAACTTATATTTAAGTCACAAACTTCCCAAATCTGTAATCTATTTGCACATATTCATCAAAAGTAAATAATAAGTGAGACAATTGAAAAAAGTATAATAGCCTACAATTAGTACCTCTCAGTTTTGCCCTTTTTTATTTTGTTTTGAGATATTTGAGTTCATCACTCTTGCTGTTGTAGTTGTACTGCTGCCCTACATTGTACGTCTATTGTCTACCGACCTACGCTGCTACGACGACGCCTTCCCTCACTCGTGGTCATACGCGCCCATGTTGTTGGTGCCCCACGTCTGCGGACTATGGTGTGCCCCAACTCCTGCCAATACCGCCTCCAGCCCTCCACCCTCCACTCGTTGGAGGCTAGGAACGTGAAACTAGCTACAATACACGATTGGCGGATCACTTAAATCGTCGCGTCCGTCGTCCGTCGAGCGTGGAACATGACGTTCTGGTTTCTCTTCTCGTTTTGCAAGTTTAGCCTATGCTGCTAGGACATTATAGTTTGGGTTAGTTGCTTATGGGGCACTAGGATTTAGGCAGCGACATGTTGGTAGCGATAGAACAGCCTAAGTAATGTAAATGATATATATTCTTCATCATGCTGCACCAAACATCCATGGTAGCTGGCATCTTGTAGCTTGCAGAATTACAGTATTAGTATCAGAGAAGGATTTCTCTAAAAATTCATTTAAGAGCCCTCCACCCCTGCTATTACACATTCACAAGATATATGGATGTGATATGTCCTTGTTGATAGGCTTTATTCAGCAGTTTAGCCATCCATATATCTAAATTTAAACCTCACTCTATGAGCAGTGCAGTCTACGATGCAAAACAGTATTTTCGGTGATCATATGGATAAACTGTTGAACACGGTCTTATGGAACTCTATCATATAGCCGGCACTTATTTATATTTATCTTGTATCTTGTTTGGTCGACAGGTGGAACTCTGTGTTAAATATAATAGCCTACAACTAGTACCTCTCAATTTCGCCATTTTTTCTTTTGTTTTGAGATATTTGAGTTCATCGCTCCTGCTGTTGTAGTTGTACTACGGCCCTGCACTGTACGTCTATTGTCTACCGACCTACGCTGCGCTACGACGATGCCTTCCCTCACTCATGGTCATACGCCCAATGTTGTTGGTGCCCCATGTCTGCGGACTATGGTGTGCCCCAACTCCTACCAATACCGCCTCTAGCCCTCCACCCTCCACTCGTTGGAGGCTAGAGGCTAGGAACGTGAAACTAGCTACAATACACGATTGACGGATCACTTGAATCGTTGCGTCCATCGTCCGTCGAGCATGGAACATGACCTTTTGGTTTCTCTTCTTGTTTTGCAAGTTTAGCCTATGCTGCGAGGATATTATAGTTTGGGCGAGTTGCTTATGGGGCACTAGGATTTAGGCAACGACAGGTTGATATCAATAAAATAGCCTAAATAATGTAAATGATATGTATTCTTCCTCATGTTGCACCGAATAGCCATGGTAGCTGGTAGCTTGCAGCTTGCAGAATTGCAGTATTAGTATCAGAGAAGGATTTCTCTAAAAAAATCATTTAAGTGCCCTCCACCCCTGCTATTACACATTCACAAGATATATAGATGTGATATGTCCTTGTTGTTAGGCTTTATTCAACAGTTTACCCATTCACGTATTGAAATTTAAACCTCGCTCTATGAGTAGTACAGTCTACAATACAAAACAGTATTTTCGGTGATCATATGGATAAAGTGTTGGACACGGTCTTATGGGACTCTATCATATAGCGGGCACTCATTTATATTGATCTTGTGTCTTTGTTAGTTGACAGGTGGAAATTTGTGTTAAATTGTTGTTTAATTCAACTTTGGGTTTCAATAGCTTACCAAAATAAAAGTTGCTTACTGAGGTATTTTATCTAACACTTGCTCCAGTACTTGGTGCTTGCTTTGAAGGGAAGGATTAGCTACCTTCGTTAAGAAACATCGTATTTAAAAGCTTAATAATTCGTTTTTGTTCATTAGAATTGAGAGGGGATGTTTAACGTATGGTTATTGAACGTTTTTTTTTTGTTTTTGTTTTTGAAGTAACTCATATTCGCTACTGTTTCCTTTAACGTTAATTTGATGCTTTTAGGCATCTATATATCTTTCTTTGGTGATGCTTGTTTGATTATATCACGACTGTTGTTTGTGAATCGGACGTGTTTACACTTTTGAAGCGCCTTTTCTCTGTACTGTAAACAAAAGCACTATTGGTACAATCTTGTGTTTTTGTTTTATTTTTTTCCTCAAACTTGTACGTGTACCGCTGGATCGAACGGCTCGCTGTGACCATGGGACAAACGGCGAGCAAAGCAAACCGACGATGCTGTCGTGTCAGCACTCGCCAAGAAATCGATAGTGACGATAAGCAGAGCGACAAAGGACGCGACAACAGATCCTGCGTGCAACATGGATCTACCGTGAAATTGACTGTAAAGGCTAAAGCACGCGCACAACGTATCTCGGATTGATCCAATCACCCACACCGACGGCTCACTGAACCTTGCCGCAGAGTCGCGCCGCGCGTCGCCGGCCGACGACGACGGTCGTCGTCGTCCTCTTCTCCTCATCAAGGCGCCCCAGCAGCCTTTGCCCGACCGACCAAAAACAAAACCGATGGTCCAAAACCGGATAGTGGATACGTGTCCGTCGCTCGACCACGTACAAGCGCAACAAGTACGGGCGAGAAACCGATGGACCGATCGAGACAGGCCTGAGCGCTCGGCGCTTGACCATGACCAAAAAAATAAATAAATAAATAAATAAACGTGCGATGCCGGCTGCCCACGGGATCGTGACGTGCGTGCCTATGCCTTGGCGACCGAATCGAATTGGAACCTCGGCGCGCGTGGTTTTGGTTGGGCAGAGACGCCGGATTAGGACCGTCCAGCCAATCAATCAGGCGTCAGGCAGGCGCCGATGGAGCTGGCCGAGCAGACGAGACGAGAGCGCGTGGGATATTCCTGTGCCGTGGCCTCGTGACAAGACGACGCGGACGGCGCGACAAAAAAAAGAGGAAAAAGGCGAGCCCCGGATGCCGGTTGAGGTTGGGCTATCCTATAGTAGTACTACTGCTGTAGTACTGTACTTCACGCACCGCTACGGGCTGCCAACGAATTGATCACGTGCATGTCCGGAGTAGTAGTAATTTTCTGCGTGATGAGAAGTACGAATTTATCTTTTCTCTATATCTATTTTTTATAGATTATTCGAAAAAAAACTTTTTTTATCTTAAACATTTCCAAAAGTGTTCTCTATATCTTATTTTTTTATATACATATCAAAGGCATATATAAGAGACATTTTGCTCCAGATTTGCATATGCTGTATTTATCATATGCTCAAGTGCTTTATATACACTTATTTTTTTTTATTTAATCGGCTGTCCAAAATATAGAGATGGATGGAGAATAGAGTCTACATAGAAAGGATGCAGTGTGTATTTTTTTTACACTTGTATACTCCCACATTCACATTAAATAAAGTATGCACATTTTTTTTAAAAAAATCAACGCATTGGAAATTTGACTAACAAATCAACCAAAAACACATATCTAATGTATGCATGTTACATAATTGGATTTATATTAAAAGATAATTTAGTATTGTGCACATTTTTTATTGATTTATGGTATACTAGGTATGTGCCTGTGCGTTGCCACGAGAGCAAAAAATAGTATAAAACATATATACGGAACGACAGACATCACTTTGATATGCAAAATATGTGTAGCAAAATACGCTGTAATATTATTATAAATACGCTGACCTAAATAGATCGAACTGATGTTGAACAAACATTATCAATATCACACAAATTCTCTAAAGAGTCAATATAAACTCTTTAATGATAGCTAAAGCATCCCTAGTTCGATGCTCGTGCATTGCAACAATATACATATTATTAATAAAAATGTTACTGCATAACGATTATATGAAAACTAACAAAAAATATATTATTATCGTCTTTAATATAATAATATCTCATACAAATCAAATTATACGTTAAAACAAACGTGGTGTTACTGTACATAACAAGCAAGAAACGATTGTTGTGTATAATGTTGCTATTCACTATGTTCAAAAGGTAAAAGAGAAATCATCAAAACACAAGATCAAGATACAATACCAATTGAAAGCACCAAGATAGCACCAAGATGCAAATGGGTTTAAAAGTCAAAAGATAAAGTAGCACCAACTTAATTTTATATACCTAAAACCTTTATTTGGAAACTAAAAAAAGATAGTAGCCAATTTTAGATAAAGAACACCAATAAGCATTTTTTTCACCTGAACAACTACACCTCCATTAAAATAGCCCTCCTCTCTAATAATGCTAAATATCTCAATAAACTCACCCTCAAATACAACAATTTTTTAATTTTCTGAAATTGAGAGAATTAAAGTCAATTTAATTAAAAAGATACCAATAACATAACAAATGGGCGTCTAGTATTAGACAGGTTTCGAAAATCAGTGGATCAAGTTCACCTACCTCATCACTACAATCCTAGCCATCAAAAAATTTATATGTTAATAAATGGACAATATATTTGCTATTTATCATTAGATACTTGAGAAGATTTAAAACTGAAGCAAAAAATTATTAGGATTCAGAAATACACAGAACATGTTAGTCTGATACCTGAAGTCCTGAACTGGCCAAACAAGTGAAGTCCTTGTCTCCTGCGATGCGAAGCCTATAAGCTTAAAAAAGCATTGATGAATAATGAAATCATGTTCCTGGTTGGATTTCTTTCTAATTGTTCAATAGAAACAACTTGTGTACCCTTAAACCAGAATCTTCTTTTGCCATTACGTCTAAGAAACATCTAGTAGTAATGCAAAGGTTAGTGTTCCCAAAATCTGTCCATGTGTACCTAAGCCCTGCTGAACTTATTGAGTTACACAAAAGAATGAAGCAAATAGGAGGATCCAGGGATAAATGATTACATCAATACTACAGGGAACATGACGATGAACCACACCAAACTTAAGAAAAATCCATAGGTGAATATTGTTACAGGATTCAATGGTTCACACAAATATCATAGGAACATAGGAACATACACTGAAAATTATCAGTGCTACCGTTCAGGAAAGCAAATGCTAAATCTGTTTCTTGGATCCGAGAAGCCCGGCACATGTTCAGATGATGATGAAAGGTCATTCAACTTCCACACTGCTTTGTCTAGATCATTAAATTCAGCACCTACCAGCCCGTCTTTTACTCTTCCTCTGTCTGCCCTTGTCATCAGAATCACTGTCAGACGCAGACTCAGATTCAGAAGATGATGATGATGATGTGTTGTCCCTCCTGTGCCTTCTCTTCTTCTGCTTCCTTCTGTGTTGTCGCTTCTTGCCCTCGGAGTCTGATGAACTATAACTTGAACTGCTTCCAGAAGAGTATTTAGTTCACACAAATATCATAGGAACATAGGAACATACAGTGAAAGTTATCAGTGCTACCGTTCAGGAAAGCAAATGCTAAATCTGTTTCTTGGATCCGAGAAGCCCGGCACATGTCCAGATGATGATGAAAGGTCATTCAACTTCCACACTGCTTTGTCTAGATCATTAAATTCAGCACCTACCAGCCCGTCTTTTACTCTTCCTCCGTCTGCCCTTGTCATCAGAATCACTGTCAGACGCAGACTCGGATTCAGAAGATGATGATGATGATGTGCTGTCCCTCCTGTGCCTTCTCTTCTTCTGCTTCCTTCTGTGTTGTCGCTTCTTGCCCTCGGAGTCTGATGAACTATAACTTGAACTGCTTCCAGAAGAGTATTCAGAGCCTGTCACTCATGATTCATATTCGGAGTCGAACACCGAAGCACCACTATTGTTGCTATCTGAATCACTCGGCGATCGATGCTTCCTCTTACTCTTTCCTTTTTTTTCTTTCGGCCTTCTCCTTCTTCTGCTTTTCTTTCATCAGCTTCTGCTCCTCTTCCCTCTCCCTTATAATATCAGGATTCTCAAATTGATAAGAAATCGGTACACTTTTCTTCAGCTTAGGATTCTTAAGCTGCTGCGTCCCTGGATCCTGTTCCCTGTAGAGGTCCTTCAAATTGTTGTTGTACTTGTACAGGAAACAACAGCATGCCAACAGCATACCTATTGGCATTAACGCTTCAGAGGATGGCCTCCACGATCCCCGACTGCACGCATAGGCACGGGGCACGGCATGGCGGCGTCGCTGGCGGCGAAGCACTCGCCGCAGTGGGACAGGAGCCTGCAGAGGAGGAGCACCATGGAGGCCAGCTTGAGGCGGCAGCCCAGGCACGCGTGGTCTGGCGGCGGCTCGGCGCGGCGAGGGTCCACGAACGCCGACGCCGATGACTCCGCATGGCTGGCGTCGCCCGCGGCGGCGGCGAGCTCCTCGACCGACGCTCGCGCCGCGGCCGCGGCCTGCTGCAGCTGCGCGTGCAGGGCGACCGCGGTGGCCTACTCGGAGAGAGCCTTGGCCTACCAGGCCGCCGCCTCGCCGCGGATGCGCGCCAGCCGCTCCTCCAGCTCGGCCCGTGCCGCGCCTCGCGCTCCGCCTCCGCCGCCTTCTCGCGGAGCCTACGTGCCGTGGATTGGTCGGCCTTGACCAGAATCGCCCGGTTGTGGCGCCGCAGCCGATGTGCTTCGACAGGTCCCCGTCGCCGCCGCGCCGTCGCCGTCCGCCATTCCCTCCGTTGTAAGCACCATAGGCGATTCGAATCGAAATCAGATGGGTTTGCAGGCGGAGGCGTTGGGGTCTTCGTCTTCCTGCCGTTGTGGTCCCTGTCGGAGGCGGAGTGGGGCATGAGGCCGTGACCTGGCTGGGCTCCAGCGATCGGAGGCGGAGAGGGGCACGAGGCTATGGGCGGGCTGGGCTCCAGCGGCAGGCTGCGGAATGGTGGAGGGAAGAGCGAGGGAAGAAGGCGACTGGGAGGAAGTGATATGCGCAGGAGGGCAAGTGCGTCGGGCACCACCCCCTTCCCTCCCATCCTCCTTTATCTCCCTCTCCAAGCGATGATTGCGGGGAATGGTAGAGAAGGAGGGAGACGTGGGATGGGGGCGCGATCATCGCGCGGTGATGAGGGCAGCTCGCGTGGTGATCAGGGCGACGACATTTTTGGAAAGGAAGGGCGGCGAGTGCGCTGGAGACAGACGGTGGCAGGGGAGGGGGCATTGATGGAGATGTGGAGGCAGAACCGTGCACCATATCATGTGAACGTCTACACTATTGTCTTATATAGTTGATTTATGGTATATTTTAAAAGAAATAAATGGTCAAATGTCTGCTTTAAAGACCGTGTCAAAAAAACATATGACTTTATTTTATGGGACAGAGAGAGTATTTTATTAGTCATAAGTAGGGGTGGTAATAGACCGTTTCTTTAGGGTTCTAAATTATTTTAGTTCAAAAATAAATATAAATAGAGCTTGTTTCTATTCTAAAAAAATCCTTGTACATAAGAAGCCACCCTTGTCCATTGCAACTACTAATGGCGAAAAAAAATCTTCTATATTTAGATATATTCAGAGTAGTTGGCCAAGTACAGGAACGGTTCGTGGTCGCTAATTGCGGTGCGTGGCTTTGGCGCTGGCCTTTATGTTTATCTGCCGCGCTCGGGCTAGCTTAGCTGGCGCTGGCGGGCGACCGCGACGCCGACGCGGAAGGGAGGGGTCCGTGCGCGTGGTGGCGCGTGCGTACGCGACGCGCCGGGTTGCGACAAACCGGGCGTTCCGCGACAAAAGAAAAGGTGGGGTTCGCGAGGCCGGGCCGGGCCCGGCGCTTGATTACTACGCGCGGCGCACCGCGGTTTTGGTCGCCAAGAGTAGACGGCGAAACGCGAAAAATAAAGGGTTTCTGGCTTCAGCTCTGCGGTGCTATGCTACGCTACGCGACAAGGTGGGGGCGCGTGGTGCTCATGCTTCGTAGTCGTAGTAGTATGATTACATTATTGGCGCGGTGTACTAGTACTAGTACGCCTGGTCATTAGCGAAGGAAAAAAACACATGTCTAGGATTTTTTTTGTTTTTTTTGTTTTTTGTCATTGCCAGCGAGACAAGAGACCACTTCCGGATCGAGACCGGCGGCCGGCCAGGCGTGCTTGACCTGTGCTGTGCTGTGCAGCGCAGGAGCGGGATCGAGTGGCTGGATGGTGCGCCGAGTAGCAGCGGTACTAGTACTACTACCACGCACAGGCACAGGCAGCGTTAATGCGGATCCATGCCCACATCAAGTTGCCAGCGACAAGCGATCGAGTACCGCACCGCAAACGTCCAATGCCGTGCGGCGTGCGCCTACCAGTCTACCACCCACCTCTGGAGTAGCCAGCGAGCCAAGAGCGAGCGCGCACGCACGCACGGCGTCGCTTCTGTTGAATAACGTAGTTGTCGCAGATCACCGATCCAGACTCCGAACCCTCCCAACAACAGTAGGGACGTGAGAAGTTGTAGAAGTCCGCTCCCTTCCCAGCAACTCAACACAGAGAGGAACAAGAGACACAGTGGAGGGAAACTCTTTCTGTCTATCTTTATTATGATGGGTATGGGTACATATATATAACCTGTGTACCCCCTAAGGGCAGTTTCGGTATTAGCCCATTAAACCCCTTTTAGGGTTTCTCAACACTCTCCCTTGGGCGAATACCGTGACGACTTATGTCTCATCAAAACTCCGAAAAACCCAGTGGGAAAAAATGGAGAAAGAGAGCATAGTGCCACTCAATGTATTGCACTTGTTGCCTCGTTAAAAACCATCTGTGAGAAACTTCAGGAAAACTCACAATGGGAAAAAGAGTACAACGGGTGTCTTCAGGACAACTATAACCTTCAAGGTGTATAATATACGATCTTCAGGTCGAATTGTAAGGGCTAAAATTCAGAGGTGATCTCCCCCTGAACCCTGCAGGTCTCTCAAATGCCTCATCCCTATACCTCGTACACATTTTCTGAATGTGACTGCAAGTAAGGATTTAGTGAATAAATCAGCCAGATTATCACAAGACTTGACTTGCAGGATTTTGAAAGGGAAATGTGCCCTTGGGCCATTTCTAAGTATTTTGGTGATTGAGTGCCAACACATGTGCTTAATTGTGAATTTATGTACATGGATGAACAAGGTGCAAATCATGAGATAAAGGTATGTTTCTAAGCCTTAGTACATTGGTTTAGTGTGCTAATATATTTGTCTAAGTGTTAGAAACAGGAAGAAGAAGAAAAGAGAAGAAGAGAAATGAACTTGGCTGTGTGCAGCCAAGACCCAGCTCGGTCTGGAGCACCGGACTGTCCGGTGTGCACCGGACAGTGTCCGGTGCGCCAGGCTGCCTCGACCCAAACTGGCCGCTCTCGGGAAATTGGCCGGCGGCGTACGGCTAAAATTCACCGGACTGTCCGGTGTGCACCGGACTGTCCGGTGAGCCAACGGTCGGCCGCGCAATCTGCGCGGGACACGTGGCGGAGCCAACGGTCGGAAGACGGCACCGGACTGTCCGGTGTGCACCGGACATGTCCGGTGCGCCAACGGCTCCGAGATCTCCGACGGTTTGCAACGGTCGGAAGTGCCAGATATGGAAACAGATCGGGCACCGGACAGTGTCCGGTGTGCACCGGACTGTCCGGTGCCCCCGACGACAGAAGGCAAGGATGGCCTTCCAGATTTGCTCTCAACGGCTCCTAGCTGCCTTGGGGCTATAAAAGGGGTCCCTAGGCGCATGGAGGAGACACACAAGCAACTCTTGAGCATTCTTGATCATCCACACTTAGTCTTTGCGCGTTCATTTGTGATTCTAAATGATTCGAGCTCCGTTCTAGTGAGAACTTTGTGATACTCTTGTGAGCTCGAGTCTTGGCCGTGTGTGTGCGCGTTTTGCTGTGGATTTGTGTGTGTTGCTTCCCTCCCTTACTCTGTGCTTTCTTTGTGATCATATACTTGTAAGGGCAAGAGACTCCAATTTGTGGAGATTCCTTGCAAACGGGATAGTGAAAGGAAAAACACAACACCGTGGTATTCAAGTGGGTCTTTGGACCGCTTGAGAGGGGTTGATTGCAACCCTCGTCCGTTGGGACGCCACAACGTGGAGTAGGCAAGCGTTGGTCTTGGCCGAACCACGGGATAAATCACTGTGTCTTCCCTGTGTTGAATTCTCTGTGATTATCGTATTGTGCAAGACCTTCTCTCTAGCCACTTGGCAATTATCGTACTAACACTTAACAAGTTTTTGTGGCTTTAAGTTTGAAGTTTTTACAGGATCACCTATTCACCCCCCTCCTCTAGGTGCTCTCAATTGGTATCGGAGCCGTTCTATTCACAAAGGGACTAACCGCCCGAATAGATGGATCCTAAGGGGAAGGGTATAGTGATCAACGACAAAGAGAAGGAGACCTTCGTCAACGAGCCGAAGGACGACAAGCCTACCGACTCCGGCTCGGGCCATAGACGGAAGGAAGGGAGGAAGAAGAAGACCAGGCGCATCAAGGAGATTGTCTACTACGACAGCGATGAGTCTACTTCCTCCCAAAAGGACGACCACAGCGACTACGAGAGGAAGAAATCGGTTAATTCGAACTTTTCTTTTGACTACTCTCGTATTCCGCAAAGTTCACATTCACATTTGCTCTCCATTCCACTCGGCAAGCCCCCACACTTTGATGGAGAGGACTACGGATTTTGGAGCCACAAAATGCGTAGTCACCTATTCTCTCTCCATCCTAGTATTTGGGAGATTGTAGAGAGTGGAATGCATTTTGATAGTTCGGATAGTCCCATGTTCATTAATGAACAAATTCATAAAAATGCACAAGCTACTACTGTTCTTCTAGCTTCCTTGTGCAGGGATGAATACCATAAAGTGAGCGGCTTGGATAATGCCAAGCAAATCTGGGATACCCTCAAGATTTCTCATGAGGGGAACGACGTCACCTTGCTCACCAAGATGGAGTTGGTGGAGGGAGAACTTGGACGGTTCGCAATGATAAGGGGCGAGGAGCCGACGCAAACATACAATCGGCTCAAGACCCTTATCAACAAGATAAGAAGCTACGAGAGCACGCGATGGACGGACCACGACGTCGTCCGCCTAATGCTCAGGTCATTTACCGTTCTTGATCCTCACTTGGTGAACAATATACGTGAAAATCCCAGGTACACCAAGATGTCGCCCGAAGAAGTTCTTGGGAAATTCGTTAGCGGGCGAATGATGATCAAGGAGGCGAGGTATGTGGACGACGCCTTGAATGGTCCGATCAACGAGCCGCAACCCCTTGCTCTCAAGGCAACACGAAGCAAGGAGGCGCTACCTAGCAAGGTGGCACAGATTGAAGCGGCTGGCCTTAATGATGAAGAGATGGCTCTCATCATCAAAAGATTCAAGACGGTGCTTAAAGGTCACAAGGGACAACCAAGCAAGACCAAAGCCAAGGGGAAGCGCTCATGCTTCAAATGCGGTAAGCTTGGTCATTTCATTGCTAACTGTCCCGATAATGAAAGTGACCAGGAAAAGGGGAACAAAAGAGAGAAGAAGAAGCAATACAAGAAGGCAAAGGGCGAGGCGCATCTAGGAAAGGAGTGGGACTCGGATTGCTCCTCCTCCGACTCCGACAACGAAGGACTCGCCGCCACTGCCTTCAACAAATCGGCTCTCTTCCCCAACGAGCGTCTCACTTGCCTTATGGCAAGGGAGAAGAAGGTGAGTACTCAAGACTCCACTTATGCTTCTTCTAGTGATAGTGAGTCTAGTGATGATGATGACATAGATTATTCATGCTTGTTCAAGGGCTTAGATAGATCTAAGATAGATAAAATCAATGAATTGATTGATGCTTTGAATGAAAAGGATAGGCTTTTAGAAAAGCAAGAGGATTTATTGTATGATGAACATGATAAGTTTGTAGAGGCACAAAAATCATATGCTTTAGAAGTGAAAAGAAATGAAGTGCTTTCTAGTGAAATATCTTCTTGTCATGAAACCATTGCTACTTTACAAAGTGTTAACCATGATTTAAATGCTAAATTAGAAGTAACAAATAAATCTAAGTCTTATGTTGAAAATGTTACAATTTGCACTAGGTGTAAGGATGTTGATGTTAACACTTGTAGCAAACACTTAGTTTCAATTTCAAAACTAAAAGATGAAGTGGCTAGTCTTAATGCCCAACTTAAGACTAGCAAGAGTGAAGTTGAAAAGATAAAATTTGCAAGGGATGCCTATACAATTGGAAGACATCCCTCAATTAAGGATGGTCTTGGCTTCAAGAGAGAGGCCAAGAACTTAACAAGCCATAAGGCTCCTATCTTCGTCAAGGAGAAAGGGAAGGCCCCTATGGCAAATAGTGCTAAAAAGAACCATGCTTTCTTATACCATGATAGGAGACATGCTAGAAATGCTTATAATGATTTTGATTCACATGTTTATGATTCTCATGCCATGTTTGCTTCTAGTTCGTCTTATAAGCATGATAGAGATATGTGTAGGAGAAATGTTGTACATATGCCTAGGAGAGATATTGCTCATGTGCCTAGAAAGAATGTTATTCATGCTCCTAGGAAAGTAGTGAATGAACCTTCTGTAATTTATTGTGCTTTAAACACTTCCTTTGCTATTTGTAGAAAGGGTAAGAAGGTTGTTGCTAGGAAATTAGGGGCTAGATGCAAGGGAGATAAATCTTGCATTTGGGTCCCTAAAGATATTTGTGCTAACCTTGCAGGACCCAACATGAGTTGGGTACCTAAGACCCAAGCCTAAATTTGCCTTGCAGGTTTATGCATCCGGGGGTTCAAGCTGGATTATCGACAGCGGATGCACAAACCATATGACGGGGGAGAAGAAGATGTTCACCTCCTACGTCAAAAATAAGGATTCCCAAGATTCAATTATATTCGGTGACGGGAATCAAGGCAAGGTAAAAGGGTTAGGTAAAATTGCAATTTCTAATGAGCATTCTATCTCAAATGTATTCTTAGTGGAGAGTCTTGGATATAATTTGCTATCTGTTAGTCAATTATGTCAAATGGGATATAATTGTTTATTTACAAATGTAGATGTGTCTGTCTTTAGAAGATGTGATGGTTCACTAGCTTTTAAGGGTGTACTAGACGGCAAGCTTTATTTAGTTGATTTTGCAAAAGAAGAGGTCGGTCTAGATGCATGCTTAATGGCTAAGACTTGCATGGGCTGGCTGTGGCATCGCCGCTTAGCACATGTGGGGATGAAGAACCTCCACAAGCTTCTAAAGGGAGAACACGTAATAGGTCTAACAAATGTGCATTTCGAAAAAGATAGACCTTGTGCAGCTTGTCAAGCAGGTAAACAGGTGGGAGGAGCGCATCACAGCAAGAATGTGATGACCACGTCAAGACCTCTGGAGCTGCTGCATATGGACCTCTTCGGACCCGTCGCCTATCTAAGCATAGGAGGAAGTAAGTATGGTCTAGTTATTGTTGATGACTTTTCCCGCTTCACTTGGGTGTTCTTTTTGCAGGATAAGTCTGAAACCCAAGGGACCCTCAAGCGTTTCCTCAGGAGAGCTCAAAATGAGTTTGAGCTCAAGGTGAAGAAGATTAGGAGCGACAACGGGTCCGAGTTCAAGAACCTACAAGTGGAGGAGTTTCTTGAGGAGGAAGGGATCAAGCACGAGTTCTCCGCTCCCTACACACCACAGCAAAATGGTGTGGTAGAGAGGAAGAACAGGACGCTAATCGATATGGCGAGGACGATGCTTGGAGAGTTCAAGACCCCCGAGTGCTTTTGGTCGGAAGCCGTGAACACGGCTTGCCACGCCATCAACAGGGTCTATCTTCACCGCCTCCTCAAGAAGACGTCATATGAGCTACTAACCGGTAACAAACCCAATGTATCTTACTTTCGTGTTTTTGGGAGCAAGTGCTACATTCTAGTGAAGAAAGGTAGAAATTCTAAGTTTGCTCCCAAAGCTGTAGAAGGGTTTTTATTAGGTTATGATTCAAATACAAAGGCGTATAGGGTCTTCAACAAATCATCGGGTTTGGTTGAAGTCTCTAGCGACGTTGTATTTGATGAGACTAATGGCTCTCCAAGAGAGCAAGTTATTGATTGTGATGATGTAGATGAAGAAGATGTTCCAACGGCCGCTATACGAACCATGGCGATTGGAGACGTTCGGCCACAGGAACAAGATGAACGAGATCAACCTTCTTCCTCAATGACGGTGCAACCCCCAACTCAAGACGATGAACAGGTTCATCAAAAGGAGGCGTGTGATCAAGGGGGAGCACAAGATGATCATGTGATGGAGGAAGAAGCGCAACCGGCACCTCCAACCCAAGTTCGGGCGATGATTCAAAGGGATCATCCCGTCGACCAAATTCTGGGTGACATTAGCAAGGGAGTAACTACTCGGTCTCGACTAGTTAATTTTTGTGAACATTACTCTTTTGTCTCCTCTATTGAGCCTTTCAGGGTAGAGGAGGCCTTGCTAGATCCGGATTGGGTGTTGGCCATGCAGGAGGAGCTTAACAACTTCAAGCGCAATGAAGTTTGGACGCTGGTGCCTCGTCCCAAGCAAAATGTTGTGGGAACCAAGTGGGTGTTCCGCAACAAACAGGACGAGCACGGAGTTGTGACAAGGAACAAGGCTCGACTTGTGGCAAAAGGTTATGCCCAAGTCGCAGGTTTGGACTTTGAGGAGACTTTTGCTCCTGTGGCTAGGCTAGAATCCATTCGCATCTTGCTAGCATATGCCGCTCACCATTCTTTCAGGTTGTACCAAATGGATGTGAAGAGCGCTTTCCTCAACGGGCCAATAAAGGAGGAGGTGTACGTGGAGCAACCCCCTGGCTTCGAGGATGAGCGGTACCCCGACCACGTGTGTAAGCTCTCTAAGGCGCTCTATGGACTTAAACAAGCCCCAAGAGCATGGTATGAATGCCTTAGAGATTTCTTACTTGCTAATGCTTTCAAGGTTGAGAAAGCCGATCCAACTCTTTTTACAAAGACATGTGATGGTGATTTGTTTGTATGCCAAATTTATGTCGATGACATAATATTTGGTTCTACTAATCAAAAGTCTTGTGAAGAGTTTAGCAGGGTAATGACGCAGAAATTCGAGATGTCGATGATGGGCGAGTTGAACTACTTCCTTGGGTTCCAAGTGAAGCAACTCAAGGACGGCACCTTTATCTCCCAAACGAAGTACACGCAAGATCTGCTGAAGCGGTTTGGGATGAAGGACGCCAAGCCCGCAAAGACTCCGATGGGAACTGACGGACACACCGACCTCAACAAAGGAGGTAAGTCCGTTGATCAAAAAGCTTACCGGTCAATGATAGGGTCTTTACTTTATTTATGTGCTAGTAGACCGGATATTATGCTTAGCGTATGCATGTGTGCTAGATTTCAATCCGATCCTAAGGAATGTCACTTGGTGGCGGTGAAGCGAATTCTTAGATATCTAGTAGCTACGCCTTGCTTCGGGATCTGGTATCCAAAGGGGTCTAACTTTGACTTAATTGGGTACTCAGATTCCGACTATGCTGGATGTAAGGTCGATAGGAAGAGTACATCAGGGACGTGCCAATTCTTAGGAAGGTCCCTGGTGTCATGGAACTCTAAGAAACAAACATCCGTTGCCCTATCCACCGCTGAGGCCGAGTATGTTGCCGCAGGTCAGTGCTGCGCGCAACTACTTTGGATGAGGCAAACCCTCAGGGACTTTGGCTACAATCTGAGCAAAGTCCCACTCCTATGTGATAATGAGAGTGCTATCCGAATAGCGGAAAATCCTGTTGAACACAGCCGCACAAAGCACATAGACATCCGGCATCACTTTTTGAGAGACCACCAGCAAAAGGGAGATATCGAAGTGTTTTATGTTAGCACCGAGAACCAGCTAGCCGATATCTTCACCAAGCCTTTAGATGAGAAGACCTTTTGCAGGCTGCGTAGTGAGCTAAATGTCTTAGATTCGCGGAACTTGGATTGAATTGTAGCATACATGTATTCATGCTTTTGATCATGTTCCTTTCTGCATTTTTGTTGCTTATTATGGTGCTCAAGTTGTACAAACTCTCCCTGGACCTCACAAGTCCGTTGCAATGTGATGCACATGTTTAGGGGGAGATGTGTTACAACTTGACCCTTTGGGACTAACCATATGTTTGAGTTTGCTTGTGTTAGTCACAAAGGAGAATTGAAAGGGAAAAGGTGGACTTGGACCATGAAAGACTTCCACTGCACTCCGATGAGGGGTAACTAATTCCAAGTTCATCTTATGAACTCTTATTGCCATTTTCTCTAAATTGAAGATTTTGGTGAGGCAATGGGGTTAAAGGGCCAAAATTGATCCCGTTTTGGTGTTTGATGCCAAAGGGGGAGAAAATAAAGGCCAAAGCAATAAATGGATCAGCTACCACTTGAGAAATTTGAAAATAGTAGAGTAGAGCTTTTTAGAGTAGAGCTTTTTGTTTGTCAAAACTCTCTTTGTTGACTCTCTTTTCAAAGTTGGCTTCTTTTGGGAGAAGTAGTTGATTATGGGAAAAAGGGGGAGTTTTTGAAATCTTTGATCAATCTCTTATGGAATGACTCTCTTTTTGCTTAAACATGAGTGTTTAACTTAGAGATAGAGATTTGAGTTTGATTTGCAAAAACAAACCAAGTGGTGGCAAAGGATGATCCATATATGCCAAAATTGAATAAAACTTAAATTTACTTTATTTGAAGTGAGTTTGCACTTGTTCTAGTTGCTTTATGTTGTGTTGGCATAAATCACCAAAAAGGGGGAGATTGAAAGGGAAATGTGCCCTTGGGCCATTTCTAAGTATTTTGGTGATTGAGTGCCAACACATGTGCTTAATTGTGAATTTATGTACATGGATGAACAAGGTGCAAATCATGAGATAAAGGTATGTTTCTAAGCCTTAGTACATTGGTTTAGTGTGCTAATATATTTGTCTAAGTGTTAGAAACAGGAAGAAGAAGAAAAGAGAAGAAGAGAAATGAACTTGGCTGTGTGCAGCCAAGACCCAGCTCGGTCTGGAGCACCGGACTGTCCGGTGTGCACCGGACAGTGTCCGGTGCGCCAGGCTGCCTCGACCCAAACTGGCCGCTCTCGGGAAATTGGCCGGCGGCGTACGGCTAAAATTCACCGGACTGTCCGGTGTGCACCGGACTGTCCGGTGAGCCAACGGTCGGCCGGGCCAACGGTCGGCCGCGCAATCTGCACGGGACACGTGGCGGAGCCAACGGTCGGAAGACGGCACCGGACTGTCCGGTGTGCACCGGACATGTCCGGTGCGCCAACGGCTCCGAGATCTCCGACGGTTTGCAACGGTCGGAAGTGCCAGATATGGAAACAGATCGGGCACCGGACAGTGTCCGGTGTGCACCGGACTGTCCGGTGCCCCCGACGACAGAAGGCAAGGATGGCCTTCCAGATTTGCTCTCAACGGCTCCTAGCTGCCTTGGGGCTATAAAAGGGGTCCCTAGGCGCATGGAGGAGACACACAAGCAACTCTTGAGCATTCTTGATCATCCACACTTAGTCTTTGCGCGTTCATTTGTGATTCTAAGTGATTCGAGCTCCGTTCTAGTGAGAACTTTGTGATACTCTTGTGAGCTCGAGTCTTGGCCGTGTGTGTGCGCGTTTTGCTGTGGATTTGTGTGTGTTGCTTCCCTCCCTTACTCTGTGCTTTCTTTGTGATCATATACTTGTAAGGGCAAGAGACTCCAATTTGTGGAGATTCCTTGCAAACGGGATAGTGAAAGGAAAAACACAACACCGTGGTATTCAAGTGGGTCTTTGGACCGCTTGAGAGGGGTTGATTGCAACCCTCGTCCGTTGGGACGCCACAACGTGGAGTAGGCAAGCGTTGGTCTTGGCCGAACCACGGGATAAATCACTGTGTCTTCCCTGTGTTGAATTCTCTGTGATTATCGTATTGTGCAAGACCTTCTCTCTAGCCACTTGGCAATTATCGTACTAACACTTAACAAGTTTTTGTGGCTTTAAGTTTGAAGTTTTTACAGGATCACCTATTCACCCCCCCTCTAGGTGCTCTCAGATTTTTATCTCACCCTCGTTCTGGAGTTCATGAGGATAAAAATACTTAGGACAGATATGCTTAGTCATATTGCTCTTAATATAGCCCGTTTCCATTTGTGCAACACATGCAGCATTATCTTCATAGATAATGGTGGGGGTATTTGCGGTGTTATAACCACATGACTTCTGGATGTAGTTAGTCATCCGTCGTAGCCAAGCACATTCTCGTGCGGCTTCATATAGTGAGATTATTTCTGAGTGGTTAGTAGACGTCGTTACTAATGTCTGTTTGCACGATCTCCAGGATACAGCAGTGCCACCACATAGAAATACAAAGCCAGTCTGAGATATACCATTATGGGGATCTGACTGATATCCAGCATCAGCATAGCCCACCATAGTCTGGTCCTGATTCTTCGGAAAAAACAGGCCAAGATCTTGAGTGCCTTTGAGGTATCTAAGTATAGTCTTAACACCTACCCAATGTCTTCTGGTTGGGTCTGCACTGTATCTAGCTAGTAGATTTACCGCGAATGCAATATCAGGCCTGGTGCAATTCGCAAGGTACATCAGTGCTCCAATAGCGCTAAGGTAAGGAACTTCAGGTCCCAACGATTTCTCATCATCACTCTTTGGTCTAAATGGGTCGGTATCCATTTCAAGGGATCTCACGACCATCGGGGTCTTTAAAGGGTGAGCTTTAATCATATTAAATCTCTCAAGGACCCTTTTACAATAGGTCGACTGGTGTACAAATATTCCTTCTGGGAGATGCTCGATCTGCAGGCCCAAGCAAAACTTGGTTTCTCCCAAGTCTTTCATTTCAAACTCTGTCTTGAGGTAGGCGCTGGCCTCCTCAATATCCTCAGCATATCCAATGATATTCAAGTCATCAACATAGACCGAAACTATGCAAAAACCCTTCTGAGATTTTCTAATGAATACACAAGGAGAATCTGGATTATTTACGTATCCCTTCTTCAGGAGGAATTCACTGAGCCGATTGTACCACATCCGCCCAGATTGTTTAAGCCCATACAGCGCCCTCTGCAACTTAACGCTGTACATGTTGCGATTTGACTTGGCATCCGGAACTCTCAGCCCATCCGGGACCTTCATATAGATTTCCGAATCCAATGACCCATACAAGTATGCGGTCACTACGTCCATCATCTGCATTTTTAAGTTTAAACCTGCTGCCAGTGATATCAAATATCGGAACGTTGTGCCACTCATTACCGGGGAGTAAGTTTCATCGTAATCGATGCCGGGTCTCTGCGTGAACCCTTGTGCTACAAGTCTCGCTTTGTATCTCACCACCACGTTGTTCGCATCCCTCTTTCGGACGAACACCCATTTGAACCCGACTGGGGTAACATTGGGGGGCGTGCGGGCGACAGGCCCAAATACTTGCCTCTTTGAAAGCGAGAGCAATTCCGTCTCTATTGCTTCTTTCCATTTGACCCAATCTGAGCGCTTCTGGCACTCTGCCATGGACTTTGGTTCAGGATCCTCAGCAATCACAACAGCGATCATAGAGACGAAATCAGTGTCGACAACTGTAGTCTTTCGGTTATATAACTCTCCCGTCTCAACATAGTTTATGGCAATTTCTTCAATTGAATCATCCGGTTCTTTGTGATTTCCCAAGTTATTTGAAACCGGTTGTTCCGAAGTCCTTGTGCTCTTATTTGTGCGCACATTTGCACTAGGACGTTCACCTTCAAGGTGTGTTACTGCTGGAACATCTGAAAGGGAGCACGTTGCATTCTCTTCAGTAACTTGCCGGTGCAGGTGTCCCCGCTTAGCTGATACTGAATCATCCGGTTTTCTCCCCCTTTTCCTAGGATGGGGAGTACGAGTAGAGTCCATACCCTGCAGAGGTATCTCCACTCTCTCCGGTGCATTTGCCGCAGGAATATGCGACTTCGACACTCCTCTTATATCAGTAAAGGCATCTGGCAGATTATTTGCTAAGTTTTGCAGGTGTATTATTCGTTGAACTTCAAGTTCGGTTTCTCTAGTGCGTGGGTCAAGCGATTGGATGCTACTAGCACTCCATTCTATTTCTCGGCATTCTTTATTATTAAGGTACAATCCTCCCCCTAATGCCGGGAAATGCTCTTCATCGAAGATGCTATCAGCGTACCGAGCCGTGAACAGATCCCCAGTTCTAGGCTCTAAATATTTGATTATGGACAGAGATTCATAACCAACATAGATCCCCAACTTCCGATGAGGTCCCATAGATGTACGCTGGGGTGGTGATATCGGCACGTATACAGCACAACCGAATTTTCGCAGATGGGAAACCACTGGTTGTTGACCACGCGTTAACTGGTGGGGAGAAGCAGAGTGGTAAGCAGATGGTCTATATTGGATTAAGGCCGCAGCGTGCAAAACTGCGTGTCCCCAACAGCTGGTTGGAAGTTTGCTATCTTGTAGAAGTGGCCTGGCTATGAATTTTATTCTTTTAATTAAGGACTCAGCAAGTCCATTCTGTGTATGGACATGCGGTACAGAATGCTCTACATTTATGCCCAAAGCAAGACAATAGTCATTAAAGGCCTTTGAGGTAAACTCTCCGGCATTATCCATCCTGATTGACTGAATGCGGTTCTCCGGGAAGCTCGCACGCAAACGGATAATTTGGGCAATAAATTTTGCAAATGCGTGGTTCCGCGTGGACAACAGGCACACGTGGCTCCACTTAGTAGAAGCATCTATAAGAACCATAAAATATCTGAAGGGCCCTGATAGGGGGTTGATTGGACCACAGATATCACCCTGAAGTCTCTGCAGGAAACTCGGGGACTCAGCCTTTACTTTCAGGTAAGAGGGCTTAGTTATCAGTTTTCCTTTAGCACAAGAGACGCATAGGAAGTCTTTAGGAATTTGTGTGGTTTTCATGCCATGGCCAATAGAGCTAGTTATGATGTTCCGCATCATCCTTAATCCAGGGTGTCCTAGTCTTTCATGCCATACTCGAAAAGACTCAGGATTTTTAAATATAGTAGACATCGCAACAAATTCAGGGGGTGGTTTAATTCTTGAGTAATACAACCCAGAGGAGGTGCCTTGCGCTTTCTCTACCACTTTTGTTTCACATTCGTTTGTTGATGTGATATGGAGGTATTCAGCACCACCCACACATGCAGTTGTAACGTGATAGCCGCTACGGCGGATATCTTTGAACGTGAGGAGAGTACGAGTTGCTCCTGGGTATAGGAATGCTTCTTCAATGAAGATCCTAGTACCGTTAGGGAGGACAACAATGGCTCGACCGGAGCCTACAATGCGGCCATTGTTGCCGACAATTGTAGTGATATTCTCAGTCCTCTTCAGGAGTGTCTGAAAATATTTCGTCTCTCTAAGAATCGAATTTGTGGCTGCGCTATCAATCAGGCATGGTTCATCGTTTTCCTCCATCGTGGGAAGTGAGTCTTGTTCTATATAAATAATATATAATATTGATTTAGTTCATCATTCATGATGACAACATATAATAGAGCAAGAATAATTAAACTATGAATGAGGAATAAATAAAATTGCAAAGCAATTAATCTCAATCAACCAAATAGTATGGGCTCAGCAGGAGCATTTATTACATCATAACCAAATAAATGTTCTTCTAAAAATAAAATTGCTATGGAAATAAATGCGGAGCTAATGGCTGATAACTTGATCAACTACAGGAGATCATCAGTATCGAAATCGAAGTCGACTTTGCCTAACGGAGCATCGTTCGTAGTTGTGGCATCAGCATTTATGGCAGCATGCTCAAACTGTGCAGCAGGCTGAGGCAACTCAAGGTGCTCTCCAGTTGTGGCGTCTACAGGCGCCTGGATAAAGTGAGCCTCTGAGTTCTGGCGTTTCTTCCATTCCTGATATATGTCAATCAGGTATTTCTCAGTGGTGCATGTACGGGACCAGTGCTGCTGAGACCCGCACCTAAAACATCCTTCGCCAGCATGCTTTGAGGCACTTGCATCGCCCTGCTGGGGGTTGCTTTTGCCTTTGCCTTTGCCTCTGCCACGACCATTGTTGCTGCTACTGCCGCTGCCATTCTGTGGCTGCTTCTTAAAAGTTCCCCTTGTTGGCCCCTGATTATTGCGGCGCCCACGACCCCTTCCTCTGGAGGAGCCTCTCTTCCCCTGAGACGGGAAGTTTGCATGTACTTCTGGTACGGCCGCAGCGCCGACAGGACGCTTCTGGAAGTTTTGCATCAGGAGCTCATTCTGAGCCTCTGCGCCAAGCAACATGTTGACGAGCTCACAGTACTTCGTGTACTTGTTGTTTCGGTACTGCTGCTGAAGCACCATGTTGGAGGGGTGAAAGGTCTGGAGAGTTTTCTCAATCATCTCCAGGTCTGTGACTATCTGGCCACAGAAACGTAGCTGAGCAACAATGCGATGAATGGCAGTGTTGTAAGCCTCCACAGTCTTGAAGTTGAGGAAGCGGAGTGTGGCCCATTCCTGTTGCGCCCGTGGAAGCATCACATGCTTCTGCACACCGAAGCGCTCCCGCAGCTTCGTCCACAGTACCAGAGGGTCTTTCACCTCTAGATATTCCATCTTCAGGTCTGGATGGATGTGGCGCCTGAGGAAGATCGCAGCTTTTGCCTTCTCATGAAGCTGCAGGCCAATGTCGTTTGGGCTTAGTCGAACGATCGCCTTTCCCAGCTGCATCGCCTCCAGATGAAACTGGCAGTCGTCAGCCCAGGTCAGGTAGTTCTTGCCATTCAGGGCAAGCTCCGCGAAGTCAGTCTTGCTGCCTTCAGCCATAGCCTGTCACGCAAAATTAACTCCAGGTTAATTAGGCGTGCCAATTATCCATAACAGAAATTTAAATGGTTGTATGTAAAAAAACTTGCATTATCTATTTTCAGCAGGAAAACATGCGATAAATAATGCATATAAAAATAAGTCTGCACTGTACAATACTAATAAATTCACTGGAAATTTATTCAAGTGCAACAATTATAACGGAAATAAAAGAATTCGGATTGCATGCTAGGGTCACGTTATCTTTATGGTTCAATGAAATTATTGGATTGTATTAAAAACGTGACCACTTAAAACACTCATGTCATACAAACAAATATCATAAAGCAAAATAAATTAAATTAAAAGCTAATAGCCCGCAGAAAAATCAGTGCATGCAGCATGCATCCGCAGGTTGGCAGGCCCACAGGAGAAAAGATCTGGTCGCATGCATCAGCTATTTTTTTCTCTTTTTTTTCACCTCTCTAACCAACTGGCCGCATGCAGTGATTTTTCTCTCTCACGTTTACACGCGAACTCCAGGGAATCAACTGCCATGCGAGGTGGGTCCTGATGGGAGCGAAAGCTGGGGGGGGGGCTGGTGGCCGCGTGCGAGGAGTATGCGGTTTCAGAAAATGTGAACCGCCATGCAAGAAAAAGTCAAAGTCCACAAGTCTATCTATCCTATTTTTTTTCTAAGATAACTTCAAACGCACATGCCATGCAGGGAAAAAAACTTTCCTATTTTTTTTCTAAGAACAGCTCGGCCGTTTGTGCATGCGGCGGCTGCGAGGAGTCCTGGTCTGCGCGGCGGCACGCACGGCCGCGCGACGAACGCCGAAAAGTAAATCACGGATCGAGATTTTATACCGCGTTTCTCGACGAACAGGAGCGAAGACTGTCGCGTAGGACAGTTCGGCAAGGCCGGAGGACCTGCCGGCGTGGTGGAGAGTCGTTGCCGATCGGATCCACGAGTCGAGGTAGAGCAGTGCTGATGACGTGTTGAATAACGTAGTTGTCGCAGATCCCCGATCCGGACTCCGAACCCTCCCAACAGCAGTAGGGACGTGAGAAGTTGTAGAAGCCCGCTCCCTTCCCAGCAACTCAACACAGAGAGGAACAAGAGACACAGTGGAGGGAAACTCTTTCTGTCTATCTTTATTATGATGGGTATGGGTACATATATATAACCTGTGTACCCCTAAGGGCAGTTTCGGTATTAGCCCATTAAACCCCTTTTAGGGTTTCTCAAGAGCTTCGATCGCCCTCTCCTCACTTCCAGCAAGCGAGCGTGCCCTGCTGCCGACCTCCTCGGCCCCGGCCGAGGACCACCACCGCTCGGCTGTAGCGTGCGCGCACCACTACGGCCGGGCCGGGCCGACCAAGTCATTTGGCAGCCAGCGACACGGCTGCAGCGTGCGTATGCGCCGTGACAAAACGTCGGGTCACGACAAGGAGGAGACGGAGACACCACCCCACCGCGGTGGACGCGCGTACGACGCCGACGCTGGCCGGGGGCCAATGAACGGATAGGGTTGGTTTGGGCTTTGGCCTCCGGCGCCACGAAACAAAGCCGGGCGCGTGTGTTGGGGAATTGCTGCTGCGGCGAGGGCGAGGCCCACGCGCGCCGAGACGTGTCTCTCGCTCGGCTCCCCCGGCCTTGCGCTTGCGCGCCTCGGAGTGAAGTGTCGAGCGTAGAGCCTGCGGTCCGGTGGCCTGACACGAGTCTCAGTTTTTTCTTTGTCCATTCAAGTTCAGTCCGACCCGACCTGCTAGCCTGGTCAGGTCTATTTTGTACCTGTGTCAGTCAGCTCAGTCTGTACGGCATCAGGCTACGAATGGTTAGCTTCCACGACACAGCGAGCGCCACGGTTTAGCCCGAACCAGCACGGCCGTTAACGGTAGGCATGACTCCTTAGACTGATCCAATCAAAAAAAAACTGTCCCTGCAGTAGCGCGAAACTGACTGTGGACAAACGAATGAACAAAAATGTGCCATATAGGGCCTGTTTGTTTACCCCAATGAATTATATAATCTGGATTATTTTTGGAGGATTATATAATCTGGATTATATAATTTGGATTATATAATCTGAGTAGTCCTGTTTGTTTACCCAGATTATCTGGCGTGTTTCTGTTCGGCGGCGGGCTTCTCCGATCCGATAGGCGCAAAAACGATTCGGTAGATTATAATGGCAATGGTGGGTAATTTCTAGGAAACTTGAAAGGGTAGTGGGGAAGTGGGAAAAAAATAATCTGAAATAAGCACCTCCTCACTTGCTTATGGATTATCATAATCCAAGGGATTAGATTATATAATCTGGACAAATAAGCTAGACTGTTTGTTTGCCTCTTAGAATTATTTAATCCAGATTATATAATCTGGGGGTAAACAAACAGGCCCATAGTTTGAGATAGGAAAAGGCAAGATAGAAACACCGACACACGTAGACTCCCCCCCCCCCCCCCCCCCCACCAAAAAAAACATGTGAATTCACCTGCGGACTACTTATCATGATACCGTATACGTAACTTCAGTTTTATATATCTTGAAACTAATGAGATAAAAGAGCACAAGAGTCAAGATCGCAATTCGCAAATCCACCGTAACTCACGCAGCTATCCAAAACATGTCAGGCGTGTTTGTCATGACATCGTAGTTGGCCTGGTTAGAGGGCCGCCTGCAAGCTGCAACCGCCCCCGGCCCCCACTTAGTTTTTTTTTCTCTCTCTCTCTCGTGTTCGGTGGCTCCTCGCCTGCCTACGATGATTTGGAGTTGGGGCAGGTGGGCCGTGGGCTTTAGCTTAACATTGTGAAGAAGAAAAAACAATACTCCCTCCCAATTTAAATATTGTTTTAAATAATTAATAGATTCATACCATATTTGATATATATGGTTTATATATGTGTCTAGATTTATCATAATCTATTTGTATATAGATATAAGAAATCAAGGACTAGCTAAAAACGAATACTTATTTCGGGACAAAGGGAGTAGAATTTAGCTGACTTTTAGTAAACCTCAGCTAAGTTTCATGCATGACCTCCGCTGGTTACGGTTGTTTCCAAACCATGTTTGTGCAGTGGTAAGCCTCATGCAAAGAATAGGTGCCATGTGTGCATTCAGATCCAAGGATTACGCTAGCTACGGGTAGAGTGTCATATTATTATTACGCTTGGATGATTGCAGTAGCCCCCGCCCAAGCCTCAAGCTTCCGGCCTCATCTAGCTGTCCTCAAGACAGACAGACAGACAATTTGCTTGCCTTTCCTGGAGCACAACACCACATGAAGGATGTTCTACACCGTTCTCTTTCCCGTCTTCTTTTACATAGCCAGTTGTTTCTGAAGTGTGCTTAGGTACAAGTAGATCGGAGTGCTTTAGTAGATACCAAATAGAGGAAAGATTCGCCATGGCCAACATGTATGACTGTGACGACGACTGACGGTCAGCCACAGCTTGTAAACTCGAATTCTTGACCTTGGCCTAGTGGCGCCACCAACTGATGCTGTTCAGGAATTAGAAAATAGATATAACCATTGATCGTCAACGTCTCAATTATCCGGATTCCAAACGCAGATCAGATCGTTCTACCAGCAAGATCCATAATCATTGGCCAGTAACTTATATATTAAACAGGATCTGATTCCTAGCAAAATTGTGTACATAGACACTTATATCAGCTTCCGATCTTAAAGCTCAGAAAAAATGATAGAATGAATGCGCAGAGCAGTTAATTCACAAACCAATCACATAGCTTCTTTTGACAGGAAAGATGAAGTCATGAGAGAAGGGCATGATATATGCATTCCAGGTCACACAAGAGGACAGAACAAGGAGTGCAAGTGCCAAACAAATTGGAAGCACCTGGATTCCAATCTGAAAGCAATAAGACAGAGGCACTACAATTATTTGCAGCTGCTAAAGGAGAGGCCACGGTACATGGAAGGAAGACAAAAACTCTCACACTACAGTCATCCTGAGTACAGCTTGTATGATTGGCAAAAGAATCATTGCACGCACGTTAAAAACTGGTGCGAGTGTCAATTATTAGCGGCAAAAGACGTAACATTATAGGTCATGCCTTTTAGCCTGAAAACGAGAGAACACAGAAATGCCTCGGCGGCACCACTATAATGACCCTAATGAAAAAATCTCCTACATGTTTGGTTACTTTCAGTTCATGTGATCGACGAGGTCCTGTACAAGTACATTTCGCATGTATCGCCACCTGAGCTCTAACACCACTATTGAGATTCCAAAGGAGATGATTGCTTGAGAACAATGAAGCTTGCTGATTTCCCAACAGCCCGTATGAAAATAAGGGACAGAAAAGCATGGCAGCTGAATAAATATTCAGCCAAAATCTCCATGTAGTGCCGCCACTATGATGAAGTTGGAACCGCGATACCAATCACAAAGGCACCTCATCTTCGCCTTGCTGCATCATGTATGGTGAGTGTGATGTATCGTCTTGATAAATGCCCTGTATGTCTTCTATGACTTCATGTCCCATAACCAGCTGTATAACTTGTGTGCAGAACAAGAATAGTTAACAAAAGGCAGCAGGTTCAAAATGTAGTTGCAGGGCCAACATGTCCAGATCAACTTCAGCCGTCTGCTCAGGTACTACATTTCATAGACATCACTGCTGCCGTGCACCTCTATTAACACTGGAGCTCTGGGTTTCATTTCATGTAGTCCTCTTGCTCTTTGAATAGCAAAGACATTCAAATCGCGGTCGAGTAAAACAGGTAGCTTGTCAGAAAGCAAAAATTTACACCAATAGGTGGAGCAGATTGGTCCTGCAAATGTATGATCATCACTACATCAGTGATTTAATATAATAGGTAAGCTTCAGTTTGGTTGCAAAAAAATAAAACAATCATTACATATAGTTCATTGTCACTAAGAAGAAACTTGTTACAATACAATATAGTGATCACAAGTTCAGTAGAAACAGAAATGTATTTATAATTGTCGTGACCATCAGTACAGAAGCCTAGGAAAACGAAGATATGATGATACGGCCTGGTCTATTGGGGCTGCGTAGGGGAGAGTAGAGGAGAGAACTGGACTGGGGTAGAGATCTCAGGAGGTAGGGACTCCAGCTGGTCGCTGGGACTCCACCGGCACCGTCGGAGGCTGCGCGATCAGCCACAGTGACCAAGGAGTTCCCACAACCGGAAACTGTTTTTCTTTGATAAAGAAAACCTAATACAAACTACTCACCTTTATAGCACAGGTGCGGCTGATTACCCTCAACTAACTGACACGATTATCTGATGCTAACAATAAGGAAGCAGAACCAACTAACTCCTGGACTCAACTATCTGCTCCTAATATTAAAGAATTAGATCTAACCAACTCCTGAACCTATGGCGACGCTTCCAACCGACCTCTGGACCTATGGCGGCACATGTACTGCTGTCCCAGGAAGGAGTCGACAACATATGAACTCATCATCTCCAATAATTCTTCAATTAGAGCTTAAAATAAACCAGCAAGAAAGCAACCATGAAACCGCAATCTGTTAGCAAGCATGATTACAGGACATTTTTGGTGATACTGACAAATACTGACATTCCCCACCTATTCCCAAACAAAGCTATCATTTTCCCAATTTCATTTCAGAGCATGTTAAAGCGGACAGTTTTGATTTCCTAATACTTTCCAAATTTAAGTTTATCAAATAAATGTGGTACATAAAAGTAAAAAGGAACAACACAGACAAAATAAAATAAACATCCTTATGAGCAGTTCTGACTTTCATTTTGTCTTTGCTAACAAATCAAAGGTTTACCAGAAGTGTACCTCAAAGATCCATCAGCTAACGTAAGTGGCAGAATCTATTTGGCCATTGAAAATTACAATACAATATGGAAAAATACAACAGTGTTTTTTTTTTGCAGAAGTGGGTTCTCTAACTTCGACCAAGTTTATAGAAAAACGCATTTACATCTACAGTATCAAATTAGTTTTTGTTAGATTCCCCATAAAAATAGGTTTTGATAGTGCATTTATTTGAACCTGTGGATGTTAAAATATTTTATAGAAATATTGTCACAGTCAAAGAAGTTTGGCTCACGAGAAAACTAAATAAAGTGAACTATAATTTGGAATAAGCACGAAAACTAATGCAAACCAACTTGAAACCATGCGCTACAGTACCAAAGGTACTCACTACTCGCATGAATAATAGTTGTACAAGGGATCATATGCTGCAGAAGCACTTGTTGCAGATCTTTCTTGTAGTTGTACACCTATGTCGTGCTCTAGTGTGCATCCTTAACCATATTTCCAACAATTAACTTTGGTACTAATATTCTTGAGGTCCGTGTTCATAATACTAAAGTTGAGAAGGGGCCCTCAAAATAGTTTTAATCATGGGCCCCTCAAAATATCGTATGTTCTTGCTAGCGAAAATATTTCAGTTGGGTGCCAACACAATTTTAACATCAAGAAAAAATCCACAAATGGAAGGCACTAATATGGATAAACTAGATGTAGATTTACAGAATTTATCAAATGTGGAATAGTATAGCCTTGATACCTTGATATAACATAAAATCAAGGGTGCAGTTAACAATTAACATGGAAAAAAGAGTCCACCCTGCTTTATCTATGCGGTTGTGGGAGTATGAATGATATCGTATGTGTCAAGCAAAGCATCAATAAAATAATAATCGAGATATCAGACTGCTGTCAGCCTGTCACAGAACATGGACGGAAAGTAATCGTAAAGTATGGTTATAACCAACTGATTTGAGCACATAGTCTTCACAGACAGGTTTGTTTCAGGAAGGGTAAAGAAAGGTGAAAACATGTAAATATGATTCATAAGCTTTTCATGACCTCTAAAGTATACCCTATTAGAAAATAAGAATCAAAGGAATAATTCTTTATTGTAATCTCTTAGTGAAGAACTAATAAGAACATACAGCCCCTCTGGCAAAGACTGCTTAGAGAACCACAGATGCATGACAGAATTACAAAGAACTGTCTACGGTAGTGCTTCTACTTCAAACCTAATCATAATGTCGTGAGGATGTAAATAGAACCTTACTATTTCTACATGGTTGTAACAAACGCACTTGTGGGGTATTGCCGTATTGGGGTAAACACCACAGAGGAATGGCAGACCATGACTGAAGTGGAAAGATTTGATGACAAAGATGAAACCATAGATTGGGGTGACCATAACATTTTAGCCGAGAAAAGACTAGCTCAGTCTTTTCTAGCTAGTTATAAAAGGGCTCCTTAATACTTAATCGAGATATAAACATGCATACATCATATATGATGTAAAATGGCAATAACTAAATAAACGTATCCAAATGAATGATCAGTAGCTACATTACTTATCACATAAGCATAGCAATCAGCTTGCAAACTAATTTAAAGCTGCACACCACAGTACACAAGTCTTCAGTAATCATTTGATGATAGTACCCTAAAGGTCCTAATAGGTTGCACAAAAAGCTTTCAAATGCATATCTT
This sequence comes from Zea luxurians, assembly GCA_029449295.1. Taxonomy (NCBI): domain Eukaryota; kingdom Viridiplantae; phylum Streptophyta; class Magnoliopsida; order Poales; family Poaceae; genus Zea; species Zea luxurians. The sequence goes on from JAOPSE010000081.1 coordinate 594,998, forward strand.
ACTAGTATTTGACATTAAAAACACTCATGCGCATCAGTTTGGTGTTGATATACTGAGAAAAAATCATCCTCCCAAAACTAGAATAATATGAGTCTCAATACAAAAGAAATTTCCCAGGGTGCAGTCAGCATTACAGAAGAAAAAATTCCTCTAGTATCTACATAGTTGTGGTTGTGGTAGTGTCTGTTATATGTTACGAAAGGCATATATATCAACAATAAAGCCTAAATCCCAGATTATCCTGTCATAGAATCTAATATAGGGGACAAATATGTGAAGCCAGAGAAATCTGATTCAGGCATCATTCTGTTCAGAATTAAGGGTCTTAAAGCTAAAAAATAAACATGATATGTCCGCCTGCTCATGAACTAAGTATCATGATTAACAAGATAAAATAAAAGAATTTTTTTGTTGGTTTTAATGTCTTAGCTAACAGCTACAAACCTTACAGGTCCTTAGCCAAATAGTGCTTCAAGAACCTCAGGCGCTCCAGCACCATTAAAAAAACTTGTTATGACAATATCTGCTATGTCAGAAGTTAGAACCTTACCAAAATGTTAAATATATGTTTATGTGGTACTTCTAAATTGCTCAATTCTCTTACTACACAGAAAATGCAGTAATACGAGTTGAAAATTTGGATATGCTGTAATCTAAAATCGCTGTCTAATTTTTCAAAATGCCAACATCAACAGTATAATTGCAGCTATACAGATAATATATATAAAAGAAAAGCCACGTAAACATGGTGAATGCACTTAAATATTCAGAATGAGTATCAACTCACAAGTTATTGATCAGACATGTTGTGATGAACTGCAAACCCATGCTTCCACATCATGCCAATTATAGTGTTGGCTTCAGTCCTCCTACCACAACTAACATATGCCTTGTACATGATCCAAAATGTCTTCTTTGTTCGATCAAACTTCAAACATTCCATCTCATCGAGCACCCCATGCATCTCTTCCAACCGATAGTGCTTCCCATACATCACCATCTTGCAGTGGTACAAACTCCGGCACAGCCTCCAACCAGCCTCTTCGGCCCGTCGGACAAAATGTGCAAGTCTGTCAACTGCGTCATACTGAAAATAGTTACATATGATGGACCGCATCACCTTTACTGCGGTAACAATGGTATTGCGTTCTAATGCCTCAGAAATATACAGCTCCATCCCCTCGGTCAACCCCTCCTGAGCATACACCTTAATTAAGAGGACATTTAGCCATGGTCTGTAATCATCAGGACCCAACTTCTTGAGCAAATCCTCAATCTTTTGGATTCTACCTACATGGTTAAACTTGCAGTATGCACACAGCATTGCACGTATATGCACAATGTCAACCTTTATGTCAAGCTTGCAAGCACGCTCATAAGCTTGCTCCATTTTACAGATCATCCCGGCATGTGCATATCCTCTTAACATCAACTTATGCGTAGTAGCATCTGGAGCAACATGGAACGACACCATCTCCTGAAACAACGCTTCCATTTTGTCCCACATCCATGCGGTGAGGTAACCAGAGATGATTGCATTGTAAGTACCAATAGTGCGGGGTTGGCCAGAAGCGTCCAGCGACTGGAGCGTGCTCTCCATGTGGTCAACGAGGATGGAGCGACCGAACAGGGCGATGAGGATGTTGTACGAGTCCACGTTAGGCGGACCGCACCTGGGATCGCGCTCCAGCGCGTGGAAGACCTCGATGCAGTTGTCAAGGAGGCCGCTGTGCATGTATGCCGACATAAGAGCGTTGTAAAGCCCTAGGTTAGGGGAATGAATAGCGGTGCCGTCGGCAAAGAGCGCGGCCGCCGCGTCATGGTCTCCGGCGCGGCCCGCGAGCGAGATGGCGAGGGCAAACTCACTGAGAGAGGGCACCGGGGAGAGCACACGGCGGAATGAGAATACAGCGAGCCCTAACCGAGGCCTGGACCGGAGCAGCGAGAGGAGCTCAAGTGACGCGAGCGGCGAGACGGCGAGGAGGGTAGGGAAGGAGTGGGCGTGGAGGGCGGACACCGGGTCCGGGTCGGGCCCCGGGAGCGCGGTGAGCGAGGTGGCGAGCAAGGAGACGGCGGCTCGGAGATGGGATGCGGTAAAGGGCGGGAGCGGCGGCGAGGTAGAAGAACAAGAGGCTGAGCACCACGTCCCGGCGGGATCGGGCGGAGGATGAAGAGGCGACGGGGAGTGCGGCGGCCAGGTGGAGGAGATCACGTCGGGTGGGACTGAGACGGAGGTGAAGGGCCTAGCGGTGGTGGCGTCGTAAAGGCAGCAGCGGCTTCGGAGCAGAGGGAGGAGGGAACAGGCGGGGCGGCGGGACATGGGAGGAGGCTGCGGCGGCGGAGGCCGGCGGCGGCGCGAGGGGTTTAGGCTAGGGAGGGATCCGCTCATCCGCGTGGGGAATGGACGGGAGAGGAGCGCAGGAGGCCTACATCGTCCTGGCGTGCTGGATGGGTTTCTTTAAGCGGGCCTATTTTGTGCGAATATGTCATGCTTTCCTTGCATAAAACGGTGGTTCGGCCCGAACAGGTTGGTAGGCCGTGAAGAGACCAAACAATAGACATGGGCTTTAGCCTGTTTCGCGATTTAGGTTGGTCGGCCGCGAAGAGACCAAACAGATGACATGGGCTTTATCCTATTTTTTGCGATTTGATTGATGAGAACACAAATGAGCTAAGAAGCATTGAGGAGGATGTCGGCATAATCTAGTTATCCCATTGTGGCTGTGGGTAGGGATGAAAACGGACGGAAACGGACGGAAAAATCCCTCTCCCATTTCCGTATCCGCATTTTATCATCGGAAACAGGATCGGGTCCGGAAGAGTCGGGAACGGAAACGGGAGCGAGATAAACGGAATTGCGAAAACGAACGGAAACGGAAATACTAACGGAAACTCATAATTTAATACAGATAGAAATGTTATTGATGTTTGACTAGTGATTGGTTGGCAGAACAATAACATAAAACAAATAGATATAGAGAGACAACATTCTATTGTTGTTTGGTTACTAAATGTGTATATTTAGCTATATCTGATGTTGTTTAAGACTTTAGATCACTTGTCATTTGAAAAGAGCCGGTGGTTACAATGCCCAATTGTGCTATAATTTGTCACCTAAATACACGAGGATTTAGTTTATATACTAATGCATATTAGGCTCGTCCCATATTTGTCCAATACGGAATAAATACGGGTTCAATCCGGAAAAAAACGGGATCCCGCAAAAACGGACGGAATAAGCCCTCTCCCGTTTCCGTCCCGTTTCCATATTTTTCCGTAAATACGAAAACGGTCGGGTCAAATGTAGAAAACGGTACGGGTCGGGACGGGATTTTTTCCGTCCGTTTTCAACCCTAGCTGTGGGAGAACATACAACACAATTCCTAGGTTGGCTTTTCAACTCAAAAGGTCTTCTCAGTGTCAAAAGGTCTTTTTTTTGCATTGAATCATGAACCTTTTGCACCGGTGCCACTGATCGCAACCTGGCAATGGTCGCCACCATCTCCCATGGAATAAAATATGGTCTCTCCAAGTTCTAAACAAGGCAGGTTTGCATGTAATAGTTTGCCTCCATGCCGCAAGATACAAAGCCATAGACTAGATGAGGTCGTGGGACAATTAGTGCCCGTTTGGGAGTGCTTCTAGTCGGCTCCGGCTCTGGCTCTTTGCCGGAGCCCTCCCAAACGACATCTTAAAAACGACTCCATATACAGAGCGAGAGCAGGTTTTCACGTCGGGAGCCGAAGCCCTGAAATCTGGCTCCGCAAGGCTCGGTGTCTTCTCTCCCACGTGTGGATTGGTACTGGTAGCTGTCGAAGACTTGCTGTTAGATGGAGAAGCCATACTCGTCCCTTGGTGCTGCTAGACGGAGAAGATGTCCTGCAGCATCCGTTGGTGGTCTCGGAGAAGCCATACTTCTCCGTGTGCTCCATATGAGGTCGTCTAGGATGTGAGAGATGTCCAGAAACACCAACATGGTTGTGAAGCCTGGATCGACGTTGAGGCCAGCGACCATCTTGTGGATCCTGGCATTGTACAGCTGCGCTGCCTCCTTCTGCTTGGGGTTACACGCCCTAGCGAGGCCTCCCTCAACGTCTGCTGCGACGACACGCACCCAAGGAGGAATTTGCCAAACGATTTGCTAAAGGTATTGGCTTCTGTATAGAAGCTGCTCCTATAGAGGAGTTAGAGCCAGAGCCATTTTTAAAGGAGCCGGAGCCCTCCCAAACAAGCCCTTATTTCCAAGTGCAAGTATGCTCGTAAGGTGTGGAGAGAGCTTCTAATGGAGGAAATTAGTGAAAGGGAATTAGGCTTACACCTATTTCCTAAACTAATTTTGGTGGTTGAATTGCCCAACACAAATAATTGGACTAACTGGTTTGCCCAAGTCTATAAGATCTACAGGTACCAAAGGTTCACAATAAGCCAATAAAAAGACCAAGAAAAGGGTTCAACAAAAAGAGCAAAGGGACAACCGAAGGCTGCCCTGGTCTGGCGCACCGGACTGTCCGGTGTGCCACCGGACATGTCCGGTGCACCAGGATTCTCCACGCGCTGAACTCCTCGCCTTCGGGAAAACGCAGAGTCGCTCCGCTATAATTCACCGGACTGTCCGGTGTATACCGGACAGTGTCCAGTGCTCCAGGGATGAAGCGACTCTGAACTCGCCGCTATAATTCACCGGACATGTCCGGTGTATACCGGACTGTCCAGTGTAACTGCGGGGCAACGGCTACTTCAGACGCCAACGGCTACCTGCAGCGCATTAAATGCGTGCCAGCGCGCGCAGAGGTCAGGCACGCCCATGCTGGCGCACCAGACACCCTACAGTTCATGTCCGGTGTGCCACCTGACATCAAGACAGGCCCAGCGTCGGAGCTCCAACGGTCGGAACCCTAACGGCCGGGTGACGTGGCTGTCGCACCAGACATGTCCGGTGTGCACCGGACTGTCCGGTGCGCACCGGACTGTCCGGTGCGCCATACGACAGACAGCTTCCACCAAACGGCTAATTTGGTGGTTGGGGCTATAAATACCCCCAACCACCCCACATTCAAGTCATCCAAGTTTTCCACTTCCCAACCACTTACAAGAGCTAGGCATTCAATTCTAGACACACCAGAGTGATCAAATCCTCTCCAATTCCACACAAGACTTTAGTGATTAGCGAGAGAGATTTGTCGTGTTCTTTTGAGCTCTTGCGCTTGGATTGCTTCTTTCTTTCTCACTTGTTCTTGTGATCAAAACTCATTTGTAACCAAGGCAAGAGACACCAATTGTGTGGTGGTCCTTGCGGGGGAAGTTTTGTTCACGGTTTGATTTGAGAAGAGAAGCTCACTCGGTCCGAGGGATCGTTTGAGAGAGGGTAAGGGTTGAAAGAGACCCGGCCTTTGTGGCCTCCTCAACGGGGAGTAGGTTTGCGAGAACCGAACCTCGGTAAAACAAATCCACGTGTCACACTCTTCATTCGCTTGCGATTTGTTTTGCGCCCTCTCTCTCGGACTCATTATCATTTCTAACGCTAACCTGGCTTGTAGTTGTGATTAATTTTGTAAATTTCAGTTTCGCCCTATTCACCCCCCCTCTAGGCGACTTTCAATTGGTATCAGAGCCCGGTGCTTCATTAGAGCCTAACCGCTCGAAGTGATGTCGGGAGATCACACCAAGAGGGAGATGGAGACCGGCGACAAGCCCACTACAAGCCACGGGAGCACTTCATCGGAAGAGTCCCGCACTAAGAGGAAGGAGAAGAAGAAGAGCTCCTCCAACAAAGGGAAGGGGAAGGAGAAGAAATCCTCTTCCCACAAGTCGCATCGGAGAGGCGACAAGCACAAGAGGATGAGGAAAGTGGTCTACTATGAGACCGACACTTCATCAACGTCGACCTCCGACTCCGACGCACCGTCCGTTACTTCTAAGCGCCAAGAGCGCAAGAAGTATAGTAAGATCCCCCTACGCTACCCTCACACTTCAAAACGTACTCCTTTACTCTCCGTTCCATTAGGCAAACCACCGTTTTTGACGGTGAAGATTATAATATGTGGAGTGACAAAATGATACACCATCTAACCTCACTCCACACAAGCATATGGAATGTTGTTGAGTTTGGTGTACAGGTACCATCCATAGGGGATGAAGACTATGACTCGGACGAGGTGGCCCAAATCCACCACTTTAACTCCCAAGCAACCACTATACTCCTCGCATCTCTAAGTCGAGAGAAGTATAATAAGGTGCAAGGGTTAAAAAGTGCGAAGGAAATTTGGGACGTACTCAAGACCGCGCACGAGGGAGACGAGGTGACAAAGATCACCAAGCGGGAGACGATCGAGGGGGAGCTCGGTCGCTTCATGCTTCACCAAGGGGAGGATCCACAAGCTATGTGCAACCGCTTGAAGACCTTGGTGAACCAAGTGCGCAACCTCGGGAGCGAAAAATGGGATGACCATGAGATGGTCAAGGTTATTCTTAGATCCCTCGTATTTCTTAACCCTACACAAGTTCAATTAATTTGAGGTGATCCTAGATATAAGCTAATGTCTCCCGAGGAGGTTATAGGAAAATTTGTGAGCTTTGAGCTAATGATTAAAGGCTCAAAGAAAATCATCGAGCAAGGCACCTCCTCCACGCCCGAGGCACAACCCGTCGCATTCAAGGCGACGGAAGAAAAGAAGGAGGAGGCTACTCCAAGTCGAACACCCATCGACGCCTCCAAGCTCGACAACGAGGAGATGGCACTCATCATCAAGAGCTTTCGCCAAATCCTCAAGCAAAGGAGGGGGAAAGACTACAAACCCCGCTCCAAGAAAGTATGCTACAAATGTGGTAAGCCCGGTCATTTTATTGCTAAATGTCCATTATCTAGTGATAGTGACAGGGGCGACGACAAGAAGGGGAGAAGAAAGGAGAAGAAGAGACACTACAAGAAGAAGGGTGGCGATGCCCACGTGTGCCGCGAGTGGGACTCCGACGAGAGCTCCACCGACTCCTCCTCCGACGAGGACGCCGCCAACATCACCGTCACCAAGGGTCTTCTCTTCCCCAACGCCGGCCACAAATGCCTCATGGCCAAGGAGGGCAAGAAGAAGAAGGTAAAATCAAGATCCTCCACTAAATACGAAACCTCTAGTGATGAGGATGATGCTAGCAATGAGGAGGATAACTTGCGCATTCTTTTTGCCGACCTAAACATGCAACAAAAAGAAAAATTAAATGAATTGATTAGTGCTATTCATGAGAAGGATGATCTCTTGGACTCTCAAGAGGACTTCCTTATTAAGGAAAACAAAAAGCATGTTAAGGTCAAAAATGCTTATGCTCTACAAGTTGAAAAATGTGAAAATTTGTCTAGTGAGCTAAGCACTTGCCATGAGACTATTAACAACCTTAGAAATGAAAATGCTAGATTAATTGCTAAGGTTGATTCTCATGTCTGTGATGTTTCAATTCCCAATCTTAGAAATGATAATGATGATTTGCTTGCTAAGATTAAGGAATTGAATGATTCTCTTGCTAGTCTTAGGGTTGAAAATGAAAAATTAATTGCTAAGGCTAAAGATTTTGATGTTTGCAATGTTACTATTTCTAACCTTAGAAGTGAGAATGATATATTATATGCTAAGGTTGTAGAATTAAAATCTTGCAATTCCTCTACATCTACTGTTGAGCATGTTTCCATTTGCACTAGATGTAGAGATGTTGATGTTGATGCTATTCATGATCATATGGCTTTAATTAAACAACAAAATGATCATATAGCAATATTAGATGCTAAAATTGCCGAGCATAACTTAGAGAATGAAAAGTTTAAATTTGCTAGAAGTATGCTCTATAATGGGAGACGCCCTGGCATCAAGGATGGCATTGGCTTCCAAAGGGGAGACAATGTCAAACTTAGTGCCCCTCCTAAAAATTTGTCTAACTTTGTTAAGGGCAAGGCTCCCATGCCTCAGGATAACGAAGGTTACATTTTGTACCATGCCGGTTATCCCGAGAGCAAAATTAAGAGAATTCATTCTAGGAAGTCTCACTCTGGTCCTAACCATGCTTTTATGTATAAGGGTGAGACATCTAGCTCTAGGCAACCAACCCGTGCTGAGTTGCCTAGAAAGAAAACTCCTAGTGCATCAAATGATCATAGCATTTCATTTAAAACTTTTGATGCATCTTATATTTTGACTAACAAATCCGGCAAGGTAGTTGTCAAGTTTGTTGGGGGCAAACACAAGGGGTCAAAGACTTGTGTTTGGGTACCCAAAGTTCTTGTGTCTAATGCCAAAGGACCCAAAACCGTTTGGGTACCTAAAGTCAAGAACTAAAATTGTTTTGTAGGTTTATGCATCCGGGGGCACAAGTTGGATCATCGATAGCGGGTGCACAAACCACATGACGGGGGAGAAGAAGATGTTCTCCTCCTACGAGAAAAACCAAGATCCCCAATGAGCTATCACATTCGGGGATGGAAACCAAGGTTTGGTCAAAGGTTTGGGTAAAATTGCTATATTTCCTGACCATTCCATTTCCAATGTTTTTCTTATTGATTCATTAGATTACAATTTGCTTTTCGTATCCCAATTATGTCAAATGGGCTACAACTGTCTATTTACTGATGTAGGTGTTACTGTCTTTAGAAGAAGTGATGATTCAATAGCATTTAAGGGAGTGTTAGAGGGTCAGCTATATTTGGTAGATTTTGATAGAGCTGAACTCGACACTTGCTTAATTGCTAAGACTAACATGGGTTGGCTCTGGCACCGCCCACTAGCCCATGTTGGAATGAAGAATCTTCATAAGCTTCTAAAGGGAGAGCACATTTTAGGACTAACAGATGTTCATTTTGAGAAAGACAGGATTTGTAGCGCATGCCAAGCCGGGAAGCAAGTTGGTGTTCATCATCCACACAAGAACATCATGACGACTGACAGGCCACTGGAGCTCCTACACATGGATTTATTCGGCCCGATCGCTTACATAAGCATCGGCGGGAGTAAGTACTGTCTAGTTATTGTGGATGATTATTCTCGCTTCACTTGGGTGTTCTTTTTGCAGGAAAAATCACAAACCCAAGAGACCTTAAAGGGATTCTTGAGACGGGCTCAAAATGAGTTCGGCTTGAGGATCAAGAAAATTAGAAGCGACAACGGGACGGAGTTCAAGAACTCACAAATAGAAGGCTTCCTTGAGGAGGAGGGCATCAAGCATGAGTTCTCTTCTCCCTACACCCCACAACAAAATGGTGTAGTGGAGAGGAAGAATCGAACTCTATTGGACATGGCAAGAACCATGCTTGATGAGTACAAGACACCGGATCGGTTTTGGGCCAAGGCGGTCAACACCGCTTGCTACGCCATCAACCGGTTATATCTACACCGAATCCTCAAGAAGACATCATATGAACTCCTAACCGGTAAAAAGCCCAATATTTCATATTTTAGAGTCTTTGGTAGCAAATGCTTTATTCTTGTTAAAAGAGGTAGAAAATCTAAATTTGCTCCTAAGACTGTAGAAGGCTTTTTACTAGGATATGATTCAAACACAAGGGCATATAGAGTCTTTAACAAGTCCTCAGGACTAGTTGAAGTTTCTTGTGACGTTGTGTTTGATGAAACTAACGGCTCTCAAGTAGAGCAAGTTGATCTTGATGAGATAGGTGAAGAACAGGCTCCGTGCATCGCGCTAAGGAACATGTCCATTGGGGATGTGTGCCCTAAGGAATCCGAAGAGCCTCCACATGCACAAGATCAACCATCCTCCTCCACACAAGCATCTCCACCAACCCAAAATGAGGACGAGGCTCAAGTTGATGAAGGAGAAGATCAAAGAGATGAGCCACCTCAAGATGACGGCAATGATCAAGGGGGAGATGCAAACGATTAAGACAAGGAGGATGAAGAACCAAGGCCGCCACACCCAAGAGTCCACCAAGCAATACAACGAGATCACCCCGTCGACACCATCCTAGGCGATATTCATAAGGGGGTAACTACTCGATCTCGTATGGCACATTTTTGTGAGCATTACTCTTTTGTTTCCTCTATTGAGCCACACAGGGTAGAGGAAGCACTCCAAGATTCGGATTGGGTGATGGCGATGCAAGAGGAGCTCAACAACTTCACTAGGAACGAGGTATGGCATTTAGTTCCACGTCCTAACCAAAATGTTGTAGGAACCATGATAGTCGCCTAGAGGGGGGTGAATAGGGCGAAACTGAAATTCTCAAAAATAAACACAACTACAAGCCGGGTTAGCGTTAGAAATATAAATGAGTCCGCGAGAGAGGGCGCAAAACAAATCGCAAGAAAGTAAGAGTGTGACACGCGGATTTGTTTTACCGAGGTTCGGTTCTTGCAAACCTACTCCCCGTTGAGGAGGCCACAAAGGCCGGGTCTCTTTCAACCCTTCCCTCTCTCAAACGATCCCACGGATCGAGTGAGCTTTCTCTTCTTCTCAATCAACTGGGAACAAAACTTCCCCGCAAGGGCCACCACACAATTGGTGCCTCTTGCCTTGGTTACAATTGAGTATGATCACAAGAACAAGTGAGAAAGAAAAGAATGCGATCCAAGCGCAAGAGCTCGAAAGAAACACAAGCAAATCACTCTCTCTAGTCACTAATGGCTTGAGTGGAATTGGAGAGGATTTGATCTCTTTGATGTGTCTAGAATTGAATGCTAGAGCTCTTGTAGTAGTTGAGAAGTGGAAAACTTGGATGGCAATGAATGTGGGGTGGTTGGGGTATTTATAGCCCCAACCACCAAAAGTGACCGTTGGCTGAAGCCCTCTGTTCGATGGCGCACCGGACAGTCCGGTGCACACCGGACAGTCCGGTGCCCCTGCCACGTCACCATTGCCGTTGGAATCTGACCGTTGGAGCTTCTGACTTATGGGCTCTCCTGGGTGTCCGGTGCACACCGGACACGTACTGTTTGATGTCCGGTGCACCGGTATGGGCAGGCCTGTCGTCTGCGCGCGCTGCGCGCGTAATAAATGCTCCGCAGGGAGCCGTTGGCGCCGCAGAGAGCCGTTGCTCCGCTGGCACACCGGACAGTCCGGTGCACACCGGACAGTCCGGTGAATTATAGCGGAGCGGCTGTCGTGAAAACCCGAGGCTGACGAGTTCCGGAAGCCGCGGTTCCTTGGAGCACCGGACATGTCCGGTGCACACCGGACAGTCCGGTGAATTATAGCGCGCCGGCTTCCAGGAATTCCCGAGGGCGAAGAGTTGAAGTCGTAGTCCTCTGGGCGCACCGGACACTGTCCGGTGCACACCGGACAGTCCGGTGCCTCCAGCCAGAGGTGCCCTCGGTTGCCTTAGTGCTCCTTTGTTGAATCCAACACTTGGTCTTTTTATTGGCTAAATGTGAACCTTTTGCACCTGTATAACTTATGCACTAGAGTAAACTAGTTAGTCCAATATTTGTGTTGGACAATTCAACCACCAAAATTATTTAGGAACTAGGTGTAAGCCTAATTCCCTTTCAATCTCCCCCTTTTTGGTGATTGATGCCAACACAAACCAAAGCAAATATAGAAGTACATAATTGAACTAGTTTACATAATGTAAGTGCAAAGGTTGCTTGGAATTGAGCCAATATAAATACACATATGATGCGCATGGATTGTTTCTTTATTTTTAACATATTGGACCACATTTTGCACCAAAGGTTTTGTTTTTGCAAATTCTTTTGTAAATTCTTTTCAAAGGCATTTTGCAAGATAGTCAAAGGTAAATGAGTAAGATTTGCAAAGCATTTTCAAGTTTTGAATTTTTCTTCCTTTGTTCCAAATGCTTTCCTTTGACTAAACAAAACTCCCCCTAAAAGAGATCTCCTCTTAGTGTTCAAGAGGGTTTTGATATAACATTTGAAAACACTACTTTCTCCCCCTTTTGAACACAATAGGATACCAATTGAAAATATTCTTTAAAAAGCTAAGTTTTTGAAATTGGTGGTGGTGCGGTCCTTTTGCTTTGGGCTCTCTTACTCTCTCCCCCTTTGGCATGAATCGCCAAAAACGGAATCATTAGAGCCCTATGAAGTACTTTCTCCCCCTTTGGTCATGAAATGAATGAGTGAAGATTATACCAAAGGTGGAGAATGATGCGGAGCGACGACGAAGGATGAGTAGTAGAGTGGAGTGGAAGCCTTGTCTTCGCCGAAGACACCAATTCCCTTTCAATATACCTATGACTTGGTTTGAAATACACTTGAAAACACATTAGTCATAGCATATATAAAAGAGACATGATCAAAGGTATATTTATGAGCTATGTGTGCAAGACTAGCAAAAGAAATTCCTAGAATCAAGAATATTGAGCTCATGCCTAAGTCGGGTAAAAGATTGCTCATCAAGTGGCTTGGTAAAGATATCGGCTAATTGATCTTTAGTGTTAATGTATGAAATCTCGATATCCCCCTTTTGTTGGTGATCCCGAAGAAAATGATACCGAATGGCTATGTGTTTAGTGCGGCTGTGCTCGACGGGATTGTCGGCCATTTTGATTGCACTCTCATTATCACATAGCAAAGGGACTTTGGTTAATTTGTAACCGTAGTCCCGCAGGGTTTGCCTCATCCAAAGTAATTGCGCGCAACAATGGCCTGCGGCAATATACTCGGCTTCGGCGGTGGAAAGAGCGACCGAATTTTGCTTCTTTGAAGCCCAAGACACCAAGGATCTTCCCAAGAACTGGCAAGTCCCCGATGTGCTCTTCCTATTAATCTTACACCCCGCCCAATCGGCATCCGAATAACCAATCAAATCAAATGTAGATCCCCGAGGGTACCAAAGCCCAAACTTAGGAGTATAAGCCAAATATCTCAAGATTCGTTTTACGGCCGTAAGGTGTGATTCCTTAGGGTCGGCTTGGAATCTTGCACACATGCAAACGGAAAGCATAATGTCCGGTCGAGATGCACATAAATAAAGCAATGAACCAATCATCGACCGGTATACCTTTTGATCCACGGACTTACCTCCCGTGTCGAGGTCGAGATGCCCATTTGTTCCCATGGGTGTCTTGATGGGCTTGGCATCCTTCATTCCAAACTTGCTTAGAATGTCTTGAGTATACTTTGTTTGGCTAATGAAGGTGCCTTCTTGGAGTTGCTTGACTTGGAATCCTAGAAAATACTTCAACTCCCCCATCATCGACATCTCGAATTTTTGTGTCATGATCCTACTAAATTCTTCACATGTAGATTTGTTAGTAGACCCGAATATGATATCATCAACGTAAATTTGGCATACAAACAAATCATTGTCAAGAGTTTTAGTAAATAAAGTAGGATCGGCCTTGCCGACTTTGAAGCCATTTGTAATAAGGAAATCTCTAAGGCATTCATACCATGCTCTTGGGGCTTGCTTGAGCCCATAAAGCGCCTTAGAGAGCCTATAAACATGGTTAGGATACTTACTGTCTTCAAAGCCGGGAGGTTGCTCAACATAGACCTCCTCCTTGATTGGTCCATTGAGGAAGGCACTCTTCACGTCCATTTGATAAAGCTTGAAGCCATGGTAAGTAGCATAGGCTAATAATATTCGAATTGACTCAAGCCTAGCTACGGGTGCATAGGTTTCACCAAAATCCAAACCTTCGACTTGTGAATACCCCTTGGCCACGAGTCGAGCTTTGTTCCTAGTCACCACACCATGCTCGTCTTGCTTGTTGCGGAAGACCCACTTGGTTCCTACAACATTTTGGTTAGGACGTGGAACTAAGTGCCATACCTCGTTCCTCGTGAAATTGTTGAGCTCCTCTTGCATCGCCATCACCCAATCCGAATCTTGAAGAGCTTCCTCTACCCTGTGAGGCTCAATAGAGGAAACAAACGAGTAATGTTCACAAAAATGCGCAACACGAGATCGAGTAGTTACCCCCTTATGAATGTCGCCGAGGATGGTGTCGACGGGGTGATCTCGTTGTATTGCTTGGTGGACTCTTGGGTGTGGCGGTCTTGGTTGTTCATCCTCCTTATCTTCATCATTTGCATCTCCCCCTTGATTGTTGCCGTCATTTTGAGGTGGCTCATCTTCTTGATCTTCTTGTTCAACGTCTTGAGCCTCATCCTCAATTTGAGTTGGTGGAGACGCTTGCGTGGAGGAGGATGGTTGATCTTGTGCATTTGGAGGCTCTTCGGATTCCTTGGGACACACATCCCCAATAGACATGTTCCTTAGCGCTATGCATGGAGCCTGTTCTTCACCTGTTTCATCAAGATCAACTTGCTCTACTTGAGAGCCGTTAGTCTCATCAAACACAACGTCACAAGAAACTTCAACAAGTCCCGAGGACTTATTAAAGACTCTATATGCCCTTGTGTTTGAGTCATATCCTAGTAAAAAGCCTTCTACAGTTTTAGGAGCAAATTTAGATTTTCTACCTCTTTTGACAAGAATAAAACATTTGCTACCAAAAACTCTAAAATATGAAATATTGGGCTTTTTACCGGTTAGGAGTTCATAAGATGTCTTCTTGAGGATACGGTGAAGATATAACCGGTTGATGGCGTAGCAGGCGGTGTTGACCGCCTCGGCCCAAAACCGATCCGGTGTCTTGTACTCATCAAGCATGGTTCTTGCCATGTCCAATAGAGTTCGATTCTTCCTCTCTACTACACCATTTTGCTGTGGAGTGTAGGGAGAAGAGAACTCATGCTTGATGCCCTCCTCCTCAAGGAAGCCTTCAATTTGAGAGTTCTTGAACTCCGTTCCGTTGTCGCTTCTAATTTTCTTGATCCTTAAGCCGAACTCATTTTGAGCTCGTCTCAAGAATCCCTTTAAAGTCTCTTGGGTATGAGATTTGTCCTGCAAGAAGAATACCCAAGTGAAGCGAGAATAATCATCCACAATTACAAGGCAATACTTACTACCGCCGATGCTTATGTAAGCGATCGGGCCGAATAAATCCATGTGTAGGAGCTCCAGCGGCCTGTCGGTAGTCATGACATTTTTGTGTGGATGATAGACACCAACTTGCTTCCCAGCTTGGCATGCGCTACAGATCCTGTCTTTCTCAAAATGAACATTGGTTAGTCCTAAAATGTGTTCTCCCTTTAGAAGCTTATGAAGATTCTTCATCCCAACATGGGCTAGTCGGCGATGCCATAGCCAACCCATATTAGTCTTAGCAATTAAGCAAGTGTCGAGTTCAGCTCTATCAAAATCTACCAAGTATAGCTGACCCTCTAACACTCCCTTAAAGGCTATTGAATCATCACTTCTTCTAAAGACAGTAACACCAGTATCAGTAAAAAGACAGTTGTAGCCCATTTGACACAATTGGGATACGGAAAGCAAATTGTAATCTAAGGAATCTACAAGAAAAACATTGGAAATAGTGTGGTCAGGTGATATAGCAATTTTACCCAATCCTTTGACCAAACCTTGATTTCCATCCCCGAATGTGATAGCTCGTTGGGGATCTTGGTTTTTCTCATAGGAGGAGAACATCCTTTTCTCCCCAGTCATATGGTTTGTGCACCCGCTGTCGAGTATCCAACTTGAGCCCCCGGATGCATAAACCTACAAAACAAGTTTAGTTCTTTGTTTTAGGTACCCAAACGGTTTTGGGTCCTTTGGCATTAGACACGAGAACTTTGGGTACCCAAACACAAGTCTTGGAGCCCTTGTGTTTGCCCCCAACAATTTTGGCAACTACCTTGCCGGATTTGCTAGTTAAAACATAAGATGCATCAAAAGTTTTAAATGAAATGGCATGATCAATTGATGCATTAGAGGTTTTCTTTCTAGGCAACTTTGCATGGGTTGGTTGCCTAGATCTAGATGTCTCACCCTTATACATAAAAGCATGATTAGGGCCAGAGTGAGACTTCCTAGAATGAATTTTCCTAATTTTGCTCTCAGGATAGCCGGCAGGGTACAAAATGTAACCCTCGTTATCCTGAGGCATGGGAGCCTTGCCCTTAACAAAGTTAGATAAGTTCTTTGGAGGGGCATTAATTTTGACATTGTCTCCCTTTTGGAAGCCAATGCCGTCCTTAATGCCAGGGCGTCTCCCATTATAGAGCATGCTTCTAGCAAGTTTAAATTTTTCATTTTCTAAGTCATGCTCTCTAATCTTAGCATTTAGTTGAGCTATGTGATCATTTTGTTTTTTAATTAAGGTTAGGTGATCATGGATAGCATCAACATTAATATCTCTACATCTAGTACAAATGGAAACATGCTCAATATTAGATGTAGAGGGTTTGCAAGATTTAAGTTCAACAACCTTAGCATGCAACATGTCATTTTTAGCTCTAAGGTCGGAAATGGTACCATTGCAAACATCAAAATTCTTAGCCTTAGCAATTAATTTTTCATTTTCATTTCTAAGGCTAGCAATAGAAACATTCAACTCATCAATCCTAGCAAGCAAATCAACATTATCATTTCTAGGATCAATGCAAACGTGAGAATCAACCTTAGCTAACAAATTAGCATTTTCACTTCTAAGGTTGTCTATAGTCTCATGGCAAGTACTTAGCTCACTAGACAATTTTTCACACTTTTCCATTGTTAGAGCATAAGCATTTTTAACCTTAACATGCTTCTTATTTTCTTTAATAAGGAAGTTCTCTTGAGAATCCAAGAGATCATCCTTCTCATGTATAGCACTAATCAATTCATTTAATTTTTCTTTTTGTTGCATGTTGAGGTTAGCAAAAAGAATGCGCAAGTTTTCCTCCTCATTTTTATCATCATCTTCATCACTAGATTTTTCATATTTTGTGGAGGACCTTGATTTTACCTTCTTTTTGCCGTCCTTGGCCATGAGACACTTGTGGCCGATGTTGGGGAAGAGAAGGCCCTTTGTGACGGCGATGTTGGCGGCGTCCTCGTCGTCGGAGGAGTCGCTTGAGCTTTCGTCGGAGTCCCACTCCCGACAAACATGGGCATCGCCGCCCTTCTTCTTGTAGTACTTCTTCTTCTCCTTTCTTCTTCCCTTCTTGTCGTCGCCCCTGTCACTGTCACTAGACATAGGACATTTTGCAATAAAGTGACCGGGCTTACCACACTTGTAGCAAACCTTCTTGGAACGGGGTTTGTAGTCCTTCCCCTTCCGTTGCTTGAGGATTTGCCGGAAGCTTTTGATGATTAGGGCCATCTCCTCATTGTCGAGCTTGGAGGCGTCAATTGGTTGTCTACTTGGTGTAGACTCCTCCTTCTTCTCCTCCGTTGCCTTGAAGGCCACCGGTTGCGCCTCGGATGTGGAAGGCTCGTCAAGCTCGTTGATCTTCTTGGAGCCCTTAATCATGCATTCAAAGCTTACAAAATTCCCGATGACTTCCTCGGGGGTCATTAGTGGATATCTAGGATTACCACGAATTAATTGTACTTGTGTAGGGTTAAGGAAAATAAGTGCTCTTAAAATAACCTTAACCACTTCGTGGTCATCCCATTTTGCGCTCCCGAGGTTGCGCACTTGGTTCACCAAGGTCTTGAGCCGGTTGTACATGTCTTGTGGCTCCTCCCCTTGGCGAAGACGGAAGCGACCGAGCTCCCCCTCGATCGTTTCCCGCTTGGTGATCTTGGTGAGTTCATCACCCTCGTGCGCCGTCTTGAGAAGGTCCCAAATCTCCTTTGCGTTCTTCAACCCTTGCACTTTGTTGTATTCCTCCTTGCTTAGTGAGGCAAGGAGAATGGTTGCGGCTTGGGAGTTGAAGTGCTCGATTTGGGCCACTTCGTCCGTGTCGTAGTCCTCATCCCCTACGGATGGTACCTGTACACCATACTCAACAACATCCCATAATCTTTTGTGGAGAGAGGTTAGATGAAATCGCATCAAATTACTCCACATAGCATAATCTTCACCATTAAAAGTTGGTGGTTTACCTAATGGGACGGAAAGTAGAGGTGTATGTTTAGGAATGCGAGGGTAGCGTAGGGGGATCTTACTGTACTTCTTACGCTCTTGGCGTTTAGAAGTGACGGACGCCGCGTCGGAGCCGTAGGTAGATGTTGATGAGGTGTCGGTCTCGTAGTAGACCACCTTCCTCATCCTCTTGTGCTTATCCCCACTCCGATGCGGCTTGTGAGAAGAAGATTTCTCCTTCTTCTCCTTGCGGTGAGAAGAGGAAGATCTTTTCTCCTTCCGCTTGGAGGAGTTCTTCTTCTTCTCCCTTCTCTTGGTGCGGGACTCTTCCGATGAAGTGCTCCCTTGGCTTGTAGTGGGCTTGTCGCCGGTCTCCATCTCCTTCTTGGCGTGATCTCCCGACATCACTTCGAGCGGTTAGGCTCTAATGAAGCACCGGGCTCTGATACCAATTGATAGTCGCCTAGAGGGGGGGTGAATAGGGCGAAACTGAAATTCTCAAAAATAAACACAACTACAAGCCGGGTTAGCGTTAGAAATATAAATGAGTCCGCGAGAGAGGGCGCAAAACAAATCGCAAGCAAGTAAGAGTGTGACACGCGGATTTGTTTTACCGAGGTTCGGTTCTTGCAAACCTACTCCCCGTTGAGGAGGCCACAAAGGCCGGGTCTCTTTCAACCCTTCCCTCTCTCAAACGATCCCACGAATCGAGTGAGCTTTCTCTTCTTCTCAATCAACCGGGAACAAAACTTCCCCGCAAGGGCCACCACACAATTGGTGCCTCTTGCCTTGGTTACAATTGAGTATGATCACAAGAACAAGTGAGAAAGAAAAGAATGCGATCCAAGCGCAAGAGCTCGAAAGAAACACAAGCAAATCACTCTCTCTAGTCACTAATGGCTTGAGTGGAATTGGAGAGGATTTGATCTCTTTGATGTGTCTAGAATTGAATGCTAGAGCTCTTGTAGTAGTTGAGAAGTGGAAAACTTGGATGGCAATGAATGTGGGGTGGTTGGGGTATTTATAGCCCCAACCACCAAAAGTGACCGTTGGCTGAAGCCCTCTGTTCGATGGCGCACCGGACAGTCCGGTGCACACCGGACAGTCCGGTGCCCCTGCCACGTCACCATTGCCATTGGAATCTGACCGTTGGAGCTTCTGACTTGTGGGCTCTCCTGGGTGTCCGGTGCACACCGGACACGTACTGTTTGATGTCCGGTGCACCGGTATGGGCAGGCCTGTCGTCTGCGCGCGCTGCGCGCGTAATAAATGCTCCGCAGGGAGCCGTTGGCGCCGCAGAGAGCCGTTGCTCCGCTGGCACACCGGACAGTCCGGTGCACACCGGACAGTCCGGTGAATTATAGCGGAGCGGCTGTCGTGAAAACCCGAGGCTGACGAGTTCCGGAAGCCGCGGTTCCTTGGAGCACCGGACATGTCCGGTGCACACCGGACAGTCCGGTGAATTATAGCGCGCCGGCTTCCAGGAATTCCCGAGGGCGAAGAGTTGAAGTCGTAGTCCTCTGGGCGCACCGGACACTGTCCGGTGCACACCGGACAGTCCGGTGCCTCCAGCCAGAGGTGCCCTCGGTTGCCTTAGTGCTCCTTTGTTGAATCCAACACTTGGTCTTTTTATTGGCTAAATGTGAACCTTTTGCACCTGTATAACTTATGCACTAGAGTAAACTAGTTAGTCCAATATTTGTGTTGGACAATTCAACCACCAAAATTATTTAGGAACTAGGTGTAAGCCTAATTCCCTTTCAAACCAAGTGGGTCTTCCACAACAAGCAAGATGAGCATGGTGTGGTGACAAGGAACAAAGCTCGACTTGTGGCCAAGGGATACTCCCAAGTCGAAGGTTTGGATTTCGGTGAAACCTATGCACCCGTAGCTAGGCTTGAGTCAATTCGCATATTATTAGCCTATGCTACTTACCATGGCTTCAAGCTTTATCAAATGGACGTGAAGAGTGCTTTCCTCAATGGACCAATCAAGGAAGAGGTCTACGTTGAGCAACCTCCCGGCTTTAAAGACAGTGAGTACCCTAACCATGTCTATAGGCTCTCTAAGGCGCTTTATGGGCTCAAGCAAGCCCCAAGAGCATGGTATGAATGCCTTAGAGATTTCCTTATTGCTAATGGCTTCAAAGTCGGCAAGGCCGATCCTACTTTATTCACTAAAACTCTTGACAATGATTTGTTTGTATGCCAAATTTATGTTGATGATATTATATTTGGGTCTACTAACGAATCTACATGTGAAGAATTTAGTAGGATCATGACACAAAAATTCGAGATGTCTATGATGGGGGAGTTGAAGTATTTTCTAGGATTCCAAGTCAAGCAACTCCAAGAGGGCACCTTCATTAGCCAAACAAAGTATACTCAAGACATTCTAACCAAGTTTGGAATGAAGGATGCCAAGCCCATCAAGACACCCATGGGAACCAATGGGCATCTCGACCTCGACTCGGGAGGTAAATCCGTCGATCAAAAGGTATACCGGTCGATGATTGGTTCATTGCTTTATTTATGTGCATCTAGACCGGACATTATGCTTTCCGTTTGCATGTGTGCAAGATTCCAAGCCGACCCTAAGGAATCACACCTTACGACCATAAAACGAATCTTGAGATATTTGGCTTATACTCCTAAGTTTGGGCTTTGGTACCCTCGGGGATCCACATTTGATTTGATTGGTTATTCGAATGCCGATTGGGCGGGGTGTAAGATTAATAGAAAGAGCACATCGGGGACTTGCCAGTTCTTGGGAAGGTCCTTGGTGTCTTGGGCTTCAAAGAAGCAAAATTCGGTCACTCTTTCTACCGCCGAAGCCGAGTACATTGCCGCAGGCCATTGTTGCGTGCAATTGCTTTGGATGAGGCAAACCCTGCGGGACTATGGTTACAAATTAACCAAAGTTCCTCTTCTATGTGATAATGAGAGTGCAATCCGCATGGCGGATAATCCCGTTGAGCATAGCCGCACTAAACACATAGCCATTTGGTATCATTTTCTTAGGGATCACCAACAAAAGGGGGATATCGAAATTGCATACATTAATACTAAAGATCAATTAGCCGATATCTTTACCAAGCCAATAGATGAACAAACTTTTACCAAACTTAGGCATGAGCTCAATATTCTTGATTCTAGGAATTTCTTTTGCTAATTTGCACACATAGCTCATAAGTATACCTTTGATCATGTCTCTTTTATATATGCTACGACTAATGTGTTTTCAAGTATATTTCAAACCAAGTCATAGGTATATTGAATGGAAATTGGAGTCTTCGGCGAAGACAAAGGCTTCCACTCCACTCTACTACTCATCCTTCGCCGTCGCTCCGAGCATTTCTTCATCTTTGGTATAATCTTCACTCATATGTTTTATTTGCCAAAGGGGAGAAAATAGTTAGGAAATGGCTTATATCTCACTCAAAGTATCCGTTTTTGGCGATTCATGCCAAAGGGGGAGAAAGTATGAGCCCAAAGCAAAAGGACCGCACTACTACCCTAATTTTAAAATGATTTTCAATTGGTAAATTTTAAATAGTATCTCTTTGAGTTCTAAAGGGGGAGAAAGTAGTACTTTCAAAATTAATATCTTAAAACCCTCTTGAACACTAAGAGGAGAATTTATTTGAGGGGGAGTTTTGTTTAGTCAAAGGAAAAGCATTTGAAACAGGGGAAAATTTCAAACTTGAAAATGCTTCGCAAAATCTTATTCATTTACCTTTGGCTATTTGCAAAAAGAATTTGAAAAGGATTTACAAAAATAATTTCCAAAAACAAAACTTGTGGTGCAAGCGTGGTCCAAAATGTTAAAAATAAAGAAACAATCCATGCATATCTAGTAAGTAATATTTATTGGCTCAAATTCCAAGTAACCTTTGCACTTACATTCTGCAAACTAGTTCAATTATGCACTTCTATACTTGCTTTGGTTTGTGTTGGCATCAATCACCAAAAAGGGGGAGATTGAAAGGGAATTAGGCTTACACCTATTTCCTAAACTAATTTTGGTGGTTGAATTGCCCAACACAAATAATTGGACTAACTGGTTTGCCCAAGTCTATAAGATCTACAGGTACCAAAGGTTCACAATAAGCCAATAAAAAGACCAAGAAAAGGGTTCAACAAAAAGAGCAAAGGGACAACCGAAGGCTGCCCTGGTCTGGCGCACCGGACTGTCCGGTGTGCCACCGGACATGTCCGGTGCACCAGGATTCTCCACACGCTGAACTCCTCGCCTTCGGGAAAACGCAGAGTCACTCCGCTATAATTCACCGGACTGTCCGGTGTACACCGGACAGTGTCCAGTGCTCCAGGGATGAAGCAACTCTGAACTCGCCAGCTTCGGGAATTCGCAACGGCTCTCCGCTATAATTCACCGGACATGTCCGGTGTACACCGGACTGTCCGGTGTAACTGCGGGGCAACGGCTACTTCAGGCGCCAACGGCTACATGCAGCGCATTAAATGCGCGCCAGCGCGCGCAGAGGTCAGGCACGCCCATGCTGGCGCACCGGACACCCTACAGTTCATGTCCGATGTGCCACCTGACATCAAGACAGGCTGTAACGCCCCGAATTTTGCAGTTGAATTTTTTCTTTTCTTTACTCGCCAAATTTGGGCGTTACCTTTTCTTTTTCTTTTTCCCCTCGCTAGACCTTGATCTTTTCCAAAGCTAGTGGGATTCGGTTTGGAATTCCCGTGTAAAGAAAAACCCTAAAATTGTTTTATGTTGTTTGATGCACCATGCCGAACCATGCATTCTTTTGGATTGATTGAGAACGTGGATGCATTCATCTAGGAAGATCGGATTTCGAAAAGGAGATAATCTTTTCTTTTTCTTTTTCTTTCTTTCTCTCTCCCTCTTCCCCTTTCTCTCTCTCCCGCGCCGTGGGCCCCTTGGCCGGCCCAGCCGCCCCTTGGCCGGCCCAAGCCCCCGCACCCCCCCTCTTGGGCCTGGATAGGCCCAACCGCCCCCACCCCTCCCCTTTTCCCCAAACCCCCTCTCCCTCTCCCTCCCTCTCTCTCATTCTCTCCCTAGCCGCCACCTTCTACCCCCTGCCCTAGCGCCGCCCCTGCCCTAGCGCCGCCGCCCTCGCCGTCGGCCGCCCGTCGCCGGTGAGCCCCCCCCCTCCCCTCTCCCTCCCCTCTCCCCTCCCTCTCCCCTCCCTGTCCGGCCATGGCCCGGCCGCCCCTGGCCGCGCCGCCCTGGCCCCAGCCCCGCCTGGCCGCGCCCAGCCGGCCCCGGCCAGCCCCAGCCCCCGCTCGGCCGCCCCCAGCGCGCCCCCAGCCGGCCCCCAGCCGCGCCCTCGGCCGTCCGCCTGGCCGCCCTCGGCCGTCCTGGCCCCCTGGCCGCGTCCCCCTGCGCAGGGCCGGTTCAACCGCCCGGTTCGGCCGCCCCGGCCGCCCAGCTCGGCCGCCCGCGCCCGCGCCCGCCCCCAGCCCAGCCGCCCTGGCTCCCGGCCGGTTCAACCGCCCTAGGGCCGGTTCAACCGCCCCCCCCTCTGTTTTTTTTTATTTTTTTTATTTTATTTTATTTGATTTACTTTCTGTGATCATAGTTATTTTATTTTAGGTAGGCTAATCATTGTTCATGCTATTGAAATAGGAAGTTTAATTTAGAATTTCGTTGCGCTAGTTGATTCATTTAGTTAATTGTTTATCTCATTCAATGTTGATCAACTTAAAATGAATAGGTTTCCATTAGTGCATATAACAGAATTCTTTTGTTAAGAACCAATTGTAACTGATTATTAGTGCATAAGCTTTAACCCCCTGCGAGACCCTTTCCCTTTTCTTTCTAACCATAACAAATGCGATATCGAATGTCATACTTGATGCATATTCGCTTTATTTGTTCCCTTGTATGGTGTACTGTTCTTTTGTATTAAATATGTGGATGTATGTATGCTTGCAATCGCATAGAGAACGATCCGGTCGAAGAGCCCGAGGAATTCGCAGGAGAAGCCCCTGAGCAGCAGTCGGTTGGTGGAGGCAAGTGTCCTTTGACCTATTGCTGTCCTATTCATTCTTTAATTCACCTCCCGCATTACACATTTATATTTAAGGATTGACTAGCTTTTGTTATCCATGTCCTTGTTTACCTATTTGGGTCGGATTATTACTGCCTAGTCTGATGCTATTGCTCAACTCTAATCAATGAACATGATGTGATTATCTATGATACGCTGTTTTCCCTTCTTGTTTATGATTATATTTGTGGCCTTCAAGGGGACTCAAGCGGTTTCTCGAGTGCCTCTCCGTAAGGACCTGTTCAATGGATGACCGCCCGGGAAAATAGTGCAACCATGAGGGTGGAATGGGACGCCCTTAGCTGAATAATTGGAGGAACCGGGGTGTAGATCGCTTAGCCGTCGTGCCGTCAATGGGGCTCGGTGTATGCGGCTCGCTCTGCCAAGGTTGATTTGTCCCTTGGGGAGGAGTGCGGTACATTTAGGAAACCTAGCGGGTGGCTACAGCCCCGGGGAATCTTTGTAAAGGCTTCGTAGTGAATCCCTAGCCATTCACCTCGGGAGTGAATAAGGGTCTTGCAAGCCCGGGCTAGAGAGGGAATCACGGCTTATGGGTAAAGTGCACAACCTCTGCAGAGTGTTATGAAACTGATATATCAGCCGTGCTCACGGTTATGAGCGGCCAAGGGAGCTCCAGAGATTAGTGATACTTGATCAGAGATACTTTGGTACAGGTGGCAATGAGATTGATGGTTCTGATTATGATTATGGTATTGGTAAGTGGTATTCCTTCCGTTTGGAAAGGATACATTGGGCTAATAACTTGGGTTAATGTTAAAACCTGGCTCTCTACTAGTAAGTAATAACCTGACCAACTAAAAGCAACTGCTTGACTTATCCCCACATAAAGCTAGTCCACTACAGCCAAACAGGATGCTTGCTGAGTATGTTGATGTGTACTCACCCTTGCTCTACACACCAAACCCCCCCAGGTTGTCAGCATTGCAACCACTGCTCAGGAGAAGATGAAGCTGTGGAAGGAGATTTCCAGGAGTTCCAAGACTACGACGAGTTCTAGGTGTGGGTTAGCGGCAACCCCCAGTCGGCTGCCTGTGAAGGCCGTGTTATCTACGTTTCTTTTCCGCACTTTGATTTATTGTAAGAACTATATGGACGTCTCAGACGTATGATGTAATCGACTATTATTTCCCTTTTAATACTATTTGAGCACTGTGTGATGATGTCCATGTTATGTAACTGCTGTGTACGTGAATGACTGATCCTGGCACGTACATGGTTCGCATTCGGTTTGCCTTCTAAAAACCGGGTGTGACATAAGTGGTATCAAAGCCGTGTTGACTGTAGGACCGCTAACCTAGAGTAGAATGGTCGTTCTAAGGATTATAGACCTCTGTCACTGCCTTGACTTTGATATCCTTTCAAAAGTTGGTCATACCGACCGAACCTATGTTCTACTATATATTATACCTTGCTGAAAATTATGTTTTATTCTGATCCTTCATTTATTTATGATTCATTACTTGCTGGTCATATTAATTCTGTTCTCACCCCTTTTGCTTGCGATGTCTTTTGTAGATGGCTCGACTTAGACACACTGCACGAAAGTCCGTCATCCCCTTCTTACCCTCCCGCCTTGCTGAGCGTCCGCTTCGCCGTCCCGTGGCCGGACAGTCCAGCCACTTGGAGAGACTGCACCACAGCCTGCATGAGGAGCAGGAACGTCGACGACAGGAGCAGCAGGGCTCTTCCTTCTCGCTCCAGCAGGAGATAGAGTCTGTGAGGAGCTGCTCTCCTGTGCTTCCCCTGGAGGCGCCCCCTGCACCACCACTGGGCGCCCCAGCCTCTGGAGTAGCTGTTGGAGGAGACCCAGACGACGGAGGTGGCGACGACAGCTTGAGCCACGACATCGACTTCTCTGCTGACCATGAGCCGGAAGGATGGGTTGCTCGACCCATCACTCGCGACGCTGCTCGCGGGTGTCACTTCCACGACGCGCTCGACACCCTGCTACGTCGGGCACTTGACCGGCGTACTTGGTCCATCGAGTATCGCTGTGTGGTCTACCAGCATAGTCGCGGGGTCTACCCGGACCGCTGGGAGGCGACCTGCTTGGTGCGCCGTCCGGAGAACAGTCTCCAGGGCACGGAGGCTTGCTCAGAGCACTATTCTATCTCTGAGCGGGACTCAGCTGAGGCAGCCATGCAGGATGCTGCACGGCGTGCGCTTTCGCACTACTGCTCGGTTCTCGGTGGGGTAGCTGACGGTCTTGACCTGAAGTATTACCCCCGCCGTCCATCCGGCAGCACAGGAGGCGTGATTGTTTCACCTGCTGGTGAGGACAATCCTAGGTTGAGCAGCACAGTCAACCTAGCCGCCGTGCTAAACACGGAGCTGGACCATGCATTAGATGAGCTGAGTAGGGCTCGTGCTGAGATCGCCCTTCTGCGGGCTGAGCGCGCGGAACGTCGTCACTTGGATGATGGTTCCCCCGCTCCCGTTGGGACTCAGCACCCGTACCGCTCACCTCGGCGTGGACTCCAGTCTTATGGCAATCCCGACTGCAAGACCAAGATAAATCTAGAACCATAGATCGTTAGAGTTGGATCTTGTAATTAATACGAAATATATATACATAGAAGCTTCAGTCTTAGCGTTAGTCTCGGTTTTAGCTAGTCTTAGTTAGACAGGGTAGTTTGCTATATCCTGTGCATTTATGTTTGTCATGATGAACTATGTTTGGTTTGGATCTTTGTAATGATTGTCACCGGAGTGTGGGTATCCCCTGCATTTTGGTTTACATATTATGTTAATGGAGTTAGTTATATAGTTGGGAAACCTTTATTCCACTTTCCTCTTTATCTGAGAAGCTGTGTGGTCTGTGTTGGAGATCAGTGAAGATGCTCATCTGTTCAGTGCTGTTGGAGAATTCTATACTCTTTTCTTATGCTGCAAGATTTGCCAGATCAGTTCTGATGTGTGGTTGCGTTCTACAGATGTCAGAGAACAGGCGCAGAGGAGGAAGGCGTGCTCAGCAGGAGCAAGCCGGTCAGCAAGATGAGGCGCCCCAGCAACAGCAGCTGCCACCCCCGCCCCCGATGTCCATCGAGCAGATGTTTCTGATGCAGACTCAGGCAGTTCAGGCCATCGGTCAGACTCTGGCCGCCATTCAGCAGCAGCAGCAGCAAGCACCACCCCAGCCTCAGATGCCTCAGATGCCCAGAGACAAGCGTGCTGAATTCATGAGAGGTCATCCCCCAACGTTCGCTCACTCTTCTGACCCCATGGATGCTGAAGATTGGCTGCGCACTATGGAGCGGGAGTTGCATACCGCTCAGTGTGATGACAGGGAGAAAGTCTTGTATGGTCCCCGTCTGTTGAGAGGAGCAGCCCAATCATGGTGGGAGTCTTACCTCGCCACCCATGCCGACCCCGACACCATCACCTGGGAAGAATTCAGAGGTAGCTTTTGTCAGTACCATGTGCCCGCAGGTCTGATGACAGTGAAGAAGGAGGAGTTCCTGGCCCTTAAGCAAGGGTCATCATCTGTCAGTGAGTATCGAGACAGGTTTCTGCAGTTGTCCCGCTATGCTCCCGAAGATGTCAACACCGATGTCAAGCGACAGTACCGTTTTCTGAGAGGCTTGGTTGACCCTCTGCAGTACCAACTGATGAATCACACCTTCCCGACATTCCAGCACCTGATTGACAGAGCAATCATGACAGAAAGGAAGCGTAAGGAGATGGAGGATCGTAAGCGCAAGATCAGTGGACCCCAGCCTGGAAGCAGCAGCCGTCCCTGTTTTTTCAGGCAATCAACCTCAGCAGTTCAGGCAGAATCAGCGTCCACCTCAGCAGCATCAGCAGCGTCAGCAGTATCAGCAGTTTCAAAGGCAGTATCCTCAGCATCAGTACCAGAATCGTCAGAGCAATCAGTCAGGAGGAGGTCAGTTTCAGAGGCAGAATCAGCAGGCACCTCGTCTTCCTGCCCCCGCAACTCAGCAGAGCAATCAGGCAGCACCAGCTCAGGTTGGAAACAGAGCATGTTTCCACTGCGGAGAGCAAGGCCACTGGGTGATGCAATGTCCGAAGAAGGCAGCCCAGCAGCAGTCAGGCCCCAATGCCCCAGCAAAGCAGAATGTGTCTCAGCCTGGATCAGGCAACCGCCCTCAGCAGCGCTATAATCATGGAAGATTGAATCACTTGGAGGCTGAAGCAGTTCAGGAGACCCCCGGCATGACAGTAGGTATGTTCCCAGTCGATTCCCATATTGCAGAAGTGTTATTTGATACTGGAGCAACGCATTCTTTTATTACTGCATCATGGGTAGAAGCACATAATCTTCCAATTACTACCATGTCAACCCCCATTCAAATTGACTCAGCTGGTGGTAGAATTCGAGCTGATAGCATCTGTTTGAATGTAAGTGTGGAAATAAGGGGGATAGTGTTTCCCGCTAACCTTATAGTAATGGGTACTCAGGGAATAGATGTCATCCTAGGGATGAATTGGCTAGATAAGTATCAGGCAGTTATCAGTTGTGATGAAAGGACGATCAAGTTGGTGTCCCCACTAGGAGAGGAAGTGGTGACCGAGTTAGTCCCGCCTGAGCCGAAGAAAGGAAGTTGTTATCAGATGGCTGTCGATAGCAGTGAAGCAGACCCAATTGAGAGTATCAAGGTTGTGTCTGAATTCCCAGATGTGTTTCCAAAGGATTTACCGGGTATGCCACCAGAGCGGAAAGTTGAATTTGCTATAGAGCTTCTTCCTGGAACCGCCCCTATCTTTAAGAGAGCTTACAGAATATCTGGACCAGAGTTGGTTGAGCTTAAGAAGCAGATTGATGAGCTGTCAGAGAAAGGTTACATCCGGCCAAGCACCTCGCCTTGGGCCGCCCCTGTCCTGTTTGTGGAGAAGAAAGATGGCACCAAAAGGATGTGTATCGATTATCGAGCTTTGAATGAAGTCACGATCAAGAACAAGTATCCCTTGCCCAGAATAGAAGATCTGTTCGACCAGTTGAGAGGAGCCAGTGTGTTCTCCAAGATAGATCTGAGGTCAGGTTATCATCAGCTCAGGATCCGACCTTCGGACATTCCGAAGACGGCATTCATTACCAAGTATGGTTTGTATGAGTTCACAGTGATGTCTTTTGGTTTGACCAATGCACCAGCCTTCTTTATGAATCTGATGAACAGTGTATTCATGGATTACCTCGATAAGTTTGTGGTGGTATTCATTGATGACATTTTGATTTATTCTCAAAGTGAAGAAGAGCATGCAGATCATTTGAGGATGGTATTGCAGAGATTGCGAGAGCACCAGTTGTATGCAAAGTTGAGCAAGTGTGAGTTCTGGATCAGTAAAGTCCTGTTCTTGGGTCACATAATCAACAAGGAAGGATTGGCTGTGGATCCGAAGAAAGTGGCAGACATTCTGAACTGGAAAGCGCCAACGGATGCTCGAGGAATCAAGAGCTTCATTGGAATGGCCGGATATTATCGGCGATTCATTG
Organism: Zea luxurians; assembly: GCA_029449295.1. Lineage (NCBI taxonomy): Eukaryota > Viridiplantae > Streptophyta > Magnoliopsida > Poales > Poaceae > Zea > Zea luxurians. Next base: position 624,332 of record JAOPSE010000081.1, read on the forward strand.
AAGGGTTTTCGAAGATTGTGAAACCAATGACAGCGTTGCTAGGCAACAAGGTTGAGTTCAAGTGGACCCAGAAATGTCAAGAGGCCTTCGAAGCGCTGAAAGAGAAGTTGACAACAGCGCCTGTCCTAGTCTTGCCTGATGTGCACAAGCCCTTCTCTGTGTACTGTGATGCTTGTTACACAGGTTTGGGATGCGTGTTGATGCAAGAGGGAAGAGTTGTGGCTTACTCGTCCCGACAGCTGAAGGTTCATGAGAAGAACTACCCAATCCATGATCTAGAGTTGGCAGCAGTGGTTCACGCACTGAAGACATGGAGGCACTATCTGTATGGACAGAAATGCGATGTTTACACAGATCACAAGAGTCTTAAGTACATATTCATTCAGTCAGAATTGAACATGAGGCAGCGAAGATGGTTAGAGTTGATCAAAGACTATGAGTTGGAGATTCATTACCATCCAGGCAAAGCAAACGTAGTGGCAGATGCTTTGAGCAGGAAGAGTCAAGTCAATCTGATGGTCGCTCGTCCGATGCCTTATGAGTTGGCCAAGGAGTTCGACAGGTTGAGTCTCGGATTTCTGAACAATTCGCGAGGAGTCACAGTTGAATTGGAACCTACCTTGGAGCGAGAAATCAAAGAAGCGCAGAAGAATGATGAGAAGATCAGTGAGATTCGGCACCTGATTCTAGATGGCAGAGGCAAAGATTTTCGAGAAGATGCTGAAGGTGTGGTATGGTTCAAAGACCGCTTGTGTGTTCCCAATGTCCAGTCTATTCGGGAGTTGATTCTCAAGGAAGCTCATGAGACAGCCTATTCGATTCACCCTGGCAGTGAGAAGATGTATCAGGATCTGAAGAAGAAATTCTGGTGGTACGGAATGAAGAGGGAAATCGCAGAGCATGTGGCTATGTGCGATAGTTGTCGAAGAATTAAGGCAGAGCACCAGAGACCTGCTGGATTGTTGCAACCGTTGCAGATCCCTTAGTGGAAATGGGATGAAATCGGCATGGATTTCATAGTCGGATTGCCTCGCACTCGAGCCGGCTACGATTCTATTTGGGTAGTGGTGGACCGTTTGACCAAGTCGGCCCACTTCATACCTGTCAAGACCAGCTACAACAGTGCAGTATTGGCAGAGTTGTATATGTCTCGGATCATTTGTCTTCATGGTGTGCCAAAGAAGATAGTGTCAGACAGAGGAACGCAGTTCACCTCTCATTTCTGGCAGCAGTTGCATGAAGCCTTGGGCACACATCTGAATTTCAGTTCAGCTTATCATCCGCAGACAGATGGTCAGACTGAAAGAACCAATCAAATTCTCGAAGACATGTTGAGAGCCTGTGTGTTGCAAGATCAGTCCGGATGGGACAAGCGATTGCCTTATGCAGAGTTTTCCTATAACAACAGTTACCAGGCCAGTTTGAAGATGTCACCATTTCAAGCGCTTTATGGAAGGAGTTGTAGAACTCCGTTGCAATGGGATCAGCCTGGAGAGAAGCAAGTGTTTGGACCAGACATTCTGCTTGAAGCCGAAGAGAACATCAAGATGGTCCGAGAGAATCTGAAGATAGCGCAATCAAGGCAGCGAAGCTATGCAGACACAAGAAGAAGAGAGCTGAGTTTTGAAGTCGGAGACTTTGTCTATCTGAAAGTGTCACCGATCAGAGGAGTCAGAAGGTTCGGAGTGAAGGGCAAGCTAGCACCCCGCTACATTGGTCCGTATCAAATTCTCTCAAAGCGTGGAGAAGTGGCTTATCAGCTCAGCCTGCCAGAGAATTTGTCTGCTGTGCATGATGTCTTTCATGTGTCTCAGTTGAAGAAGTGTTTGCGTGTGCCAGAAGAGCAGTTGCCAGTGGAAGGTCTTGAAGTCCAGGAAGACTTGACCTATGTTGAGAAGCCAGCTCAGATCCTTGAGATTGCAGATAGAGTCACCCGAAGGAAGACCATCAGAATGTGCAAAGTCAGATGGAATCACCACTCTGAGGAAGAAGCAACCTGGGAGCGTGAAGATGATTTGATGGCTAAGTACCCAGAGCTCTTTGCTAGCCAGCCCTGAATCTCGAGGGCGAGATTCTTTTAAGGGGGATAGGTTTGTAACGCCCCGAATTTTGCAGTTGAATTTTTTCTTTTCTTTACTCGCCAAATTCGGGCGTTACCTTTTCTTTTTCTTTTTCCCCTCGCTAGACCTTGATCTTTTCCAAAGCTAGCGGGATTCGGTTTGGAATTCCCGTGTAAAGAAAAACCCTAAAATTGTTTTATGTTGTTTGATGCACCATGCCGAACCATGCATTCTTTTGGATTGATTGAGAACGTGGATGCATTCATCTAGGAAGATCGGATTTCGAAAAGGAGATAATCTTTTCTTTTTCTTTTTCTTTCTTTCTCTCTCCCTCTTCCCCTTTCTCTCTCCCGCGCCGTGGGCCCCTTGGCCGGCCCAGCCGCCCCTTGGCCGGCCCAAGCCCCCGCGCCCCCCCTCTTGGGCCTGGATAGGCCCAACCGCCCCCACCCCTCCCCTTTTCCCCAAACCCCCTCTCCCTCTCCCTCCCTCTCTCTCATTCTCTCCCTAGCCGCCACCTTCTACCCCCTGCCCTAGCGCCGCCCCTGCCCTAGCGCCGCCCCTGCCCTAGCGCCGCCGCCCTCGCCGTCGGCCGCCCGTCGCCGGTGAGCCCCCCCTCCCCTCTCCCTCCCCTCTCCCCTCCCTCTCCCCTCCCTGTCCGGCCATGGCCCGGCCGCCCCTGGCCGCGCCGCCCTGGCCCCAGCCCCGCCTGGCCGCGCCCAGCCGGCCCCGGCCAGCCCCAGCCCCCGCCCGGCCGCCCCCAGCGCGCCCCCAGCCGGCCCCCAGCCGCGCCTGGCCGGCCCTGGCCGCGCCCTCGGCCGTCCGCCTGGCCGCCCTCGGCCGTCCTGGCCCCCTGGCCGCGTCCCCCTGCGCAGGGCCGGTTCAACCGCCCGGTTCGGCCGCCCCGGCCGCCCAGCTCGGCCGCCCGCGCCCGCGCCCGCCCCCAGCCCAGCCGCCCTGGCTCCCGGCCGGTTCAACCGCCCTAGGGCCGGTTCAACCGCCCCCCTCTGTTTTTTTTATTTTTTTTATTTTATTTTATTTTATTTGATTTACTTTCTGTGATCATAGTTATTTTATTTTAGGTAGGCTAATCATTGTTCATGCTATTGAAATAGGAAGTTTAATTTAGAATTTCGTTGCGCTAGTTGATTCATTTAGTTAATTGTTTATCTCATTCAATGTTGATCAACTTAAAATGAATAGGTTTCCATTAGTGCATATAACAGAATTCTTTTGTTAAGAACCAATTGTAACTGATTATTAGTGCATAAGCTTTAACCCCCTGCGAGACCCTTTCCCTTTTCTTTCTAACCATAACAAATGCGATATCGAATGTCATACTTGATGCATATTCGCTTTATTTGTTCCCTTGTATGGTGTACTGTTCTTTTGTATTAAATATGTGGATGTATGTATGCTTGCAATCGCATAGAGAACGATCCGGTCGAAGAGCCCGAGGAATTCGCAGGAGAAGCCCCTGAGCAGCAGTCGGTTGGTGGAGGCAAGTGTCCTTTGACCTATTGCTGTCCTATTCATTCTTTAATTCACCTCCCGCATTACACATTTATATTTAAGGATTGACTAGCTTTTGTTATCCATGTCCTTGTTTACCTATTTGGGTCGGATTATTACTGCCTAGTCTGATGCTATTGCTCAACTCTAATCAATGAACATGATGTGATTATCTATGATACGCTGTTTTCCCTTCTTGTTTATGATTATATTTGTGGCCTTCAAGGGGACTCGAGCGGTTTCTCGAGTGCCTCTCCGTAAGGACCTGTTCAATGGATGACCGCCCAGAAAAACAGTGCAACCATGAGGGTGGAATGGGACGCCCTTAGCTGAATAATTGGAGGAACCGGGGTGTAGATCACCGTCGTGCCGTCAATGGGGCTCGGTGTATGCGGCTCGCTCTGCCAAGGTTGATTTGTCCCTTGGGGAGGAGTGCGGTACATTTAGGAAACCTAACGGGTGGCTACAGCCCCGGGGAATCTTTGTAAAGGCTTCGTAGTGAATCCCTAGCCATTCACCTCGGGAGTGAATAAGGGTCTTGCAAGCCCGGGCTAGAGAGGGAATCACGGCTTATGGGTAAAGTGCACAACCTCTGCAGAGTGTTATGAAACTGATATATCAGCCGTGCTCACGGTTATGAGCGGCCAAGGGAGCTCCAGAGATTAGTGATACTTGATCAGAGATACTTTGGTACAGGTGGCAATGAGATTGATGGTTCTGATTATGATTATGGTATTGGTAAGTGGTATTCCTTCCGTTTGGAAAGGATACATTGGGCTAATAACTTGGGTTAATGTTAAAACCTGGCTCTCTACTAGTAAGTAATAACCTGACCAACTAAAAGCAACTGCTTGACTTATCCCCACATAAAGCTAGTCCACTACAGCCAAACAGGATGCTTGCTGAGTATGTTGATGTGTACTCACCCTTGCTCTACACACCAAACCCCCCCCCAGGTTGTCAGCATTGCAACCACTGCTCAGGAGAAGATGAAGCTGTGGAAGGAGATTTCCAGGAGTTCCAAGACTATGACGAGTTCTAGGTGTGGGTTAGCGGCAACCCCCAGTCGGCTGCCTGTGAAGGCCGTGTTATCTACGTTTCTTTTCCGCACTTTGATTTATTGTAAGAACTATATGGACGTCTCAGACGTATGATGTAATCGACTATTATTTCCCTTTTAATACTATTTGAGCACTGTGTGATGATGTCCATGTTATGTAACTGCTGTGTACGTGAATGACTGATCCTGGCACGTACATGGTTCGCATTCGGTTTGCCTTCTAAAAACCGGGTGTGACACAGGCCCAGCGTCGGAGCTCCAATGGTCGGAACCCTAACGGCCGGGTGACGTGGCTGTCGCACCGGACATGTCCGGTGTGCACCGGACTGTCCGGTGCGCCATACGACAGACAGCTTCCACCAAACGGCTAGTTTGGTGGTTGGGGCTATAAATACCCCCAACCACCCCACATTCAAGTCATCCAAGTTTTCCACTTCCCAACCACTTACAAGAGCTAGGCATTCAATTCTAGACACACCAAAGTGATCAAATCCTCTCCAATTCCACACAAGGCTTTAGTGATTAGCGAGAGAGATTTGCCGTGTTCTTTTGAGCTCTTGCGCTTGGATTGCTTCTTTCTTTCTCACTTGTTCTTGTGATCAAAACTCATTTGTAACCAAGGCAAGAGACACCAATTGTGTGGTGGTCCTTGCGGGGGAAGTTTTGTTCCCGGTTTGATTTGAGAAGAGAAGCTCACTCGGTCTGAGGGATCGTTTGAGAGAGGGTAAGGGTTGAAAGAGACCCGGCCTTTGTGGCCTCCTCAACGGGGAGTTGGTTTGCAAGAACCAAACCTCGGTAAAACAAATCCGTGTGTCACACTCTTCATTCGCTTGCGATTTGTTTTGCGCCCTCTCTCTCGGACTCATTATCATTTCTAACGCTAACCCGGCTTGTAGTTGTGATTAATTTTGTAAATTTCAGTTTCGCCCTATTCACCCCCCCTCTAGGCGACTTTCAAGTAGAATTGCTACGTGTTGTCATCCTCAATTGAGGTACTTTGATGTATCTAGAGTTGGAAGAGAGAGAAACTATTGTACTCTCTTATCACCTTTTGGTAGGTTGAAAGGATTTATAGGTGGCTAAAGAAAAAGTGATTAGCCTTTGAAGATAATAACACAACTAGACACAAATATTAGTAAGAGGTGAGATTCCTGATAATTATACATGCCTAGCCTAGCAATTTATGGAAAAACTTCTTACCAATTGTAGTGAACAAGGTAAAGAGCAAACAACACTATTGCACATAAAGCTGCTCGAGACAAATTGGTTAACTAGTCGAGTAAACAAAAGAGACAACTACTTGAATTACTTAACTAGTCGAGCTACAAAAGCACTACACAAGTGAAAACCATATGTTTGGTTTTGGTAATTGACAGCACTAAATGAACTGTGGGAAACCCTAACCCTGGAATAGGGTTGGGCATTGTATTAATAGACTTGGGATAGTTAGGCCAGGCCTATTACAAGGGGGCGAGAGACTAATTACACAGGTGTTGACGCCTTTTTGGGGCGCCAAACACTCAATAAGAACCAGCGGAGGTGCTCTCTACACAGGCGCGGATGGTCCACGGCCAGGGGCCGGACAGTCCGTGACCTAGCGCAGGGCTAGGGTTCCCTGCCTGACGGCCGGACGGTCCGCGCCCTAGGTCCGAACGGTCCACGCGTGCGCAGGGGGCGGCGAAGGTCGCCGGCGGCGCCTAGATCTCGCTCCCGGGAGTATGTTGACTCCTTTTTGGGGCGCCAAACACTCAACAAGAACCAGCGGCGGTGCTCTCTACACAGGCGTGGACGGTCCGCGACCAGGGGCCGGATGGTCCGCGACCTGACGCAGGGCTAGGGTTCCCTGCCTAACGGCCGGACGGTCCGCGCCCTAGGGCCGGACGGTCCGCGCGTGCGCAGGGGGCAGCGAAGGTCGCTGCCGGTGCCTAGATCTCGCTCCCGGGAGGGACCCCGTCGGGGAGGAGAGATCTAGGTGTTGTCTAGGCTCGGGCGGACCGACCTAGACTCCTCTAATCGACGTAGAGTTGAAGAGAAGCGAAGAATTTGGGGATTGGAAGGCTAAACTAGAACTAGACTAGAACTACTCCTAATTGGACAGGAAATAAATGCGAAATAGAAGTGTTATTGATTCGATTGATTATTCCAAATCGGTCGTATACCTCTCTATTTATAGAGGGGGGCTGGACCCTTTACAAACTAATTTCCGAGCTAATTTCGCGAATCTAGCTAACAACCGTAGTACAAAACTCGGAACCCTAAACTGCTTTGCGCACGCACGGACCGTCCGGCCTACAGGCGCGGACCGTCCGGACCGTCCGCCGCTCAAACTGGTGCCCAACATATGCCCCCTGCCTTTTGGTGGAGCTGTGCAAACCAAAAGCAACTAACTCGATGTGATTACATCAGTTCTCTTAGGCATCTTGCCACATACTAGGGTGGTACTGTTTGAGGAAACGCCCATTCAAAGCCTTAAGTAAATCCTTGCCTTATAATGTTTGTAGTAAATAGGCGTTACCAGACATTACCTGTTTTACTTTATAAGGACCCTCCCAGCTTGGCGACCATTTCCCAAACTTCTGGTCTTTATTCCTTAGAGGCAGGATAGTCTTCCACACCAGGTCCCCTACTTGAAATGACTTTGCTTTGACCTTCTTGTTGTAGGCCCTGGCTACCATGATCTTGTCCTTTTCTATTGCTCCCAAAGCTATCACCCTCTTGTCGGTCACCTCATCAATATTATTCATCATTAAATTATAATAATCAATGACGGTTAGATCATTTTGTCTAGCGAACCTGACAGCATTCAAATTTATTTCCACAGGCAATACTGCTTCCTGCCCATAGACCAGCTCAAAAGGAGATACTTTAGTAGCACTATGTTTAGATATTCTGTGAGCCCATAAAGCTTCTATAACACCCACTTTGTAATTTGCTAGAAATAATACCAATAGAGAAACAATTTCTCTTTATGAGAGTTTGATCTTTATGCATCATCATATGTGAACACTATGCCCAAAAACAATTAATAAAAATATATACTACCAAATTATGCATCATGCTGGATTTTGTTTTGTGTGCATTTTGTGACAACATAAAATAATCTGAGGAAGAAATATATTAAATTCCCAAAATAGAATTTAGAAGATAAAAGGAGGTTTTAGAATCTAGAAAAAAAGAGACAGAAGAAAGAAACGCGAGAAATACTACACAAAATGAAATAAAATAAGAATAAATATCTTTCAAACTGGTGATTTCAAAATGTACATTTAACTGAGCACAAAATTCACTACAAGAATTTGATTTCATATTTGAGTTTCAAAAGAATAAAAAAAAGAGAAGAAAAGAAATTAGAAAGAAGAGAGAAAATGGAGAAAATGAACTGTGCGCGACCCAAAATTTTTCCCCACCACGCGTTGGCGCTCTCTGCACATGGGCCCCATCGCCCGGTCTCAGCCGCTCGCCACCCGCTGCGCCGCGCGCTCATCACCCAGCCCCTCTGTCGTGTGGGTCTGGCTCGTCTGTCCCTTGCGCGCATCCCCACCACTGCGCAGTAGGGCCAGGTCGTCAGCTCGGTTCGCTTCATCACGCCAACAGAATTCCGCCGAAGACTCCGGCGAGGCTCGCGTGCCATGCACCCCGGTCAGCCTCTCCTCATGCATAAATTGGAGGACCCGACCCTCCCTTTTCGCCACGCCTCTAGCCAGCCTCGTCGGGAAATCGTGAGGGAGAGACTAGGGAGGTGGAGAGAGAATTTCGGACCGCCGCCGTCCGACTCGTGGGTGGTGTCGCTCGGGCACCCGCAGGGCGTTCCAGGGCTGCGGCGGCGAACCTGGGAACCTCGGCGACCACCAATTTCAAGCGGGGCATCGCTGCGCCAGGGCAATTCCTCGCCGTCGACCTGCGCTCTGCCGCGGATTTCGCCTTCGCCGTGGCCGAGCTTCTGCACTCCATTCCCCCAGTAAGAGACCTAGTCAAACGATTCACCTTCATCCTCTTGTGGCGTAGCACCCTTCAATTTTGCACTAGGGGCACTTAGGCGTTGAATCGCGGGCACGCCGGCGAGCCTCCACCGCGGCTCTGGGCAGCACCGCCGCGTTTGGGCGCGGGTGGAAGAAGACGATCGTGCACCGTTGGATCAAAAAGGAGCGGCTACGATTAGAACGTGTGTACTAATTCGGGTTTGGGGGTTGTGAGCCGTCCGATTTGGATCGGACGGATGACAAGTGACGCTAGAGCATTGAATCTGGGCCTTGGATCATGGATCCAACGGCTGCAGTCGCGTACCGGTTCATTAAAGTCTAGATTCAATCCAGGCCAGATAATCCCGATCGGATGGCTCAGATTAGAAGTTACCCCTTCGCGGGTCAGTTTTATTAAAGAGCCCCTGTGATTCCAGAAAATCAACCCGCCATCCACGGGAGAGGGTTCTATGTCTTAGGAATTTTATCCCCGAGCCCCCTGCACTTTCTAGAAAATGAGGCCCAGTCCAGTGATCATTTAATTTGAATAAATGAAATAGAAAATGGATTTTTAATATGAAAATAATTACTAGAACTTAATAAATTCATAGAAAATTCATACTAACTCCAAATTAATCCATTCCAGTTCCTAAAATTTTGTAATTTTATTCTTTACCACTTAGTGTCTCTGTTTTATCATGACAACAGTAAGAAAATTAATCCCACACTTAATCCTATTTTAAACACATAAAACCTTTGAAAATCCATAACTTAAATTCTATAACTCCAAAAATTATGATTCCTGTTCCTAGAATTTTATTTTAATGTGTAGATTATTACTGTGTATTTTGTATATATGTTTGGTGTAATGTTAATTTCTCTATATGCACTGTGCTTGTTTGTATTGTGGCGAGTAGAAGAGCCCGTTGCTGAGGATCCTGGTGAGCAGCAGGTTGAAGTAGCTGAGCAGGAGCTCATTGAAGGCAAGTTGTGCCCTTGACCACTTTTTACCCAATAATGTTCTTTAATATCATTTATCCATGCATAGGTTAATTTTGATGGGACCCAATAGGTCACCCTAGATTGTTTATCTCATTACCTTGTTTACCCCTGAATCACTTGGGTAGTTTGCTATTGCTTTATATGGTTTTGGATAATCATTTATTACCTCTATGTTCCAATTCTTTTTGTTATTCTATTTATGTTCATGTTGAGATCATTAATGTTAATTGGAACATAGAGCTTAACTTGAGTAACACGTGCCACCACAAGGGTTTAATGGGACGCCCTTGGCTGACTAATTAGGAAAGCTAGTGGAAGACTAAATTACCCGAAAGGGGCAAGGGCAGTAGGGGAGTGGTCAGTGTAGGGAGGTCCTTGGTTGATTTTGCTGCGATGGCGGTCAGACAAGAACCCTGCATTGGAACTTCCTATAAACTGTAGCGGGTTTTCTGAAGCTAGTGGAACTTTGTAAAGGCCTCGTAGTGTTACCCTGCCTCGCCTCCTCGGTAGAGGTGTATGGGAAGTCGCGATCCCTTGGCAGATGGGTAACATGACTTGTGGGTAAAGGGTACAACCTCTGCAGAGTGTAAAACTGGTATACTAGCCGAGCTCACGGTCATGAGCAGCTCAGGACTCTGATGTTTAAATTATGGAACTTAAATTCAATTTTGTCATTTGCATTGCATGGGATTGTTATTAATTTTGTTCTATTACTTTACTTATGGTTTGGTAATTACTTACACTTAGTAACTGCTAATGAAATTTTGACCAACTACTTAAAAGCAATGCTCAGCTTTAACCCCTGTCATTGATTAGCCTTACACATCACATGAACTCACACCTTTGTGAGTTTATGTCCACTGGTTCCCCACAACTTGTTGAGCTATGATCATGTGTGAGCTCACCCTTGCTGTCTCACACCCCCCCATAGGAGAAGAGCAGGTGGTTCAGGAGGAGCCACAAGGCGAGGAGTATGATCTGATCTAGATGGTGTTTCTCAGTTGACATTGGCGCCGACGATCCTTAGTTCGTTTTATGTTTATTCTTTTATTTTGTAATAAGTCTTCCGCTATGTAATAAATACTCTGATGTTTTATGACATTTATCTCTATACACTCTGTTATTATATATGTTGTCTTCTTGGCGCATGTATGAGATGCACCTGGCTTTGTTCCTTAAAGCCGGGTGTGACAGAAGTGGTATCAGAGGAAATGTTGACTGTAGGACGAAACCTAGATAGAAATGGACAGACCCTTCACTACTTACCTTATTCTGATTCATTCTATACTCATCTCATCTTGATCTTGTCTCACCTTTTGCTATTCTACTCTGATTAGTCTTATCTCTTCTACTCTAAGACAAGATGGATTCCACACCTTGGAATCCTACCACTAAGATCTTTTTAAGAGATAGGGAACCCAAGACAAAATTTAAAACTATTTTCTTTAAAAAAATGTTGTTTGATTGTGCTGATGCTAAATGCCTGATTTGCTTCTTCGATTGATTGAAACATTATAGTTGGACATCTTAGCATGTACCAACATAAGGTATTGAATTAGCTTTATTAGGTGAAATATTAATTTGCTTAGCTAATAAATCCCCCAAAGTAAAATGATTTGTAAATACCTGCCTTGTCTACTATTTTCTTACCATATGCATCTAACTCAGATGGTCAATACCAGGCGGGGTGGTGGAATTGATTTGCCTCCTAATCGACACACTCGGTGGATATATAGACAACCCCAGCCACAACCTGCAGAGATGAATCCTCCTAATCCTCCACCAGGCGGAGTTGATCCACTAATGGCAGCTCAGATGGCGGTGATGCAGCAAATGGCGGACACTATGGCTGATATGCGTGCCCAGATGCAGCAAGAACGCCAAGAGATGCGTCAGGAAAGAGAAGATATACGACAGGAGTTGCGCCAGGAGCGAGAGGAGACACGCCAGGAAAGGAGGGCGCAACAACAGCAGCTGCAACAACAAATGCAACAACAACAACAGCAGCAACAACAACAACAAGTACCACTGCCTCCACCACCACCACCAGTTCCACCCCGAGATAAACATAGGGAGTTCATGAGTCATAAGCCACCTACATTTGCAAGCTCTCCTGATCCACTGGATGCAGATGATTGGCTGAAATCTGTGGAAAAGATGCTGACTATTGCACAATGCACTGATCGGGAGAAGGTTTTATATGCTTCTAGACGTCTGACAGGTCCTGCTGCTGACTGGTGGGATTCATATACTGCTGCCCACGATGCTGCTGATACTATTACTTGGGCGGAGTTCAGTACGCAGTTCAGGAACTATCATTTACCAGCTGGATTAATGAAGATTAAGAAGAAGGAATTTCTGTCGCTAAAGCAAGGAAGTATGTCAGTCAGTGAGTACCGCGACAAGTTTATCCAGTTATCCAGATTTGCCCCTGATGAAGTTGTTGAAGATGAGAGGAAGCAGGAGCATTTTATTGAAGGACTTAATGGACCACTGCAGTATGCTCTAGTGGCACACACATTTCCATCGTTTCAGAGGCTGCTTGATAAGGCCCTGGCTATTGAACACAAGCGTGTTCAGCTGGGAGATTTGAAGAGAAAGGCTATATCTCAAGGACAAGGAAGCAGCAGTGATCGACCTCGCTACAGTTCACCTCAGGGTACTCCAGTTCGCACTGGCGGAGGCCAGCGCCCAGTTCAGCAATCACCACTGAGGACTCCACCTCCTCGACAGGCTACCCCTGCTGGCACCCCGACGAAGTTTTCAGGACAGAGTCCAGGAACTACTTGTTTTAAGTGTGGGAAGACTGGTCATTATGCAAATGTCTGCCCACAGAGGATTGCTACTACTCCAATTCAGAACAGGCAGCAAACTCCAGGATCTGGCAAGGGATATTCTATTGCCAAGGTTAATCAAGTCAATGTTGATGCTACTCCGGATGGTGGGGACATCGTACTTGGTATGTTTTATGTTAATGCAATTCCTGCAACCATATTATTTGATTCTGGTGCTACACATTCATTCATGCCTGCTAGATATGCCAACACAAATGAAATACCACTGCTAAATATGAGAAAACCCATGATAGTAATTACACCTAAAGGGCCTGTTGAGGTGAATCAAATGACACGTAGATTGACATTGACCATTATGGGTAGAGAATTTGGAGCTACTGCTATAATATTAGAGTCAAGCTGTATAGATCTGATCCTTGGTATGTCATGGTTAAGAAAGGCAAAGGCCGTTATAGCATGTGGTAGAGGCACCGTAGAACTCACTACCACTAAAGGAGAAAGATTTCAAGTTAATATTGCAGTAGCCTCCTCATCCATGCGTGCAATGTTCTTTATACCTGAGGAGTTTGTTGGTGACAACATCCGGGTGGTTAGAGATTTTCCGGATGTCTTTCCAGAGGAGTTACCAGGAATGCCACCTGATAGAGATGTTGAGTTTGTTATTGATCTCTTACCTGGAACCGCCCCTATTTCTAAACGGCCATATAGGATGTCAGTAGAGGAGTTGAGGAACTTACGAAGCAGTTAACTGAGTTACAAGACGCTGGGTACATTCGTCCGAGTTCCTCACTGTGGGGAGCACCGGTACTGTTTGTACAGAAGAAGGATGGATCACAAAGACTGTGTGTGGATTATAGGTCTCTCAATGATGTTACGGTGAAGAACAAGTATCTGTTGCCCCGTATTGAGGATTTATTTGATCAGATGAGAGGTGCTAGAGTATTCTCGAAGATTGATCTCCGATCCGGTTACCATCAGATGAGGATTAGACCATCGGATATACCCAAGACGGCTTTCTCGACTCGATATGGATTATATGAGTTCACTGTTATGTCATTTGGATTAACCAATGCACCAGCTTATTTTATGAACTTGATGAATAAGGTGTTTATGGAGTATTTGGACAGATTCGTCGTGGTATTCATCGACGATATTCTTATTTATTCCCAGAGTGATAGCGATCATGAGGAACATCTGAGATTGGTGCTACAGAAGCTACGAGATAACCAGCTATATGCCAAGTTCAGCAAGTGCGAGTTTTGGATTGGCGAGGTGCCATTTCTTGGTCATATCATTTCTAATGGAGGAATTTCAGTGGATCCTACTAAGGTTAAGGAGATAATGGAGTGGAGAGTACCCACTACAGTTACTGAGATTCAGAGTTTCTTGGGATTAGCAGGATATTATCGGAGATTTATTGAAGGATTTTCTAAGATTGCTAAGCCTATGACGTCGCTTTTGGAGAAAGGAAGAGAATTTAAGTGGGACGAGAAGTGCCAAGACAGCTTTGATCAATTGAAGAAAAGATTGATGTCACCACCAGTATTGGTTATGCCAGACCTACAGAAAGGATTTGATATTTATTGTGATGCATGTGGCCAAGGCTTAGGATGTGTGCTCATGCAGGAAGGACATGTGATTGCCTATGCTTCTCGTCAGTTACGCAAACATGAATTGAACTACCCCACTCATGACTTGGAATTAGCGACCGTTGTGCATGCGCTTAAGATTTGGAGACATTATATCATGGGGACCAAGTGCCAAGTATATACGGATCATAAGAGTTTGAAGTATATATTCACTCAGAAGGATCTCAACCTTAGGCAATGCCGTTGGTTGGAGCTTATTAAGGATTATGATTTGGAGATTCACTATCACCCGGGCAAGGCGAATTTGGTTGCAGATGCCTTGATTCGAAAGGAGCATGTTCACTCAGCTATTGTTGCCCAGCTACCCGATGAGATTGTTGAGGATTTCAGGAGACTTAACCTGGGGATAGTTGCTCATACTGAAGGAGTTACTATTGATGTGGAACCTACTTTGGAGCAAGAAATCCGCAAAGGTCAACTTGATGATGCTAAAATAAAAGAGATTAAGGATCTGATTACTGAAGGTCGAGTTCTGGAGTTTACGGAAGATGAGCAAGGCACTGTATGGTTCAAGAACAGGATGTGTGTTCCTGATATTGAAAGCCTTCAAGAGACTATATTGAAAGAGGCCCACGACTCAGATTATTCTATTCATCCTGGTAGTACCAAGATGTATCAGGATTTGAAACAGAAGTATTGGTGGTATGGATTGAAAAGAGATGTAGCTGCACATGTTGCTATGTGTGATGTATGTCAAAGAGTTAAGGCTGAACACCAGAGGCCAGCTGGACTATTGCACCCACTGAAGATACCCGAGTGGAAATGGGAAGAGATTGGTATGGATTTTATTACTGGATTGCCTCGCACCCAGAAAGGATATGATGCTATATGGGTGATTGTGGATAGATTGACTAAAGTGGCTCACTTTATTCCTGTCAAGACTACTTATAAAGGTTCTCAGCTAGCAGAGTTATATATGGCTCGGATTGTGTGTTTACATGGGGTACCAAAGAAGATCGTGTCTGATCGAGGTTCACAGTTTACCTCAAGATTTTGGAGAAGCTTTCATGAGAATATGAGTACAAAGTTGAATTTTAGTACGGCTTATCACCCTTAGACTAAAAGGACTAATCAAGTATTGGAAGATATGTTGAGAGCATGTGTGTAACACCCCTGGTGTTACTATAACTAAAACTTGAGCATGACATCATAACATTGGCATTGCATATGTTTGATACACCTAGAGTGCATTCACTAGGCAAAAATTTCAAACAAGTTGTATTGTTTTAAGTGTTTTTGCAAATAGCACCCTGGTTTAGGAACTTAACCCTAAATAGAGGTTAAAGGGGTAAAACTTCACTTAAGATGGGAAAACCTAAAGACTTTAGGGAAAGAGTCATAAAATATCCCCAAAAAACAAAGTGGAGTCACATTTATACCCCTGGGATATTAAAAAAACCCTAATTGGAACCCTGGAAAACCCTAAAACTAAACCCTAGGGACCTAAGTGCAAAATTAGTCCACTTTTGGACTAAAGTGCAAAAACCAAGCCAAATAGGTACCATAAGTTCCTTGGTTCACAAATGTGTGGACTTGAAAGCCAAATGTTGAGTTTTGGACTCAAATGCAAAAAGGACCCCCAATTGAGATTTCTCTAAGTCTGAATTTCAGTTTAGTGGGTTCAACTTTGGAGCCCTGTATCTTTGAAAATATAGGGATTTTGCCCAAAGTGATCACAACAAGTTTGTAGCCCAATTATAGGAGAACAACTTTGTTTAAGGATTCAAGCCATGTTCTTATAAGAAATGTGGAGAAAATCTCAACCCATGTTGGACTGTCAGACTGTCTGAGGTCTGAAGTTCAGACTGACAATGTTTTGAGATGAACTTTGAGCTCGATTTTGAAGGGGATCCAGTGACTTTTTGTGAGTACACATTATAGCAAAGATATAGATGGATGATAGCACTACAACTTTGTTGCAGATCATTGGGCATGTTGCCATGAAAAATTGGGAGCAAATCGAGCCTAAACCATGGCTGTCAGGTTGACTGAATACTGCAGCCCATGGTACAGTGACCATTGAGGATCAGATCGCCAGCCCCAGAAAAGATCTCACCGGCGGTGGCTTTCCACCGTGATTCACGTCGCCGGCGTCATGATTCGTGCTCTGGGTGAGTGGATAACGTCGTGCGATAGAAGCCCCTCGCCGACGGTGAGCTGGAAGTCACTCTGGTGACATCACCGTGGCTCTCTCTCCCCCTTTGCGGCTGAGCGGATTAACACGCCGTCGACCGTCGCCTCCCGGCCGTGCGCCGCGTGGCTCAACCCTTCCACCGCGTCGCTGTAACCCGCTACTGCTGTCAAATCAACGCCGGTGAGGTTGCCACGACGTAGGACACTAATTCTCGTGCGCCAGTGTTCTTCTCCACCTCCGACCACCGCGCGTCTTGCTTGAAATTCGCGGCCACTGCCCGCTAGCTCTATAAATTGAGCGTACCTCCAGCTCCGGTATGCATCCAAGCACCTATTGCACCCACCTGCATCCCGAAACCCCCACCAGAGAACACGAATTTGGGATTTCCCCCAAATCGGTTGAAGAACACAGTGAAACGAGCCTCACCGTCGCCAGCCATACTCCGGTTAGCTCCTCCCCTCTGCTTCCTTGTTTAAGCATTCTTATGCGTCTACGATGCTTGCCGAGCCACTGAATTGAACTAAGAGCCCTCTGGTCGCCGGGAACACGACCGTATAGCCGCCATGATCACGGCCACCGTGGCCAGAGCTACGTAGTTGGTCTTAGTTGCAATTAGGTTGGGGGAAATGGTCAGGGTAGCCCCGATTTCATGTCTGCCGCTCGAAGAACCCAGCCGTTGTCCCGTTCGGCCGGTACAGGTGCTCGCCGGAGCACGGCCGCGCGTGAACGCCGTCGGGGACCTCCCTCTGCGAAGAATTAGAACTGCAGGGGTTTCCTTGCAATCTGTCAGTGACACAGTGCAATAGTAAAGAAGCTTGTTCTCCCATTAGCCAAACCCCGAGGCCCTTTCTGCAAAGTTGCCAGAGCGCGGGCGCGCGCGCGCGCTTTCCCCTCTGGACTGGGCCGTCTGGGCTGGTTTCAGCCCATTACTATTGAAGCTTTTTCCTTTTTCTTTTTCCACAGAGCTTTAGAAATCTGTTAAAAATGGTAGAAAATGCTAAAATTGTGAAACTAATTTTCCTAGGCTTGTTATTTTCCCTAGAATTTAATAAAAATATTTTTGTGATTTTTAGTGGAAATAAGAAATTTTAGGGTATTTAAAGTAGTTAAAAGTTTTAGTTATGGATTTTTAGAAAATAAGTAATAAGCCCAAAAATGCCCAAACTTTTTATGGGCACTTAAACCAATATTTAGAAGCCTTGGGTAGAATTTGGGTTGATTTGGACCTTGTTTGATCACTAAACCCAAAACCACCCCCCTGCCCTATGAACTCCTTTACCGACTCCGGAAACCCTAGGTTCTCGGAGTACCGTGAAGGAAAGTTGTACTCAAGACTTAGATAATAAGTTTATATTATCTTTGCATCGTCATGAGCATCCCATGGCACTCATTCTTATGCATGTATATGGTTATGTTAGAACACGAAGAAGAAGAAGAAGTCACTGAAGAAGGGATACCACCATCCTCAGATCCTCAAGCAGGCAACTGCTTTTATTTCGATATTTGTGGATCCGAGCAGGACTCACCTGATAACAAAGGCAAGCCCCGGTGCATTTGCCACCTCCCTTGATGTTTTTAAAATCTTTCTCACTTGCTTGCTGCATTAGGTGATAGGAGTTGATTGATTAAACAATTCCTGCATTATCTTCCTTGATCTTGATTACCCTCCTTGAAACCCTGTTTTTACAAAAAGGTTTTACTATGCTTAGTATTGCTTAGAAAAACCAAAGGATTTGTTTTACAAAAGATGTTTGGCAAAGTGGGAGGGTTGTTTTCGAAAATAAAACTTAATGGTGAATCCATCATGGCCATGATGGGTTCAACATCGGAAAAGATGTACCTCTGCCAGGTACCAAGTTTTTGGGATTAAATGATTGAGCTGAGACCGGGCGGGTGACTTGCACGAGAAGAGAGTCTCGGTGTAGTGTCTCTGTCTGAGTCGATTAAGGACCGTCTCGATGTAGGCTTGATGATCGAGGACCCTTTAACTAGTCACATGCCTCGTCATGGGTAAGCCTTGCCTCGGGCAGACTAAGGCCGGAATAAGATAACACGAAATGGGCGTGGAGCGGTGGCGAGAGTAGCGTGTACCCCCCGTAGCAAGAGGCTGGACGGTGGTGTATCTGTGCTCTCGGTTTGCGTGAACCTGATCCGGTCTTAAGAACCCCGGTGGCGGGTTGACATATGCAAGGGTTAAGTGCTACATATGTCGTGTGATTGGAGATCCTCAGCTGAGTATAATCGATTCGGATCGCCGTACCTTCGCGGTTATGAAGACTTGGTCACTGACCTACACGTAGCATTCCACTAAAGATGATGGGTTTTTGTTAAGAAATTGGCTAGTGCAGGACCAGTGATTGAACTAGGGTAGAAAGAACTCTAGTTACAGGTAATTGAACTTAACTTGACAAATAAAATTTGATTTTTAAGGATCCACTTTAGTAAGCATTTCTGCAAAACAGAGTCTTTGATTATTGAGAAGCCTTACCTTGACTCCCTAAAAGCCAGCATACCCTTGAGAGTCTTTTCTTTAGTCGGGTAAGTCTTGCTGAGTAATTCCATACTCAGGGTTTATCCCTTCGTTGTTTTTAGGTGAGGAAGTAGCAGATTTCTGCTGCTTCTGTGCCAAGGTGGTTCCCAAAGAAGAAACCCAAGACTGAAGTGCGGGAGGACTTGGTCCTCCATATAGAACTTTTACTTAAATCTTCTCGGGAGGAGTTTTTGGCCTCCCTTGGTTTGTATAATATTACTACTCAGCACTCGCTCTTAGTTCTGGTCTGTAATAAAACAACTTGAGCTTGCTTTTAAATAAATGTGAATTATGTAATCGCTTCCGCAATTCTTTATCTCCGATGTTCTGTAATGTCTGCAAGACGGGTGAATCGTTCCTGGTAAGGTAAGGAAAGATACCGAACTTGTCGAGTAATTCAGGGGCACCTACAGGGTTGTCTGAAGTCCGTTGGACAAGGACAACTATAGGTGGGCCTAATTACTTGGGAGGTTCCGTCACAATGTGCCCTTCAACATGGAGGAAGTTGGGATAAAAGTCTACCTTATGCTGAATTCTCATATAACAATAGCTATCAGGCCAGTCTGAAGATGTCACCTTTTGAAGCTTTATATGGGAGAAAGTGCAGGACTCCTTTGTATTGGGATCAGACTGGAGAAAGACAGTTCTTTGGGTCTGAATTGATTCAAGAAGCAGAAGAACAAGTCCGTATAATTCGAGAGAATTTGAGGGTGGCTCAAACCAGGCAAAAGAGCTATGCTGATAATAGAAGAAGACCACTGGAATTTGAGGAAGGAGATTATGTGTACCTCAAGGTGTCACCACTTCGTGGAATGAGGAGATTCAAAGTCAAGGGCAAATTGTCCCCTCGCTATATTGGACCATTCTTGATCTTTAGGCAAGTTGGGGAGATGGCATACCAACTCGAGTTACCTGCTAGTCTATCGGATGTGCATAATGTGTTTCACGTATCTCAACTCAAGAAGTGTCTCCGTGTTCCTGAGGAACAGTTGCCAAAGGAAGAGCTTAGTGTTCAGGGTGATTTGACTTACACGGAGTACCCGATCAAGATTTTGGATACATTGACTCGAGTTACAAGAAATAAGGTGATAAAGATGTGTAAAGTACAATGGAGTCACCACGGTGAAGATGAAGCAACTTGGGAAAGAGAAGAAGAGCTTCGCATAGATTTTCCCCACCTGTTCCCTAGATCCTCTTAAATCTCGAGGACGAGATTATTTTTAAGGGGGTAGGATTTGTAACACCCACTTTGTAATTTGCTAGAAATAATACCAATAGAGAAACAATTTCTCTTTATGAGAGTTTGATCTTTATGCATCATCATATGTGAACACCATGCCCGAAAACAATTAATAAAAATATATACTACCAAATTATGCATCATGCTGGATTTTGTTTTGTGTGCATTTTGTGACAACATAAAATAATCTGAGGAAGAAATATATTAAATTCCCAAAATAGAATTTAGAAGATAAAAGGAAGTTTTAGAATCTAGAAAAAAAAGAGAGAAGAAAGAAACGCGAGAAATACTACATAAAATGAAATAAAATAAGAATAAATATCTTTCAAACTGGTGATTTCAAAATGTACATTTAACTGAGCACAAAATTCACTACAAGAATTTGATTTCAGATTTGAGTTTCAAAAGAATAAAAAAAAGAGAAGAAAAGAAATTAGAAAGAAGAGAGAAAATGGAGAAAATGAACTGTGCGCGGTTGGGCCCAAGCTGACCAATTCGGCCCAACCAACGAAACACCTCACGCGGCCCAAAATTTTTCCCCACCACGCGCTGGCGCTCTCTGCACATGGGCCCCATCGCCCGGTCTCAGCCGCTCGCCACCCACTGCGCCGCGCGCTCATCACCCAGCCCCTCTATCGTGTGGGTCCGGCTCGTCTGTCCCTTGCGCGCATCCCCACCACTGCGCAGTAGGGCCAGGTCGTCAGCTCGGTTCGCTTCATCACGCCAACAGAATTCCGCCGAAGACTCCGGCGAGGCTCGCGTGCCATGCACCCCGGTCAGCCTCTCCTCATGCATAAATTGGAGGACCCGACCCTCCCTTTTCGCCACGCCTCTAGCCATCCTCGTCGGGAAATCGTGAGGGAGAGACTAGGGAGGCGGAGAGAGAATTTCGGACCGCCGCCGTCCGACTCGTGGGTGGTGTCGCTCGGGCACCCGCAGGGCGTTCCAGGGCTGCGGCGGCGAACCTGGGAACCTCAGCGACCACCAATTTCAAGCGGGGCATCGCTGCGCCAGGGCAATTCCTTGCCGTCGACCTGCGCTCTGCCGTGGATCCACCTTCGCCGTGGCCGAGCTTCTGCACTCCATTCCCCCGGTAAGAGACCTAGTCAAACGATTCGCCTTCATCCCCTTGTGGCGTATCACCCTTCAATTTTGCACTAGGGGCACTTAGGCGTTGAATCGCTGGCACGTCGGCGAGCCTCCACCGCGGCTCTGGGCAGCACCGCCGCGTTTGGGCGCGGGTGGAAGAAGACGATCGTGCGTCGTTGGATCGAAAAGGAGCGGCTACGATTAGAACGTGTATACTAATTCGGGTTTGGGGGTTGTGAGCCGTCTGATTTGGATCGGACGGATGACAAGTGACGCTAGAGCGTTGAATCTGGGCCTTGGATCACAGATCCAACGGCTGCAGTCGCGTACCGGTTCATTAAAGTCTAGATTCAATCCAGGCCAGAGAATTCCGATCGGATGGCTCAGATTAGAAGTTACCCCTTCGCAGGTCAGTTTTATTAAAGAGCCCCTGTGATTCCAGAAAATCAACCCGCCATCCACGGGAGAGGGTTCTGTGTCTTAGGAATTTTATCCCCGAGCCCCCTGCACTTTCTAGAAAATGAGGCCTGTTGGGGGCTTGTTCTCAAATGCTAAGAGTTAAGAACAAGGCAACACAGAAAATGTTAAGTGTTAAAGTCCTTCGTCCTCCTCAACATTATATCCCTTCAGGATATAAAGAATTTCGGACGAAGGTTACGAAGTACGTACCTTCGTGAGCATAATAACGAGGGACGAAGTATTCATATAAATCATGAGGTATAAAATAAACATTTAAATGTTATCATAGAATCATTTCCATTTTTATTATCATGAACGAATGTAAATGACTTCAAATTATAAATGTACCTTTGGTCCTGAAGAAGGCGAAAATACAAGTGTGATGCGAAGGCAAATGACAGGTTCGCGTGAACAGTACAGAGGTACTGTTCATCTATTTATAGACACAGGACGCAGCCTGTGACGAATTACAATTATGCCCCTTACAAAAGTTTACAACATTAACTCAGACCTCTATGGATAAAAAGGTCATTCTATCTCTATGTCGGTTTGTAACGCCGAAGCTCCATAAAAAGGAACCTTCGGCCATCCCCTGGGGACAACTTCGGCCGAAGCTGCTTCTTCGTGTAAGACCTTCGGCGCAACGAAGCATGGCCCCAACAGTAGCCCCTTTCGCGGCGCTAGATCGTTTTTCGTAACGAGCTTGATCCGTGAAAAAAGCCTCTTAAGCTTCGGGAAGCCGAAGGTCCAAAAAACACCTTCCCTGAGCTCGTTGCCGAGAAACGATTCAATTCCCGAGCTCGTGTCGGTCCCACCTTGCAGAGTTACTGTTTGATCTTTGCGGTCCACTGCGCAGCGAGTACAAGTGACTGCCCGCCTGGTGTAAAAATCCTGCCGCTTCGCCTTCTTACCTGCAGCACTATATAAACAGACGAGTAGGTGTGAAGTTACCACAGCATTCATTGCTATTTGCACTGTTTTGCTGCCAAAATTTTTAACTATAGCCGAAGCTTGATCCTCAGATTCGAACGAAGGTCCATCTCGAAGTCTGCTTCGTCAGAAAGGAAAGCTTCGGGAAAAAAGGAAAAAGAAAAAAGTGTTTTATCTTCCCCAAACTCAGAATCAAATGGCCAGAGTGCGATCTACTGCCAGAGTTGAACGTGAAGGAGACGAAGCCGAAGGTTCGAATACTGTGCCCATCTCCGAAGCAATGCAGCGTTCCGGACTGGTGATTGCGGAAGAAATGCCTGCTGCTGAAGCAAACCCGACAACTGCCGAAGGAGAAGAGAACATTGAAGAAACTGACTCCGAAGATGACTATCGCATTGCCATGCCCAGCAAGCCCAGCCACCTAGACTTCGGAAAGTCGACTGTTTCAAAGGCTGATCTCGCCAAGATGGTGAAGGCAGGTTATTTCAGTGAAAACCAGAAGAAGCTACTTCGCTTCAGGGGAGAAGAAACTACCCCGAAGCCAGAGAAGGACGAGATTGTCATTTTCAAGAGCTTTTTAAAGGCTGGGCTGAGATTCCCTCTTCATGGAATTATTGCAGATGTATTGAAAAAATTTGGTATTTACTTTCATCAATTGACTCCTAACGCTATCGTTAGGCTTAATGTTTATATCTGGGCCCTCCGAAGCCAAGCAGTGGAGCCATTTGCCGACAGTTTCTGTCGAGTTCATGAGTTACATTATCAAACAAAGGCCAGAAAAGATGGGTTACATGACAACTTCGGCTGCTACAATTTTGCCTACCGGAAGACAACAAAGTGTCCTGTTATCAGCTACCGAAGCAAATGGCCAGCAGGCTGGAAATCTGAGTGGTTTTATGTGAGGGTTGACGAAGATGAAGAGAAATTGGTACAAAGTCCACTTGATTTAATCTTCGGAGAGACAAGGCCACGGTGCCACATGACATTGGAGGGTGCCACCTGGGCTGCACTAGGTGAGTTTGAAATTATTTCAGAGCATATCGGTACCAGGGATCTGGTTCAAGAATTCTTGGCATTCAGAGTCTTCCCTACTCTGAAAGAATGGGAAATGCCCAAGCTAGAAGGGGAGAAGAAGAAGGGGGAACTTGTCCGGCTGCCTTATCACTTCAAATTCAAGAAATACTTTAAAAAGCCTTGCCAAGAGTGGCTGGACACAGTTGAGGTGATGTGCAATGAAATTCTTGGGAATTATTCCAAAAAAGAATATCAACTGATGACCGCGGCCTTCGGCACCCGCCCGAAGCGAAGGCTGAACCGAGTGCTTGATGCCCTGGGCTTCGAGTACCCTGACTATGAACGGCTGAACAAGGGTGCTGAGGGCCAAAAAAGGAAAAGAGTGGCCGAAGCTTTGAACAGGGATGAAGAAAGACCACCAAAAGAGAAGAAAATTCCCAAGAAGAGAAAAATATCAACTCCAAAGCGAAAATTATCCGATGAAGAGGGGACCCCCGCACCACCTTCTACCAGCGACGTGGAGGAAATTCTAAAGGTAATGACTGAACCCATGCCCACGAAGCTAAGTCCATTAGGGCCTCAACTGACGAAGCTTTTTCGAAAGGTGGAGGAGCCGGAAAAAACGAAGATAACCAAAGCAAAAAGGCAAAGAATTATTGCAGTAACCGAAGTTATTGACAAGACGCCACCGAGGGCATCAATTCAGAAAACGCCAGCTGTTGAGGGCACAGCAAATGTCGAAGTTGCACCTTCGGAGGTCGCGGCTACCGAAGCCGCTACAGCCGAAGATGTGAACTTAGAAACTACTATTGAAGACATCAACAAAATTTTGACAGACATGGCTGCAGAAGAAGCTGCCACCGCTGCTGAAGAAACCATGGCCACAGTGCCTGGGAAGGGGAAAGAAATAGCCGAAGACACTTCGGACGACGAAGCCTACACATTTCAAAATTTAGTTGGGCAAAAACTGTCGAAGGCCGAAATAGAAGAGCTTAAGGATTATGCCAAATCTTGCGGATATAAGCCAGGAGCTCTTCTATTTGGAGGCATTGATGATGAAAAACTGGGCTGCATCCGGGATCCAACTGGGGCTAAGGTCATCGGTACTCTATCAAAGAGTATCGGTTTTCCGAAGCTAGAAACAGACATCAGCCGCTACCGACGACAACATATCGTCGGCAGCTTATTTTATTCCAATTTCAAGGTAAACAACTTTTCTCTGACTTCTATTGTTTTTAATAATGGAAATATTCCTAACAAAGGTTGTTTATTTGCAGAGCATGCTTCTAAGCAAAGCTTTGAGGATGCAGCAAGATCTAGAGGATAAAAAACACGAAGCTATAATCGAAAATCTAGAGAGCAAGATAAAAGAGCAAACAGCTATCCTTGAAAAGAAAGACTTTGAACTCCAATCGACTGAAGGCTTGCTGGCAGAGACCGAAGCTAAAGTATCAGAATTGAATTCGAAGCTTATCTGGCAATCAAAACAATTTGAACAAGAGAAGCTAGAGCTTAATTCAAAACTTGAAGCCGAAGTCCAAACCAACTCAGATTTGAAGACATCATTAACAAGCCTTCAGGATAAATGTTTGAAATTTAGTACCAGCTGCATTCAACAATTGAAGAAGATCTTTTACTCAGTTGGAGCCAGCAGTGGAAAGTTCACGCCCGCTGCTGAAAATTTGCCAAGAGCCTTTGATCATATTGAAGCTGAAATTGAAGATCTTGACGAAGTTATAGCCGGGCACGGTGACTTCTGTGCCTGGGTAGCTTCTCGAGGCACCGCTGCAGCGTTCCTGAAAACCGGCTGTGAGCATGGAAAAGTCGTCAACAGACCGAACTTCACTCTTTCTCCATCCATTCTAGATGATATTCCTGACCTTACCCGAAGCATCTCAAATAGATTTATAAAAATGATATGGACAAAAGGCGGGCGAGAGAAAGCTGGAGACGAAGCTCGAAGTCATCTTGAACCAGTAAGAAATCATACTTTGTACTTACCTTCTCCTTCACACTTGATTTTTACTCACGATACCTTGATTCATGTAGGATGACGAAGCTGAAGATGATACTTAAAGAATACGCCGCCGAAGCGGAAACCTGACGAAGATTAGTAGGAGTAGACTAGAAAATACTCAGGAGAATTTGTAACGACTTTTTGTAAATACAATTAAACTGTTCTCAAGGAACTTTGTACATACCTTGCAATATATTCTTACCCTTCTATTGAGGCGCTTTGATGTGGACGAAATTAGTATTTTGAGCCGAAGGCGAAAAAACACCTTCCCTTCTTTTCGTACACAACGAAGCATAAAAGACCAGTTCTTCTTTTTGCCGAGGCTTTTCTTTTTTGTACACAACGAAGCATAAAAGACCACTTCTTCTTTTTGCCGAAGCTTTTCTTTTTTGTACACAACGAAGCATAAAAGACCACTTCTTCTTTTTGCCGAAGCAATCACTTAGAAACACAAATGCTATGAATGAATGCTTATGAATGCAAATGCTATGATGTAATGTAATGTGCGAATGAATGTCCAAAGCATATGTCCGAAGCCACACTCAGCCATTATTTCCTTAGAAACAACCACACATCAGCTCTGCATTCCCTTAGGAACGTCTTTGGAGCTTCTTCGCCTTTTACTTAGGCGGTATAAGCTCTGCATTCCCTTAGGAACGTCTTTGGAGCTTCTTCGCCTTTTACTTTCGGCGGAATCAGCGTTGACTTTTCGCTGTGAGCTCTGCATCCCCTTAGGGACGTCTTTGGAGCTTCTTCACCTTTTCAGTTTCGGCACTCGATGGTGCGTTCTCAGTTTTTACATTTACATTTTTTGGGGGATTTTGCTCTTATAAAACTAAAAAGGAAATTACACATGATGGCCCCATTAAAAACCTTTCTCCCCCTTTAGAAAGGAAAAGGGTGCCATGAAAAAAGAAAAGAAAAACATAAAAAGTTACATCAAGTTATACATAATATCGCCGAAGCTCATCCGCATTCCAAGATCTTGGAATTTCGTTGCCATCCATGTCCTTCAATCTGTACGAACCAGGCCTTGACGAAGATACTACTAAGAAAGGTCCTTCCCATTTCAACTGTAGCTTGCCCACTGTGTCTGGGTTGGCTACTCTCCGAAGCACCAAGTGACCCGGCTCAATATTTTTTAACCGGACCTTTCTATCTCGCCACTTGACTGTTTCAGCTTGATATTTATTGATATTCTCCACGGCCTGAAGCCTGATCCCCTCTAAAGCATCTTTTTCCACAAGGCAAGCATCTTCGGGACCTGATTCTGCCGAAGCTACTACTCTTATTGACCCAGCTTTAGCTTCTTCCGGAGTTATTGCTTCGTCACCGAATAATAATTTGAATGGGGTAAAACCTGTAGACCTTGATATTGTTGTATTGTGGCTCCACACCACTTTGATTAACTGATCTGGCCACTTTCCCCTGGGTTGATTGAAGATTAACTTCATTATTCCTGTCATTATAATGTCGTTGGCCCTTTCAACGAGCCCATTTGACTCCGGATGCCTGACTGATGCAAAATGGATCTTCGTTCCAATTTGATCACAGAAATTTCTGAAAGCTTCGGAGTCGAACTGCGTTCCATTATCTACAGTGATTGCCTTCGGTACCCCGAAGCGATAGACAATATTCTGCCAGAAAAACTTTTGGACAGTAGCCGAAGTTATTGTGGCTAATGGCTTCGCCTCAATCCATTTAGAAAAATACTCCACAGCTACTATAACATATTTTAGATTCCCTTGGGCCGATGGTAATGGACCCAACAAGTCAAGGCCCCACCTTTGCAATGGCCAGATGGGTTGTATCAGCTGTGTCAAAGACGAAGGTTGCTTTTGATCTCTTGCACATTTCTGACAACCTTCGCACTTTTGAACTAACTCCGCTGCATCCGAAGCTGCCTTCGGCCAATAAAACCCTTGGCGGAAGACTTTTCCAAGCAACGGCCTAGATCCAATATGGGACCCACACAGGCCTGCATGTATTTCTTTCATCAACTCTATACCTTCGGTTCTAGATAAGCACTTGAGCAGCGGAGCGCAAACTCCATGCTTGTATAACTCCCCTTCTATCATGACATACGGACGAGCTCTTGCCTCTATCCTTTTATTATAAGCTTCGTCATCTGATAGGAAGTTACCCTGAAGGTAAGAGATGATTTCAGTTCTCCAATCTTCGCTGTAAACAGGAGATATGTTGAGGACTGCTCTTTCAAGAAGCTCCACTGAAGGTGCCTTTATTGTTTCGAAGAACACATCCGAAGGTAACGGCAGCCCCTGTGCTGCAGACTTGGCTAACAAATCAGCATGCTCATTTTGTCCTCGAGGGATATTCTTGACAGAAAACCCTTCGAAGGAGGCTTCGATCCTTCGGACCGTGTCTAGATATTTTTCAAGCTTCGGATCTTTAGCCTTGCAACTTTTGTCAACATGACCCGAAACAACCTGGGAATCAGTTTTAAGAATCGCCCTTCTGATTCCCATTGCCTTTAATTTCCGAAGGCCCAGAAGCAGGGCTTCGTACTCAGTAATATTGTTTGTACAGCTGAAATCAAGTCTTGCTGCATAACAAGTTTTGACCTTGGATGGTGAGACCAACACAGCAGCTGCACCTGCTCCGAAGGTTCCCCAAGAGCCATCACAGAAGACTGTCCACACTTCGGCATCTTTATTTGCTTCTTCATCCTGAGCCCCTGGCGTCCAGTCGGCAATGAAATCTGCCAATGCTTGAGACTGGATCGAGGATCTATGCACATAATCAATGTAAAATTCATTGAGCTCTGCAGCCCATTTTCCAATCCGTCCAGTAGCTTCTCTATTTCTCATTATATCCTTCAACGGCTGCGAAGAAGGAACAATGATATTGTATGCCTGAAAATAATGCCGAAGCTTCCTGGATGCCATTAAAACGGCATACAATACCTTCTCCAGCTCTGTATAATTTTTCTTTGATACACTAAGGACTTCAGATACAAAATACACTGGAACTTGTTTCTTGACTTGGCCATCAAGCTTCTCCTGGACAAGTGCCGCACTTACTGCTGAGTGCGAAGCTGCCACATATAACAACAGAGGAGCCCCTGGTGTTGGCGGAGTTAATGTTGTTAGATCTATCAAATATTGCTTCAGCTCTTCGAAGGCTTTTTGTTGACTTGGGCCCCATTGAAAGACTTCTGCTGACTTCAGCACCTCGAAGAAGGGTAAATTTCTTTCTGCTGATCTGGATATGAATCTGTTGAGAGATGCCAGCCTTCCTGTCAATCTTTGGGCCCCCTTTCTTGTGGTTGGTGGCTCCATTCGAAGTATAGCTTCGATTTTATTTGGATTAGCTTCGATTCCCTTTGTTGAAACCAAGCATCCAAGAAATTTCCCCTTCTTTACCCCGAAGACACATTTTTCTGGATTCAGCTTCAAACCAGCTTGCCTGAAACTGGCGAAGGTCTCCTGCAAATCAGCAATATGATTTTCCTGCTTCGTGCTTTTTACAATAATGTCATCGACATAAGTCAACACATTTCTGCCAATCTGAGACTGGAGGACCTTCGCAGTCATTCTGCTGAAACTTCCTCCAGCATTTTTGAGCCCCTCAGGCATCCGAAGATAGCAATATGTGCCACTTGGAGTTATGAAGCTAGTCTTCGGCTCATCTTCCTTCTTCATCCAGATTTGATGATAGCCTGAGTAGCAGTCCAGGAGACTCATGAGTTCTGAAGAAGCTGCTGCATCGACTAAAGAGTCTATCCTTGGCAGCGGGAATTCGTCCTTCGGACAAGCCTTGTTGAGATCTGTGAAATCGATACACATTCTCCACTTGCCATTGGCCTTCTTCACCATAACAGTGTTAGCTAGCCACTCTGGATACTTTACTTCTCTGATAACTCCTGCACTGAGGAGTCTTTTTACTTCATTGCGAGCCCCTTCGGCCTTGTCATCCGACATCTTCCGAAGCCTCTGCTTTCGGGGTCTGAAGGATGGGTCAACATTGAGCGAATGTTCAATAACATCGCGATTTACTCCACAGAGATCATTAGCTGACCATGCAAAAACATCTTTGTTGTTGAATAAAAACCTTATCAAGGTTTTCTCCTGGTCTTCAGATAATTGCGAGCCCAACAGCACCTTCTGCTCTGCTATGTCCTCACACAATAACATGGGCTTCGGCTGATCCGCTGAAGCTGCCTTCTCCCTCCTGAATTTGTACTGTTCACAAGCTTCAGCTCCATCTATGCTATGGATTGCTTTGGAGTCAGTCCAGCTTCCTTCGGCCCTTCTAGCAGCTTCCTGGCTTCCATGAATAGCAATAGGCCCTTGGTCCGAAGGTATCTTCATGCAGAGATAAGCTGGGTGAAGAATTGCTTCGAAGGCATTAAGAGTACCACGGCCAATGATAGCATTGTAAGGATACTCCATGTCAACAATATCAAACACAATTTGCTCAGTCCTTGTGTTGTTAACAAATCCGAAGGTTACCGGCATGGTAATCTTCCCAAGTGCTACAATCTGCCGCCCTCCGAAGCCACAAAGAGGGTGCGTAGCATCATGAATCTTGTCTTCGGGCTCTTGCATTTGTCTGAAGGCTTTAGCAAATATAATGTCAGCTGCACTGCCTGTATCAACTAGGACATTGTGGACCAGAAATCCTTTGATCACGCAAGAGATAACCATGGCATCATTGTGAGGATAATCCTTAAGCTGAAGGTCTTCCTGAGAGAAAGTAATTGGAATGTGGGACCATTTTGACTTGATGAAGGGTCCCTGCACTCCAACATGCTGCACCCTTCTCTGAGCCTCCTTCTTCTGCTTCTTGTTAGCCGGCTCTGAGCAAGAACCGCCTGTTATTGGGAGCACCAGCTTCGAAGCCGAAGCAGCTCCAGCTTGATTGTTGAACGAAGCCATGTGATCATTTAATTTGAATAAATGAAATAGAAAATGGATTTTTAATATGAAAATAATTACTAGAACTTAATAAATTCATAGAAAATTCATACCAACTCCAAATTAATCCATTCCAGTTCCTAAAATTTTGTAATTTTATTCTCTACCACTTAGTGTCTCTGTTTTATCATGACAACAGTAAGAAAATTAATCCCACACTTAATCCTATTTTAAACACATAAAACCTTTGAAAATCCATAACTTAAATTCTATAACTCCAAAAATTATGATTCCTGTTCCTAGAATTTTATTTTAATGTGTAGATTATTACTGTGTATTTTGTATATATGTTTGGTGTAATATTAATTTCTCTATGTGCACTGTGCTTGTTTGTATTGTGGCGAGTAGAAGAGCCCGTTGCTGAGGATCCTGGTGAGCAGCAGGTTGAAGTAGCTGAGCAGGAGCTCATTGAAGGCAAGTTGTGCCCTTGACCACTGTTTACCCAATAATGTTCTTTAATATCATTTATCCATGCATAGGTTAATTTTGATGGGACCCAATAGGTCACCCTAGATTGTTTATCTCATTACCTTGTTTACCCCTGAATCACTTGGGTAGTTTGCTATTGCTTTATATGGTTTTGGGATAATCATTTATTACCTCTATGTTCCAATTCTTTTTGTTATTCTATTTATGTTCATGTTGAGATCATTAATGTTAATTGGAACATAGATCTTAACTTGAGTAACACGTGCCACCACAAGGGTTTAATGGGACGCCCTTGGCTGACTAATTAGGAAAGCTAGTGGAAGACTACCTTACCCGAAAGGGGCAAGGGCAGTAGGGGAGTGGTCAGTGTAGGGAGGTCCTTGGTTGATTTTTCTGCGATGGCAGTCAGACAAGAACCCTGCATTGGAACTTCCTATAAACTGTAGCGGGTTTTCTGAAGCTAGTGGAACTTTGTAAAGGCCTCGTAGTGTTACCCTGCCTCGCCTCCTCGGTAGAGGTGTATGGGAAGTCGCGATCCCTTAGCAGATTGGTAACATGACTTGTGGGTAAAGGGTACAACCTCTGCAGAGTGTAAAACTGGTATACTAGCCGAGCTCACGGTCATGAGCAGCTCAGGACTCTCTGATGTTTAAATTATGGAACTTAAATTCAATTTTGTCATTTGCATTGCATGGGATTGTTATTATTTTTGTTCTATTACTTTACTTATGGTTTGGTATTTACTTACACTTAGTAACTGCTAATAAAATTTTGACCAACTACTTAAAAGCAATGCTCAGCTTTAACCCCTGTCATTGATTAGCCTTACACATCACATGAACTCACACCTTTGTGAGTTTATGTCCACTGGTTCCCCACAACTTGTTGAGCTATGATCATGTGTGAGCTCACCCTTGCTGTCTCACACCCCCCACAGGAGAAGAGCAGGTGGTTTAGGAGGAGCCACAAGGCGAGGAGTATGATCCGATCTAGGTGGTGTTTCTCAGTTGACATTGGCGCCGACGATCCTTAGTTCGTTTTATGTTTATTCTTTTATTTTGTAATAAGTCTTCTGCTATGTAATAACTACTCTGATGTTTTATGACATTTATCTCTATACACTCTGTTATTATATATATTGTCTTCTTGGCGCATGTACGAGATGCACCTGGCTTTGTTCCTTAAAGCCGGGTGTGACAGCTTCGGACAAAATCTTATGCCAATGCTTAGGATTATCAGATATCTTCTTTTTTATCAAGTTAATCAATGTCCTATTACTAGACTCGGCCTGTCCATTGGCCTGGGCATAATATGGAGATGAATTAAGCTACTTAATTCTATATAATTCAGCAAATTCACGTACCTCTTTTGACATAAAAGAAGTTCCTTGATATGTAGTTAAAGTCTGGGGAATGCCAAATCTATGAATGATATGCTCAGTTATGAACTCAATCACCTCCTTGTGTGTCATGTTCTTTAGAGCAACGGCTTCAGTTCATTTGGTAAAGTAATCATTGGCAACTAACACGAACCGATGCCCCTTTGATGATGAAGGATGAATTTCTCGTATAAAGTCTAATCCCCATCCTCTGAAAGGCCAAGGTTTGATGATAGGATGTAATTCGGCTATAGGGACCAACTGTAGGTCGCCGAATTTTTGACACACTTGGCATCCTTTGTAGTACTTAAAACAATCAGCTATCATGTTAGGCCAATAAAAATCAGACCTTCGCAACAACCACTTCATCTTTGGAGCCGATTGATGGGTACCACAAATTCCTTCATGTACTTCGGTCATAGATAATATAGCATCATCTAGCCCAAGCACTTAAGCAGGACGTCGTTGACTAGTCACCGGTAGAGTTCATCACTCATTAAAACATACTTGAAAGTTGTACGCCGCATGTTCTTATATGTCCTGATATTGGGATTTCATAAATAATTAGTTATGGGTGTCCTCCAATCACTTGCACTGGCTTTATTATCAACCGAATCAATTAGGAGAACTTTCCCGGTAACTCCGGACAGTCCAAAGTCTCTACTCGGACGGTCCGCGACCTGGGGAATTGGCCCTGCACCGGTTATCAGATTTTAGTGTTGTGAAATCTCCCTCGCTTTATCCGATAACCTGATGCATCTTGTGCCAAATTTTTAGCTCTATGATTCTCAACTATAGATATATATCGAATACTGAATTCGTCAAAAGAATGAATTATGCCCCAACATTTTTCGAGATAACTATTTATAGTGCCATCAAAACATTGATATTCTTCTAACACCTGTTGGACGACCAGCTGAGAATCACCAAATGCCTTCACATGTTTTACTCCCATACAATTTAAAAGTTCCAAGCCGAACAAAAGGGCCTCATATTCGGCTTGATTGTTAGTGCAATAAGTTTTCAATCGGCTAGAGAAGTCGAAGGAGACATCACTTGGTGAAACAAGTACTATGCCAATTCCTTGCCCTTCATTGCAAATCGATCCATCAAAATATAAAGTCCAAGGAGTAATAGTGAGGTATGACATGTCTAGTTTATGAGTATCATTGATCCGATGTTCTACAATAAAATCCGCTACGACCTGGCCTCTCATAGATTTCAATGGTTAATAGGCCAAGTCATATTCTATGAGTGCATAGGCCCACTTACCAATTCTACCACTCATAATTGGGTTATACAACATGTACTTGATCACATTGGCTTGACCAGATACAGTGCAATGACTAGACAGTAAATAACATCTACACTTGGTGCATGCATAAAACAAGCATAAGCATAACTTTTCAATAAAAGTGTACCTCATTTCAGCATCCACCAACCTCCGACTTAGATATGTCACCACATGCTCCTTTTCTTCAGTTTCTTGTGTCAGAACAACCCCAATGACCTTATCTTCAGCTGCAATGTATAATCGGAATGGTACTCCTGCTCGTGGTGCTTTTAATACGGGAGCCAAAGACAAGTATTTCTTAATGAGATCAAATGCTTCCTGCTGCTCTGTCGGTGTTTTGGGTCCGACCGCACACCCGGGGTTGCCCCTCAAGGTGTTTTAGGAGTAGGACGGTGTCAACAACTGTAGCAGAATGGTTCGTGCCGGTCGCACGAGGGACAGTGGACAAGGTTTACAGGTTCGGGCCGCTTAGAGATGCGTAACACCCTACGTCCTAATGAGTATGCTTGGTGGATGTGGTTACAAGAGAGCTCTCTGGATCGAGAATACAGAGAGTTGATGTAGGTGGCTTAGTAAAGGGTCGATCGTTCTGAAGGGGTGCCCCCTAGGCCTTATATACTCGATCGTGGGGCAGTACACGTGGATAAGATAGCAACAAGTAGCTAAAAGATAGTGAACCTCTTGAGATTATCTCTACGTAACCCTCTCCGACTTATCCTCGCGTGGCTTCGTTGCATGGAGGCTCCAGCGCGGGAAAGTCGGATCTCTATTGCGGTCATTCGATCGATGTTGTGGGCCGTCTGGGCTTGTACCAATCCGGCCTCATGTCGTTCTGCTTCGCTGGTTGTTTCTCCCCAGGCCCACGAAAGAATGACCTTACGATTTATTGGGCCCTTGGGCCTTTCGTGAGGTCCTTTACTCTTTTAGTGGACCCGAGGGATATCTATCCCCCACAAGCCCCCGATCTTTGGGTTAATTTAGAGGTAATCAACCCGAAGATCCCAGGTCCAGTTCGTAGGTAATTTGAAGAAAGATGGCTTCCTGTTGTCTTCTCCTGCTCCGATCACTCGTTGACCAAAACCTGGTTTCGTGCCTGTGCCTTAGAGGTTGACATTTCAATTTGTAGGATTCTGAAATTCATTGGGTGCACCGGAGGTGCACCCAATGGGTGTAGCCCCCGAGCTTCGAGTAGATTTTAGAAAATAATCTACTCGAAGGTCTTCAGTAGAGATCATTTCCATTTGTGCTCACTCATTTTGGTTGAGGGTTGGCTTTTTTAATCTTGTCCCACGCTTTAGAAATCGGCACTATCTCGGCTTGGAATGATAATCCATGGGGTGCACCGGAGGTGCACCCAATGGGTGTAGCCCCCGACCTTCAAGTGGAAATTTGAGGATAATTCACTCGAAGGTCTTCTTTTTATGTCCTTTTGCTGAAGATCATCCTTTCTGCTTGTAAAAAAAGCTGGCGTGATGTCATCCGCGCTATGTCATCAATATTATGCTTCAGAGGTCAGCATGTATTTTGTCTTTTGCGGCCGAGTTCGCAATCCATCCGTATCTTGCTAGGTAGTGTAATTTATTTGCTCTGTGACTGATTGGACATTTGATGGACGTTCTCTGTCTAGTCTTCAAGTCGTGTCTGTCGTCCATATTTTGCACTCTACTGGCTATATTTGGCTTCCCTCTAACTCTTGTTGATATCTCGTTTTTGTCTTGAGGCATTCACTGCATGCCCTGCACAGATGTGACCATTTTGAAAAATATACTGATAATTCCTGGGTGTCCCCCCCCAATGGGTGTGGGCAAGGGACGGCTTGGTACGCTGAGTGTTTCAGCCGGCTGCTTCTGAGTAGTAATGTGATGGGACGGCGAGTGTAATCATATCCTTTGCGCTGTTGACTGGAGTCCCAATGGGTGTAGTGTTGCATGAAACGGCGTCAGCCGCCTGACGTGTCTCCGGACGGGTGGAAGTGCTTAATGAATGCTTTGCGACTGTTCAGTGACCGCGGTTGGAGGTGAGCGGTTGCCTTTCCCTTCTATAAATAACGCTGTTGCCCCTCTGGTTTTTTCACATCTCTTCGCTGTTCTTTACTGCTTCCTTCTCTTCTCTCCCGTCTGCTTCCGCCATGGGCAAGAGCAATAAGCACAAGCGCGAGCCGACTCCTCCATCGGAGGATTTCGGTGACTCGGAATACTCGGAGGAGGAGTTCTCCTCTGAGTCCGAGGGATCTCCGGCTCCCGTCTCTCCCCCGGCGTCGTCCGATGACTCGGACGACTCCCAGGGGATAGCTGCGGAAGTCTGGACATACATCCGGGCCGTCGAGCGCTCCAGGCTCGAGGGCTCGGATGAGGAGGACTCGGACGGCGGCGGCGAGGACGAGGATGACGACGACGACGGCAACGGTGGTGACGGCGACGGCAGCGGCAGTGGCAGGGGCAGCAGCGACGGCGGCAGGGACGGTGACGGCGGCGGCAGCAGGGGCAGCACCAAAGGCGGCAGCAGCAAGGGCAGCACCAAGGGCGGCGGCGGCGGCAGCAACAGCAAGGCCAGTGGCTAAACGCCACTGGTCTTTAGATATTAGTATAGTGTAGTTAGAATAATGTAGTAGTAATGTAGAGTAGTATAGCGTAGTATAGTAGTAGTAGTAATGTAATGTAGTAATAGTAGGGAAGCATCAACTCGCAAAGAGTTGATTTGTAAGCTTATTGTCTTCCCTTAATGAAAAAATGACGTTGGCTTCTTCTTGATGACTTGCTTTGCTTGATTATAAAACTGATTCTTTTGAGACAGTAGACGAATAACTTGGACATCATACTGACGCTTCCAGAAGTAGCCGCCGAGTAATCTTGTAGTCTGTGTCGACGTTTTAGAAGTAATGCCGAGTGATTGAACATGAGATCAGCGTTTTAGAGGCAACGCCGAGTGATTGAAGGTCGCCGTCGGCATTTTAGAAGAAATGCCGAGCGATTGAACACGAGATCAGCGTTTTAGAGGCAACGCCGAGTGATTGAAGGTCGCCGTCGGCATTTTAGAAGAAATGCCGAGCGGTTGAACATGAGATCAGCGTTTTAGAGGCAACGCCGAGTGACTGGATGGTGACGTCGGCACCTTAGAGGTAATGCCGAGCGACTGAATATGAAATCAGCGTTTTAGAGTCAACGCCGAGTGAGAGCAGGTCGACGTCGGCATTTTAGAGGTAATGCCGAGCGATTGAATATGAAATCAGCGTTTTAGAGTCAACGCCGAGTGAGAGCAGGTCGACGTCGGCATTTTAGAGGTAATGCCGAGCGATTGAACACGAGATCAGCGTTTTAGAGGCAACGCCGAGTGATAGCAGGCCGCACGAGCTATTTTGAGGATGATAACCGAGTGATGAGGTGGCCCATCGGCTTTTTGGAAATAACTGCCGAGTGACCACGTGGCATGCTGGGGTTTTGGAAATAACCGCTGGGTGATGACTGGGCACTTTTTGAAACGGTATCTGGCTCGAGAATATCCCATAAGAGCTGCGCTTTTAGCCGCCTTTGCTTTCCGTGCCCTAGTTCTTGTATTCCCGCTTCCGAATCTTCTCTGCCACTCGCCTCCAATCTGCTCGCTGGTAGAATCGAGATGGCGCCCAAGAGGAAAATCGCGAGTTCGTCCGCTGTGGTGATTCCTCCAATCGATCCCAACAGCCAGTTGCCTTTTGCAGGTAACCACATGTCCATCATTTCCGAAGCTGAACTCCTCCACCTCGTGTCCATCGGGGTTCTTCCTCCGTGGGAACTCTGTTCTTGGCGGATTTGCCACGGGACTACTGTCCCAACCGAGGATACCCACGAGTCTGTAGTTTACGCTCCTTTTCTTCTCTGCGGCCTTGGCCTTCCCATATCTCCCTTTTTCCGTGGTCTCCTTGATTTCTACCACATTAACCTGACCCATCTGAACCCCAACTCAATTCTGCAAATCTCTATCTTCGTTCACTTATGCGAAGCCTTTCTTGGCGTGCTGCCGCATTTCGGCTTATGGAAATACCTATATCATTGTCGCCCTAGGATGGCCGGGGGACAACATCAGTTGGTCGGGGGTGCCAGCTTGGAGATGCGCCGGGGACGAAAGACTGAATATCTTGAGATTCCCCTTAAAGACAGCATTAAGGGATGGCGTCTAGAGTGGTTCATAGTTGGTAATTATGGAAATTCTCTCCCCCCCCGGTCGGGAAGACAGCCAGACGTTCGCACCCCAAGCTGGACCGAGTCTCCCACAGATGAGGAGGTAGCTGAAGCGGGTGTGTTGCTGGCTGAAGTTGGACTGCTGAAAGAGAGAGGTCTAACTGCTGAAGCTGTGGTTGCTGACTTCGTTTTCAAGAACATTCAGCCACTGAAAGATAGGGTCCACCCAGCTTATCTGTATCGAGGGCTAGCCGACTCAACTCGGGTTACCAACAGGAGAATCCCTTCTGCAGACTTGGTGAGCCGACTGGAAATGATTCTCAGGGGCAAGGTGTCCAATGTTGGTGCTCCGGTGGCGTACTCGGCCTGGAATTTGCCTCCAGCCAAAGTCTTCACTCTTTTCGTGTCAAATCCACCTGCGACTGATGGCAATTTGGGCCTTAGAACGCGACCCTCTGATGAAGAAGTCAGTGTTTTGGTTGCCTCGCTTGGGGAGATTCCTGATGACGAACGACAAGTCCATTTTGAGGTGCCTTTGGATCCTAATGATGCAGAAATAAGTGCTATGCTTGATATGCTGGCTGAAGATTCTTCTGATGCTACTCCTGCTGGGATATTGGCGGTGGCGCCTCTCCCAGAAGCTGGTACAACCTTGGATGTTCAGAGACCTGTCCGTGTTCGCCCGAGACGTCCTTGTCGAGCCAATCAAACTGATCTTTCTGCTGATGAGCAGAAAAAGAAAAAGAGACGTCTTCGGCAAGTATCTAGTTTGGATCGGGGCGCTGGTCCCTCGGTTCCTGCTGCTGAGGAGGTTCCTGTGCCTGAATTTACTGATGCTGACCCCAATGGGTGTGGTACGTCTGTTGTTGATCCCAATGAGTGTACTCCATCTGTCGCTGATCCCAATGGGTGTGTTGCCTGTGTTGCTGATGAAGACGACACGGAGGAAGAGAATGATGTCCCTCTGACTCGGAAGAACAGTCGGCAATTCCTTGCCAGTGGTGAAAGTAGTGGAGTTCCCTCTCCTGCTTTGTCTGCCCTCATTGGTCTGCAAGAACTGTCCCTGGCCAACTTTGATCAAGCTCTTGAGGATATGGTCCCAGAGGACTTGTTATCAGAGCCAGTGGATGATGATGCGATTGAGGCTTGCGCTGTCGTGCCTGATGCTGGGTTGAGGTCATCCCATGCCTCGTCGACCTTAGAGCGCGATCTCGAGGGTCGGGATGCTAACTTGGATTGTCCTGGTTCTATGGAAGTGGCTGAAGGCCCGTCAACCTTAGAGGTGGTTACTGCGGAGAGTCTGGACCTCGAGAATGGTGCTGACACATGCCCAGCCCCCGAGGATGTCACCGGGGATGACTTAGCTCGGGTGAAGAGTGTAAGCCACTGCCCAGCCCCCGAGGGTGCTGCCGGGGATGATCCGGCTCAAGTGGGCAGTGCCAACTATGACCCAGCCCCCGAGGGTGCCCAAGCAGGGTCTCCTTCCTGCACTTCCATGGACGTTCACGCGGGATCACCTCCACACTCTGGCTGCATGGTGGTAGCCCAAACTTTGGACCAGGGGGTCGCTTTAGAGGGCAGCGTCCCCGCTGATCGGGCGCTCGGCTCTGTTGAAGGCGCTGAGCTGATTCCTACTGGTCTGTTGCAAGCTGCTTCGGGTGGTGGCCTTGCGCCTGGTTATCAGCTGATTTCTCCTGATTTGGGGATCCCTTCGTTTTTCTCCAATCTCCAGGTACTGTGCTGTTTTTTAGCTTGATCTTTACATTGCATGAACTTTTGTCATTATGCTCATCTGTTCTTCTCATCAGGTTTTGGTGGATGGGATGGCCAGCCAGCTGAGATCGCAAGGTGCTTCCGTCCCAGAATTGGCTTCATCTCTTTCGTGTTGGAATCCAGTGTCACTTCATCGTCGTGTATCCGAGTTGGAGGCAACTAACGCTGGTTAGTGCCCTTTTTCTTTTCTTCGCCTTTGTTGTGGACTGTTTTACCTTCTGACCTCGTTTT
Source organism: Zea luxurians (assembly GCA_029449295.1). Taxonomy (NCBI): domain Eukaryota; kingdom Viridiplantae; phylum Streptophyta; class Magnoliopsida; order Poales; family Poaceae; genus Zea; species Zea luxurians. The sequence goes on from JAOPSE010000081.1 coordinate 663,975, forward strand.
GTTTGATTACCTCTTGCTAGGAATGACTCGGTAGATTGCAATTCTTGAGGAAAAACATCCTCGAGATCAGGCTGAATTGGCCCAGCGATGCACTGATTTTGAGGAAAAGTACTCTCAAAGTCAGTCTGAACTGAGTCAGGTCTCCGCTGCCTTAGATGATGCCAATGCACTGAGTTCTTCTCTTCATGCTCAGCTCGACTCTGAAAAGGTGATATACGAAACTGTGTTTTGCCTTGCTGTGCTCCTATTACTTGCTTGGTTTTTTGAAGGAACTGACTTGTGCTTGCAGGAAGAAAAACGTATCCTTGCTGCTTCTCGTGACAATCTTGATAGGTTGTATCGCGATTCTAGCAATTCGCTGACTATCTTGGAAAGAAGTCACCGCTTCACCATGGAAGAATTAGACCTCCAACGACGTAAGCTGCAGGAATACATGGAGGAGGTAACCCGGCTTAAGCAGTTGATATCAGCGAAGGATGCTACTATCAAAGGGCTCCGAGCTTCCAAAAAATCCATTGCCCAGGAATTAGAGAGCGTTCGACTGGCTGCTAAAACTGCTGAAGAAACTTCTGTTACTCTCAAGGCCCAACGCGACAAAGCTCTGGACAAGGCTATTCGGGCGGGACGAATCTTGATGAGGAGACCCGGCGTGGTTGTTCCTGAAGACATAAGGGCTGACGTGAACGCCGCCCCTGATTCCTCGAGTCGCCCTTCTTCGTCGGTCGCTCCTGAGAAAGACGTTGCAAAATAGAAAAACATTTTGCGTGCTCCAAGCGCGCGGTTTGCATGATCGAGTATTTGTTAGAGGACGCCAGTTTACCATTCGAATGACATAATTACTCTCTCATTGTATCAGATTTTATTAGTTAATGAGTTGGCAGTAATGACGCATAATGATTATGAAATTTGTTTGCGGGATATGGAAGTCATCCCCTGAATTATATAGGCGCGAGCATGTTGCACCGGTCTTAAGCTGCTGCCAACTTAAGTCGATCGCTGCGTTTGTAGGGCATAGTGGTCACCCTAAGTTAAGTAAGCGTGAGCATGTTGCACCGCCTTAAGTCGTTGCCGACTTAAGTCGATTGCCCCGTTAGCAGGGCATAGAGGTCACCCTGAGTTAAGTAAGCGTGAGCATGTTGCACCGCCTTAAGTCGTTGCCGACTTAAGTCGATTGCTCCGTTAGTAGGGCATAGAGGTCACCCTGAGTTAAGTAAGCGTGAGCATGTTGCACCGCCTTAAGTCGTTGCCGACTCAAGTCGATTGCTCCGTTAGCAGGGCATAGTGGTCACCCTGAGTTGAGTAAGAATGCAAGTCAATCGTAAATGAATTGAGTATCCTTGAAACCTCTTTTTTATTGATGTCATATTTCCACTTTACAGAGTACATGATCATCCCAGCCGTTTTGAGATACAGCTAAGGATAAAACTTTCTGAGGTGTTCTATGTTCCAGGAGTTCCCAACTTCTGTGCCATCCATTTGAGTGAGGCGATACGATCCGGGCTGAGTGACTTCTGTTACCACAAAGGGTCCTTCCCATAAGGGTGATAACTTGTGCCGTCCCTCCCCCGTTAGAATTCGGCGGAGGACGAGATCTCCTACTGAGAAGAATCGTTGTCGCACAGCCTTGTCGTGATAGCGCCTTAGAGTCTACTGGTACCTTGCTGATTGGATTACTGCATTTAACCGTTCTTCCTCAAGCACATCTATGTCCTCCAGCCTGGTGGTCTCAGCTTCTGCTATGCTTTCAAAGATCAGCCTTGGCGCCCCAAACTTGAGATCAGCAGGTAGCACTGCCTCCGACCCATAGACCATGAAGAAAGGAGTGTTTCCATGCAAAGCTCGGCTGGGTTGGGTTCTTAGGCTCCAAACGACATAGGGTAATTCCCTTATCCACTTTCCTGCGAATTTCTCATTCTTATCGAAGACCTTTTTCCTGAGTGCATCCAATATCATCCCGTTGGCTCGCTCAACTTGCCCATTGGCTCTTGGATGGGCTACAGATGCATACTTGATCTGAATGCTCTTTTGCTCGCAGAAGTCAAAGAATTCTGAACTTGTGAAGTTGGATCCTAAATCAGTTATGATGCTGTTTGGTATCCCGAATCTGAATATTATGTCTTGTATGAATTCCACGGCCTTAGCAGAGGTTAAAGAGGCAATGGGCTTGAATTCTATCCATTTAGTGAACTTGTCAATTGCTACCAATACATGAGTGTACCCCCCTTGAGCTTTTTTGAAAGGTCCAATCATATCCAATCCCCAGCATGCGAAAGGCCAAGTTACTGGTATGGTCTGCAGTTGCTGTGCTGGCATGTGTTGTTGTTTTGATAAGTATTGGCAGGCTTCGCACCTCTGAACTAACTTGGTTGCATCGTTCTTTGCTGTTGGCCAATAGAATCCTGACCTGAAGACCTTCCCGACTAGTGTTCTGGGTGCTGCATGTATTCCACATTGCCTAGCATGGACTTCCTTCAGAAGTTGCCTTCCAGTGGATGGGAGAATGCACTTCATGAAGACGCCTGATGCACCCCTTCTGTATAATGTCTCCCCAACAAGTGTATAGTGAGCCGACTGTCTTGCAATCTGCCAAATTTTTGTCGTCTGGTTCCTCTTCATTCTTTATATAATTAATGATCGGCCTCCTCCAGTCATCAGGGTCTGACTCTGGTTGATCTATGATGTTACATTCTTCTGTCTGATCCATTGAGATACTTGACCGCAGAATTTCTTGCACGAAAACCCCGGGTGGGACCTGGGTTCGACCGGACCCCAGTTTGGACAGTACATCGGCTGCTGTGTTCCGATCTCTTTCTACATGATGAAATTCCAGACCCTCGAATTTATCTTCCAGCTTTCGGACGGCAGTGCAGTATTTTCCCATTGAATCGCTTGAGCAATCCCATTCCTTGTTTATCTGGCTGATGACTACCAGAGAGTCTCCGTATACCATTAATCTTTTGACGCCCAACGATATGGCAATGTTCAATCCATGGATCAAAGCTTCATACTCGGCTGCATTGTTGGAGGCTGGGAATAGCAGCTGGAGGGCGTACTTGAGGTGTTCGCCTCCAGGCGCAGTGAAGAGAATCCCTGCTCCTGCTCCCTGCAGCTTCAGTGAGCCATCAAAATACATTCGCCATACTTCTGCAGTCTCCGGGTTGTCTGGTACTTGTTGTTCAGTCCACTCTGATACGAAATCAACCAGTGCTTGAGTTTTGATGGCAGTGCGAGGTCGGAACTCGATGTCATGAGATCCCAGCTCGCAAGCCCACTTGGCTATTCGACCGATGGCTTCCTTGTTGTGAAGAATATCCCCTATTAGAAAACTTGTGACTACTATGACTTTATGGTCGTCAAAGTAGTGACGCAGCTTGCGGGCAGTTAGAAGTACTGCGTACAATAGCTTCTGAACTTGAGGGTACTTTTTCTTCGAGGAGCCTAGGACTTCACTAATGAAGTAGACAGGATGTTGTATTGGATAGGCATGTCCTTCCTCTACTCGCTCGACTACTAACGCGGTGCTTACCACGTGAGTCGTGCAAGAGATATACAGTAGCAAATCTTCAGCTGGTTGAATTGACGTGGCTCGCCGAGGTGGTTTCAGTACTGGTGGTGTTGTCAAGAATTTTTTCAGAGCATCTAGAGCTTCTTGCGCTTCTGAAGTCCATTGAAACTTATCCACCTTTTTGAGTAACTTGTAAAATGGCAGACCTTTTTCTCCCAGCCTGGATATAAATCTGCTTAGAGCTGCCATACATCCAGTAAGCCGCTGAACCTTCTTCTGCGATCGAGGTGCTTCCATCTTCATGATAGCTTCAATCTTATCTGGATTAGCCTCAATTCCCCGGTGGCTGACAATAAACCCGAGCAACTTTCCGGCTGGTACCCCGAAAACACATTTCTCGGGATTAAGCTTCCATCTATACCGCCTCAGACTGTTGAAAACCAGTTGCAAGTCTTCGATGAAGTCTTTTGAGTCCTGTGTTTTGATTACCACATCATCCACGTAGGCTTCCACACGCTTGCCCCAGTGATCGGCTAAGCATGTTTGAATGGCTCTCTGGTAAGTTGCTCCAGCGTTTTTGAGGCCAAACGGCATGGAGGTATAACAGAAAGCACCAAACGGAGTAATGAATGCCGTTTTTTCTTCATCTTCCTTTGCCAGACTAATCTGATGGTATCCAGAATAGCAATCCAGGAAAGACAGCATAGAACATCCAACGGTGGAGTCCACCACCTGATCTATCCTTGGGAGCCCGAAAGGATCCTTCGGACAGTGTTTGTTGAGATCAGTATAATCAACACACATGCGCCAATCCACTTTATTCTTTTTGAGTACAAGAACAGGGTTGGCTAACCACTCGGGATGTAATACTTCTCTAATGAATCCAGCTGCGACCAAGCGAGCTAACTCAGTGCGAATGGCCTCTCTCTTGTCAGGCGTGAAACGACGTAGTTTTTGCCGAATCGGCCTTGCCTGGGGATAAACCTTCAGTTTGTGCTCGGCCAGTTCTCTTGGGACTCCCGGCATATCCGCAGGTTGCCATGCGAATACATCTCGGTTATCTTGCAGAAACCGGACGAGCGCGCTTTCCTATTTGTCATCCAAGCTGGAGCTGATGATGGCCGTCTTGCGCTCATCAGCGAACCCCAGGTTGATTCTCTTGGTTTCTTCAGTCGGCCGCATAGAGGTCGCGGTCTGAGCTTCGCTCGCCGGTACTGCGAGGTCCTCCTCAGGCTTAGAGTTCGCCAGTGTGGAGGGAGCCATCGATGGCTTGGCGGTGAGGGCTGCTTGAATAGCCACTCGGAAACACTCTGCGGCGCCTTGGAAGTCGGCGCGCACAGTTATGATCCCTTGCGGTCCTGGCATCTTCAGTATCATGTATGTGTAATGCGGAATGGCCATGAACTTGGCCAATCCAGGCCTCCCGATGATGGCGTTGTACCCGCAGTCGAAGTTCGCCACTTCAAACCTCAGGAACTCGGTTCTGTAGTTCTCCGGAGTTCTGAAGGTGACTGGCATGTAGAGGTGGCCCAACGGGTATTCCCCTTCCGTCGGCACGATGCCGAAGAAAGGAGTGTCCGACTCGTGGAGCTCTCTGAGGTGAACTCCCAAGCCTTGGAGTGTCCGGGGGAAGGTGACGTTGATGCTGCTCCCCCCGTCCACTAACACCTTCTTCACCCGGCTCTCTCGGATCACCGGATCGACGAGAAGCGGGTATTTGCCCGGATGGTCGAAGTTGAGCCATTGATCTGTCTGAGTGAAAGTGATCGGGTGCTCCGACCACCGGTATGGGGCGGGAGGGCCGGTGGTCGCCATCAGTATCTGGCGATCGTTGAGCTTTTGCTGTCTTCTGTTCTCCTGTGACCCGTGTCCGCCGAAGATGACGTTGACCTCCCTGTCAACGCGTGGGAAAGCTCCTCCTCCTCCCTCCTCCTGCCGATGGGGTTGTCGCGGTTCATCTGGTCCTCCCCTCGGCGGAGGAGGAGGTAGAGGTTGGAAGGGTCGGCCGTGTCCGACGGAATGCTTGAAGTCTCGGCAATTACGAAGAGTGTGGCGCATGTCCTTGTGGTACGGGCACTGGGCGTCGAGGATGTCGTCCAACGTGCGTTCGCCTCCACGAGGTCCTCCTCGGGCGCGAGAGGCAGGTGGTCCGGTAGCGTGCACTTCTTCGCGAGGCCTCTTCTCCCATCGTTTGTCGGGTTGCTGGTTCGTGTCGCGTCGTGGTGCTGCCGGTGCGGGCTTTGCTCCTCCGATGAGGTCCTGGGCTCGCTCGTCGGCGGTGATGCAGAGGTCAGCTTCCCGGAATAGCTCCTCAGAGGTAGTTGGCGCCCTCTGTAGTATGGCTCGGACGAAAACCGAGTCATTGGAGCCTCTGTAGAAGTCCTCAATCACGGCCGCCTCCGTGACCTCAGGGATACGATTTCTCATGGTCTGAAACCTTTTGAGGTACGACCGGAGAGTCTCGTCCCCCCGGCGCTTGATGGATTTGAGGTCCCACGGTTGCGCTGGCTTGTCGGAGAGGGACTGGAAGTTGGCGGTGAAGCGTCGACTGAAGTCGCCCCAAACGTCGATGCAGTGTCGGGGTAGATGTCGCAGCCATTGCCGCGCGTCTTGCCCAAGGACAATGGGTAAGTATGCGGTCATCACGTCTTCGGACGCCCCGGCAGCTCGAGCAGCGGTGGTGTAGACGGCTAGCCAACCCCATGGATCCTGCTTAGGTTCATATTTGTCAACATTGGATACCTTGAAGTTGGGAGGCCATTGGATGGCCCTAAGGCGCGGAGTGAGGGCGGACACTCCGCACGTGTCCTCCTGTCGTCGGGGACGATGTCTGTCCCGGGGAGGGGAGTTGTGATTGTGATTCCTCGACCGTCCCCGGGTGGTTCCGCTAGTTGAAGCCGTTGCCGACTCAGTCCTGGTAGCTTGGCTCTGAGTCGGGACGCCATGATCCCTGTCATACTCCTCCCGACGGCGAATCTCGTTTTCATGCCGCCGCTCGCGCGAAGCATTGATGGAGCTTCGCGCGTCTCGGCGACTGTTGATGGCGTGTCGTAGATCGTTCGGCGGGTGAGCGAGCGGTAGAAGATGGTTGGCCGCCTGGGTGAACAGTCGTCGGTAGCCATCGGCATCAGGAGTCCGAGGAAGTCCCTCAGCTATCCGAGCCAGTACCCCTCTGACTTCGCTCGGCGTGTTCATAGCTCGGGCGAAGTCGGGGTTCAGGTTGCGCCCGAAGAATGGATTCTCCCGACTCTGCCTTGCGTCCTGCTCAGCCTGTTCCTGAGCTCGTCGGTGATCACGTCGTCGGGAGTTCCTTCGTTCTCTGAAGACGCGTTCTTCCGGAGTTTCTCCTACCTCCGAGACCTCGTCTCGCGAGACAGGCTGTTCCGGATTCCGCTCTCCGGCTGCGTGATGTCGTCGAACGTTCCTGCGCCGGTTCCTCCGTCGACGGGACTCTCGTTGAGGCGGTTCCTCCCCGGGTACAGTCGGCTCATCGTCGGAGATGATGGGCGACTCCGCTCTCCCGATGAAGAGGACGTCGGGGTAGAACGGTGCTGCTGTCGTGGTGATCTTCTTCCCGTCCCCCTTTGAGGCATGAGGGACGGAAAGAGCAACTTGCTTTTCCCCGGTTACCTTCTTTCTTGCGATCTGTGACCATTCTTTTGTCGGAGAAGTAGGCAGCGGAGTTCTCCGGGTCAGCGAGCCCTCGGCCCCCGGCTTTCCGGAGACGATCCTCATCCGGAGAGCTGGAGGTTGCGCTTCTCCGGTATTTTCGGAGTTCGTTGGGGGAGATTCCTTTTCCGGCGGATCCTCGATACGGTGCGGAATTCCTTCTTCATCCGCTACAAATGAGATTGTTCCAAAGCAGAACACGGATCCGGGACGCAGGGTGATCTTGCTGTAGAAGGGGATGGCCATTGAGCTAGCTTGGATTGTCGACACACCCCCTACCTGGCGCGCCAGCTGTCGGTGTTTTGGGTCCGACCGCACACCCGGGGTTGCCCCTCAAGGTGTTTTAGGAGTAGGACAGTGTCAACAACTGTAGCAGAATGGTTCGTGCCGGTCGCACGAGGGACAGTGGACAAGGTTTACTGGTTCGGGCCGCTTAGAGATGCGTAACACCCTACGTCCTGATGAGTATGCTTGGTGGATGTGGTTACAAGAGAGCTCTCTGGATCGAGAATACAGAGAGTTGATGTAGGTGGCTTAGTAAAGGGTCGATCGTTCTGAAGGGGTGCCCCCTAGGCCTTATATACTCGACCGTGGGGCAGTACACGTGGATAAGATAGCAACAAGTAGCTAAAAGATAGTGAACCTCTTGAGATTATCTCTACGTAACCCTCTCCGACTTATCCTCGCGTGGCTTCGTTGCATGGAGGCTCCAGCGCGGGAAAGTCGGATCTCTATTGCGGTCATTCGATCGATGTTGTGGGCCGTCTGGGCTTGTACCAATCCGGCCTCATGTCGTTCTGCTTCGCTGGTTGTTTCTCCCCAGGCCCACGAAAGAATGACCTTACGATTTATTGGGCCCTTGGGCCTTTCGTGAGGTCCTTTACTCTTTTAGTGGACCCGGGGGATATCTATCCCCCACATGCTCTGCCCCCAAGCGAATTCGGCATCATTCTTAAGCCGAAGGATAGTGGTGAAGGCATCAATCTTCCCGACTAAGTTAGAAATAAACCTTCGTAAATAATTCACCTTGCCGAGAAACTTCTGCACTTCAACCTTACAGGTTGGAGGTCCCACATTCCAAATAGACTTGATTCGGTCAGGGTCTATCTCTATACCATGTTCATAGATGATAAATCCTAAAAACTTATCAGCCGACACTCCAAAAGCACATTTACGTGGGTTCATTTTCAAACCATACCGACGCATTTTATCAAAGACTTTGCACAAATCAGCTACATAAGAACTAAACTCAGCCGAATTGACTATAATATCATCAATGTAGACTTCCACAGTTTTTCCCAACAACTCAAGGAAGATCAAATTTTTATAGCCCTCTGATAAGTAGCACCAGCATTTTTCAGACCAAATGTCATGACAACCCATTCAAATAAACCAATGAAGCCTGGACATATAAAGGTCGTTTTAGACACATCTTCTTCGGCCATGAAAATCTGATTATAACCGGCATTACCATCAAAAAAGCTAATAATTCTATTCCTTGATGCATTATTGATTAATGTGTCGGCTATGGGCATGGGATACTCATCTTTAGGAGTTGCTCTATTTAAATTGCGAAAATCAATGCATACTCTAAGCTTACCTGACTCCTTCTTCTCCACCGGCACAATATTGGAGACCCATTCTACGTATCTGCAAGGTCTAATAAAATCAACTTCTAGCAACTGGTGGATTTTGTCCTTGATTCATGGGAGACGATCTGGACAAAATGTTCTAGCCCTCTACTTGAAAGGTCTGAAACCGGACTTAATGGGCAGCCGATGCTCTACGATCTCTCGGCTAAATCCCGGCATCTCAGTGTAATTCCAAGCAAAGCAATCCAAATATTCCTTCAATAGACTGATCATTTCATTCCTAGGATCGGTCTCCAGAGTCTTATTTACAAAAGTCGGCCTTGGAGTTTTACCATCTCCTATGTCAATCTCCTCCAAAGGATCGGCCAATGTAAACCCTTGTCCTAATTTATCAAGATCTCTGAATTCCTCTATGAAAGTCGCCTAGAGGGGGGGTGGATAGGGCGAATCTGAAATTTACAAACTAAATCACAACTACAAGCCGGGTTAGCGTTAGAAATAGAAACGAGTCCGAGAGAGGGCGCAAACCAAATCGTGAGCGAATAAAGAGCGAGACACGATGATTTGTTTTACCGAGGTTCGGTTCTTGCAAACCTACTCCCCGTTGAGGTGGTCACAAAGACCGGGTCTCTTTCAACCCTTTCCCTCTCTCAAACGGTCCCTCGGACCGAGTGAGCTTCTTCTTCTCAATCACACGGGACACAAAGTCCCCGCAAGGACCACCACACAATTGGTGTCTCTTGCTTCGGTTACAAGTGAATGAATCTCAAGAAAGAATGAGAAAGAAAAAAGCAATCCAAGCGCAAGAGCTCAAAAGAACACAATAAATCTCTCTCACTAGTCACTAAAGCTTTGTGTGGAGTTGGAGAGGATTTGATCACTTTGGTGTGTCTAGAGTTGAATGCTAGAGCTCTTGTAAGGTGTAGAAGTGTGAAAACTTGGATGACTTGAATGTGGGGTGGTTGGGTGTATTTATAACCCCAACCACCAAACTAGCCGTTTGGTGAAGGATGATGTCGTCGGGCGCACCGGACAGTCCGGTGCGCCACCGGACAGTGTCCGGTGCGCCAGCCATGTCACCCGGCCGTTAGGGTTCGACCGTTGGAGCTCTGACGTGTGGGCCCGCCTAGCTGTCCGGTGGTGCAACAGACAAGCCCTGTAGGCTGTCCGGTGTGCCACCCGCGCGTGCTCTACTCCTCTGCGCGCGCTGGCACGCATTTAATGCTGTAGTAGGTGACCGTTGGCGTGGACTAGTCGTTGCTCCACCGTTACACCGGACAGTCCGGTGTGCACCGGACATGTCCGGTGAATTATAGCGGAGCGGATTCCCGAAGCTGGCGAGTTCAGAGTCGCTTCTCCTTGGAGCACCGAACACTGTCCGGTGTACATCGGACAGTCCGGTGAATTATAGTGGAGCGCCTCTGAGTTTTCCCGAAGGTGATGAGTTTAGCTTCAAGTCCCCTGGTGCATCGGACACTGTCCGGTGGTGCACCGGACACTGTCCGGTGGCACACTGGACAGTCCAGTGCGCCAGACCAGGGTGCCTTCGGTTACCCCCTGCTCTCTTTGTTGAACCCTTTTCTTGGTCTTTTTCATTGGCTTTTTGTGAACCTTTGGCACCTGTAGAACTTATAAACTAGAGCAAACTAGTTAGTCCAAATGTTTGTGTTGGGCAATTCAACCACCAAAATCAATTAGGAAATAGGTGTAAGCCTAATTCCCTTTCAATCTCCCCCTTTTTGGTGATTGATGCCAACACAAACCAAAGCAAGTATAGCAGTGCATAATTGAACTAGTTTGTAAAATGTAAGTGCAAAGGTTACTTAGAGTTGAGCAAATAGAAATTCATAAGATATACATGGATTGTTTCTTTCATTTTTAACATTTTGGACCACGCTTGCACCACATGTTTTGTTTTTGCAAATTCTTTTGTAAAATCTTTTCAAAGACATTTTGCAACTAGTCAAAGGTAAATGAATAAGATTTTTGAGAAGCAATTTCAAGATTTGAAATTTTCTCCCCCTATTTCAAAAGATTTTCCTTTGACTAAACAAAACTTCCCTTCAATAAAATTTTTCTCTTGGTGTTCAAGAGAGTTTTTAAGATACCAATTTTTGAAAATGCTACTTTCTCCCCCTTTAGAACACAATAAGATACCAATTTGAACTTTACCAATTGAAAATCAATAGTTTTTAAAATTAGGGTGGTGGTGCGGTCCTTTTGCTTTGGGCCAATACTTTCTCCCCCTTTGGCATGAATCGCCAAAAACGGATACTTAGAGTGAAATATAGGCCCTTTTGAAACTACTTTCTCCCCCTTTGGCAAACAACATATGAGTGAAGATTATACCAAAGATGGAGAGTTGCTTGGAGCGACGGCGAAGGATGAGTCAGTGGAGTGGAGTGGAAGACTTTGTCTTCGCCGAAGACTCCAATTCACTTTCAATATATCTACGACTTGGTTTGAAATACACTTGAAAACACATTAGTCATAGCATATAAAAGAGATATGATCAAAGGTATATTTATGAGCTATGTGTACAAGACATCAAAAGAAATTTCTAGAATCAAGAATATTTAGCTCATGCCTAAGTTTGGTAAAAGTTTGTTCATCTAGTGGCTTGGTAAAAATATCGGCTAATTGATCTTTAGTATTAATGTATGCAATCTCGATATCCCCCTTTTGTTGGTGATCCCTAAGAAAATGATACCGAATGGCTATGTGTTTAGTGCAGCTATGCTCAACGGGATTATCCGCCATGCGGATTGCACTCTCATTATCACATAGAAGTGGAACTTTGGTTAATTTGTAACCATAGTCCCGCAGGGTTTGCCTCATCCAAAGCAATTGCGCGCAACAATGGCCTGCGGCAATATACTCGGCTTCGGCGGTTGAAAGAGCCACAGAATTTTGCTTCTTTGAAGCCCAAGACACCAAGGACCTTCCCAAGAACTGGCAAGTCCCCGATGTGCTCTTTCTATTGATTTTGCACCCTGCCCAATCGGCATCCGAATAACCAATTAAATCAAAAGTGGATCCTCGAGGGTACCAAAGCCCAAACTTAGGAGTATAAGCCAAATATCTCAAGATTCGTTTTACGGCCGTAAGGTGAGATTCCTTAGGGTCGGCTTGGAATCTTGCACACATGCATATGGAGAGCATAATATCCGGTCGAGATGCATATAAATAAAGTAATGAACCAATCATCGACCGGTATACCTTTTGATCGACGGATTTACCTTCCGTGTCGATGTCGAGATGCCCATTGGTTCCCATGGGTGTCTTGATGGACTTAGCATCCTTCATTCCAAACTTGTTTAGGATGTCTTGAGTATACTTCGTTTGGCAAATGAAGGTGCCCTCTTGGAGTTGCTTTACTTGAAATCCCAAGAAATACTTCAACTCCCCCATCATTGACATCTCGAATTTTTGTGTCATGATCCTACTAAATTCCTCACATGTAGATTCGTTAGTAGACCCAAATATAATATCATCAACACAAATTTGGCATACAAACAAATCATTGTCAAGAGTTTTAGTGAATAGAGTAGGATCGGCTCAATAGAGGAAACAAAAGAGTAATGCTCACAGAAATGTGCAACACGAGATCTAGTGGTTACCCCCTTATGAATGTCGCCGAGGATGGTGTCGACGGGGTGATCTCGTTGGATTGCTTGGTGGACTCTTGGGTGTGGCGGTCTTGGTTCTTCATCCTCCTTGTCTTGAACATTTGCATCTCCCCCTTGATTATTGCCGTCATCTTGAGGTGGCTCATCTCTTTGATCTTCTCCTTCATCAACTTGAGCCTCATCCTCATTTTGAGTTGGTGGAGATGCTTGCGTGGAGGAGGATGGTTGATCTTGTGCATTTGGAGGCTCTTAGGATTCCTTAGGACACACATCCCCAATGGACATGTTTCATAGCGTGATGCACGGAGCCTCTTCTACACCTATCTCATCAAGATCAACTTGCTCTACTTGAGAGCCGTTAGTTTCATCAAACACAATGTCACAAGAAACTTCAACTAGTCCCGAGGACTCGTTAAAGACTCTATATGCCCTTGTGTTTGAATCATATCCTAGTAAAAAGCCTTCTACAGTCTTAGGAGCAAATTTAGATTTTCTACCTCTTTTAACAAGAATAAAGCATTTCCTACCAAAGACTCTAAAATATGAAATATTGGGCTTTTTACCGGTTAGGAGTTCGTATGATGTCTTCTTGAGGATTCGGTGTAGATATAACCGGTTGATGGCGTAGCAAGCGGTGTTAACCGCCTCGGCCCAAAACCGATCCGGCGTCTTGTACTCATCAAGCATGGTTCTTGCCATGTCCAATAGAGTTCGATTCTTCCTCTCCACTACACCATTTTGTTGTGGGGTGCAGGGAGAAGAGAACTCATGCTTGATGCCCTCCTCCTCAAAGAAGCCTTCAATTTGTGCATTCTTGAACTCCGTTCCGTTGTCGCTTCTTATTTTCTTGATCCTTAAGCCGAACTCATTTTGAGCTCGTCTCAAGGATCCCTTTAAAGTCTCTTGGGTTTGTGATTTTCCCTGCAAAAAAACACCCAAGTGAAGCACGAGTCTATTTTGAGCTCGCCTTCTATTTTGAAGCACGAGTCTATTTTGACATCCATGTATTCATCATTCTCCCCTTCTTGGTTTTGAGTCGTCAACTATATAGTCAAGGTCCAATCAATCATAGAGTCCCAAGCTCAAGGGGAGTTGAAGTCCAGTTTATTCGCGAATCCGGTTAGGACTGCAGGAGTGGTCCTCACGAAAACGGACGCCCAGACCACATACGGACTCCGTTTTCGACGTTCTAGATATCGTTGGAAAGCTAAGAAGATAAGCTTTCCAACCCATCTGGTTTCACGTCAAAATATACACGGAGCTGATGGGAATCGTCATAACAAGATGACGTCCAGAATCTGCCAGAAATTAACGACGCATATTTTTGGGCCTAAAGGACTTGTACATCCTAAGGAGATAAGCTCGGCACCCCCTTGGCCAGCGCCTGAGTCGAGAACGACTCCAATTCAAGTGGGGGAGGATGATGAGGACATCTATCCCATACAAATAATGCATGGACCGACAACACGAGCACGTGCACGACAGCTAAATCTTCAGGTTCGTTCTAACCTAATCAATTGTGTTTTAGAGCTTACGCTTGGTGCCATAGATGTTTTGATGATTAGGAACCTTGGAGAGGACCAACAAGGACTTGGGAGAGGCCAACATGTCAAGGAGGAGAAGCTAGGACGTTCACAACAAGAGAAAGCCAAGTCCGACTCAACTACGTCTCCACCTCGAAGTCCAGAACCAGTCTGCACTAAAATGAACGCCCAGCATGCATCCGAACTCCGATTAGGTTGGGCTTTATATGGATGGAAAGCTAAGGAGATAAGCTTTCCAACCCAACTGAAACCACCTTAAAATTCATCCGGAGTCAACGGGAATCGTCGAAACAAGTCAGCGTTCAGATTCTGTTTTGGTGCTGCGACACCGTTTGTTGGGCTGTTGGGCCGTGTATCGTGTTGGAGCCCATTAGGAGTGCGACCAGGGGTTGTGCACGCCCCTAACCTCTATTTTACCAGCAGTCACCACCACATTAGGGTTTGGGTTTTGCTTAGATCATATCTGTCATCGAACAGTATCGCCGTTCATCGGTTTGTGAGACCCCACCTCGTGATCAATGCAGTTTTGATTGCGTTCTTCCTGTTCTTGCTTGTGTTCTTGATTGCGCTTGTAGGGATAAGCCTTCGTGGCGAGGTCACTCGTGTGTCACGGGTGATAACCAACGGAGCAGTGGTGTAGTGATTGCGAGGAGCCGTTCGCTCAGAGCCTTGGATCATCAACGTCGAGATCTCCACCCAATCAAGTTATCGTACCTCACGGAAGATCGGGCCTCGTCCTCTATCAAGTGGTATCAGAACTCCAGGTTGCCTGTGATGTACAATCCTACCATTAGATTTATTTTGTTCGTCCTATAACCCACAAAAAAACCAAAAAAATTACGATCTGTTTATCCTGACCTAAAACCATCGCCTTAGCCTTTGCACAATTCAGTTTTGGAGTCCGCAGTTCTGAGTTTGTGTCCTAGGTTGAGTTTGGTTGCTGGTTTAGATTTGTTTTGGTTCAGTTTGATCCTTTCCATCCTACAAAATCGACCTCCAAAACAGATCCCATCTACAAAACCGATCCTAACCGATCCTATTTTATCTCATCATCACGTCCTTATCAGATTAGTTTCTATCTAGTTCGGTATTTTGATCATAACTCTCGCATACGAACTCGGAATTTAGTGTTCTTGTACTTTCTGGAAAGCTTAGAAAATTATCTACAACTTTTATATTTACAGTATTCCCAGAAAATATCATTATCGAGGAGTTATCTATCTTAGAAGTAAATCTATTTGTGATCCTGAAATTTCGGACCAGTCTGTATTTCGGGGTCAATATCTCCCACTTATTTTATCCAAAATAGGCGATCCATATATCCAAAAGAAAGAGAAAAGGAAGACCTACAACTTTTGTGTTTTGAGTTTTTGAGTTTCGAGTTTCTAAATTTGTCAAACAGTCTGTTGAAGTTAGAGCAGAAAATCTGTGATAGACAGACGAGAATTTTTTTTGATAGTCTTGTGTTATATCTTGTTTTTGCGGCACTCTTATAAAAAAAAGGGAATATAAAAAGGCAAGTGCAAAACAAAAAAGCCGTACAAAACAAAGAAGAAAAAAGAAGAAGAAAAAAAATCAGAGAAAAAAAGAGAAAAAGAGTGCGCATAAGCAGGAACACCATTGATCTGTGCACCTCTGTGATTGTTTTTCATTCCAACTTGTTACCTTGCTGTTCCTAGATCCTTGTCACCTTCTTTGTGCCTTCCTCCAACTGTGCTAATACATTCTCTAGGCCAGCAACTAGGACGAGTACTTTGGGCACTTATTCAGCATTGCTATCTGTTACTGACTTGTGTGCCACATATATATATTTAGTCAGCCTTCCCAAAGCTCCACCTTTCTCTCGAGCAGAACAGGTACTCCTTTGCAATCACACCCACGCTCGTTGGACAGTCACACCGGTCACCGTTTGCCACCTGCAGTGCTAGTAAGAACCTTGTAAGAGCGGGGTAAGACGCTTCATAACTTGTGTTCCACCACCACCACCACCCTGAGAGATAGTTGTAGGGTTCACTTTGTTTGTTGCCTTTTTGTCTCTGTTTTGTGCTAACAATGACAGGACCAAAGAACCAAACGGACAAGGAGAAGGAACCTAAGCTTAACGACGACGAGTGTGTCTCGCATCTGGAATTGAAGGAGATGATGCGCGCATTGACTAAAGCTTTTCAGAGCCACACCATTGATGATGATTCGTCTCCCTCAGGTTCTATATATCCATCTTTCTCTTCTTTTGATGCAAATATTGCAAATTAATATACTGAATGGGAAATATCAATGGATAAGATTTTTGCACGACGTCGTATATGTGATAGGCGAAAAATTAAAATTGTGGCTAGTACTTTAACGAATGATGCGTTAGTTTGGTGGAATAATTTGCATGACTATGAGAAACCACAAACTTGGACTGATGTAAAAGCACTAATGAGACAACAATTTGTTTCTATGGATGATACTAAAAATAATTTAAGTAATTCTACCGATATCATGCCTTCAGATAAATCTGAGTTGCCTTTGTTACAAGAAGATTGTCTTGTTGTTCCTTATGATAAAGAAGAGTTGTGTGATGATAATACTATTATTTCTATGCCACAACTAAAGAACAAACTTGATGTTGTTGCTTCTGATCCTATTAATTGTGCCAAAACTAGAACATTCAATCATATAACTAGTGTGCATGATGAGCTAAAATTGTTATTTTCTTTAAATACTTTGGGCTATATTGAATTTGATGTTCTATGTAATCTAAATAATTTAGAGGAGAAACTTTCTTTTAGTGCTAATTTACCATGGTTATCTAAACATACATATCATTTTATTGGAAGATATAATTGGAAAGGAGAATATATGGTACATCGAGTATATATTTGTTCAAATATGAATTCTCCTTTTGTCATAAAACAAAATGATCAACTAGAAGGCTGTGTTAAAGCTAACCATATCACGTCCAGTTCCACTTGTCCTTCTTTGTATGTTTTACAACAACAGGGTCAACTTCAAGAAGGGAAGCAAGGTTGGACGACATCAAGCACTACATCAACACCTTTTGCAGGCACCAACGACTTTGAGTCGAGGAC
The DNA here is from genome assembly GCA_029449295.1 of Zea luxurians. Taxonomy (NCBI): domain Eukaryota; kingdom Viridiplantae; phylum Streptophyta; class Magnoliopsida; order Poales; family Poaceae; genus Zea; species Zea luxurians. The sequence continues at coordinate 680,988 of JAOPSE010000081.1, forward strand.
GACTCAAAACCAAGAAGGGGAGAATGATGAATACATGGATGTCAACTATATAGTCAAGGCCCAATCAATCATAGAGTCCCAAGCTCAAGGGGAGTTGAAGTCCAGTTTATTCGCGAATCCGGTTAGGACTGCAGGAGTGGTCCTCACGAAAATGGACGCCCAGACCACATACAGACTCCGTTTTCGACGTTCTAGATATCGTTGGAAAGCTAAGAAGATAAGCTTTCCAACCCATCTGGTTCCTAATCATCAAAACATCCATGGCACCAAGCGTAAGCTCTAAAACACAATTGATTAGGTTAGAACGAACCTGGAGATTTAGCTGTCGTGCACGTGCTCGTGTTGTCGGTCCATGCATTATTTGTATGGGAGAGATGTCCTCATCATCCTCCCCCACTTGAATTGGAGTCGTCCTCGACTCAAAGTCGTTGGTGCCTGCAAAAGGTGTTGATGTAGTGCTTGATGTCGTCCAACCTTGCTTCCCTTCTTGAAGTTGACCCTGTTGTTGTAAAACATACAAAGAAGGACAAGTGGAACTGGACGTGATATGGTTAGCTTTAACACAGCCTTCTAGTTGATCATTTTGTTTTATGACAAAAGGAGAATTCATATTTGAACAAATATATACTCGATGTACCATATATTCTCCTTTCCAATTATATCTTCCAATAAAAAGATATGTATGTTTAGATAACCATGGTAAATTAGCACTAAAAGAAAGTTTCTCCTCTAAATTATTTAGATTACATAGAACATCAAATTCAATATAGCCCAAAGTATTTAAAGAAAATAACAATTTTAGCTCATCATGCACACTAGTTATATGATTGAATGTTCTAATTTTGGCACAATTAATAGGATCAGAAGCAACAACATCAAGTTTGTTCTTTAGTTGTGGCATAGAAATAATAGTATTATCATCACACAACTCTTCTTTATCATAAGGAACAACAAGACAATCTTCTTGTAACAAAGGCAACTCAGATTTATCTGAAGGCATGATATCGGTAGAATTACTTAAATTATTTTTAGTATCATCCATATAAACAAATTGTTGTCTCATTAGTGCTTTTACATCAGTCCAAGTTTGTGGTTTCTCATAGTCATGCAAATTATTCCACCAAACTAACGCATCATTCGTTAAAGTACTAGCCACAATTTTAATTTTTCGCCTATCACATATACGACGTCGTGCAAAAATCTTATCCATTGATATTTCCCATTCAGTATATTCATTTGCAATATTTGCATCAAAAGAAGAGAAAGATGGATATATAGAACCTGAGGGAGACGAATCATCATCAATGGTGTGGCTCTGAAAAGCTTTAGTCAATGCGCGCATCATCTCCTTCAATTCCAGATGAGAGACACACTCATCGTCGTTAAGCTTAGGTTCCTTCTCCTTGTCCGTTTGGTTCTTTGGTCCTGTCATTGTTAGCACAAAACAGAGACAAAAAGGCAATAAACAAAGTGAACCCTACAACTATCTCTCAGGGTGGTGGTGGTGGTGGAACACAAGTTATGAAGCGTCTTACCCCGCTCTTACAAGGTTCTTACTAGCACTGCAGGTGGCAAACGGTGACCGGTGTGACTGTCCAACGAGCGTGGGTGTGATTGCAAAGGAGTACCTGTTCTGCTCGAGAGAAAGGTGGAGCTTTGGGAAGGCTGACTAAATATATATATGTGGCACACAAGTCAGTAACAGATAGCAATGCTGAATAAGTGTCCAAAGTACTCGTCCTAGTTGCTGGCCTAGAGAATGTATTAGCACAGTTGGAGGAAGGCACAAAGGAGGTGACAAGGATCTAGGAACAGCAAGGTAACAAGTTGGAATGAAAAACAATCACAGAGGTGCACAGATCAATGGTGTTCCTGCTTATGCGCACTCTTTTTCTCTTTTTTTCTCTGATTTTTTTTCTTGTTCTTTTTTTTTCTTTGTTTTGTGCGGCTTTTTTGTTTTGCACTTGCCTTTTTATATTCCCTTTTTTTTACAAGAGTGCCGCAAAAACAAGATATAACACAAGACTATCAAAAAAAATTCTCGTCTGTCTATCACAGATTTTCTGCTCTAACTTCAACAGACTGTTTGACAAATTTAGAGACCCGAAACTCAAAAACTCAAAACACAAAAGTTGTAGGTCTTCCTTTTCTCTTTCTTTTGGATATATGGATCGCCTATTTTGGATAAAATAAGTGGGAGATATTGACCCCGAAATACAGACTGGTCCGAAATTTCAGGATCACAAATAGATTTACTTCTAAGATAGATAACTCCTCGATAATGATATTTTCTGGAAATCTCGTAAATACAAAAGTTGTAGATAATTTTCTAAGCTTTCCAGAAAGTACAAGAACACTAAATTCTGAGTTCGTATGCGAGAGTTATGATCAAAATACCGAACTAGATAGAAACTAATCTGATAAGGACGTGATGATGAGATAAAATAGGATCGGTTAGGATCGGTTTTGTAGATGGGATCTGTTTTGGAGGTCGATTTTGTAGGATGGAAAGGATCAAACTGAACCAAAACAAATCTAAACCAGCAACCAAACTCAACCTAGGACACAAACTCAGAACTGCGGACTCCAAAACTGAATTGTGCAAAGGCTAAGGCGATGGTTTTAGGTCAGGATAAACAGATCGTAATTTTTTTGGCTTTTTTGTGGGTTATAGGACGAACAAAATAAATCTAATGGTAGGATTGTACCTCACAGGCAACCTGGAATCCTGATACCACTTGATAGAGGACGAGGCCCGATCTTCCGTGAGGTACGATAACTTGATTGGGTGGAGATCTCGACGTTGATGATCCAAGGCTCCGAGCGAACGGCTCCTCGCAATCACTACACCACTGCTCCGTTGGTTATCACCCGTGACACACGAGTGACCTCGCCACGAAGGCTTATCCCTGCAAGCGCAATCAAGAACACAAGCAAGAACAGGAAAAACGCAATCAAAACTGCATTGATCACGAGGTGGGGTCTCACAAACCGATGAACGGCGATACTGTTCGATGACAGATATGATCTAAGCAAAACCCAAACCCTAATGTGGTGGTGGCTGCTGGTAAAATAGAGGTTAGGGGCGTGCACAACCCCTGGTCGCACCCCTAATGGGCTCCAACACGATACACGGCCCAACAGCCCAACAAACGGTGTCGCAGCACCAAAACAGAATCTGAACGCTGACTTGTTTCGACGATTCCCGTTGACTCCGGATGAATTTTAAGGTGGTTCCAGTTGGGTTGGAAATCTTATCTCCTTAGCTTTCCATCCATATAAAGCCCAACCTAATCGGAGTTCGGATGCATGCTGGGCGTTCATTTTAGTGCAGACTGGTCCTGGACTTCGAGGTGGAGACATAGTTGAGTCGGACTTGGCTTTCTCTTGTTGTGAACGTCCTAGCTTCTCCTCCTTGACATGTTGGCCTCTCCCAAGTCCTTGTTGGTCCTCTCCAAGGTTCCTAATCATTAAAACATCCATGGCACCAAGCGTAAGCTCTAAAACACAATTGATTAGGTTAGAACGAACCTGGAGATTTAGCTGTCGTGCACGTGCTCGTGTTGTCGGTCCATGCATTATTTGTATGGGAGAGATGTCCTCATCATCCTCCCCCACTTGAATTGGAGTCGTTCTCGACTCAGGTGGTGGCCAAGGGGGTGCCGAGCTTATCTCCTTAGGATGTACAAGTCCTTTAGTCCCAAAAACAGGCGTCGTTAATTTCTGGCAAATTCTGGACGCCATCTTGTTATGACGATTCCCATCAGCTCCGTGTATATTTTGACGTGAAACTAGATGGGTTGGAAAGCTTATCTTCTTAGCTTTCCAACGATATCTAGAACGTCGAAAACGGAGTCCGTATGTGGTCTGGGCGTCCGTTTTCGTGAGGACCACTCCTGCAGTCCTAACCGGATTCGCGAATAAACTGGACTTCAACTCCCCTTGAGCTTGGGACTCTATGATTGATTGGGCCTTGACTATATAGTTGACATCCATGTATTCATCACTTTCTCAAAATGAACATTTGTTAATCCTAAAATGTGCTCTCCCTTTAGAAGCTTATGAAGATTCTTCATTCCAACATGGGCTAGTCGGCGATGCCAGAGCCAACCCATGTTAGTCTTAGCAACTAAGCAAGTGTCGAGTTCAGCTCTATCAAAATCTACCAAGTATAGCTGACCCTCTAACACTCCCTTAAATGCTATTGAATCATCACTTCTTCTAAAGACAGTGACACCTACATCAGTAAATAGACAGTTGTAGCCCATTTTGCATAATTGAGATACGGAAAGTAAATTGTAATCTAATGAATCTACAAGAAAAACATTGGAAATGGAATGGTCAGGGGATATAGCAATTTTACCCAAACCTTTGACCAAACCTTGATTTCCATCCCCGAATGTGATAGCTCGTTGGGGATCTTGGTTTTTCTCGTAGGAGGAGAACATCTTCTTCTCCCCTGTCATGTGGTTTGTGCACCCACTATCGATGATCCAACTTGAGCCCCCGGATGCATAAACCTACAAAACAAGTTTAGTTCTTGACTTTAGGTACCCAAACGGTTTTGGGTCCTTTGGCATTAGAAACAAGAACTTTGGGTACCCAAACACAAGTCTTGGAGCCCTTGTGTTTGCTCCCAACAAATTTGGCAACTACCTTGCCGGATTTGTTAGTCAAAACGTAAGATGCATCAAAGGTTTTAAATGAAATGTCATGACCATTTGATGCCTTAGGAGTTTTCTTCTTAGGCAACTTAGCACGGGTTGGTTGCCTAGAGCTAGATGTCTCACCCTTATACATATAAGCATGATTGGGGCTAGAGTGAGACTTCCTAGAATGAATTCTCCTAATTTTGCTCTCGGGATAACCGGCAGGGTACAAAATATAACCCTCGTTATCCTGAGGCATGGGAGCCTTGCCCTTAACATTTTAGGAGGGCATTAATTTTGACATTGTCTCCCTTTTGGAAGCCAATGCCATCCTTAATGCCAGGGCGTCTCCCATTATAGAGCATGCTTCTAGCAAATTTAAACTTCTCATTTTCTAAGTCATGCTCGACAATTTTTGCATCTAATTTTGCTATATGATCATTTTGTCATCTAATTAAAGCCATATGATCATGAATAGCATCAATATCAACATCTCTACATCTAGTACAAATAGACACATGCTCAACGGTAGATGTAGAGGGTTTGCAAGATTTTAATTCTACAACCTTAGCATGTAATATATCATTTTCGCTTCTAAGGTTAGAAACATCAAAATCTTTAGCCTTAGCAATTAATTTTTCATTTTCATTTCTAAGGCTAGCAAGAGAATCATTCAATTCTTCAATCTTAGCAAGCAAATCAACATTATCATTTCTAAGATTTGGAATTGAAACATTACAAACATGGGAATCAACCTTAGCATTTAAACTAGCATTTTCATTTCTAAGGTTGGCAATTAAATCATGGCATGTGCTTAGCTCACTAGTTAATTTCTCACATTTCTCAACCTCTAGAGCATAAGCATTTTTAACCTTAACATGCTTCTTATTTTCTTTAATAAGGAAGTCCTCTTGGGAGTCCAAGAGATCATCCTTCTCATGAATAGCACTAATTAATTCATTTAACTTTTCCTTTTGTTGCATGTTTAGGTTGGCAAAAAGGATGCGCAAGTTATCCTCCTCATTACTAGCATTATCCTCATCACTAGAGGTTTCATATTTAGTGGAGGATCTTGATTTTACCTTCTTCCTTTTGCCGTCCTTGGCCATGAGGCATTTGTGGCCGACGTTTGGAAAGAGAAGTCCCTTGGTGACAGCGATGTTGGCGGCGTCCTCGTCGGAGGAGTCGGTGGAGCTCTCGTCGGAGTCCCACTCTCGACAAACATGGGCATCACCGCCCTTCTTCTTGTAGTACTTCTTCTTCTCCTTTCTTCTCCCCTTCTTGTCGTCGCCCCTGTCACTAGAAATAGGACATTTTGCTATAAAGTGACCGGGCTTACCACACTTGTAGCAAACTTTCTTGGAGCGGGGCTTGTAATCTTTCCCCCTCCTTTGCTTGAGGATTTGGCGGAAGCTCTTGATGATGAGCGCCATCTCCTCGTTGTCGAGCTTAGAGGCGTCGATGGGTGTTCGACTTGGAGTGGCTTCCTCCTTCTTTTCTTCCGTTGCCTTGAATGCGACCGGTTGTGCTTCGGACGTGGAGGGGCCGTCAAGCTCGTTAATCTTCTTTGAGCCTTTGATCATCAATTCAAAGCTCACAAAATTCCCGATTACTTCCTCGGGAGTCATTAGTGTATATCTAGGATTGCCACGAATTAATTGAACTTGAGTAGGGTTAAGGAAGACAAGTGATCTAAGAATAACCTTAACCACCTCGTGGTCATCCCATTTTTTGCTCCTGAGGTTGCGCACTTGGTTCACCAAGGTTTTGAGCCGGTTGTACATGTCTTGTGGCTCCTCCCCTTGGCGAAGACGGAAGCGATCGAGCTCCCCCTCGATCGTTTCCCGCTTGGTGATCTTGGTCACCTCATCTCCTTCGTATGCGGTCTTTAGCACGTCCCAAATTTCCTTAGCACTCTTCAACCCTTGCACCTTATTATACTCCTCTCGACTTAGAGAGGCGAGGAGTATAGTTGTGGCTTGGGAGTTGAAGTGTTGGATTTGGGCCACTTCGTCCTCATCATAATCTTCATCCCCTACGGATGGTACCTGAACACCAAACTCAACAACATCCCATATACTTTTGTGGAGTGAGGTTAGATGAAATCGCATTAAATCACTCCACCTAGCATAATCTTCACCATCAAAAGTTGGTGGTTTGCCTAATGGGACGGAAAGTAAAGGTGTATGTTTAGGAATGCGAGGATAGCATAGGGGGATCTTACTAAACTTCTTGCGCTCATGGCGCTTAGAAGTTACGGACAGCGCGTCGGAGCCGGAGGTCGATGGTGATGAAGTGTCGGTCTCGTAGTAGACCACCTTCCTCATCTTCTTGTGCTTGCCACCACTCCGATGCGACTTGTGGGAAGAGGATTTCTTCTCCTTCCCCTTTCCCTTGTTGCGGGACTCTTCCAATGAAGTCTTCCCGTGGCTTATAGTGGGCTTGTCGCCGGTCTCCATCTCCCTCTTGGTGTGATCTCCTGACATCACTTCGAGCGGTTAGGCTCTAATGAAGCACCGGGCTCCGATACCAATTGAAAGTCGCCTAGAGGGGGGTGAATAGGGCGAATCTGAAATTTACAAACTAAATCACAACTACAAGTCGGGTTAGTGTTAGAAATAGAAACGAGTCCGAGAGAGGGCGCAAAACAAATCGTGAGCGAATAAAGAGCAAGACACGATGATTTATTTTACCGAGGTTCGGTTCTTGCAAACCTACTCCCCGTTGAGGTGGTCACAAAGACCGGGTCTCTTTCAACCCTTTCCCTCTCTCAAACGGTCCCTCGGACCGAGTGAGCTTCTTCTTCTCAATCACACGGGACACAAAGTCCCCGCAAGGAATACCACACAATTGGTGTCTCTTGCTACGGTTACAAGTGAATGAATCTCAAGAAAGAATGAGAAAGAAAAAAGCAATCTAAGCGCAAGAGCTCAAAAGAACACAACAAATCTCTCTCACTAGTCACTAAAGCTTTGTGTGGAGTTGGAGAGGATTTGATCACTTTGGTGTGTCTAGAGTTGAATGCTAGAGCTCTTGTAAGGTGTAGAAGCGTGAAAACTTGGATGACTTGAATGTGGGGTGGTTGGGGTATTTATAACCCCAACCACCAAACTAGCCGTTTGGTGAAGGCTGCTGTCGACGGGCGCACCGGACAGTCCGGTGTGCCACCGGACAGTATCCGGTGCGCCAGCCATGTCACCCGGTCGTTAGGATTCGACTGTTGGAGCTCTGATGTGTGGGCCCGCCTAGCTGTCCGGTGGTGCACCGGACAAGCCCTGTAGGCTGTCCGGTGTGCCACCCGCGCGTGCTCTGCTCCTCTGCGCGCGCTGGCACGCATTTAATGCTGTAGCAGGTGACCGTTGGCGCGGACTAGCCGTTGCTCCGCCGTTACACCGGACAGTCCGGTGTGCACCGGACATGTCCGGTGAATTATAGCGGAGCGGGTTCCCGAAGCTGACGAGTTCAGAGTCGCTTCTCCTTAGAGCACCGGACACTGTCCGGTGTACACCGGACAGTCCGGTGAATTATAGTGGAGCGCCTCTGAGTTTTCCCGAAGGTGATGAGTTTAGCTTCAAGTCCCCTGGTGCACCAGACACTGTCTAGTGGTGCACCGGACAGTCCGGTGCGCTAGACCAGGGTGCCTTTGGTTATCCCCTGCTCTCTTTGTTGAACCCTTTTCTTGGTCTTTTTCATTGGCTTTTTGTGAACCTTTGGCACCTGTAGAACTTATAAACTAGAGCAAACTAGTTAGTCCAAATGTTTGTATTGGGCAATTCAACCACCAAAATCAATTAGGAAATAGGTGTAAGCCTAATTCCCTTTCACTCTATCATGTCTCCCACAAAGGAATCAGATGATCTTTGTATGATGGCGGACTCTCCAGTCTCGGGGGCTAGATTATCCGTAACACTGTCTTTACGCTGTGGTAGATGTTCGGTCTTAAAGTCTGAACTATTTTGTTAAAGATCAGACCATCCGGCCTTAGAAGTCGAACTATCTGTGATCAAGGACTCATGAATTTTGTGTGTACTCATCATTTAAACTTCATTTAGGATTTAGCCGATTCTCCATCGGCTCTAGCATTACAGGAATGAAACCTTCTTATCTATACTTATGAACTGATAATCAGAAAAGTCTACTCCTGTGAGACATGTAGCAATCTCATAAGTCCAGAGTATAGGGGCGTTGGCCACAGCGATACAGGTCGATACATCAGCATGTACTTGCTCTATATCATCGCCTACCCATTGTATTAACATTTGATGTAATGTAGAAGGTATACATTGGTTGGCATGAATCCAATCTCTACCTAGGATTAGACTATAATTTCCTTCTACATCAGCGACGAAGAATGCAGCAGCAAGGGTCTTAGTCCCAATAGTTAATTCAACGGACGTGACTCCCCTGGCTTTGATCGAACTATCAGTTCCAACATCGCTGAGGGTCATGTTGGTCTTGAAAAGTTCATCATCTTGTTTATCTAATTTTCTGTACAATGAATAAGGCATTAGATTTACAGCCGCCCCTCCATCTACCAACATTTTAGCAATCGGTATCCCATCAATGTGACCGCGCACGAAGAGCGGTTTTAAATGATGTACCGATTCCTTTAGTTTAGTAAAGACGGCTTCTTTAGGACCAAAATCAAACTGGGCAACAACAGGTTCATCGTTGCCGATAATAGTACAATCGGCAGAAAATGTAATAACATTTACATCCATACCTGGGCGCTCTAGAGAAGCCTCGTAGTCGACCAGGTCTTCTCCCAGTAGGTCCTCCTCCATTGATGTCGGTATGTCGTCGGAGGCGTCCTGGTGTGGTGCGGACGGTTCGGACTCAGGGGTCGTACGGTCCACGCCTGGTGCAGATTGTCCAGCCTTGTTAGCCAGGCTGTCTGCCATACCTGCAGGGTGCTGCACAAGTGTTGTTTTATTTTCTATTTTTGTGGTCGTTTGCTTTTCCTCAATGGCCTTTGGTCTCCATTTCTTTTGCGGTGGCGGGTAATGTGGATGTGTGTCATTGAATATCTTTTCCGCCTCCTTTTCCTGGTTCTCTTTTGCTCTTAAGCGTTGTAATTTTCGCTTTTGAGACCGTGTCAATCCCGCTGGGCACCATCGAGGCATGGAGTATTTTGGATCGGCTATTTTGATGGCAGTCGTATCTTCTGTTTTGTTTGTGTTGGTCGATTCACCAAAAATCATCGGCCCTTCACTTTCTTTCTGTATGACGACATCCGCTGTAACTATTTTGATTATGTTCTTTTTTGCCGTTCTTTCGGTTGCTGCAGGCATATGCCCCCTGCCGGATTGGTCGGTCTTTGAGGCCGAGTAGTCCGGCAATCTTGTTGGGCCTGCGTCTGGTGACCGGATTGAGCGGCGCTCAATCGGTCTTGTACTGATGGTGCCATCCTATCGAATACAGATGTTTAGGGTGCCCCCAAGCGGGGTACTGTGGCATCCCAAACGGGTATGGTGGCATGCCCCACATTTGATTTGGAACATATGGTGGAGGTATGTATGTGTATGGATATGGCATAGGTGGATATGGGGGTGGAGGTGTCCATGTAGGTATGTTAGGTCTTAATTGGACAGTATGACCTTCCATTTTTCCGATTGGTAAGGTGGTTCAATCGGTCTTACCTGATATTGCTCACGAATGGGCGAGCGGGGTCGCTTTGCTAGCCGGTCATTGGGGCCGGCCTTCTTTTTCACATATTTGGATAATAATTGATCGAAAGTTGGGCCAGATTTGACCAGCCGACCAGTTGCTTTAAATGTATTTGTTTTCCACGTACCTATCTCTGGTCGTCGTGGTTTGAAGGTACGCGGTCGTTGCGGGTCTTGAGTATGATCGGACCGTCCGCTGGAATTCTCCAGATCGTCTGGTGTGGTCCCGAACCATCTGCGCCTGTGCGTCGGACCGTCTGAGATGCGCAGCACGGGCTCCTGCTCCTTAGTGTGCGCTTGCCCCCCAGCGTTGGAGGTCGTGATGGTCACCTTAAGGGTCTCCCCTCCATCGGGAGTCTTCTCGCCCACCATTTTCCTGCAAGAAATTTTATGATTCCCATCGGCCTCTCTTGTGTTGCCGATGATTATTTCTTTGTCTTTGCCCTTATCGGCTGTGTTTGGCCGAACTAGGATCCTCTTGCCCTCAAAATCGATCATGTTCATCGGAAAGGGCTCCGTGTCCACCTGCATTTCCTAAAATTTCAATCGTCCTTCGTTAATGGTCGATTGAATCTGTCGACAGAATACATTACAATCATCAGTGGCATGAGAAAATGAGTTATGCCACTTGTAGTATGCACGGCGTTTTAGCTCGTCGGCGGATGGAACAATGTGATTTATTTTAATGTTGCCATTTTGAGTAATTCATCAAATATTTTATCACATTTACCAACATTAGATGTAAATTTAACCTCCTCTTGCCTTCTTGGAACCGGCTGCAAGGAGGAACAAGCCGAAGATTTGGCCTGTTTTGGCCAAACCATTTCAGCCGCGTATACTTCTGTTGATTCATCGTCCGAGCTACTTTGGTCGCACTCTACTATATGGACATTGTGACGAATGGTTTTGGCAGTCTCTTTGCTTCGGCTTTCACAGGCCAAAGCTCTCTGATAATTGTGCTAGCATGAAAAATTGGATACCTTCTAATCTTTCTTTTAAATAATATCGCAGTCCGTTAAAGGCCAATCCTGCCAGTTGTTTTTCATCTAAGTGTATTTGGAAGCATCGGTTTCTTGTATCCTGGAACCTCCGAATGTATTCATTAACCGATTCGTCCTTTCCTTGTCGTAGGGCTACTAGGTCTACCAGATCTAATTCATAATCACTGGAAAAGAAGTGATCATGAAATTTTTGTTCTAACTCCCCCCATGGCAAAATAATATTAGGAGGTAAAGTGGCGTACCATGCGAACGCGGTTCCTGTTAAGGATAATGAAAACAAACACACGTGAAATGCTTCTGTGTTGGCCAATTCTCCTAATTGTGCTAAGAACTGGCTTATGTGTTCACTCGTGTTTTTTTCTTGGTCACCCAAAAATTTTGCGAATTCGGGTATCCTGGTTCCCTATGGGTATGGGTGGTGATCAAATCGGCTGTTATAAGGTTTCCGATATAATTGCCCTCCAGGGACCATGCTTACTCCGAGCTTATCTCGGAACGCCCCAGCTATTTCCTCCCTCACTATATCAATGGCAGCCGGTGCGAGACCACCGACTCTCTGGTCAAACATAGGTGGGGTTGGCTAGATATTGACATGTTGTCTTCCTCCCCATTGGTTTGAGCTATGTGGTGCATTGCCATTTGCCCTATATGGCTCATAGGATTGATCGTTCCTTTCCGGCCTTTTAGGCAGGGCCGGAAAGCTTTCCTGGGCTCTGGATTTTGTATTAATGGGCTGATGCATTGCATAGTGCGACGGGAAGTGTTGCTGGGACGAGTGAGGATTCAGGTAACAATCCTCCTCAAATAAGTCATGCGCGGACTGTCCAGACATTGGCCCGGACCATCCGTGATTATATGCGGACCGTCTGTCGTTGTATGCGGACCGTCCGACTGGGTAGTTTAGATTATGTGCCATATGTTGTGGCTCGAGTGCATGTCTGGGTAACTCATTAAAAATGGGACCGACCGTGGCTGGCCTGGATGGTTCGCGCTCACGTGCGGACGGTCCGGGCATATGCAGATCAGCTGATTTACCGCCGATTTGCGGTTGCTCAGGGTATGTGTCGATCAGCATCCCATAAAGGGGTTGTGACTGGTCGTGACAACCTATAGCCGATGTATTACGCGTGTTACCCCCTAATTCAACCTCGTGCGAAGGAAAATTTGCAATACTAGATTTATCAAATGCACGTACTAGTCTCCTATAATCATTTTGCATACCCCCTATGATATTTTGCATTTGTTCTCGCTGTTCATCTACATAATTCTTAAGAGATTGTAGCTCGTTTGTATTACTTACATTAGGGATATCTGGTGTGGGTCGGAGCGAAGCCGGATCCGTCGCCCGTTGTCGGACGACTTTGTTGTTCCTATCCACCTTGAAGTTGGCTAGGACTTCGCTTTCGCCTCTTGAATCAGCTGCTCCTTATGCTCCTCAAACTGGAGCTGTTCGTCAGCCGGCAAGGTTTCCCAAGTCCTCTCTATAATGTTGCTGGGGGAGACTTCAGAACTATCCCTTGAACCGGCCATTGAGGCCCGATTTGATGGGTCTAGACGTGTTGTCCCCAGCGGAGTCACCAAAAAGTATGTTGATGCCTTTTTAGGGCGCCAAACACTCAACAAGAACCAGCGGCAGTGCTCTCTGCATAGGCGCGGACGGTCCGCGGCCAGGGGCCGGATGGTCCACGACCTGGGTCAGGGCTAGAGTTCCCTGCCTGACGGCTGGACGGTCTGCGCCCTAGGGCTGGACGGTCTGCGCGTGCGCAGGGGGCGGCGAAGGTCGCCGCCGGCGTCTAGATCTCGCTCCCGGGAGGGACCCCGTCGGGGAGGAGAGATCCTAGGTGTTGTCTAGGCTCGGTCGGACTGACCTAGACTCCTCTAATCAACGTAGAGTCGAAGAGAAGCGAAGAATTTGGGGATTGGAAGGCTAAACTAGAACTAGACTAGAACTACTCCTAATTGTATAGGAAATAAATGTGAAATAGAAGTGTTATTGATTCGATTGATTATTCCAAATCGGTCGTATACCTCTCTATTTATAGAGGAGGGGGGCTGGACCCTTTACAAACTAATTTCTGAGCTAATTCGACGAATCTAGCTAACAACCGTAGCACAAAACTCGGAACCCTAAACTGCTCTACGCACGCGTGGACCGTCCGGCCCACAGGCGTGGACCGTCCGACGCTCAAATTGGTGCCCAACAACAGGGAAAGCCTCAAACTCTAACGGGTATTCTAACACCCCCGCAGTCGCAACTCTATCCTGTACAGATGTTGAGACTGGACCAAAAGTCTAAAAATACACTCGACGATAACCCCTTGGTGAAGATGTCGGTGAACTACAACATGGTGGGGACGCTGAGAAGCTGAACGTAACCTGCAGCAACATGCTTGCGGACAAAGTGCAGGTCAACCTTCACATGCTTCATGCGCTGATGCTGCACAGGATTGGTGGAGAGGTAGACGACGCTGACCTTGTCGCAATAGACGAGGGTGGTGAGGTATAACATAGGTTTTGTTTTTTGCCAGTCATTAGGAGTTTATAGAAGAAATTGACAGGATTAGTAGGCTAGATAGCCATACTATTAAGAGGGTCAATGACTTTGGTCAGTTTAAAACTTAGTGCCTCATAGAGCATTTAGTAGTTGCATTTGCACGAGGACTGACAACGCTTTCAGATTTCGAGAGTTAAAATATTTTCTAAAGCGTGTTTAAAAAAGGCTAAGTTTTGGGGTCGGCGGACCGTTCGGGCCATGAGTTCGGATCGTTCAGATTCCATCCAGAGGGGTCTGAAGTTGCACATGTCTCTGTGTCCTTGTGCGGACCGTCCAGCCAAGGTCGGTGGACCGTTCGCAAGTGCCAAAATATATTTGGGTAGGGATTCTATGTTTTTGGGCATTTGAACTACGGACCGTTCGAGACTTTAGCTCGGACAGTACTAACTCCCAGGGGTGGACCGTCCGACCCTGTAGGGTGGACAGTCCGCCCATGAATTTTAACTTGGCCAGTGCTCTGGCGATTTAAGTTGATAGGTCCCGGACTGTCCGGTCTGGTTTGGCGAACCATCTGGTTTTGACTTTTTCTGACACCTCTGACAGGTTTCAAACAGGAATTATAGTTGTTACCTATACGGCGGACCGTCCGGCCGTAGGGCACGGATCGTCCGTTCGTGGGCAAAAGCTGTGCTAGTTGCACATAATAGCTAGAATTCAGAGGTGGACTATAAATAGAAGTGGAGCTCATATGTGAGGTCTCTCTTTGTCATTCCTAGCATACATTGAGCTCATTTGTGATCCCCTAACTCACTCTCTCACACTCTTTGCTTGAGATTGCATTATAGTGAGAGATTGAGAGGTCCTAGTGCATTTGCATCTATCGGTGATCCTTGAGGCACTAGGTGGTACACCGAGCAAGCTTCGTTGGCTTGTTACTCTTGGAGGTTGCCGCCTCCTAGACGGCTTGGGTGTTGTCTCCGTCGAGCTTTGCGTGAAGTTTGTGGAGGAGTCACGATGTTGATTGTAAGGGGTTCGCGCCCACCTTGATGGAGCGGCAAAGGCGTCGCTAGTGGAATCGAGGTATTGAGTGATTTCTTGTCCACTTGGCTCAAAGATCAAGCCGCACCTTGATAGAGGGTCAAGTGAGAGCTTGAAGTCCACCTCGATGTGGATTAGGGGTGATCGGCAAATAACCAATACCACGGGAAAAAAAATCGGTGTCATTTTCTTCACTTTTTACTTATTACTTTGCAAGTAGTTAGTAATTTAGGTATTGTCTATCATTTCTAGTATTGCCATAATTATTCATCATAGTTTGCTTGCATATCATAGCTAGGGAATATATATCTCTTGTCAATTTCTTTAGTGTTTTTTATTTTAGTTAAAACCGTCTATTCACCCCTCTCTAGCCGGTGTCCTAGATCCTACAGTCTTGATAGAGGAGCAAGTGAGAACTTTGAGTCTGCCTCAACGTGGATTATGGGTGATCGGCAAATCACCGATACCACTGAAATAATTCTGGTGTCTCTCTTTGCCTCTTGATTGTTTCATTTGCAAGTAACTAGTGATTGTTCAATTGTCACTCATTTCTTGCTTTGACATTGTTGTTTTTCATTAGTTGCTTACTTCTAGTAGCTAGAAAATTCATATCTCTTTTTGTATTGATTAGATTTCTCTAATGTCTTTGATTTTTGTAAAAGCCGTCTGTTCACCCCCCTTAGCCGGTATCCTATATCCTACAAAAGGTTTTCTATTAAATCCACATATAATGCTTTGACTAGTAATGATGCGGAAACTTACTATAAGGGGTTGTTTGGATCCCCTTCATTTAAGGAATTGGAATTTACTTAATAGAGTAGGTTATTTAATTTGGAATATGATATTTCACTATTTTCCAAGTTTAGATATAAACCTATCCTAAATTTATAGTATGAGGTGTGTAAATTGATTTTATGTATCACTATGCTATGATTATACCTCAACTTATAACACGCTCCTCGGCTCGCTCCTCCTCCATATTAGAAATGTAGCATATAAATATGTTTCACATATGACCAACAACAGCATACAAATAAATTTTGTATAAAACCATATTAGGTTCATGGATTTATGCCTAGATTAGGATTATTAGAATGGAATTCAATTCTAAGGATCCAAATGAGGAGAATTTAGAGAGGAAAGATCCCATCTAAAATCAAGATTTTTACGCGGTTAATGACCAATGAGGCCATTTTTAACCAAAGACAACTTGTTGAGGAGAATTGGACAGGTGACCCTACTTGTTTCTTCTTTAATGGTGCCGAGAACTTCCAGTGTCCTATTGCAAAGATCATATGGACTCTTGCAGCTAAGTGCTTTGGAGCAACAAACATTCCCAGAAATGGTGTGATATCTGGCTACCTTTTGGCAAAAAAAAAAAAAATCATGTTTAGAGTGTGGTAGTAATATGTTGAGCCATTTGGAAGAGCAGGAACAAAGCATATTTTGAAAAGAAGATTATCAATATTCCACTTGAAATAATGTCATATGTGTGCTCTTTTCACTAAACCCTTACTAGTACAATGTTACACCATCCGTACAACTCTCCATCCATATCACCTTTTTGCATTATTCAGCCTGTTCGGAACATTATTCAGCCTGTCCGTACAACCATCCATCCATACTTTTTTTTTTTGCATTAGACTGTAGGGCGAAGCATTAAATTGGCAGTCGGAGTATTATGACAAGAAAGCATGCAAGTTCCCAGTCTCCATGAACCCCATTCCGAAAATTGGAGAAGCAAATATGTTATTGCCGTTCAATCAACAATGTAATTTACAGTTAATGAAAATGTCGTGGCACCTTGTTTCTTCCTATGTACTACCTACACATACTTCAGCTTAGTTCTGCTATTGGCTCGTTTCGTTTGGTACAGTAGGTGGGCTCTTCCTAAAGGCATGTTTCCTGCAGCGCTGAAAAATGCCATCGTACAGCAAATCAAACTGCACTCCAGCTCTTTCCCGGTTCACAATGAATAGAATGTGGTCAGCTTCAATAATCTTGTAATACCTGCAGAATTCAATGGAGCAGTTATGTTTCCATTAGTGAAGAGCGCTAAATAAACAAATGAAATCACTTCAAAGCATGATAGTTGACCAGTTGGATTCAGTGTTGAATGCTAAATAATACTCCATTCATCCCAAATTACTAGTCGTTCTAGCTCTTAAATTTTATGTCTATATAAAAATGGATGATAATGAATCTCTCTCTCTCTCTCTCTCTCTCTCTCTCTCTATATATATATATATATATATATATATATATATATATATATATATATATATATATATAAACATACATCAACTATTGCATGAATCTATTAAAATAATAAAACAAATTTTAATTTGGGACAAAGGAAGTACTCCATCCCATAGAATAAGACAAATATTTTTTAACATGGACTTTAAAGCACAAGTTTAATCATTTATTCCTTTTAAAATATATCATCAATAAATACAAAATGAGTATTATATTAAAGTACTTTTGAATACAAATCCAAATATATAGCATGCATACACTAAAAATATATGTTTTTGGCTTAATTATTAACCAAAGGTTTTAAATTGTTGACTTTTTTAAAAATATGCACGCATTATTTTATGGGACGAAGAGATTGTCATGAGAAAAAATTCTTGACACAATAGTTGTATTTATCATGAAAAAACTAAGAAACTTAAAAGTTTGAATGAGAAGCCTGAATTATAGCACGAACCATATCCCAGGTTGCAAAGGATGGCAGTCAGAATCATCGACTACAAAATGGTGTGGATGCTCGATGGGAATGCGGGGGTGTGTCATAGAGATTGTGTTCAAAGCCCCATCGTTGTCTTCCCAATCTTCATCCCTGCACATGCACATTATAGGCAACAAAATTAAAGCCATGCTAAAAAGCCATGCCAAACAAGTGAAGGTACTTTTCAAGAGATGTATTTTGCCTTAGAGCAGAGGATTCACCTGTATCCTTTGTAAGGCAGAGGTGCATTTTGAGGGTGCCGCCACATACACATCTGGAGGACTCTCAGAAAGAGAATGGGGTGCACTCCAAGAACACTTGAAGGCACTGTAATTCCAAATAATTTTCTTGTTTTCTTTGTAGCATAACTGAAGTAGAATGTATTGGGAAAGGTCCTAAGTGTAGAGTTTAGTTTCATGGATCCTTGGATTGTGAGGTCAGGTAGAATCCAATCCCCGCTGGCAAATGGGCCCGTGTGCCCCAGCAGTAGACTAATTAGACCTGAAAAGCCTACTTTCCTCCACGACATCTCATAGTGGTCAAAACCAAAATTGTAGTAATTCTTCAGCCAAGGAATGTCTAGCCAATCGTAGACAATAACTCCGAGCCGGCAGAGCTGAAGAAGACAGATAGATTTCATGGACCTACCATCTACGACCCTGAAAATAACAGAAAAGTATAAAACCATAAGGGCACTGGCACCAAGATGGAAGAGTACATTTATCTTGTTTGTATTTGTTTCAGCAGCACTTACAGCATGCCATCGTAGTAAGTTCTTGTGGTTCCATTAAGTGCACCCGACAAGGAAGTCAGGCTTACAACCCAATCTTCAGAAGTATCATGACCAGGGAAAGCCTGAGATCAGTATCACAAAATGTGTTAGAATTATATAGTATATCCACAAAGTGCTAAAGTTCACATGTTTCATAACACTACAGCATGCCAGCAAGCTGCCGGCTCAACATGCAACAAGAAAGACCAGCATGCCACATGCGCCCATAGAGGGTCATGCAATAAAAAACAGAAGCTCAATTCAGTGACAAAAGCGCACGTCAAATTCACATAAAGTGAGGGGAAGGTTAAACTAAGAATGAACTTTGGCCATACTAAAAACCAATGTTATCAAATCGTCTAATCATTCCTAGTCACTGATGACATCAGTCAGTCCAAGACTAATCATGACTAATCACAATTAATCGTGACTAATCATAGTTCATAGCTGATCACCATGGCAGCGATCAGCCCAGCTAATCGTGACTAAAAACCAATGTTATCAAATCATCTAATCGATTCTAGTGACCATGAGACTGATCAGCCTGACTAATCATAGTGCATAGTTTATTGCCATGGTAGCGATCAACCTGCTAATCATGATTAGTCATATGACTTGATAACATTGCTAAAAACAGATTCTTGGACTATCCCTACAAAAGTGTGTTAGCAGAGGCCCAAGTTAACAGAAAATGAATTAAAGTCATCCTAGTTTGGGTGCTCTAATCATGTACTCCAACTCACATGAACCATTCCTCTGAAAGCACATGATAGGCATGACTAATTCCACTAGTAGCAATAAACAGCTATCATTTGTGAGTAAAACTGAAAAATCTCTTGTTTGTATACCTTGTCGGCAAGCATCTGATGCAGCACCCTCACAACCTGCGCGCCAGCAGAGTGCCCCACAAAATGCACTGGGTTGTGCTCGTCCCACACAGGATAGTGCCCTGCGCCAAATTAGAACAGCCATGTAAGAACTAATGGATAAATAAATTTCTGAAAGGACATGGCCATGTATTTTGTTCTTTGGAATATCTACCTGTGTGATATATTCTCCCAAACCTGTTGTGGCCGCAAGCTTTGCTGTGCTCCTCGCCGTAGTCCACCTGCCCACCCTTGAGGTAGTAGAAGAGTTCACGCGCCCTGCATCGCCAGGAACAATTAACTCTCCAGCGATCTATATTCAGGGGAACATAATCTTTTTTGATCACAAACACGGAGAAGATACCAAATCATAATAAATAATCTACTATTAAGGCGATTGAAAAAGTTAAAGCCGCGGGCAACTACCATTCTACCAAACGGGAATATTTGACAGTTTTTTTATTACGATGAATTAATCGATAATGATCAGAGAAGTATCTCCGCTAGTAGTAATAGTTTTTTTTTTCGAACCACCCACCTGTCATGGATGCTGGTGAGCGACCCCAAATCCGGCACGAGCACGCGGTCGTCCTTCTTCTCGGCGCCGGCGAAGTAGGAGAGGCCACCGAGCCTCTGCGCACGGAAGCAAGACCGAAGAGGAAAACACGTGAGGACGCTGCCGCCACGGCATTTCACCAAACACTCGCCGCCCCCGCCAGGAAGGCCGGAAGAGAACCGAGAGAGAGAGAGAGAGAGAGAGAGAGAGAGAGAGAGAGAGAGTTTCCGATTGGCTTCGTACCCCTTTGCCGAAGCCGAAGATGCCGTGGACGAGGACGATGGGCGGCGGCGATGCATCGAGGATGACGGGCGCGGCGCCCCTGAGCTCGTCGCTCTCACCCGCCGCGGCGACGTCGACGAGCGCTCCCCCGGTCGAGCCCGCCGCCGCGGGGGGTGGCCGGCGCAGCAGGAGACACCCCGATGCCGCGGCCGCCTGCGAGATGTCTGCGGCGACGGCCGTGCTGAAGACGTAGAGGCCGAAGAGCATGTGCACGGTGGCGCTGACCCCGAGCTCCATCAGGCTAAGGATGAACCGCGCCATCTTGTCGTGGCAGCGGCGGCGGCGGCGTGCCGTTGGTCGTTGCCCTATGGCTCGTGGCGGCCCTCTCCTGCTATTCCTCCTCTTGCCGCGCCAAGAAGAGGAACAGGAGGAGGAGGCCAACGAACGAAGGGAGGGAGGGAGGGAGGAAGGAACGGACAGAAAAAGGAACGGTCGCGCCCTCCGGATTGGGCCGCCGCCGCGTCTGCGCTGTGCCGCTGTGCTGTCCGTGCTCGTTCGCGCTCGCGCAGTTTAGTTGTGGGGACGGAGGCCAGACCGCCAGAGGGGAGGGTCTCTCTCTGTCTATCGCCCCAACCCCAACCATACGCTTGGCTATTTATAAGAGAAAATCCATTTAATGTCATCTAAACTTATATTAATCCTTTCAATGCAATCAGAATTTATAGTTTTTCTTCAATATCATCAAATTTAAATTTTAATCTTTTAAATGTCATTACCGTTAGTTCGGAATTAACGCCGTTAGTTCAATTTAAAGTCAATCTCTCTAATGCTATTAAAATCTAAATTGATCCTTTTAATGCCACTAGAAATTGGTTTGATATGTTTAGGGTTTAAAAATTTCAAAATAAAAAAATATGGATCATATTTTTAAAATTCCACAATTTTTAAAAACTTAAGTGCATACTTTTTTGTAAACCCTCAAAATTACTTCGCTATATCAGTTCGTTTTTAAAAAACTTAAGTATGTACTATAGTTTTTAAAAAACGTGGAATTTAAAAATCTGATCTATATTTTTTTATTTTGAAAATTTTAAACCCCGAATAGATCGAACCAATTTCTAGTGACATTGAAGGAATCAATATAGATTTTAATGGTATTGGAGAGATTGACTTTAAATTGAACTAACGGCGTTAACTCTAAACTAACGGTAATGATATTTAAGGGATTAAAATTTAAATTTAATGATATTGAAGGGAAGCTATAAATTCTAATAACATTGAGAGGATTGGTATAAGTTTAGATGGTATTGAAGAGATTTTCTCTATTTATAACTGGCGGGCGTGGGGTGGAATGGGACGGGCGCTGGATGCTGCCGTGATGGACTGATGGGTGCCTCGGTGCTCTGCGCGGTGGTGGACTGGTGGTGTCGGGTCGGGGTCCGTGTTGGTGGCCGCCCGGGCCTGTTCCTGGTCGGTGTTGGCTGGGTTGGGTGCGGGCGGGCGGGCGGAGCGTGGAGAGGGGGAGACCGCGCGGGGCTGTGCCTGGCTGGGAGAGTATGGGCCAGGCGGCAGGTCGCGTGCGGTTGGTAGTTAGCGTCTACGTTTCTGTGTGAGCTGACAGACGATGACGGGGCGGGCGTCCTGCTGCTTGTCTGCCTTGGCATCAGCATGTAATCAGTGGCTCTTCTATTTTTGTCCTCACTACATTGTCAAAATTTCACTCTCTATTTTTTCATCTTCAGCATTGGTTTTCTCTAAATAATTTTCCTATAGTCCACAAAGGAACACCACACAGCCAGTGAGAGAGAGAAAAACACCCAACGTTTGGGAGGCGCGGAAGGGGCAACCGGTGTTGCTTCTAGTGCACAATTGTAGCCGCCAAAATGGTGAGGGGGAGCAGGTAGCAGACATCGTTACACACGGCCTCATGTCACCTCCAACAATCCACCCTACCGCTCTCCCACCCCATATACGATGTACTTTGGATGGGGAAGCTGTTCCAACGTTTCTCCCATAGCATGGCTTAGGGATGTTTGGAAGTGGAGTTTTTTTAGACCGTATTATTTTAATACTATGGTATACAGTATGCTACAGAATACATAGTTTTAGTAAAACTAGAGTAAAATCAAAATATTTGTCAATACATAGCACTATTTAATAGCACGTTTTTTGGTAGCACATTTTTTAATTATCACTATGTTTGACGTTCCTCTTGTTGTAAATAAAACATGTGCAAAAAAGGACGAGTGG
Organism: Zea luxurians; assembly: GCA_029449295.1. NCBI lineage: Eukaryota > Viridiplantae > Streptophyta > Magnoliopsida > Poales > Poaceae > Zea > Zea luxurians. The sequence continues at coordinate 703,236 of JAOPSE010000081.1, forward strand.
AAACAGTGTGCTGATGGGGATGGGTGGAAGCGACGAGCAGTTTGAGATGATAGTCGACGACGAAAGATGGGGACGGACGACGGCGATGAACGGGCCACGACGACCAATTGACGGATGATGGGGACGGACAACGATCAGTTGAGGAAGGAAAGTCTTGGCTACAGAATGGCGAAGGAGAGCCATGGGGAGAATGAAAGATTGGACGTGGGGAAGATGAAGCCTTAGCAAGATCATCGACCCCAAGCAGTCGTGCGTGCATTGGCTCTGCCATAAAATATTTTCGATCGCGATTTCACATGTCTTGGTAACATGTTAGCACCATGTCATGGTGATCAAACTGTTATATCTTCTCTTTGTTATTTAAACATTGATATGTCATCGCACCATCTAATATGGTCTAACAATTAATGTGATAAAATGTTTGGTGACACTGTTATTGAGTATAACCTAAAAATTAACGTGATAAAATGTTTGGTGACACTGTTATTTAGAATAATCTAAACTCAAGGATAGTGTGGTGGTCTAGGATTGGCCAATCTTATCGAATGTCAAATCTTTACTATGGTGCTTTCTACAATTTTCATACGCTTTTGTAAGATTGTAATCACATAAACTGGCAGTAGTAATTAATCCACCAATCTGCCTTTGTGACTACTTTTCTCTCAAATTACACCAAGCATCCAACATCATAGATTCATAGTCTATCACGCCACAAACTTATTGACAGAATAAAAGGATCAGCGACTTCTAGAAGCATCGATTCAACGGCTGGGCCAGCCAGAAAACACCTTTATGTCAATGAACCGACGTGACCAGAGGCAAACTCTGCACGAGACAGGTACATCCTACACCTGCACTGCATGAGCCACTTACCGCCTCTTTGTACTAGTAATCTTAAATGAAGGAGGACAACATTGCGCGAGCTACCGACAAATATATAATCCATCGGTCCCATAAGAAGGTCACATCTCGTATTTGAAGAAATTAACTAATCTCAAACTTAACTAAGTTTGTAAAAAATATTATTATCGTTTATTGAATTAGTTTACAATAAAATATATGACACATTTAATTTAATATTATTTTTAATATTATAAACAATTTTGTTTTTAATATATTTAATCAGACTTAAGATACATTAACACCTTAAAAGACGAGATGAGCTCCTCATATGACTGAGACGGAGTAAATATCAGATTTTTTTACAGCCTCTCACTTTCACTTTATGAGCTAGGAGGATATAGTGACCTGGGCGGGCCTAGGAAATCCCCACGGAAGGTGACGTCGCACTGAACGATAGAAAAGGCTTCGCCCTCTGGCATTGTGCAATTCGCCCGTCATAAGTTGGGTTTTAAATAAGATAACGTACAACAATGACCCTTCTGATCGATTTTTAAATATAAGATATATTTAAAAGACTGCACGATGTAAACCTAAGCCTTCAGATCATAAACATAGTTAAGAAATAATATGTATATACATATAAATTATGTAATTCATCTAATAATATATGTTATTTGTTTGTATCTAAACTTATTTAAGTTAGATTACATAATCTCGATAGTGGCGGCCCTGAGGATGGAGCGGAGCGGCCGCCGCCCCGGGCCTCAATTATATAGGGTCCCAAAACTAGTTATATATTCAGTAATTAGACTATCAGACACAATAACTTAATAGTAAAATGTCGAATAATTAGCAGCCACAAAACCTTCACACCCCAGTCGTATTTAAACATATTAAAAGAACTTTTAAGATAATACTATAATATGTATAATTTTATTTATTTGTTGCTTGGTATGAATATTTTTAGATATGTCTTGAGTTTATATATTGGTACCATTTTTATATAATAATAGTTTGATGGGTCTCTATTTTAAATTTGCTCCGGACCCCTAAAACCTCTGGTCCGCCGCTGAATCTTGAGGGTAAAGCCCTATTTGTTTCAAATTATAATCTCTCCAGATTATATAATCCAGCGCAAATAATCTAGCAAGTAAACAAACATCTAGATTATGAGTTCATATTATATAATCTAAAGCCCAGATTATGATAATCTCATAATCTCCACAAGAGTAGCTTATTTGAGATTATTTTTGGTAAAAGACTCACTATTAATGGTTATGTAAATAGAAATTACAATATATATCATCCTTCTTTCCCCACCTCAAATAAACAAACAAGGGTACTATCGTCTTTGTGAATAATCTACATATGTATAGATTAGACTACCAAACAGGCCCAACTTATAGATTATATAATATGGATTATAATCTAAATTATATAGTCTAGATTATAATCTAGACATATTATACTTTACATATAGTTATTTGGTAGTCTAGATTATATAAATGTAGATTATTTATAAAGACAGCAGTACCTTTATTTGTTTATTTGAGGTGAGGAAAGAAGGATGTCATATATTGTAATTTCTATTTACACAACTATGGATATTGGATATTTTGCCAAAATAATCTCAAATAAGCTACTCTTGGGGAGATTATGAGATTATCATAATCTGGATTTTAGATTATATAATCTGAACCCATAATCTAGATATTTGTTTACCTGTTGGATTAATTATGCTGGATTATATAATCTAGAGAGATTATATTCTGAAACAATCAGCGCCTAAGACCTATAGATCGCTTTAACTTTACATATTTTTGGACGGGGCCAATATCTTGTGCTGCCTGATCTGCCGACGGCCATACGACCGCAGCAGCCAATGGCACGTGGAAAGCGTGCGAGTGCGGCGCAAGAATTTCAAGTCTTTTTAGTTTTTACCTCGCGATCCAGGAACCACGGTTCCGGGTAGGGCAGCCTTCTGTCGTCAGTGGCCACGCACGCGCGCGCTCTTGTTTTGACTTTTGACCAACGGGGTGGATTCAGGGATCGGCCACGAGAGATCTCTGGCTGGCCTTTTCTCATGCCAAACTTTTTTTTTCAATCTGCCTTCGCTTCGTGCGAACGAAGTGCCCCGGATTTTTCTTCTTGTTGTATTTTAGTAGTTTTTTCCCAATAAATCCCACGTTTACATCTATGAGGCTAATAACAAGTCGCAACAAACGCCACCTGCACGTACTGATAATGGATCCGGCGGGCGGGTCGGTCGTCTACCACTCGGGAAACAAAATGGCGTTCTCCCCTCCTTTTATTATTACTATTAATTAATCATCAACCAACACAGCAGCATTGTTTCTCTTGGACTTGTCAGTGGCTGATGTGCACTCTATTTCGTCCTTATCGACGTGACGACGTCTGTCCCTATTTTACTGCAAAAACGATGCCAATTGATTGACAGTGCAAAAGGACGCGGGGGCGCTAGCTACGGTTGACGTGCTCCCTCCGAGCGTCCGCCAGGTTGTAGTGGTGTGGTGCATCCGGGGCTTGCCTGCCTAGGCTAGGAGTGTCAACGTCGCCTCCTCGATCTGCCTTGAGTGACACAACGACGGACCGGTCTTGTTCTTGTTACGCGTGGGCGTGGCGTGCCCGACGCCGACGGAGAAACGTTCGTCAATGGACTGCCGGCCGGCACAGTTAATGGGTAGGCCGTACAGTACTAGACCACAGCATCTATCGTAACCCTTTTGTTTTAATCTCAGCGCCGCCCGATCAATTGGCAGTGAGTGCATCACGGGCCAGGACAACAGATGATGCAAGTTCGAATTAAAATGGATTACATATCACGAGTTCGAATTAAAGTCGGCTGTTTGGACTAATGTATCTGGCAGAAGCCATTTTGGGTTAAACCCAAGCAAAAAATGACGACCGTTCTCATCCCAACGTGGAACGCTTGTCACCTGCTGCTTTTCAGCGTACCGGAATCTGAGGGATGTGCGAGGCTGGGAGCGAGACTGTTCATTTTTTTTTAGATAATGGGAAAGAAAATCCCGGCCTGTTCATCCGACATGATAATCTGATGGGAGCTCAGCATCCCCTGCCCGGTTGAATAATGATTTCGATGTTGCCCGTACGCCAATGCTGTCGAATAAAGTCTAGTACTGAAATGGACTAGTATTGTATATGAGTAGTAGGAGGAGGAGTGGTGCTCGTCACTGATGAGCTACAAGCAGCCGCTCAACCCTTTCCTTTTCTTGTAAGTAATAACGATGGGGACGAGAAAGGTAGCAAGCAACTCTCCTGCCAAACAATATATAGAGTCCAGATTGTTGGGTGAATGGCCGGCCCCATACCGTGGTGTGGTTTTCTCGTCACAGGGTCGGTCCACGTCAACAACTTTATTGCTCCTCCTGCCTGCGTGCACGTTTGTTTCCTCGCGTTCACGAACCCTCCGGAATTTGAGTCTTGTCGCCAGGTCAGGTGTGTGGCGAGGAACTGGGATACAAGAACTGACTCCGCGAGCAGAGAGCCGTCCTCCGCGGACCGTACCGATCCGCCTTGTTCGCCTCGCCTACGCATGGACCGCACCAGGCACATACTACATCGTTGCAAAGCCTAGTGCGGACAACTCATCAAATATATATAGGGGTACCGATCACCGAACACCTGCGGATTTCCATGATTCATGCGTGGCGACAACGCAATTCCCCTGCATCATGGACACAAAGCAAACGGTAAGGATGGGAACGGCTGTTACTGTTTGCTACTGCTACCACACATCATGACATCAACACCGAGCCGCGCACGGCGCGCGCGAATGGCCAGCGGCATTCATTGGGGCGCTACCGGAGCCGGAGGGAGCAGAGCACACGCGGGGCATGCCGGAGCGGGAGCGCGGAGCTCGTGGCGCACGCGGCCCTCACGCCGGATTATTTTTCTACTACCGTACCAAACCCGTGTGGACGTGGCTGGCGGGGAGCCGCACAAGCTGCGGTGGGGACGACAGCGCCATCATTTCAGTTTTCAGCCGGACACGCACACGCGCCACCGATACATGATGATGGATCGCGCCTGGGCGCGCGGAGCCAATCTGGAGTCGCCGCGTCGTGGCCAGCGCGGATCCCGTGGTCGGACGACGCGCGATCCCCGGTGGCCTTCGCGGTCTGCGGTACGCGTGCACCAAAGGAACCCACAATTTACAAATGCAACACTACAACCTGCCTGTCCAGTTCCTCATAGACTCCTCTGTGCGCACGGCCCGCCAGAATCGACACCAGGGAGGTGCTGCCCAACAAATCAGAGTGCGACTAGTACACAGATTACGAATTCAATACCGAGTACAACTGGTGGTGAGAGCGATTCGGTTGTTATTATTATAAATAAATAGGTCATGTCACTGGAGACTGGTCATGTAGGGCTTTTGTAACGTCTCACGAGAGTTAAAAGTCGATATGCGACTTTAGTATCAAAACCTAAAAAGATTCTTCTCTAGGTCCTCGCAGGAACTTTGATCAAACAGTCTTTTTTTTTGTTTTGACGATCAGGATCAAACAGTTTTATACCACACTTTGTGTGTGTGTGTGTCTACTCCTGCACTTGGCTATGAATTGAATCGGTTATGGACGTTTTCCTCTGGCAAGCAAGCAGACAAGGGCTCAGGCCCATTTAGAAGAACAGATGGCGCCTAGCCTTAAATGCGCTGAACCTGTGAGCCTTTGACACATCCTGCACAACTAAGTCGTCCAGAGAGAGAGAGAAAAAAAAAACAATTAGGCCCTGTTTGCTACCAAAGTTTTTGGATACTATGGTATACGACTTAGGGATACCAATATGATGAACACATCCTGCATGCGACACGAAGGTATTGTCCTTATAAATAGATGAACAACGTTCATGCGTGCGAATCCCCTTTTCAAGGACCCGCGTGCTCGCTTTTACTCTGCATTCGAAGCTGTAAGAACGCATTCACCTTCGCATACCATTTGTGTACCTCGAAGGTATTGTCGTGATCATTCATAACCCTGAACTTGGCATGTTGTGTCGCTTGATTCCACGAACTTTGATTATTGTGCTCCAACGAGCAATGCCACTACTGGTTCGAGGACTGCTGATGTATTTTACTTTTCTGGATTCATACAACATTGCAACTACTGGTTCAGTCAATTTTTTCCTAAGATTTGGCTTCAATCAATATTACGAATTGCTACAATCTATTCTTCGGGGCTGGGCTGATAGATGAACTTCCAAGCTGGGTCGCGATATGGGCTTCCGAAGTTGCTTTCGTTGGGACGGAAGGAAGGAATAATGACCGGAGCGGCACCGGAGACAGGCATCGATGAAGAAGAGTACTTTCGCCTTCCTCTTGTGTGAGCTTCCCCTTCAGCTGTTCTTGCCATCTTCCTCACTTCCTTGTTCTTCCGGTCTAGATTCTTTCTAAACTATCAATTGCGTTTGCTACTGTGATTTGACGGTGGAGGTTCATAACACTTTGGTAGCCAAGGCCGCAAGTAGGCCCGACTCCGCGAAGAGGCCAGCAGGGCCGTTCCTTGCTTTTCAGGCCCAGTGCGAAATTCGATATAAAAACCCCGTCCACACACAAATAATTACCAAATATTTGACGTATAAAAATTATTATGCTATATTTTAAAGTTTATAAGATAACAGATGTAAAATATAGCAAAAAACATTTACTTGTTATATGATATTATTAAAAATATCTTCTAACATTCTGTGATACAATGTCATCGCTTATATCATCGAGATCAATCTCATCCATCATTTTTTTCGATATATATAATTGTCAAGCCATTTAACCTCTCTTGAGTTGTTTTTTATCATAAATAGTTCATTAAAAAATTTAAATTTTAAAAAGCTTCTCTCTACCGAAGCAACCATCATATGTATAGTTGTCGGGGTTTCGGACCCGGGGGGTCCCTGGACCAACGAGTAAATTTGTCGTTGCGTGTCCCTGCCCAGATGGGTTGGTGCGAGATGGAACACAAGTGGGGGAATGAGCCTTGTATTATCCTACACCAGGGTGCTCGTAGTAGAGGTTACAAGCGTTGCGAGAGAGCGAGGGTGAGAGGGACCGAGTAGGAGAGAGCGAGAGAGAGAGAGGGGTCCAGCCCCTGCTCGTCTTCTCCCGTCCCTTTGTCGTGCCTCTACTCGTCTCTCCTGTCGTGCGTTCGTGTATTCGTACGCTCGTACGTTCGTTCTCCCCCCTCTCCGTGGGGCCCTGGACACCCCCTTTTATAGACATAAGGAGATGCCCAGCTGTACAATGGGGTGTAGCTGGGAGCTAACGTGGTTGGCAGGGAAGTGCCCTGAGCCTTGTACATATAATAATGTGGCCGTCGGGGGAACGTCCCGTGTCTTGTAGAGGTAGTATCGTGGCCGTCGGAGAAGTGCCTTGAGCCCTGTAGCAATACAGCTATTGGCGCTGCATGGATTCTACTGAAGTCTCTTGTGACCTCATTCCTCAGCTATTGGCCCTGTAGACTCTTTAGATTACAATTTGCTTTTCGTATCTCAATTATGTCAAATGGGCTACAACTGTCTTTTTACTGATGTAGGTGTCACTGTCTTTAGAAGGAGTGATGATTCAATAGCATTTAAGGGAGTGTTAGAGAGTCAGCTATACTTGGTAGATTTTGATAGAGCTGAACTCGACACTTGCTTAATTGCTAAGACTAACATGGGTTGGCTCTGGCATCGCCGACTAGCACATGTTGGAATGAAGAATCTTCACAAGCTTCTAAAGGGTGAACACATTTTAGGACTAACCAATGTTCATTTTGAGAAAGACAGGATTTGTAGCGCATGCCAAGCTAGGAAGCAAGTTGGTGTTCATCATCCACACAAGAACATCATGACGACTGACAGGCCACTGGAGCTCCTACACATGGACCTATTCGGCCCGATAGCTTACATAAGCATCGACGGGAGTAAGTACTGTCTAGTTATTGTGGATGATTATTCTCGCTTCACTTGGGTGTTCTTTTTGCAGGAAAAATCACAAACCCAAGAGACTTTAAAGGGATTCTTGAGACGGGCTCAAAATGAGTTCGGCTTGAGGATCAAGAAAATTAGAAGCGACAACGGGACGGAGTTCAAGAATTCACAAATTGAAGGCTTCCTTGAGGAGGAGGGCATCAAGCATGAGTTCTCTTCTCCCTACACGCCACAACAAAATGGTGTAGTGGAGAGGAAGAATAGAACTCTATTGGACATGGCAAGAACCATGCTTGATGAGTACAAGACGCCAGATCGTTTTTGGGCCGAGGCGGTCAACACCGCCTGCTACGCCATCAACCGGTTGTATCTACACCGAATCCTCAAGAAGACATCATATGAACTCCTAACCGGTAAAAAGCCAAACATTTCATATTTTAGAGTCTTTGGTAGCAAATGCTTTATTCTTGTTAAAAGAGGTAGAAAATCTAAATTTGCTCCTAAGACAGTAGAAGGCTTTTTACTAGGATATGATTCAAACACAAGGGCATATAAAGTCTTTAACAAGTCCTCAGGACTAGTTGAAGTCTCTTGTGACGTTGTGTTTGATGAGACTAACGGCTCTCAAGTAGAGCAAGTTGATCTTGATGAGATAGGTGATGAAGAGGCTCCGTGCATCGCATTAAGGAACATGTCTGTTGGGGATGTGTGTCCTAAGGAATCCGAAGAGCCTCCAAATGAACAAGATCAACCATCCTCCTCCACGCAAGCATCTCCACCAACTCAAAATGAGGACGAGGCTCAAGTTGATGAAGGAGAAAATCAAAATGATGAGCCACCTCAAGATGACGACAATGATCAAGGGGGAGATGCAAATGATCAAGACAAGGAGGATGAAGAACCAAGACCGCCACACCCAAGAGTCCACCAAGCAATCCAACGAGATCACCCCGTCGACACCATCCTCGACGACATTCATAAGGGGGTAACCACTAGATCTCGTGT